>CM048748.1:22618077-23818077 GCA_026315105.1 Locusta migratoria | reverse complement strand
CATCATCGCCCATTTGTGAAAGGTGTTGATCTTAATCTGTAGCCGTCATTTCAGAAGCGGTTTCTCGATATTCCGTCCGTAAGGGGGTGAAATAGGGGATGAAACGTTTTTTGAAAATACGTAGCTATTAAGGCAATTTTGAAGCTAGAACTACAAACTTTCGGATTTTAATTCAGGATTCGAATTTAAAAGACACATGTTTCGGCATTTTTTTGAAATTCGACAAATAAGGGGGTAAAATAGGTGACGCAAAAAATTGTTTTTCAAAAATATGTTGCTGTTAACTCAAATTTTAAGCTACTACTACGAAACTTCGGATATGGAATGTTGGTCACGATTAAAAATCCTCGATTTTTAGAATTTTTGGAAATTCAACAAGTAAGAGGGTTAAATAGAGGATCAAAAGTTCTTTTTGAAAACACATTGCTATTGATACAATTTTGAAGCTAGAGCTGCAAAAATTGATATTTGTATAGTTGGTTAGACGTTAAAAAATACGTGTTTCGGTATTTTTGGAAATTCAACCATCAACGGGGTTAAATTTGAGAGGGGGTGTTTTTCGAAAATTTGTTGCTGTTTAGGCAATTTTGAAGTTAGAACTACAATTTTTCGAATTTGGATTCGGGGTTTAAATTTTAAAGACACGTGTTACGGTATTTTTGGAAATTCGACCAATAAGTTGGTGACATACGAGGTGCAAAAATTGATTTTCAAAAATATGATGCTGTTAACTCAAATTTCAAGCTATAAATACGAAACTTAAGATATGGATTCTTCATCAGGATTAAAAAGAAACAACTGGTGCAGAAAACGAACCTACGCATGCGAAGCTGCGGGGGTTCAGCTAGTATACTGTAACATAAGGACGGGCGAGAAATGGAAATTTTAAATGCTTAATATGCTGCGAAGTCTACAAGATTTAAAGTGACGTCGCTATCATCTCTGCAGACGTAGGTAGCACCGACATAATAGTCTCTGTTGAGGAATAGTGTGGAACCACTGACTGAACATTCCTCCTGTGTGTGTTCAAAGAGCCTTAATCAGCTTCCTTAGAAAGATTTCACAAAGCGTTTACGTTCCTTGACGCAATCGAAGACGGTGAATGCTCCAAACGCCGTAATTAGCTCTGAGGTATTCAAGCAGTGCGACCGCGAACGTTCTCCCGGAATAATAACCGCTCTGAAAGCGAAATGCCGGCACATTGCGGGCAAAAAGCGTTCCAACAATAGCTGCGTGCCGCTAATTACGCGAGCAGCCAATTTAACGGGCGGGCCACCACCACAACAGTCTGATTGTGCGAACGCAGCGCGGAGGCCGCACTGTTAAAACAAGGGACCGCCAATGCCTCTCGAGTACCACGAGTCGAAATCTGCTCTCTAGCAGAAGTGCCGACTGAAAGACGTTCGTGACGCGATCGAAAGAAGACAGCTGTGAAACGACAAAAACGAAAAGTCTGTTTCCTAATGTTCCAGTAAGAAAGTAAAAACTGAAGTAATTGTACGTGGAATACCGCGTGAAAAACCGTCTGCCGGCCGCGGTGGCCGAGGGGACTGAGGCACTCCAGTCACTGTCTGCACGGCCACTACGGTCGGGGGTTCGAATCCCCCCTCGGGCATGGATATTTTATGACGTCCTTAGTCTTAGCTAGTTCATAAGTAGTTTGTAAGCTTAGGGACTGATGACCCCGTAGTTAAGTCCCATAAGTTCTACAAACATTTGAACATTTGAAAAACACTCTACGACTTTCGAAACTTCGATATCCAGAATGAAAAGCAGATATTTCCAAGCTATTACTGCCATAATAGTACTGATGCTAATTCTGCTTTGTGGCATAGTAGTTGTAGTTGAAACGGCAGAAATTTTTATGATGTTCTACAAGTTTGTAAGGAAGAATTAGTTTAAAAAATAAAAATAAAAGAATGTCGACGTGGAAAAAAAATTCAATAGCCTACGTGCATACAAAAACTGTACATACTAAGTGTTGCGTTTAAAAATTTTGCATTTAATTTTACATTGAGAACCGACTGAAAGCGAAATCGTTAGTTCTAATCAAACTGCCTGCTTATGGAACACCGTGAAAAATGTGTGAATGGATTCGTGATTTCCTGTCAGCCAGGACACAGTACGTTGTAATTGACGGAACGTCCTCGAGAAGAACTGTAGTGACATCTGGCGTTTCCCAGGGAAGTGTTATAGGGCCCCTACTGTTCCTTATGTTTATAAATGATTTGGGAGACAATCTATCTCTCTTAGGTTGTTTGCGAATAATGTTGTCACTTATTGGTTAGTAAAGTCACCAGATGAGATATCTGCATGGTGCAAAAAATGGCAAATGACTTAATAATGAAAAGTGTGAAGTCATCCATATGACCACTAAAAGAAGCCTATTAACTCTTTAATGTACAACTTTTTATTTGAAGCTATGAAAACGACTACGATTAATGTATAGTGTGTATATACTGAGAAAATATTGTAAAAAAAATCTTTAAAATTATTTTGCACTACTAGCAACAAAAGGTAATAGATGTCAGCTATATAGTGCTTCCATGATGTACCCATGTAGTAAATGTCACTATTATGCTTCTCATCTTAACAGAAAGAAACTCACAATGAAACAGTAGTATGTGATTGACTACTTTTACACCGCAAAGAAGGAATACTAATGTAAACAAACGCGCGTGTTAGGATTAACTCGATGCAGTTAACTGTCGAAATGATTCAGTACACTCTACAATTTATAATTTCTAGGACAAGCTACTACTATATGTAACACTATATTTACAAGCAGCTACAAATGAATTTGTGGTAAAATTTCGAGATAATGGGAAAAATAAGGTTTGTAGCTGATCAGCTACACTATGCATTTTAAAGGGTTAAACATCATTTACACGATAAATCAGTCAAAACTACAGGCCTTAAATTTAACCAAATACCTAGGAGTAACAATTACAATTTAAATGGGAAAGAACACATCGAAAAAATTGTAGGGAAAACGAACCAAAGACTACGTTTCATTGGCAGAACACTTAGAAGATTCAAAAACTCTACTAAAGAAAGTGTCTACACTACACTTTTGCGCCCGAGTTTGGAGTATTGATGCGAGTTTGGGGTCCCTATCAAGTGGGACTGACAGACGATGTAGAGAAAGTTCAGAGAAGGGCGGCTCGTTTTGTAATATCGCGATATAGGGGAGAGAGTGTCACAAAAATGATGGAAGAGTTCGGGTGGAAATCATTAAAAGAAAGGCTCTACTCGTTGCGAGGAGATCTATTTGCGAAATTTCTTTCACTAACTTTCTCTTCGAAATGCGGACATATTTTGTTAGCACCCACCTACATAGCAAGACATGACCATGAAAATAAAATAAGAAAAATCAGATCGAAAACGGAAAGATTTATGTTGTCCTTTTTCCCGCGATCTATTAGAGAATGAAACCGTAGACAAACATCATAAAAACAGACCGTGGAAACTTGCTCCTCAATTTGGCTCTGTCCAACATAACAATAAAAATAAAAAAGCACACAAACGATTTCATCCATTAGGAAAACACACACAGTCAAATTTTAATACTTTCAGAAGGGCACAAAACTCTAGGCTGCAGCTTGTAGTAGCGATTTAGTGCAGTTAGTGATACTGCAGTAAATCTAACATTTTGGAACCGGTCAGTGCATTAAATTGTAACAAAATAGTGACAATAGATAAAGTGAAAGGTATAGCAATCTTATTCACACGGTAGGGCTAAGCACAAGTAAAACAAACCTATAACGTAACGCAGAGATTATTTTTTATTTTTTTTTATCAAAGAATAAGCCTAGCGTTCGCAGATTTTTATTTATCCATCAAGGGCCTTAGAGATAAATGATAGCACATTATGGAACTTTAAATGATCAACTAAGCTTGAGTAAACAGCCATTTCCATAACTTTAGCAAAAAGTTATGGAATAGAAGTAGGTATAAAGTTGTATACAATATTCGCTTTTACTACTGAGTAATTCAATCTGTCAGGAAACTGACAAATCCGTTATTCCGAAAGAAAATATTTAAAAATTATTTAAGTATTGAGCTAACAGGGGCGAAAAAATACCTACGTATTCGGCTACGGATCCCATCACATCCACGAGTCATTAGTCTTTACTGATCTTATTATTAACTCAGTATCTCCCTTGTCAGTATTACGGAATACTACTTTCTAAGAGAGTTGTGATTATATGTCAGGACTAAGATTCCGTTTAAATCATCTGATACACTCCGAAAGTGATATTTAAATACTGTACATATATCTGACCTATCATTAACAGAAAAGATTCCAGTGTGTAATGACTTTATATCGCCCGTTCCGTGCTTCTGTCTAGATACTTCTTTCACAACTGACTATTTCCCTTTAATTTTATCCTGAGAATTAGCTACACTTTTTGCTTTCCACATACTTTATGCCTAATATTGTTTAGAACCTTACAATGCCGTTTTGTTTGGGCAACAGCTGCTTGATTCTGACTGGTTCTAACATTCTGATACAATTCCCGCTTTGATCAACATGATATTATTCCTCTTGTCAGCCACCAAAGCTGCCTGGCAGTGTTAGTATCTAGTTTTGAGCGTTCTAACGGAATGCACACTTCAAAGACTGTGAGAAATGTTTTAAGGAAACACAATTCCAGGAGAGCATCTCCAAATGTTCAAATATTTGTACAACTTATGGGACTTAACTACGAGGTCATCAGTCCCTAAGCTTACAAACTACTTATTAACTAGCTAACACTAAAGGCGGCACAAATATCCATGCCCGAGGAGGGATTCGAACCCCCGGCCGTAGTGGCCGTGCAGACCGTGACTGGAGCGCCGGCAGAGCATCTCCCTAGAGTGCCCAATGCACCCCCTCCGCCTCCCCACCCCCCACCCCTAATGAAAATACTTCGTGCAAATCTAACACCAAAACACACTACTCAAGAGCCAATGGCAGAGTCCACACTTCTCAAAAATGTTCAAGTGTTTGTTAAGCGTAAGGGACATAACTGAGGGGTCATCAGTCCCTAAACTTACAAACTACTTATGAACTACCTTATACTAAAGACGACACAAACATCCTTGTCCGAGGGGGGACTTGAGCACCCGACGGGGAACGGCCTCGCGCATCGTAGCATAGCGCCTCAATGCGCTCCGGCGCGGTTCCACACTTCTCACTCATGGTAAAATTTTACAGTTAATGAATGACAAACAAAATTTTATTACTTTCTAATTTACGATAAAACAGAAGTACGATTTTAGAAACTAACTACAGTACTCAAAATTTCCTTCTGTAGAAATAAAATTAATACTACTGCTAACAGTATTAACGGACAGCAAATGTGGTGGAAAATTAGCTCCGAAATATGTCAACTGTGGTGTATTGTTGTCCAGTACTGGCTCTTAGTGTCAGTGGCAAAACAGTGTTCTTTTCGTCGAATTTGTTTAAACAATATGGCCTCAGTATTGTAACCGCACTTGAAATTATTCGTCATCCGAGGCTATTTATTAATGTTCTTGATACATATAGCCTCTAACAAAATTGTCGCATCTCACGGGCGCTATTACTTGTTCAGCGTCCATGCAAAGACTCCTTTCTAACTTGTCTTTTAGCCATGCAACCCCTCCTCTTTGCGCGCTTTTTCCATCTTTTCTCTCCGCTTCAACATTTCCGTTGATATATTGATGACCCCAACCTTTATACATGAATATAATTTACAAAAACTCTATGCACGACACTATACAATATTACAAATTTACATAAGATATAACATAATCAAAATTACGAAATAAAGAATATTTACAGAATGTTTACAACAGTGAATTACAATTTGAATAGTGTAATATACATATATAAAGATCATAAACACATACACACATTATGAGTAATAACGAACATGTCATACTAGACAGTATAGAACTAATAAATTATGAAAATAAGTATGACAAAAAATTACGGTGTCACAAGCTGTACTACGTGCGTTTAGAGTTAAGTTCAAATTCATTACTACAGATAAGAAATACACCGCAACACGATCGGCCCTATAATATGAGCCGCAAATTTCGGCCGCGGTGAAGTGGCCGAGCGCGCAAAGTCACCTTGCTGCTCGCCGTCGGAGGTTCGAGACCTCCTTCGGGCATGGTTGTGCGTGTTGTCCTTAGCGTAAGTTATCTTAAGTAGTTCTTAAGTTCACTGGTGCTGTCCCGTCGGGGAGTTTATAGTTACTCTGTGATTCGATACAAATCTGTAATTTTAAATCTGACCTTGTAATGCTAAGTAGGATTATAGTGCTTGTACGTTAAGATACCAGCCCAAAGAAAAGTGTGGTGATTTGGCGGTGCATAGTTTTCAAAATCTGCGCAAAGAGACTAGGCACCAGTCTGCTTAAAATTCATGACTAACTGCATTCATTGGGTGTGAGATCTGGAGGGCGATGGGGCCAAGCCAACTGGCAACTGTTCAGCATCGCCTGT
This sequence comes from Locusta migratoria, assembly GCA_026315105.1. Taxonomy (NCBI): domain Eukaryota; kingdom Metazoa; phylum Arthropoda; class Insecta; order Orthoptera; family Acrididae; genus Locusta; species Locusta migratoria. The sequence goes on along the minus strand of CM048748.1, from coordinate 23,811,600 downwards.
ACCGAGACAAGAATATAGCGCACGGAAGCAAGCCGTCTAGCGTTATCCTGTTCTAAGATAACATCACAGAGGTTGTGGAGGAAGGTAGAAAATGTAATTAATGGTCGTTGTTCAGTTGTCGGTTAGGCAAATCGGTGTTGATCCCCTTATCTTCGCAATGGCATCTTATCTTAAGCCTTGGGCATTTGTAATAAACAGTAACAGCATTGGCGTCCGACGAGATCTCCAGAAATGAGTAGAAATAGTAATATTCTTAATTCCCCGCATACTCCTAGTGATATTTAGTCAATTTCAGCGAACGCAATGACTGTTCAAAGAAGTATCGGGCGTGCAGCCGCATAAAGTTGAATTCTTCTAATATTTCGGCTGAGAGACGTTCAGCCATATTCAGAGACGAGCCGAAAACTGATGCTCCAGCACGCGCTTCGTGCTTATAAACGCGCGGACCGCGCTACTGTGCATGCGGCCACAGATACAACAAGGCGCCAAAGATATACCCGTCTCTTACAACCTAATAAATCTGTAGTGGCAGAGCACTGTATTGATACTGGACACTCCATGACGTACGAAAACGTCAAAATTTTTAGCCTCCACTTCATCGTTCTGGGACTCAGTGGTGAAAGAAGCAATTTAAATTCGCTTGGGGACAAATTTAATTAAGAGAGACAGCGGCTTCAGTTTAGATAAATCTTGGAATCCGGCACTTTCTTTAATAAATTTATAAAGACACCGCCACACCACAGATCATAACACATCGATTTCTCCGCAATAATCGACCATGCAGCCGCAGACATAATTTACACACACGTGTACTTCCTTGCCGCCGAGTAACGTCTTTGGGTCTTGTTGTATGTGTGGGCGCATGCGCAGTAGCGCGGCCCGCGCGTTTATAAGCACGATGCGCGTGCTGGAGCGTCAGTCTTCGACTCTCTCTCAAGATGGCTGAACGTTTCTCAGCCGAAATACGAGGCGAGTCCAGAAAGTAAGTTCCGTTTGGTAATAAAATAAAATTGTACTGAGATACAGAAGAAACTTTTATTGCAAAAAATTCTCCAACTCTTAAATTACTCTTGCACATAACTGGCGAAATTTTGCGGGCATTTGTCATTGCGTGGCACCAGGTTTTGTATACCTTCTTCATAGATATCTGCCGCCTGTGTCTTCATGCATCAGTGATCGTGAAATTTGAAGGACGTCCATAGCGAGAGCACTAATTGTAAACCTACGGTTTTCCTGGCTCTTGTCATCAATCGCGTGAACCAGTTCTTCTGTAACAAAAGGTGGACGCCCATTTCGTTCTTCATCGTGCACATCACTACGCCCGCCATTGAACTGTCGGACCCATCTTCTCACCATCGAATCACTCATCGCATTTGGTCCGTAAACATCGCAAATTTGCCGATAAATTTTACTTGGTTTCACTTTCCTCACATTCAGAAACCGAATCACCGACCTGATTTCACAGGCGAAGGGATTTTCAATCAACGCCGACATTTCAAACAAGCACAACAAAGCGCACGTAACTGACAGCGATCTCCAAATGGCTTCTTCTACTTGATACACATCGTCTACAGCGCATGTGCGGAACTGCAATCGCAGCGCTGCAGCGGAGATAAATTGAAACGGAACTTACTTTTTGGACGCGCCTCGTATTAGAATAATTCAACTTTATGCAGCTGCACGCCCGAAACTTGGTTGAACAATTTCAGCGAAGTTTGTATATCTGTAATTATCCTTTTTTTAGAATATTGATTTGACCTGTGCTGAGTGAATCTTTCTGTTTTATCGTGTTGCTAGATTGCAGAAGTGAGGTGCTCTATCTAATTTGTTTTCGCTATTTGTCCTGTGAAGTGGCACGATCCATTTTATCAATTTTTATTATTTTATTTTTATTTTTCGCGGTTTCGGTGATGTGATAGGATATTAGGAGTCCTGAGTTGTATTTATTCTCTGTGAGGGACTATTTAATTGATGTACGAGTGTGCTGAGAGATTACAATGGAGGTAGAATTCGCGTTGTCGACGCGACTCCGGAAATTTTTTTAGTTATCAGAAAAATGACCGGACCCATTCACGAACAATGTTGAGGCAGGACTGTCCGTCTGACCCAGCTTGAGACCGGCGCCAAATTCCAGTTTGAGTACTGTGGACAGGGTAGAGCCGGGAATTTGTATCTGACGGGAGGCGTGCTTAGGTAGTCCTTGCAGGTGCGGTGATCACTGTGTCCCCAGTGGTGTAGGGGTCAGCGCAACTGCCTAGAAAGCTCGAGACCAAGGTTCGAGTCCCGGCTAGGTACACATTTTCAGCTTTGCCCATTCGCAGTTGATGTCATATATTCTGTGAATATATCCCATAAAACGTCAATGGTTTTACGGTCTGTGGACGCAGGACAGGACAGGGCGCTATGTCGAGGACGATAAGTTCAACAGCTCTTACCGTAGTCCTGTGGAAATGTGGCGGAGCCTGTAGTAGCGTCCTTAAGAAATAGTTTTATTGGACAGACTATTAAGAGACAGTGGTGATTGGGGTTTGAATGTTACGGGGGCGTGGCTGGCTGGTGCTGCCCGCTGGGCCCGTGTTTTGGCCAGAAGCGTCGTGGATTATCTTCGGGACACCGCCGAGAGCGGCTCGCGGCTAGTTAGCTGTTCATTTTGGAAAAGTTTGATTTTAGGACTTTGAATATGTCTCCAGAGTGCAACCATACCTCATACTTACAAGGAAAGTACTTGGGCTCGATCAAACACATATACACCAAAATCGTATGAGAGATAATGTAAAGATCCCTTATTACACTAGTGATACTCCCACATCTGCACTCTGCACCCTGCATTCTACAATCGTCCGTTAGAGGCCTCTGCGTGAGCCATGCCGCACTGTCGGTTCGCCAGTAGGGACGGTGCAGTGTGCCTCCGAAGTTCCGTTTTGTGATGTTATTTGTGTGGTGAAGCGTCAGATGGGGCGGCGTTTTCTAATCAATCCTGGTAATGTATTGCGATTGATATTCATAGAATATATGACTTCAACTGCGATGGACAAAGCTGAAAATGTGTACCCAGCCGGGATTCGAACCCGGGTCTCCTGCTTTCTAGGCAGTTGCGCTGACCCCTACACCACTGGGGACACAGTGATCACCGCACCTGCAAGGACTACCCATGCTCGCCTCCCGTCAGATACAAATTCCCAGCTTTGCCCTGCCCATAGTACTCAAACTCGTAGTTTAACTAATTCCCGTAAGAGTAAGGGCTTCAAACTTGCCCACCCCTCCCCACTAACGATAGGATCATTGCCCGTCACCGGCATATTATATATATACATGTGGCGTCTGTTCCGAAAGGACAGACGTCACTTGTGATCCTGCAGCTGGGAATTTGTATCTGACGGGAGGCGAGCATGGGTAGTCCTTGCAGGTGCCGTGATCACTGTGTCCCCAGTGGTGTAGGGGTCAGCGCAACTGCCTAGAAAGCAGGAGACCCGGGTTCGAATCCCGGCTGGGTACACATTTTCAGCTTTGTCCATCGCAGTTGAAGTCATATATTCTATGAATATTAATAATAACAGCTGCAGGATCACAAGTGACGTCTGTCCTTTCGGAACAGACGCCACATGTATATATATAATATGCCGGTGACGGGCAATGATCCTATCGTTAGTGGGGAGGGGTGGGCAAGTTTGAAGCCCTTACTCTTACGGGAATTAGTTAAACTACGAGTTTGAGTACTATGGGCAGGGCAAAGCTGGGAATTTGTATCTGACGGGAGGCGAGCATGGGTAGTCCTTGCAGGTGCGGTGATCACTGTGTCCCCAGTGGTGTAGGGGTCAGCGCAACTGCCTAGAAAGCAGGAGACCCGGGTTCGAATCCCGGCTGGGTACACATTTTCAGCTTTGTCCATCGCAGTTGAAGTCATATATTCTATGAATATTAATAATAACAGCTGCAGGATCACAAGTGACGTCTGTCCTTTCGGAACAGACGCCACATGTATATATATAATATGCCGGTGACGGGCAATGATCCTATCGTTAGTGGGGAGGGGTGGGCAAGTTTGAAGCCCTTACTCTTACGGGAATTAGTTAAACTACGAGTTTGAGTACTATGGGCAGGGCAAAGCTGGGAATTTGTATCTGACGGGAGGCGAGCATGGGTAGTCCTTGCAGGTGCGGTGATCACTGTGTCCCCAGTGGTGTAGGGGTCAGCGCAACTGCCTAGAAAGCAGGAGACCCGGGTTCGAATCCCGGCTGGGTACACATTTTCAGCTTTGTCCATCGCAGTTGAAGTCATATATTCTATGAATATTAATAATAACAGCTGCAGGATCACAAGTGACGTCTGTCCTTTCGGAACAGACGCCACATGTATATATATAATATGCCGGTGACGGGCAATGATCCTATCGTTAGTGGGGAGGGGTGGGCAAGTTTGAAGCCCTTACTCTTACGGGAATTAGTTAAACTACGAGTTTGAGTACTATGGGCAGGGCAAAGCTGGGAATTTGTATCTGACGGGAGGCGAGCATGGGTAGTCCTTGCAGGTGCGGTGATCACTGTGTCCCCAGTGGTGTAGGGGTCAGCGCAACTGCCTAGAAAGCAGGAGACCCGGGTTCGAATCCCGGCTGGGTACACATTTTCAGCTTTGTCCATCGCAGTTGAAGTCATATATTCTATGAATATTAATAATAACAGCTGCAGGATCACAAGTGACGTCTGTCCTTTCGGAACAGACGCCACATGTATATATATAATATGCCGGTGACGGGCAATGATCCTATCGTTAGTGGGGAGGGGTGGGCAAGTTTGAAGCCCTTACTCTTACGGGAATTAGTTAAACTACGAGTTTGAGTACTATGGGCAGGGCAAAGCTGGGAATTTGTATCTGACGGGAGGCGAGCATGGGTAGTCCTTGCAGGTGCGGTGATCACTGTGTCCCCAGTGGTGTAGGGGTCAGCGCAACTGCCTAGAAAGCAGGAGACCCGGGTTCGAATCCTGGCTGGGTACACATTTTCAGCTTTGTCCATCGCAGTTGAAGTCATATATTCTATGAATATTAATAATAACAGCTGCAGGATCACAAGTGACGTCTGTCCTTTCGGAACAGACGCCACATGTATATGTATTGCGATTGGTTGAGATGAAGTTACGAAGAACCCTTCATCGTGAAGATGGTATTAGTGTAGAAGATAAATCATTTGCATGCTTTCTCGTATCTGTTTTGGTACAGGTATATGAGCGTAAGTTAGATACTGTTGCTACAAACTCATAATAATGATAATAGGGATGATAAAGACGAACAACTCATTGCAAGCGGTAGTGCTACGGTAAGTGCGTGAAGAAGCGATGGAAGCAGTGGCAGTGAATACCAACATACCAACAGTCTTTCGGGAAGAAGGTTAAAGTTGCAACTATCATCACGGCTTTTGATGACAATTCGCTAGAGAACATGTACGATGATTATTACATAAGTCATAGTTAAGATATCTGCATTACATATGGCGTGTACAATTACATCTACAGTGCTATCTAGAGCATGGTTGCGAGCGCTTTGCAGAAAACCGACACCCACCAGCACATTGAGGTGTATGTAGAAATCATGTAACCAAACGTTCATACAGATATGTTTGTTCGAGCCCATGTACTTTCCTTGTTAGAAATTTCTTTTGGTTCCGCCGAGGGCGGACAGATAGTCCAAGCTGATTGTTCACTTGCGAGCATCCGTTTTGGTCATGTCTAGTACTGCACTGCGGGTGCACACATTATTTATATGGTCCGAATTGTTGGGACGTGGAATTTTGGAGCGGTTTGAACACTTGTTTCATAGCCATCGCTTGTCTCCCATTTCGATACGAAGTGTGTGATAGCAGCAGTCGTCTGTCTAGTGCATCGGAGCACTAGTGGCAATTATTCAACCAGTCTGGGAATACCTGCGTACCATACTCGCGTCTTACACGTTTGAGTATATATGTACCCTCAGAGGCATACCGACAATCTTTCTTTCCGCGAACAACTGATAGTGGTACTCAAGGTAACCTCCGCAACACACCTATCGGGTAGCTTGCGGAGTATGCATGTAGATGTATACCACATCCTAGCCGATTCTGATTACTTGACACTGTTCCTCTGACGTGAGAGCAGAAGTTGACGTGAATAAATGAAATCATCCCTGCTTAACAGTACGAAACTACGCATTGTTGGGTAACGTGTTGCAGCTCGCCACTGCAGTTTGCAGCACGCCGAAGTCACTTTGCCCGATTCACCAGATGCTAACCGAGTGGTTAAGTAACGCCTGCTTTGAGCTAGGGCTACTGATTAGAGTGTGTCAGATTTTATTTTGTAGGAAGGTGTTTCTGTGATAGGAGGTAAAGAGATTCTCCCATCAGGATATAATATTTTGTGGGAGTTGTTCTGGGACAATACGAACTTATTAGGGACGCGAAGAATTGTTTAAGACAGTCATACCATCCCTGATTCTGTATTTGTCAATCCTTTTAATAATTAGGTGTTAGGTTGTGTGTGTGGTTTTTTATTAAATGTGCAATGGGGGACAAAAGATTACGCGGCCAGAATAATTTAAAGTCCAAGAACAGAGTATTGCGCATGCCCTAGTTCCGAAGTGCGAGGGTTGCCAACTTTATCTGTCTTCTGAGCTTCAGCTTGGTTCAGAAGCAATATAACAGGATACAGTATAAGTCGAGATTCATAGCAGCTTAACTAACGTATAATTTATTTTGGAAAATGTTATTCGAGCACGTAGAAGTGATTTATAAGAACTCCGCGTGGGTAGATTTATTACAACGAACAGCTTCTTACATACGTTTCGTTGGTTGAGTGAATAGGGCTGACGGGTTACAAACACAAGTGGGCGCGAGTTCTAGTATCACTGAAGTGAACGTTTTTTAGACCTGCGCAGGTAACATTTTTTAACATTAATTCGCTACGACTTACGTAATTAATAGCCTTTCTAGATTCCACATTCTTAAAATATTCCATTTTGTAATAGCCTAGTATGTAAACAACGAGATAAATGATAGCAAAAGTAAAAATGTTGAAAATCGATGGCTGTATTTGTAATTACTTGGACTGCCACATGGTGAATCTGTAGTGTTAAGCTAAGATAAATGTATCTGCAGATAGGTATTATTTTCTAAGTCATTTCACACGGTTTACACGAGTGAGTAGCTGTGTATTCCATTATCTGTTGTTTCCAGTTTAATATTCATTCTTCAAGTCCGGTAGGACTATTCGATCGTTACTCTAACGAGAACGGACAGCCTACAACTGCACAACGTTTAACGAATTACCTGGACGAGGTCTAAATAATAAAAAATCGACGCCGATCGTTTTTGTCAGTTCTTGTTCGATGTGTTGATGGCTCAGATTTTTTATTACAGAGCGCGTTGAGCCCTCTGGCCTACGAGCGCAAATAATGTTTTCCAAAATAAGTGATACATGAGTTAAATTGCATTGAATCCCGACAGATACTGTATCTAAACTATTCCATTGCTTCTATTTCACGATGTTAACAACAAGCCGAAGCTGCACAGACCGATGGTGTTGGCAACACTCGCGCTTGTGAGCTTGGACATGCGCAATGCTCTGTTCTTGGCCTTTAAATTAACGGGCTGGGTTATCTTTTCGTCCCCCACTGAAAATCGATCATATATTTTGAAAGTTGTCAAAGGTAGGATACATTTTGTTCTACTTATTCATTTCGCGTAAAGATCACAAAGACAAGATAAGAGAATTTAGGGCTCGTACGGAGGCATATAAGCATTCTTTTTTTCCTCGTTCCATTTGGGAGTGGAATAGGAAAGGAAATGCCTTGTAGTGGTACAGCGTACCCTCCGCCATGCACCTTACGGCGAGTTGCGGAGTATGTATGTAGATGTAGATGTAGATGTAGAAGCGGCTTAGGTGTGTGTGTTCGTCGCCAATACGGCTGCGCATGCGTAGAGCTGTTGTCGAGTTCCATATGCAGCTATGAGCATGCGCAGTTCTGCAGCTTACGTGTGTGTCAGTTTCAGGGTTGACAACCCCGAAGCAGTTTCCCCCAAAATCGTGTGTGAAATCGTCGCAAATAGTATGAGTTGTACTTTGAGTTAGCAAAAAAGGAAAAGAAAACAAAACAAAGAAGAAATATATCTGTTGGGGAGGCGATTGTAACTTTCAGTTACATAATTTCAGGTGCGATGTCTCCCGACTACTTCCAATACCGTCTAGGAAGGAGAAAGCTCCTTGAAATTCCCCTCAAAACCAACTTACCACTGAAGCACTTATCCCCTAAAAATCCCCCTAAATTTAAGGAGAAAATCCTTAAGTTGGGAACCGTGCGAGTCATTTGTGAAGTAACTGCAAGATAGTAATGCTCTGTGTAAGAGCTGATCGATATTCATCACTGTTAGATAGAGATTGGTGTTGGAATCAATTTTTTAAAAATATTTTTATACTGATGCTATTATAATGAATGACGGAAATATGTTACAAGTGAACAGAGTACAATACAGAATACAGATTTATATACACCTGTTTCGCTTATGGCTTGGTATCCTGCACCATATCAAAATTTTATTAGAGAATCTTCAGGATGGAGACACCGCTGCTCCTATATTGTAGCCATACCACCGATGTGTTGATGTTTTAGAGAACTTAACATAAGAACATCGCTGTTTCCCACTAAATACCAATGTCTAACAGCGATGAATATCGATCAACTCTAGGACATGGTCAACTTGATGTTCCTGTTCAAGAGTCCGTGAAAGAAAGTGCATGAAGTTAGAAATTATTGATGGTCCCCTGCAATGAGAGCTTAATAAAGGTGGAAAGATTTATACAAGAAATGTTGTGTACAAAGAAAACTTTGACATCTAAATTAACATTTCAGTATTTAAATCAGCTTTATTTATTGAGTTAGTGGTGGCTCTTTACAAATCTACCGCCAGTGGTTTCCTACATTGCACTCCACTTTGAGCAACTTAACAAGTAGAAGAGGGAAACCCCGCGAGGCAGTAAGCGAAAGGCAGCCTCGCCGCCTGCCCTGGGTAATTCAGTTTGAATTATCAGAAACCTTCGCACAGATATTCTTCATCACAATTCATAATATCTAGAACAGCAGTCAATACTGTTGACTGCAAGGCTTTTACTACTTTGTAATAAACAGAATAGAGCATATTGTGTGGCGAACATCATTTGACTCACGTTGTTCCTATTTTGGAAGGGATAAAATTAATTTACGCGTAGTGTAGCAGAGATATCTAGAGGAGGTTATTATGAAAGTTCAGGCACTTCTCACTGAAAATATTTAATTGCTAGTACGTTGACATCCAAATACATTGAGTAATAAGTCAGTAAAAAGTTCAGGTAGATGGAAGGAGATTTGTGACACTTATCTATTCCTGTAGGAAACAGCTTGCCATAGAGAGAAATTATATTAATGGTTGTATCTCACCATCTCATTACAAATCCAACGGGCTAGGCAGATTTAGCAACTACCTGTTTTGTCTTATTTTAGATACATATGGTGGCTATCTCAAATATATAATCCCTAAATTTACACAATCACTATTTGCTTGTTTGAATTGCAATAATTATGTAAATGTTTTGATTGCCTTTGAATGATTTTATCTGGTTAATAGATTAATATTCCCCATGAGTAACTGAAACCGTTAATTCAAGGTATGTTTAGGCAAACTTGCAGCTAGTTAAAGCTCTTGTCATCTCTTTACCGCCAACCTCTATCAACGTACTAGAGGAATACCCAGTGTTACTGGTTTATTGAAGTACTGTAATCTTCTATTATTCCTTCTATCTCTGTCCGTCTCCTCCTCCTCCTCCTCCTCCTCCTATATCTGTTCATTTCTTCCTCCCTCCTACATGTCTCCTTGCCTCCTTGCTTCTGTCTTCTAACGTCCTCTCCCCTCTTTCTCTGCCCGCCACCTACCGCTCTTTCTATTTCTGACTGTTCATCTCTCTCTCTGCCTCTCTCTCTCTCTCTCTCTCTCTCTCTCTCTCTCTCTCTCTCTCTCTCTCTCTCTCTCTCTCTCTCTCTGTGTGTGTGTGTGTGTGTGTGTGTGTGTGTGCCGGCCGCGGTGGCCGAGGGGACTGAGGCGCTTCAGCCACGGTCTGCACGGCCACTACGGTCGGGGGTTCGAATCCCCCCTCGGGCATGTATATTTGTGCCGTCCTTAGTCTTAGTTCATAAGTAGTTTGTAAGTTTAGGGACTGATGACCCCGTAGTTAAGTCCCATAGACTATAAAAACATTTGAACATCTCTCTCTCTCTCTCTCTCTCTCTCTCTCTCTCTCTCTGTGTGTGTGTGTGTGTGTGTGTGTGTGTGTGTGTGTGTGTGCGAAATAGGCCGCACTGGCAACACAACACGCGAGCGTCACCAGCAAACAACTGCCGCCGCGCGGTTGCGGCCTGCAGGAGAGAATCGGAAACCCTCACCTCATTCACCGACGACCACCAGTCACGGATCGCTATGCAAGAAGCAATAGACAACGACTGTTCCGCACTCCCTCCTCCTCAGTACCTTACCATAATAAAGTTTCCACTCTTCTGCTAAAAATCACCAATAACATAGTTGATTTTAAAATTATGACGTAATGTCACAGTTAACAGTAACAGTGAATAATAACACCATAAGCTGTATTTTCATGCCGCGGCGGAGAGTCCGAGGGCATTGAGGCACTACGCTCCGATGTGTGAGGTCGTTTCCCGTCCTGAATTTCTCAGGCAGTTTTTCCAATGTGTCATTCCCTAGAAACTTCACTCAGAACATTAATATAAAACATTAACTCCATTGGTGCAGTCGTTATCAAATGCTGAAGCTATCAAGGAACAGACTAGCTCAAAACCCGGCATTTCCTGAGTAATTATATATTCTGTACAGCAGTAGTCAACGCCCCAAAACACTTCTCCTCAGAGACTAACCACCTACGGTAGTAGGGAACACCAACTCACAAACACGATGAACATGGCAAACCCCTACAGAACAGCAAACTGACTGGCAATGCCAGCTGAGCCCACAGCCGACCTACAGGCAAGGCAGGGAAACCATATTCAGCGCACTAAACACAAACAAACCTAAAAAGTCCCACACACTTAGCCAGTTCTATGACCGAACTGCCTAAAAACCATGACAAACTTGGCTATGTTACAGGTATTCTACCGCAGCCGATCTTCACGGGTATTCTGCCACAGCCGACCCAGGAGACTTCACAGAAGCTCAGCTGCAGCAGAACCTCGTATCAAACGGACTGATTCTTTATGACGAACCTAGCAAAGTTAACGGTACTGAGATGTACCCTTTACTAACATTATCAAACCTTGCATGATCTGTCGCAGATAGCATACCGCTACTGCCCTTCAAACCTACCCCACTGTCGCAGAGGTTTTTTTCCCTCGCCTCTTGCCTTGGCACTTTTTTTCCTCTGCCGTTACATACCTTTACCCTTCGTATACCTTTCGACCAATTATATCTCCAGATGCACAGTATTAATGGGTGGTGACAGTAGAACTTTTGTGATGGTCACCACGTTGGTGTGGGCGTCGAGGGGCCCCATCCTTTTTGTAGTCAATCTCGCCCACTCCCTCTCTACCCACTTCTTCCTGTACTATATCTCTGTTCACCTCCACCACTCCCTCTATATAGGCCCATTTCTTCCACTGCCCCTGCATCCTCGGTTCATTCCACCCTCCTCAGCTCTAGCTTGCGGTATGTGGGTATGGCGAATGCCCGGTGAACGTCATCTGCCAGCTTGTGTAGTACCAACAGTGGTCGTGGTCGTGGTCGTGTTCGCACGGAGGGAGCCCATACCTCTTCTTGATTTACGTAGCACTATCACAGCAAAGGCCTATACTGATGTTTTTAAGCACCTTCTTGCTTCCCACTGCGGAAGGACAATTCTGGGATGGCGATCGAGGTTCTTTTTTTCCATAATGCACGGTCTGTGGCGAAGTGGTTTAACTACAACAATATCCCTTTAAAGGACTCGCCTACTCAGAGTCATGACTTGAATCCTATAGAACACCTTTGGCATGTTTTGGAACGCTGGCTTCGTGCCAGAACCTACATGGATACCTCTCCTCAGTGTAGCACTCCTTGAAGCGTGGCCTGCCATTCCGCAAGAAACCTTGCAGCACCTGACTGAACGTATGTCTGCGAGATTGGAAGCCGTCATTAAGGCTAAGGGTGGCAAACGCCACATTGATCTCCAGCATTACCGATGAAGGACGCCGCGAACTTTTAAGTCTTTTCAGCCAGGTGTCAGGTAACTTTCATCACTCAGTGTAACATTTGAACTTTGATACTATCGGATCCGGCATTAATTAGATGTCATCCGCCGAGAATTGTCACTCACGAATGATCCACGTACGCTTGCCAACAGTGCACGATTCAGAACCACTTCACAATCTAAATACCGGTAGTAGATTATTCTTATGTCATGTTCCAGTGCTACTGCAGTCATTATAGTTCATATAGAAAAATAAGTCTGACACTGATAAGGTCACTATACAAGTCGTTAGGTAAAATTGGATAACAATTTGTGACATTTTAGTTTCAGCAGGGTGTTTTATAGATGTTAACTAAAGTAACTGACTTGTTTTTACATGAGATCGCAGTACTTTTAGCGGTGGAAAGAAATCGACGCGAGACTTGCAATTTTGTACATTTTATGGTTGTTGCTAGTATCTGATTCTTTTTGTGGAAGTAGTCTTCCTTTCATTCTTCTCGGGTAACATTTCTTGTACACCAGCTGTGGATTTTCGTAAGAAATGGGAGAAGGAGTCGGATTTTCTCAGAGGATTTATCGACAAGTCTGGACGGTATGTGCTTCTCCGTCGATTAAATTCAGCGATTGCGGACTCTTGATCTTTGATAACATTGCGGTTGACATTAAATACATGTAACTCATGCAGGCTTGTCATTATCCGAAGTGCATATGAACTGAAAAAACTGATAGTACATTGTTCACACTTTTGCTTTTGTATATGTTAATAACACAGCACTAGCGTAAATGAATATTTATCAATGGAGCACTGGATATTATCGACACATCTATAATAAACGACAGCTCTTCTCTCAAATCTGATCGCAGCACGTACAGCACTTGTCCAACAAGTGGCTTGTGCTTACATGTTTGTCAATATTCTACAGTAAGACGTAAAAGTGAATGTATTGTCACAATATCCACTTTGAATACAGGTATTCATCTCGCCGCACTAATCGACTGAATATTCGAACGAACACACAATTTCAACTTATTAAAAACTGTCCTTCCAGTGCCACAGTTTCCACTCACAAATTAACGTATCACGTCACTGTAATTATTGGGAAAAAGGAAGTTTGTGTGTTACCGACACAGTCATTAAAACTTTGGACACTGAGTAGAATAACAGAGATGAAATAGAAAATTATGAATAAGAATATCCAGCTGATAGCTGGTAAACGATTATGAACACAATAGAGGCTAATGAGATAAAAGACTGATGAAATTAATTTAAGGCCTGGAGTATTAAATGGACGTATTTGTACAAAAACAACTGTCAAACTTTTATAGGACCATCATTCCACTTTTAGCAACATCTGTAATACCTGCACCTTCACCTTCATTTCTAATTATTTCTTCGTTTCTCATGTACGACATACAGCACACATTAACAAAATAATTGCGTTATGAAGCAGCTTATAAAGCAATGGCACGGCAAAACAGTCTAATGTTAAAAATGTTCAAATGTTTGTAAACCTATTGGACCAATCTGTTATGGTCATCAGTCCCTAGACTTACGAACTGCTTAAACTAACTTAGACTAACCTAAGGACAACACACACACACACACACACACACACACACACACACACACACACATACACACACATGCCCCAGGAAGGACTCGAAACTCCGACGGCGAGTAACCGCGCGCTTCTCAGCAAAGCGCTTTAGACCGCTCTGTCACTACATCGCGGCAATGTTAAAAAGACTTCATTCTTGTGTGATTATACTTTACTCTCTTGTAATTATTTCTAGAAGATAATCAACTTTAGATGTTCATTATTAAATACGATGTGCCTGCAGTTAGCTAGGCTTAATGTAAAAGAAAGTTTCCATCAGAGACATTGATGCAAAATTTTTTGACAAATCCTGACGTTAAGCGCTTATAAGTCGACAATATTACGCTCTTGCGGACTCCTGAGCTCTGATAGTACAGAAGACAACATTAATTAAACGTAGCCCGTCCAGACGATTCACTCCAGAAAGCGCCATGGACGCTCCACCTCGTGAGCGCAAACACTGCACTGTTCACATCTTCAGTTTAACGTGGAATTCGACTCACGCCACATCCTAGAGAGGTGAAAAAATCAAAAAGAAACTGCCAACCTGGAATCGAACCTAAGCTCTTTTTCGTGGGAATCAAGCGCTCTACAGCGAGACATTTCCCGGCCTTCATAATTAGAGGTTTTTTTCCGAGATTTTATTTTACCAACAGAAAAGGAAAAAAAAAAAACTTATCAACTTTCAAAACTGCTCTAAAATTGGGTGATGTTTGATTTATCTTTTCATCAAAGACTAAATAAATACAAAATTTGAAGTTTCTGTGTCTTCTATAAGTACAATATAATTTTGATGATCGGTGAGTGAGTGACAAAATAAAAATTTTCGACTGGCAATAATATGTGAACTGTAAGATAGTATAACTTTGTAATGTAGCTAGTTATAGTAGGCTTCCTGTTCAACAAAATTTCGGGCTCCTACGTTTATCCTAACGAAGTTACGGCGGTTGGAGGGGGGGGGGGAGGGGGGTGCAGGAAGTGCAGTTAATGTCTTCGAGGAAAGGACGGTACGGCTATGGGGTTCGACTTGGCGGTATGTGTTTGGGGTGGGGGCTGGTGACGGCTGTGCTGTGCCCACAGATATTTCCCCGAATGAGGTGAGAATTTAGTTATACGTACCTAAACGGCCATGTATCAAATGCAAGATAAACAAGGGCCTCGCCCTAGTATTAAAGGTTCAGTAAATAATCGGTACAAATGGAAAACATAATAGTTTTCTTTTCCTAAGCAAAATGTCAAATATAAATAGATTTCTAAATTAGCAAACAGATTTATAGGTTCTCCTTAACAAACAGAAGAAAATCGATATATCCATATATTCTAGCCCACTATTAGTAAATATAAGGTTGTGGCGCTAATTTCTGTCGTTGGCATAAGTTTCGTAAACTGAAGCTATAACTGAAAAGCTAAAAATGTAACAGCGCCCTCAAGTGGTCTTTTAGTGTTACTATACCACAAGACTAAGAGAAGCAGGCTCCTAACGTTTTGCATTATATCCTTATTTTTTCTCCTGTTCCGATAGTAATGAAATAAAGCGCAAATCCCGTCCCAAGACACTCGTAAGTTACTTCTGAAAACCCAATGCAAATTACTACAGTAGTTTCGGAAATTAGTCAGTTCAAATAGACATTTTCTTTGCCTACCTGATCCAATTGTGATGAAAAAAAGCCTGTAATTCCTTCGAAAGAATCTCGAATTACCTGTCAAAAGCCAATGGAAATTCTACGAATACTTTTGGAGATTGAAACAGACACGACGGTCTTACAATCTTTATTTTATAACACATATCTGGAATACACGTAATACAAGGCAGAAAGGAGTAACCTATACTAGAACATACTACATGGGTGAAATATAGTGTGTGCGACGTAGCAAATGCTAAGCGGACTAAATTTCAGTGTACCATTCTACCAGTGCTTTTACGTGTAAAGTTTCAGGGTATGTAGATGCCTCACACAATGGGATCCACATTTGTTGTTGCAGACAGACTGCTAAAGTTAGGAGTTCGTAAACGCTGTGCGCTAACTCTCGTTGCTGATTTTAGAGGAACACACAATATAGAAGAAGGTACAGCGTCCGTCCCGAAATTTTGGGGCTGGTTTTCTTCCTCGCTTAAATGTTACGTTTACGCGTGTAGAAACAATCGCTCAAGCCATTATTCTCGATGTTTCTGAGAAATGTGTGAAGAAAGCTCATGCGGGACTTCCGCTGATGAGTTGAAATGTATTCCTCTGGCATTTCCCTTTCTGATAAATCTACAACAAAATGACAGTGCAACAATTTACGTGGTCTGTGGTGTTTGTGATTAGATAATGGACAATACAACTAATGTGACACTAGAGTTGAACAGTATTTCAAAATTACGTCTACTGACTATTCCACGTCATGTGTGAACACCTTCACTACGCGATAGAAACGGCGATGCTACTGATTTTTAAGTACTACATACGGCAGAGTTGCTAAACATACCTTTCTAAATTATTTCACGAAAGAAATTGAACATCACAGAATTCGAATACAGAACAGTTGCCATAACGCGTAATTTACAAGTAGATACCCTACGAGTCACTTATCAACTATTTCCGGTTCCTGGTTGCAATAGTTTCATACCTAGCTGTCATCTACAACTGCTCGCTCGCCGAAAGATTCGTACACAAAGTCTGGAAAATTGCACAGCTTATTGCAATATTTAAGAAAGCGAACGTGAGTAATCTGAACATTTACTGTCCTGCAGCGGGATTTTAAAACGTACACTTTCCTCAAACTACCTCGAAGACGACCTACTGACCCATAGTCAACAAAGATTCAGGTAGTGTCGTTCTTGTGAAATATAGCTAATTCTTTACTCATCCGATGACATTATTGCTATCGGCAAGGGATCTCAACTCGATTCCGTATTTATAGATTTACACACAACGTTTGGCATGTACTACACGACTTTTAATCGAATTCCGTGCTTATGCAATATCACCATAGTTGTGCAACTGGTAACCTTATTTCCTCTCAGTAAGGAAAAGTGTGTAGAAAGAAATGTTATTTCTATTGTTCTTCATCCCTATAAAGAAGAACATCTAACCAGCTCTCTTACACAGTTAGCGGTTGATAACTTTATTTATCGGCTATTAAAGTCTTCATAAGGTCAAAAGCAACAGCAAAACGATTTAGATAGGTGCGAAAATTAGCAATTGGGGCGGAAAGTGTGACATTACCGATGTTATTGTTCTTGTTGTAGTCTTCAGTCCGCAGACTGGTTTGATGTAGCTCTCCACACTACCCTGTCCTGTGCAAGTCTCTTCATCTGAGAATACGTTCGGCAACCTACATCCTTTTGAATCTGCTTCCTGTATTCGTCCCTCGGTCTCCCTCTACGATTTTTACCCCACACGCTTACTTCTAATGCTAAGTTGACAATTCCTTGATGTCGCATAATGTGTCCAACTAATCTATCCCTTCTCTTGGTCAGGATATGCCAGAAACTCCTTTCCTCCCCGATTCGGTTAAGCACCTCATTAGTTACGTGATCTACCAATCTAAATTTCATGAATCGTCTGTAGCACCACAATTCAAAAGCTTCTATCATCTTTTATCTGAACTAATTATCGTACACGTTTCACTCCATTACAATGCTACACTCCAGACAAATGCTTTCAGAAAGGACTTCCTAACATTTACATTAATATTGGATGTTAACAAGTTCCGCTTCTTTAGAAACGCTTTTCTCCACATAGCCATTCTGTATATTATATCGTCTTTACTTCGGCCATCAGAAGTTATCTTGCTACCGATATCTTGTTACTGATATGAGTAGTAAGGGAACTCCGTTGAACTTAATTCACATAGCGAATCAGACACACTTTCAATGCTGTAAATTTAGATAAAGGCCTAGGAATCAGTTACGAACAGCTGTAAATAACACACAGAATGTGTCGCGGGAAAAGCAACCGTAAGGCTACGTTTCGTTGCCAGAACAATTAAAGATGCAACAGTACTACTAAAGTAACTTCCTGCACTACCGTTTTGCGTCATATTTTGGGGTATTGCTGCGAATTGTTGGATCCCCCCAGGTGACACTGTTGAATCATCCCGGTAAGGGGAGAATGTAACGAAATGATGCACTACTTGGGATGGAAATCATTAAAGGAAGGCGTTATTCGTTACGGAGACGTCAACTGGCAAAAATTTCTTTAACTACCT
This sequence comes from Locusta migratoria, assembly GCA_026315105.1. Taxonomy (NCBI): domain Eukaryota; kingdom Metazoa; phylum Arthropoda; class Insecta; order Orthoptera; family Acrididae; genus Locusta; species Locusta migratoria. The sequence continues at coordinate 23,793,584 of CM048748.1, read as the reverse complement.
CCTCCGAATTTTGTTAGGATTCGACTACGTATACGAACATCATAATGAAATAAGACAAGGCAGATAGAAAACTAAGATTTAGTGGTTCCTCCTCCCCGCCCGGTATTAGAGAACGGAACGGTGGAGATTTATTATAAAAGGTTTTCGATAACCCCTCTGACAAGCACTTAAATGGATTTCCGGAGTTAACATGTAGATGTATAATCTACTCTGAATTGTTGTTCTCAGGTGAAGAAAGGAGGTTGTAGGCGGTGCGTTGACTACGCAACATACCTGAGGTATTAAAACCAAGGAAGTTAAGATACAGGGAGACGCTCGTACGCTGAAAAAGTGAAGCCTGCCTCCGCTATATTTCCCAGTGTTGGAGATGTGTGTGCATTGTGCAGGTGACGTTTTATGTCACTTAAGACAACACAGTGTCCGGTGGTTCTGCCATGATGTACAACGTGTTAAACGAGAGAAAATTGATGTTAAGAATCAGCATTCAAATATCTTATAATGAGTATTTATCCAACAAAGTATATTATTTGAAAGTTGCAAGGAGCATTGCGTCCCAGAAAACTTTGCACCCACTCTCAATTCGATGCATAGTTTTAGAGTAGAAATAGCGTTACACATCTCACCAACATGTACTTCATGAATCCTGTTGTTTCTGATGATGAAACTGATTATTTGCTGAAGCAGATGTTCATTTGGTCACAGGGGCCGAATGGAATCCGTACCACAGGAGTTACCATGATGTAACCGGCATGTTTCTGCACAGATGGTACAACGACCAAACGTTTTGGATAGGGGGAAAAGAGGGCCATCAATTGTGGAAAAACAATCTAAGATGAAGCAAAGTCTCAGAATAGTAGTGTGCTGGAAAAAATCAGTTACAATAGTGATTATCAAAACTGTAATAATATACGTTGGTTAAACAGCACATGTATACAGACATGGCAGGGAAAGTTAGAAAACACGTTTCCCCAGGCGACTGTGGTAAGAGTGTGTATGAAAGTAAAAATGGAAGATATATAATTATTTTCTACAAAATTTCCAAGTACATTGAAAAATCTGAGGAATCGCTTTAGCCGGCCGCGGTGGCCGTGAGACTGAGGCGCTCCAGTCACGGTCTGCACGGCCACTACGGTCGGGGGTTCGAATCCCCCCTCGGGCATGGATATTTGTGCCGTCCTAGTTCGTAAGTAGTTCATAAGTCGTTTGTAAGTTTAGGGACTGATGACCCCGTAGTTAAGTCTCATAGACTCTACAAACATTTGAACAGCTTTATAAACTTCAAAAAGCCGTCCAGAAAATAATCTGGGCGTTGCATACGGAAGAAGCGTTGAACGTCTTTGGGCGAAAGACGACACATCAGATGAACGCCCACGTGCAGACCACATCCATGGAGTGAAAAACATCCGTCTTCACCTGTCCGAAAGAAGTTCAAAAGCACTCCGTCTTCAGGTAAAGTGCTACTCATCGTTTACTGGGACGCAATGCTTCTTGCTCATGCAACGCCATAAATTTTTAACGAAGGCTTTTTGAAGCTAATAAAGCGGTCTGATAAATGTCTCAATGTACTTGGAAATTATGTAGAAAAATAACGATATGTCTTATCTTTAATATCTAATTATACATTTTTTCCTTTCATACGCAACTCTGACCACAGTCGACAGGGAAATTTATTTTCTAAATTAACTTTACATGTCGCTTAGTCGACAATATTATAACACTGGTATGAAGAAAGGCTTCTATGACAACACAACCAATTACGAATAGTCCCGGGCAAAGTAAAAATGTAAAAGGGTAAACCTAACTTCTAGACTTATGTGCCAGCTTCAAAAACATTTTAATTAAAACATCTTGACATATTCGCTCATATTTGAACTAATGTGATGCATAATGTTGTGCCTTGCAATATGACACTACACGCCACTGAAGTTCAAGGTGCATTCACCACCACTCAGAGATTCTTCGTATTACAGCTGTAAGCCCTCACGAAAGCTTCTTGCGCTAAGAAATTATGGTAATTCGTATGAAAGAGCGAAAACATTAAAATCTTTTGATTTAAAATGTTTTTGAAGCTGTCAGAAAAGTCAAGAAACCAGTTTTCTTAGTTTGATCTTTGGCTAGGACGTATTCGCCTTTTGGTGTGCTGTGATAGAAGCTCTTTTTCTTCGTGTAGACATCTTTTATTCTATCACAGTTGAATAGCTTTCATAGGTTGTGAACTAGGATTTCATAAGATCTTCGCCAAAATTTAAACAAACACGGTATTCGAGAATACTTCACTGTAGTTGACAGCTTACTACAATTAATGTATAAACTATCAGATTTTTCTGTTATCAACTATTGCTGTTGTAGGCCTCACTCGAATTTGATACTGATCTGCACGCTACCCTATCCTGTACAAGCCTTTTCATCTCTGAATAAGAAGGCAAACGTACATCCTTTTGAACCTACTTACTGTATTCGTCTCTGGAATTCGCTTTGATATTTTTACCCCACAAGCTCCCCACCAATGTTCAATCAACGATTCCTTGAACCTATTTAATCTTCAGAGTTCGTATGTAGCACCACCACATTTCAAATGCTTCTATCATCTCTTTGTTCTGAACTACTAATCATCCACGTTTCACTGCCGTACAATTCTAAAAATCGACATACGCTTTCATATTGAACTTCCTAACTACTAAATTATTATTCGACGGCCGCGGTGGAGTGGCCGAGTGCTCTAAGGCCCCTTGCTGCTGAGCGCGCGGTTTCTAGTCGTTGGAGGTTCGAGCCATCTCTCGGGCAAGTGTGTGTGTGTGCGTGCGTGTGTGTGCGTGTGTGTGTGTGTGTGTGTGTGTGTGTGTGTGTCCTTAGCATACGTTAGTTTAAGTAGTTTTTAAGTCAAGGGACTGATTACCGCATCTATTAAGTTCCTTAGATTTACAAACATTTGAACTATTCGACGTTAACAAATTTCTCTTCTTCAGAACTGCTTTCCTTTCCGCAGCCATTCTTCATTTTAGTCTATATCATCTTTACTTGAGCCACGAGAAATTATTTCCGTGCCCAAATAACAAAAATGATCTACTACATTTATTGCCTCGTTACGTAAAGTAATTTCTTCCACAATACTTGATTTTCTACGACTAAATTCCTTTACTTCTATTTTCCTCTTGTTAAAGTTCATCTTGTACCGTCTTTTCAAAGCGATATCGAATCTGCTGAAATGCTTTTCCCAGTTTTTTCCTGTCTCTGATAGAATCGTAATGATTACGGAACACCGCTACGTTTTATGTTTTACAGGAAGTTTGGCCGGCCGCGGTGGCCGAGGTGACTGAGGCGCTCCAGTCACGGTCAGCACGGCCACTACGGTCGGGGGTTCGAATCCCCCCTCGGGCATGGATATTTGTGCCGTCCTAGTTCGTAAGTAGATCATAAGTAGTTTGTACGTTTAGGGACTGATGACCCCGTAGTTAAGTCCCATAAGCTTAACAAACATTTGAACATTTGAACAGGAAGTTTAATTGCTCCTTGTTTTCGTTCGCGGCCTACAGAAGTTGAATAACTTAGGGAAAAGCCTACGACTTCCCAAACACTCAGTTCCTTTCTTGTCATTCGATACTATCAGTGCTGTCTGGTATTTGTACAAGTTAAATATAAATGTTCTCTCCCTAGATTTTACCAATCCTACCTTCAGAACATGATAGAGTGTACTCTAGTCATCGTTGTCAAAAGCTATCACCAAAGCTATATAACCTAAAAACGTAGGTTTCCCTTTAATAGAATTCGTTCTGATTTTATCTGTTTATCTACTTTTGTGAAGCGACACTCTTCAAAATACCTTCCAAGGAAATGATAATAAAATTTGAACGATCCGCATAAAAATGATGCAATTTGCTAAGGCATAATTTCAAGAGAATTGACACCGTTTGCAAAAGGAATTAATGGATTACCACAACGTCCCTCGGTTTCGTCTCCAGTTTAAACGTTGCTTATATGTTGTAAGATAGGTACCGTAAGACATGTTCTACAGGGCGTTAGTCCGTATTAAAACAAAACCTTTCCACTTCATGAATATTTCTCGCATAGCAACCTAAAAGTCCAAAACCGCGATGCTTCCATAGGGCTTTAAACGTATTTATTACGCCGCTAATGCGCTGTAATCATAGAGCTTACCATTTACTGCGATGCTTCCAGCTTTCGGTAAAGATCTCAAACTGTGTTTGTGTGGAGTGGCTTTTAAACCTCTTTCACTTTAACACCGAACTAGGTGAATACATTAACTCTATGTTTTTCCTGTTTTCGCTGGTTTCTGTAAATGGGATACTCTTATGTGCCTTTTACGGAGGTAAAAATTTTTCATTCAAGATTTGCATACCTCACTGGGGACGTGTATGTCATTGACAAATACATAGGGCCGACATGAAACGTTTAAAACTGGCACATATCAATTACTGGAGCTTTGTAATGTACATAAATGGGAATATTGTAGTTTAACATTAACTCGTCTGCGAGATAATTGGAAAAAATCACTTTCTTAACTAATTAAGCAAAAACCAGCAATAACGTAACTATGATCTTAAATGAAAAATACAAAGTGATGAAGCTTCACAATTTATAAATCGTACTATTAGTATAATAGCTCAGTTACTGCTTACTATCTAGAAATAAAGTATCTACATTTAATAGAAGCAGTTGTTAGAAAAGATAACTATCTAAAGCAAAGACATCAGGTAAAAGCTACTATTGGGCCTAGGGTAAAGACCTTCTCACCCAGAGGCGGATATTTCCATTTGCTGCTAGCAGACTACTGAAGTTTTGCCGCCCTTACCGACGTCTACAATTTGTTACCCTATTTCACAATCATACTAGTTATAATTTTTGTCAATGAAATTGTAAATTTATATTTTGTGCACTATTTCGCCAATTATACCCCTTTTTCCGTAATTAATACGACTGTGAAGTATGGGATGGAAGTTTCACTTCCTAGATTATTTTTATAACCTAACTACTCGGTTAATATTGCACGAGAAAGATTTATTTGTAATTTCTGAGCTACTAGAAGCCCGGTCATGTATTACTAATAATGTTGTTGCAAGGTATACCTTAATACATCTCACACAATAATGTACAATGGGTGAACGTAATTAAATTTCTTTTTATTATATATTGGGCCCACATTGTTAGAAACTCGTTTAGTGACATAATTGTGGAAGGATGTTCCAAAACACTGTAATATATTATTTTATTTATTTGTCATGAGATATCTTTCGGTGTACTGCCGTCGCCAGGTGTTTTGGTATTTAGAGGCCTTAACAGATTCAACCGACTATTTAGGAGATGTTTTATATTTCTTCACGAATTTTGTCAGTTATCGTATTTGTCAATGCCGCAGAATACTATACGTATAGTATTCTTTGGCAGTGACAAATATTTCACGAATTTAGCCAGTTATCGTGTTTGTCAGTGCCTCAGAATACTTTAAGTGCAGTTTTGTGCAGCATTGACAAATATGATAACTGGCTAAATTCGTGAAGAAATATAAAACACCTCATTAATAGTCAGTTGAAGCAGTTAAGGCCTCTAAATACCAAAAACACCTGACGACGGCAATACATTGAAAGATATGTCATGACAAATAAATACAATAATATATTACAGTGTTTTGAACCATCCTTTTACAATTAAATTGTTTTATTAAGCTTACTCACAATTTAGACATTTTTGGTCCAAACTTGCCGCCTCTAAAATCTGCCATCCTAGACTCCAGCGTACTCAGCCTACGGGTAAGACCGCCACTGTTCTTACAACTATATTGATAACAAATCATTTACTACTACATGCTGTTTTTGCTGCTACTGTAGAAATAATGCATTTAAAGTATTATGCATAGAAAATATATAATTGACATTGTATAAGAAATCAACAAAAATCTCAGAATTGTTCGTGACTTAACAGCTTGTTCAGAACGAAAACAATTCATCAATTCCAAACATGCATCTACGATGTTCTAATGGAAGCATATAGTTAGTCGGAGACAAACTGGATACTGCTGTCATTAGGCACTATAGGAAAAGTTGTCATGAAAGATATGTAGATTTCGAATTGCAATGAACCAATGAGATGACTGTCCATTAGTCATAAATTGTTAAACTCAAAAAATATTTGTTAAAAAGCTGTACCACTTTTGAGACAGCTTTTAGTGCAGAGTCTAGTTAGCAAGTATTATGAATACTTATCAACTATCACTTCCTTGTAACAGTTACCTTGAAGTGAAAGCATCATTTCATCGGCAGACAGTGCCGCAGAGCGTGAGTAAGCCGTGTGTTCGGTGACTGCGACTGCTACTGTCGTGCTGTGTCGCGGCGACGTCGCGGCTCCTCGTGGCCAGAGGTGAGGCAGCGCAGACTCCGCTGCTGTGGACCGCAGCCCGCGGAAGACGCGCAGCGACTGAGCGCCAAGGCAGCGGCCGGCGAGGCGGCGGGCGGACAGCGGCACTGCGCATGCGCGGGGGCCGGCACTCAGCTACACGCAGGACTGCTGATCTCGCCCTTTTCAGCGTCTATCTTGTCATCCAACAACCAATTTTTTTACATTTATATGACGTTCCACCTCCATGAACCGCAGAAATTGTCGAGGTGGGGTGGCTTGCGTGCTTCAAAGATGCAGATAACCGTACCATAGGTGCAACCACAGTGGAGGGGTATCTGTGCAGAGGCCAGACAAACGCGTGGTTCCTGAATATGGGTAGCAGCCTTTTCAGCCTCCGTAGCACAGCGGTAGCGTCGCTGACTACCACGCAGGAGGCCCGGGTTCGATTCCCTGCAGGTGACTGGGTGTTGTGCGTTGTCCTAATCATCATCATCTCATCATCATTGGCACGTAAGTCACCCACGCGGCGTCAAATAAAAAAAGACTTACACTAAGGCGGCCGAACAATCCCACAAGGGCTCTCCCGACCAAGAAAGCCATACGCTCATTTTCTTTTACAGGGGCAACAGTCGGGATGATTGACTGAGCTGGCCTTGCAACATCAGCTAAGATGGCTTTGCCATGCAGTTACTGCGAACGGCTGAAAGAAAGGGGAAACTACAGCCGTTATTTTTCCCGAGGACATGCAGCTCTACTGTATCACTATATGATCATGGCATCTTCTTGCGTAAAATATTCCGGAGATAAAATAGTCCCCCATTCGGATCTCCGAGCGGGGGCTACTCAGGACGATGTCGTCATCAAGAAAAACAAAACAGGCATTGTACGGGTCGGAGCATGGAATGTTCTAACCCTTAATCGCGTAGGTAAGCTAGAAAATTTGAAAAGAGAAATGAATAGGTTGAAGTTAGATATAGCTCTTAATACGTAGCTCTCGCTTTGAAGGGTACGTATCTCTGGTCAGGATACGTGCAACGTACTACGACGTCTTCAGAAGACGTAGCTCGAGATACGCTACGCCGGAGTTAAATGACCTTTAGGAAGGTTGGAAGCGGGAGATACACATAGGGAAGGAGGCTACAGCTATTCCAGTGTCACAATGCAATTTTCAGTATCTGTATACGATTTCAGACACAGGAAACTTTAAAAGGAGGCAAGGCCTAGTTCGTCCGCAGATAGCATCAGCAAGAGATGTGCATTATCTCCAGTTAACAACCCGGCGAAACAGGAAGCTGACCGAGCGAGTTGGCGCAGTGGTAACACACTGGACTCGCATTCGGAAGGATGGTGGTTCAAATCCACCTCCGACCATCCAGATTTAGGTTTTCCGCGATTTCCCTAAATCACTCCAGGCAAATGCCGGGATGGTTCCTGTGAAACCCAAACACTCCGAGCGTAAGCTCCGTCTCTAATGACCACGCTGTCGACGGGACGTTAAACTCCAAGCTTCCTTCCTTTTTTTTTTTTTTTTTTTTTTTTTTTTTTTTTTTTTTTTTTTTTTTTTTTTTTTTTTCAGGAAGCTGAATGCAACTCTGCTGAAAAGTGCCCTCCAGATAGCAACAGGTTGCGCAATACCAACACACACAGTCCGCAATCGCCTTCGGCAATGTGGCCTCTACTCACGAAGGTCTATGGTGTGTGGTCCATTAAAACCACGACACCGTTTAGTGCGCAGCTGGGCGGAAGAACATCGGCATTGTCGACGTAAAGAATGGCGGCGTGATCTGTTTACAGATGAGTCAAGATTTTGTGTTCAGCCAGACTGTCGTCATTGCCTATCTGAAGAGAACGTGGAACTCTAAAGCAATCCTGCTTATGTGCAGGAAACATCACCATATCATGGTGATGGACAAGACAACATCGTTCGACAGTTTCTTGGGCTCTAGGCTGGTGCCAGAGGAGATGGGTTTCTTCTCGATTCTACACAGTTCTAAACGGGGGGACAATTCTTGAAGCTGAGGTAATTGAACGAATGAAGTCATCAGTTTGTTCACCGGATTTAAACTACTCTGAGCATGTGATTCTTCAGTTTCTACCGGCGTATTTGATAATCAAAATATCCACGGGTATACTGCCGGTCTATAGTGTCCAACGGGCACAATATTTCGGCGATCATACATGTCGCCATCATCAGGTGAACTGACGGACTGAGCTCCTGGAAACGCGCCGGCACGAAGATCCGCACGCTACGGCTGCTCGAAGGGAACTGGGTTCTAGCCCGGTAGCGGGCCATTTAAATACCCTCTGCCCGCGGAGCGACCCCTCCGCGGTCCGCGCCCTGCGCCGTGGTCGCGTAGTGGAACCGATTGCGACGGCGTCTGAGATGACGTCGGTGTGAGGGCTCTGTCCGCCGTGGTCGTCACTTCGTTAGTGTGACGTAGTGGTTGGGCGGAGAGCCCGCTGAATCTGGCGCTCTGAGTACCCATTTTTTCGAAATACTGTTCTCAGGGTATTTAAATCGCCCGCTACCGGGCTAGAACCCAGTGCCCTTCGAGCAGCCGTAGCGTGCGTATATCCGTGCCGGCGCGTTTCCAGGAGCTCAGTCCGTCAGTTTACCTGTTGATAGCGACATGTATTATCGCCGAAATATTGTGCCTGTTGGACACTATAGACCAGCAGTACACCCGTGGATATTTTGATTACACTGAGCATGTCTGTGATCGACTTGGCAGACGCATCGCAGTAAGACCAGCACATCCCACAACCTTTGAAGGGTTGGGTATTGCACTCATAGAAGAATGGCCAAAAATATCCGTCAAGTGCTGACTGATAAACTTGCGACCTTCCTATCGGTTCTCACCAATAACACTTGGTCAATACATAACTCAGAGTAGTAAAAGTTTATGGCTCGTTGTCTCTGTTCATAGGGGTGAGTTATGTATGTCAGCTTCTATGCCCTAAACAGCTACCCAATCTGTTTAAACAAGATCAATAATTAATCTGTAGTTTAGCCAGTCTATCAATCTGCATACGATGACGTGGAAGTATATTTAACAAACATATTAAACCTCTGAAAAACCAACAAAATGGATTCTAAGATGAAGAAGCGATTCACTCACGAAGTAATTCTATATAAATGCAGTTCATTACTCTTATTAGACATGAAACGCGGGGGTGGCCCTACTTTATACATCGGTAAATAACTAAATATTTTCCGAACTATTGTTCATGAGAGGTACTATAAGTATCACACACACTCGATAGTAAAATTTCCAAATTGTCACTCGTAAATCAGTGTAGTCCATTGAACATTTCAGTTCCTAATTAATCCGCGATTAAAGTATTTGTTATAAAACACAGTTTTTCATAACACGAGTACACGATTGCTGAATTATTACAGTTCCACAGTCCTACTACCGTGCATAGTTTATCACTTTTCAAGCAGAGACTAAGTTCTGCAGTCACAGTCCACGCATGCCTATCTCTTCAAATCACAAGTTCGTAACGCGGCTTCAGACCGCCCAGTGTCACAACCTATCACCACCACATCCAAGTTACGAGTCCCTTCCCAAGCATTCGAAAGCGTGCTCTCCCTGCTCCCAAAATTGTATCATTCCGCGCATCCTAACGTCTCATCTTTAAAATATAATTTCCCTTCGAAAATATTATACATTTGAATATCTCAGAATTAAATGCTTTGAGCATCCCATACAAATATTGTTTACATTTAACAAACAAATATATATTTAACAATACTAAAAAACGATTGATACTGAAGCTCTTTGCTCAGATAGCCATTAAGCATGGCGTTTCATTGTTCAAATATACTGCCGCCGTCGAAATATAATTATACACTTAATATTTAATTTATCATGGCTTTTTATACAAATATATTCAGTTATTGTCCACAAATACTTACAATTGTTTATATATAAATTATCTTCTGCATATCTACTATTTTAATGAAATATTTAAGCGGCATTCCACAACAACAAAAAAGGTTCCAAGAATAACATTAAATATAATAAAATTCATATATAAATGTAACGCGCTTTGCTGGGTTCATGTTTTTGTGTTTCTGTAGTGGAATGTATGTTCTGACACAAGAATATTACTACCTCAACAAAAAGCAGAACAAGAGAGTAAAATAAAGTTTATTGAAAGAATACGGAAATAACGTGGCACGTCTTTTTTAAGATAGGTAGCCTGGTGCAGTGCTGTCCATTTGCTTCTTAAACAGTTACTGATAAACACTACGTATCAATAATTGTAAATATAAGGCTTATAATATTGTCACGGTGCAATGGAAGTAGGCTTGACTTCGAAGGCAACTAAACACAGCACTTATACTGAAAGCACGTTTATTACGAACTCAACATACACGCAGCACTGACTGCCTCTCAGGCAGAGTGCTCCGCTATTTATACACAGACAGAATTTACCAGAAATTAGAAGAACAGTTAACATAAGAAACAAGTAGAATTTACAAGTGAACATAAGAAAGATGTAGAACCTTCTGGAATTGTAAATTACAAAGAAATAAGTTTTGCTCCGCAGTCCGTGACGCTATCCCCTGCGCCACGCCGGCAGTTGGTGTTCGTCGTCTCTCGCGGCATTGCTCCCTCTCCTGGAGAAACAGCGACCCGCTGTTATGATCCCTGTGGAGCCAGCTGCAATGTCCTGGATCTTTACCGTGTCATGGGTCCTCTGTATGACAGTTCAAGAGAATCCTTCCCTTCTCCGCGATTATCGGCGACAGACGTTCCTGTCGTGGCTTCATCAGGAACATTACCGTCCTTAAAGTCCTTGAACAAGAAGCCATTGTCGTCTACCTGCTCTTCAGGATCGTAGTAAGGCTTCATGCGCAGGACGTGAACAATGTATCTTCGTTTCTGACTTTTCGACGACGGCTCATAATCCTCAACTTCGTATGTGACGTCTGACAGGCGGCGTATGACACGATACGGACCAAAGTATCGCTTCAATAACTTTTCTGACAGTCCAACCTTCCGTACAGGGGTAAAAATCCATACCAGATCTCCTGGGCTGTACACAACAGGTCGGTGCTTGTCGTTATACAGCTGACGGTCTTTCTCCTGAGCGTCCAGTGTCCGTATGCGAGCCAGCTGTCTTGCTTCTTCGACCCTGGTGATGAGCTGTTTAACATAGTCATCCTGAGTGTCGTCCGGTTGGAACGGGAACAGTGTATCCATTGTCGTCTCAGATCATGGCCATGGAGCAGGAAAAACGGAGTGAAACCTGTGGTGTCTTGTCGTGCGGTATTGTAAGCAAATGTCACGACTGGCAGAATTGTATCCCAATCCTTCTGCTCAACATCGACGTACAACGACAGCATGTCGGCTAACGTTTTGTTAAAACGTTCCGTAAGACCATTTGTCTGAGGATGGTACGCAGTTGTCATTCTGTGGACAATGTTGCACCGTGACATTACCTCTGATACTAGTTTTGACTGGAATACTTTTCCACGATCAGATATCATGACACGTGGTTCCCCATGCTTCAAAATAATGTCTTCTACAAGGAATTTTGCGATCTCTGGAGCTTCTGCAGTTGGCACATGTTTGGTGACAGCGTAGCGTGTGAGGTAGTCAGTGCAGACTATTATCCAACGGTTACCGGTTGTCGACTTCGGTCGCGAATGGAAAGTACGTCCATCCAGCAGGAACTTGTGTCGCAAGAATAACCATCAACAACAGGACGCAGCCGTTTGAATTTGTCGTGTTAACAGAATGTAGTCACAATGTCATCCTCGGATGGGACTTCCTTCAGGCATCCCAAGCTATCATTGACTGTGGAAGATCTGAGCTGCAAGTTGAAGAAGTTGCTCCGCCGGATACACGTAATACAGAATTTTCTAGGAAGCTATTCGTCGTTGACAATGTGACGATACCGCCGTTGACAATGAGAAGAGTTGCAGTCACAAACACAGATGACTGGTTAAACTGTGAAGTTCTTGTTGATAGTAAAAAGTTTATGAAGCCCACAAAAGAAATTTACAAACCAGCGGCTATCATAAGCATTACCGGTGGTCAAGGAGAGATTTGGATCACATATTGTCGCGCGCAGTCACAACTTATCCCCAAGGGAATGTGTATCGGGACAGCTGAACCAATCCAGGACGGTGAGCTCAATGTCATCAATGAAGACCCATGCCCTGCTGTTAGTACAGACAACACGCTGGAGGAAACAAACGTGGAACTGCCAATAGGGCCTGGACTGACCAAGGAACAACGCCAGCGGGTGTTAGGTATACTACGCCAATTTTCGGGTGCATTCACACCTCAGCAGGGGAAAAGTCAGACGCAATGCCCCACGATAAAGCACCGTATCAATACTGGGGACCATCCGCCAATTAGCCAGCGTTCGTATAGAGTGTCGCCAGCTGAAAGACGGATAATTCGGGAGGAAGTGGAGAAGATGTTGCGAGATGACATTATTCAACCTTCGGAGAGTCCTTGGTCGTCGTCGGTGGTCCTCGTAAAGAAGAAGGATGGCACATGGGGATTCTGTGTCGACTATCGGCGGCTGAACAGAATCACAAAGAAAGATGTCTACCCACTGCCGCGTATTGACGACACCTTAGACTGCTTGAAAGGAGCTACATACTTCTCAACTATGGACATGCAGACAGGTTACTGGCAAATCGAGGTTGACGATGCTGACAGGGAGAAGACGGCTTTTATTACACCTGACGGCCTCTATGAATTTAAAGTAATGCCATTTGGATTATGTAATGCTCCAGCCACATTCGAACGCATGATGGACAACTTGCTTCGACACCTTAAGTGGACGACGTGTCTCTGCTATTTAGATGACATTGTCGTTTTCTCGAAAACATTTGAAGAACATCTGAGTCGCCTGTCAACTGTGTTGAAGTGTGTTCAGGCTGCAGGTCTCCGCCTCAATCCAAAGAAGTGCCTCTTCGTCGCCAAAGAGATAAAAATCCTGGGGCACCTAGTCAACGGAGATGGTGTCCGTCCTGATCCAGATAAAGTAAGGGCAGTCACAGAATTTCCAACTCCTCAGCACATTCGTGATGTGAGAAGTTTTCTCGGGCTGTGCTCATACTACCGACGTTTCATAAAAGGATTTTGTAACAAGGCACGTCCATTACAAGAACTTCTGCAGGGAGACGCCAAATTTTACTGGGATGAGACAAAAGAAAGAGCTATCCGAGCACTTAAGGAGGCTCTAACTTCCGCACCAGTACTAGCCTTGTACGACGAGAATGCAGAAACGGAACTTCACACAGACGCCAGTGGCTATGGGATTGGTGCAGTGCTTGTACAAGTTCAGGAAGGTGCCGAAAAAGTGATAGCCTATGCGTCAAGAGTACTCTCAAAGTCCGAGATAAACTACTCTACAACTGAAAAAGAATGTCTCGCGGTTATCTGGGCTATCAACAAGTTCCGGCCGTATTTATTCGGCAAACCATTCACCGTCGTGACAGACCACCATTCTTTGTGTTGGCTGACTAGCTTGACGGATCCATCAGGTCGACTAGCAAGATGGGCACTAAGACTCCAAGAGTACGTTGTCACAGTGGTATTCAAGAACGGGCGCAAACACAAGGATGCCGACTGCCTTTCGAGGAATCCATTAGTGGAACACAACAGCATTAATGAAATTTCAGCTCTCACTGAATTAGATGACGTTACAGCTGAACAGAGGGAAGATCCAACACTATTAAAAATGATAGAGGCCTTGGAGAAAGGAGAACCGACCAATGGAGAGTTCCAACTTATAAACGGAACATTGTACAAGAGCAACAACGATCCACTGGGTCCCAAATGGCTACTTGTTGTTCCAGCTCATCTCCAGCCAGCTATTCTCAAATATTTCCATGATGCTCCAATATCCGGTCATCTGGGATTCGTGAAGACCCTAGACAGAATCAGACGCAGGTATTACTGGAAAGGTCTCTACCGATCTGTCAAGCACTATGTGAGTCACTGTAAAGAGTGCCAGCGACGGAAGCATGTGCCGCAATTACCTCCAGAACATCTCGTACCGATTCCGCCGGCAGCAGCTCCATTCCACCGAGTTGGGATCGATCTTTTAGGGAGGTTCCCGTATCACAGAACATTGTCTTCTTTAGTGTGCGGCGGTAATTATCCGACAACACAGAAAAAGACGCTCCTGAATCAACAAGTGCCCGGACAGGTTGGCCGTCGATTATGACGTCGATGAGATTTCCCGACATCTTGGCGACTGTCGTCCATGGAGGATTTTCATCTGCGGCGGCCTCACCTCCGTAGATGGTCGCCTCGCTTAGTTTTCCTGGGTGCGGCGGCTAGGGGAGCGGCTGGTACCTCTGTACGGCGACGGTGAACGGCTGCGGCGCGTCGGGGAGCGACCTCGTCTAGGGTACGGCGATGGGCTTCTTCCCATAGGCCGACTGAACTCATCAGCAGGTGACTGCCTGGGATAGAGCTACTCTGACGGCTGACGTCTTGCGGCTAAATAATCATCGAATACTCGCCACCTCTCTCTGCAGTAGCGTACGACATGTCCAGGGCGTCCATAGTGGAAACACAGTGGTGTGTTGTCTTCTGTCCTCCAGACGTCTGTTCTTCTGCGGGGCGTCATAGTTACCGGGGGAGTTGGCTGTGGTCGCGTCGGTCGGTTCATGGGCTGCCGTTTGGCGGCTGCAGCGTAAGTCATAGCAGGGCGACGCCATTCTTCAGGTCGGGTGCGACTGACGGGGCAGACAGGAGCTAATGTTTGAAATATCTCGTCCTCAGCTGCGTCGGCTACCTCGTGACTTACACGGCTCACATCCATGGCCATAATCTGATGCTCGCTCGGTCTAATAGTCCCGGCTGTCATGCACTGTTGTAATTCTTCTCTCACGATTTGTCGTATGAGAGAATCCAAGTCCTGCTGGTCTTCCACAACGGCCATAGGGACTACATTTGGGAGTCTGTTATACTTCTTGCGTCCAACCCTCCTTTGTTGCATCTCTTCAATGCGCTGGCACCACTTGATGAACTCTTCTGTCGTAGCGACGTCTTTTATCAGGAGAGCTTGGTACATATCTTCTGCAATTCCCTTCATCAGGTGCGTGATTTTGTCCGCTTCAGTCATGTTCAGATTGATTACGTTACACAGGGCCAAAACACTCTGTATGTACGATTGTGTCGGCTCACCATGTCGTTGGGCCCGGTTCTTCAGTTGTTCTTCCGCCGAGCGGATTTGTCGCTGGCGGTCTCCAAACGTCTTCTTAAGTTCCTCCTGGAACGTCTCCCAGTCATTCAATTTGTCTTCGTTGTTCTCGAACCATTGCTGGGCTGTTCCGTCCAGATAGAAGTAAACGTTGGCCAAGCACATCCCACCTGTTGTACTTGGCGACTCGGTCGAACCCTTTTAGCCATTTGTTTGGGTCCTGTCCAGCGTCTCCAGAGAACTCCGACGGATGCCTGATGTGTAGCTGGCTTACTGCTGGTTTCGTTTCCATAGTTCGTCTGATGATACGGACTCTTGGAAGGACGTACTCGGTGTATCCCTTGTATTCCGGTTCCAGTCCGTGTAAGCGACGGCTTTTACGTTGCCTAATCGGAGCCACGGTGATGCAGCTGTTGCTCACTGTACCCGGCGCCTCCACCAAACAGTGTCACGGTGCAATGGAAGTAGGCTTGACTTCGAAGGCAACTAAACACAGCACTTATACTGAAAGCACGTTTATTACGAACTCAACATACACGCAGCACTGACTGCCTCTCAGGCAGAGTGCTCTGCTATTTATACACAGACCGAATTTACTAGAAATTAGAAGAACAGTTAACATAAGAAGCAAGTAGAATTTACAAGTGAACATAAGAAAGATGTAGAACCTTCTGGAATTGTAAATTACAAAGAAATAAATTTTGCCGGTGGGCGGGATTGAATCGGCGACCTTCTGCTCCGCAGTCCGTGACGCTATCCCCTGCGCCACGCCGGCAGTTGGTGTTCGTCGTCTCTCGCGGCAATATTATAGTACTGAAATTTGTCGGCTTTTATCTGTAAGGGATATTGAAATTGTAACTACGGCGTTTGATTCTACCAATTAAGGAAATAAATAAATACATAAATAAATTCTGTAAATAATATTTCGTATGGGAGCCACCCTTATATTTTTTCTAGAATTTTACAGTTAACTGCTGAATAATTATAACCCTTAATGATCATTATAGGTAGATTAAATAAATAGTTGTCATGATGTGCAAGCTGGCAGATGAGCCGCATAAAAGCACTGTCCACACGAATGTGACACCGGAACTTTATTTAATGAACAAAGATGTTCTATAAATCGACTTCATACTCTGGCAATCTCCGAAACCTCTACTTCAGCTGTCAGGGCATATCCATGTAAACACCATTTTTGTGCTACTAACGAACGAAAGCCCAAAGATCCTTTGCAAAATAATACACGTTTTTTGGATTTTTTATACGTTTCTATTTTATGTGTAGTGTATTTCATATCATTTGGAAAGTGAAACATAAAAAAATTAATATTACTTTTTCTGCATTTTAATACAAATATGTCTGTTTGTTGTATTTCATATTATTTTGTGAATAAAAATTAATAAGGAATACGAGATTTTACTTGTGGACTTGAATAAAAATTTTCAAAAGTATCCGAACCCCAACTAAGAAGGAAAGTGCTTGGGCTCGAACAAACACATATACATCAAAATCGTATGAGAGATAATGTAAAGATCCCATATTGCACTAGTGATACTCCCGCATCTGCAAAACTGCAGTCGTCCGTTAGAGGCCTCTGCGTGTGCCATGACGAATTGCACTTTGACCTTTCGGTTCGCCAGTAGGGACGGTGCAGTGTGCCTCCCAAGTTGCGTTTTGTGACGTTATTTGTGTGGTGAAGCGTCAGATGGGGCGGCGATTGCTAATCCTGCTAATGTATTGCGATTAGTTGAGATGAAGTTACGAAGAACCCTTCTTCCGTGAAGATGGTATTAGTGTAGAAGATGAATCATTCGCATGCTTTCTCGTATCTGTTATGGTACAGAAATATGAGCGTAAGTTAAATACTGTTGTTACAAACTCATAATAATGATAATAGGGATGATAATGACGAACAACTCATTGCAAGCGGTTGTGCTACGGTAAGTGCGGGAAGAGGCGATGAAAGCAGTGGCAGTGAATACCAATAGTCTTTCGGGAAGAAGGTTAAAGTTGCAACTATTATCACGGCTTTTGATGACAATTCGCTAGAGAACATGTACGATGATTATTACATAAGTTATAGTTAAGGTATCTGCATTACGTATGGCGTCTACAATTACATCTACAGTGCTATCTAGAGCGTGGTTGCAGAGCTTTGCAGAAAAACGACTCCCACCAGCACATTGAGGTATACGTGGAGATCCTGTAACCAAACTGAGCCGTGCCGGCTCCTGTTCGGTCTGCTTCGTGCTTTCCATCTTCTTTTGTTCGCTCATGTTAGTTATCGACTAGCCTTCCTATGCCTGCCGGCTATGGCGTCTCATACGCGGGTTAGTGACCTCTCTTTGCGCGCTGCAGCGCTCCCTCTTTGAAGTCGCCTATAGCTGCCGCGCTGAGCGGCGATGAGTCAGTCGGTTTTTCGGGTTACAACGTCCGCAGTCTACAGGGGAATGAGCAGTGTCGGCGCGGCCGCATGACCGTGGCCTGTTTACGTAGCTAGTGGTTCTACGAGGACCGTTGGGCCACGCTGGAGTTGTTCCCTTACGCCCAGGAGGAGATGTCGCGTCGTCCGACATGTTGATTGCTTGAGTACTGTTGTGTGATATCCTGCTGCCACCGCCGACTGTGCTAACTGCATCGATGGCAACCTTCGCTACCCGATGTTGTGGATAAACCGCTTCACCCTGGTGTGCTGAATTGGACGCTCACATATCTGCCTGCGCCTGCAGTGTCTGAATGTGCCGGCCGCGGTGGCCGAGGGGACTGAGACGCTTGTCACGGTCTGCACGGCTACTGCGGTCGGGGGTTCGAATCCCCCCTCGGGCATGGATATTTGTGCCGTCCTTAGTTGTAGCTAGATCATAAGTAGTTTGTAAGTTTAGGGACTGAGAACCCGTAGTTAAGTCCCATAAGCTCTGCAAACATTGGAACATTTGATTTTTTTGTCTGGATGTGCTAAGTTAAGTACTCTTTCCAGGAGGTTTTCTGAAGATCTGTGTGTGCCCGTCTCCTCCTTTCGGCCTTTGCTCGTCCGGGTGTGATATGTTGTTTTCTTGGAGAGACCTGGTGAGGTCGCCTGCCGTGTGTTAAACTTGTCGTGATTTGTTGGAAGGCCTGTACTCGGCCCCAGGAGTGCCTGCCCTTCATGTCTGCGTCCTTATGTTTTGTGTTGGGTTTAACCCCGTGAAATTCTGCGCTCTCGTAGAGCGTTTGTATTAGTGAGTGCGACCTGTTTATTTTGCACTCTTCTAGTACGAAACTCATTCCTCTTTAAGATTTAACAACTGAACCGCTGAGTGCCACTGGGGAATTCTGGGTTGTGCCCGGTCGCTTTCTGTCAACTGCCCAGGAACCGGCTGATTTGTTTTCTTTTTTTAATCTTGGGCAGAATCATTTCCGCTCGTAGGTGTGCCACCCTACGAATGTAGTTTAGGCGTTCCCTTCCTATCCCTTTCCGTGCCTCTTGCCCTGCTTCTCTTTGGAGTTCTCATCTGCCGTCAGGAGATGTACATATTTGTATTAATCTTGGTGCCATCCTAATCTGGCAGTGCAGTGAACTGATATCGCGAATTGTTATGGTGTCTTATCTGTTCTAGGCAGCCTGTGTAAGTTACGTGTGTCACACTGCTAAGTGTTTGGCCTAGCATCATGTGCTTTGTATTGCCACCTTGGGTGGTGTGTAATTGGTCTTCATGTTGAGTGCACCTATGTTGTTGTGAAACCTTGCCTTTAAGTAGCAAAGGTTGGTAATTGTTGTATCTTGCCTTACGGACTCTTGTTTTTTATTTAAATTTGCCCTTCCGGTACATATTCTACGCCCTTCCGGCGTAGCTTTCTTGTTTGTTCAGTCCTGTTCATGTTGTTTTGAATTTCGCCCTTCTGGAGCAGGTTTTGCCTTGTGTATTAAACCACCTTTTACTAGAGTTCTAATTTTACGTTACTTAATAAAGTCATTGTGAATGGTTGATTTTAGCTTGAATTGAGTTTGAATAGCCTCGTGCCTTCCACTCCCCACTCCCTACCATATCACAAACGTTCTTATGGATATGTTAGTTCGAGCCCATGTACTTTCCTCGTAAGATTACTTGCCGACCTCTGGTCTATCGCAAGGAGCGCAGCAGCTGACAACGACTTTCTTGTGTGTGTCTTAAATCCCGTACGGAGAGGGGGATGGAGCTAAAGTGAAGACCGAAGCGATGAGGAGAGGGCAGTCTTGTGTCCCTTGAGCGTGCGGCACCGCTAGCGGGACCGGCGGTCTCACTTGGCGGGAGAGCTCGCTGTTTACGCCGGCTGAGTGCACAGAAGAGACTCTCCGATAGACACTGCGCCGAGTGGCTTGCGTCTGCAGCGGAACTTCTCTGTGTCCTGACATTGTCTGGAGGAAGCAGCGGCGCTGAACAGGCCGGCAGACGATCGTCTGGCTTCCTGCTACTGCACGCAGAATTCTGGCTGCGCCTGTGTTTGCTGAGGATTGCGTCTGCACCAATGAGTTTCACCACCTACGTTTTTGCGCCGTGTTACTTACCTGTTCGTATTCGGTCTAGCAAATTGCCAGTGGATCACTCTGTTACTGCTGCGAATATCTGTACCATTTTTTTCCTTACCTGCCCTGAACTTTGCAGTGGTTGTGAATCATTCATGGCGTTTGTTCTTGGTTGGTAGGATGTTACCGGCAACTGTTACAGGTCCTGGGATAATTGCCAGTCTGGTTGCACCGATGTGAGAAAGCGTGTTCCGAAAACTACGTATGTTGTATATTCTGTGTATGATGCGTAATGCATAAGCTCAAGCTTAATCTTACAGCTGGTTCAGCAGCAAGTTTTTCTGTAGTGTCTAAGCCTGGAAATGTAAGGTCACGTTGAGACTTATAGCGTTTGTGCGCAGGACCACTTTCAACTTAATTAGTGACGACTGTTGTTGCACGGCGTTAATAACCCTTTTGCTTCTTGCTAACGTTACTATCGTAGTGTTAAGTACTTGTTCAGGTGGTCTCCTAATGGATATTGTGGTGTCACACAAGTCTAAAGTGCGCGCCATGTACTTACGCCGCGCGCCGCCATGCACGCACGACGCGGCGTTCCTATGACGTCAGCCACGAGCGCCCTCTGCTGCAACTCCACTCGTGGCCACGACTGCTGCATCGTCCATTTGGGAATCAGATAGGTACCAGTTAAGACTTGGCTATCGGATAGGCACTGAAACGGACTCATCAGTAGGCAGGCCTCTACGTACTTAACCTATGTCTCAGCAGTACACTTAGTTGGCAGTCATGAACTTTGTAAAAGTTAAGTATTATTCTATTTCTACGAAATATACAACTTGTTCTAATCTAGCTTAGTGTTTATAGTTTCTGCTGTCCCACTGGCTGGTCACCTCAGACTCTGTACCCGCACACGCGTGCATCCTATTTCCCTGTGTCGGTCTCTCTCTACTCGGCCACAGACACCTAGGACAACCGGCGGAAATGAGACACAAAAGTGGCGACGAGGATGGGATACAAAAGATATAAAATGTGTTTTAAGGTGATACCGAGAGATTATGAAGAGCGTCCTTGTTGCGACACGCTGCCATCAGTATTGTTACGACGTGCCTCATTTTGGTGATAGTTGTTATTTAAGAAGGCAAAACCAGATACTAGCACAGGCTCATAAGACCACAATTTATTGAGCTTTTCAGACAGGCACATTACTTGGTTTTGCATGTTTAAATTTAAAATAAGATTATTTTAAGTTTTTTTTTTTTTTCATATACAGTGGTCAAACCAAAACGGAAAAAGAAATTTCAAATTAACTGAAAACTCAAAATGGCAGTCGCATTCGCTAAACGTTTTTACAATTTATTTGATGGGATGACCAGTTGCCAACTACTCTGATACTATCAGCAACGAATCAGTCTGATGATGATCTCAGAGTAGATCGAAACCAGTCACCCTATGAAATAAATTGTAAAAAAAAATTGTGAACGTGACTGTTATTTTCATTTTGAAACATATATTATATTGCATCTTGTTGGTGGAAACATCTGTCAGTACTACCTCCTTATGTTGTCAGAGATCCTTATTGACTGTAATTAATGGTGTAGGTTGCTTGGTTGGTAACTGTCGGGTAACTATCGAGTCCATCCTACAGCGTGATACTATTAATAATCAAGGATTTTTATCCTATGGAACATTCAGTCCTTCAACAGTAAAACACGCCACATAAACCTGGAGTAAAATGTAAGCTGGACGTGAAAGACACACTATGAAATTTAATTGACTACCTACGGTAAGCCGGCCGCGGTGGCCGACGGGACTTAGGCGCTTCAGTCACGGTCTGCACGGCCACTACGGTCGGGGGTTCGAATCCCCCCTCAGGCATCGATATTTGTGCCGTCCTTACTGTTAGCTAGTTCATAAGTAGTTTGTAAGTTTAGGGACTAATGACCCCGTAGTTAAGTCCCATAAGCTATAGAAACATTTTTAGCTACAGAAAGCCATGTTGACGCACAAGCACAGCAGGTCCGCACTCAAACAGCAGCCTGACAAAGAACCGTCAGGGCCATTGCTTTTTCTTGTGTACATTAATGACCTCTCATCAGTTACACTACCAGAAGCAGAGTTCGTTTTGTTTGCAGATGATACAAGTATTGCAATAAAAAGTACGTCAAGCATAGTTATAGAAAAATCCGCTAATGTAATTTTCATGAACATTAATAAATGGTTTAAAGCCAACTCATTGTCATTAAACTTTGAAAAGACTCACTACATGCAGTTCAGAACACGTAAGAGATTTCACATCAGCATATGCATTAAGTATGAAGAAGACAGATAGAAGAGGTTGACAGTATTAAACTCCTGAGATTACAGCTTGATAATAAATTTAGTTGGGAAGAGCACACAACAGAACTGCAGAAACGACTCAACAAATCTGTATTTTCAATACGAGTATTATCAGACATAGGAGACATAAAAATAACAAAGCTTGCATAATTTGCTTACTTTCATTCCCTAATGTCATATGATATAATATTTTGGGGTAACTCTTCAAGTAAGTCAGAAGTCTTCAGAGTCCAAAAACGTGTAATACGTATTATTTGTGGAGTAAATTCACGGACGTCCTGTAGAAGCCTCTTCAAAGGACTGGGTATATTAACTACTGCCTCACAGTATATTTATTCCTTAATGAAATTTGTCATAAATAACATATCCCTTTTCCCAACAAACGGCTCAGTTTATACATACAATACTAGGAATAAAAATGATCGACACAAGGACTTAAAAGCACTTACTTTAGTTCAAAAAAGGGTCCACTACTCAGGAACACACACTTTCAACAATTTACCATCACGTATAAAAATTTAGTTACAAATAAAGATCAGTTTAAGAGGAACCTAAAAGACTTTCTTGTGGCCAACTCCTTCTACTCCATTATTGAATTTCTAAGTTGTACCAAATGAGGCATGTATTCATACTATATTAGTGTTATTACATTATCAGCTATAAAAAATATAAAAATATAAAAAAATAAAAAACTTAAAAATGTATGTATCTGTATTTATATTATTAGTATTATCTATTATTCAACTTGTAAATTTTATTTCTTGGCATGTTCCACATCCATAGGGATCTCCTCAATACGGATCTACGGAACGAAAAACTAATCTAATCTATGTTGTGGAAATAAAATCCGCTACCAGTCACAATTATTGGCGGTTTATTAAAACGCTACCGGTTTCGGGCTTGTGCCCATCCTCAGGTGTTTACATTCAGTGTTGTTGACTGTTTAAAGAAAACGTAAATTACTTTGTGCTTGTAATACAGTTATACATATACAGGTATTATATAGATATACATAAATTAAGTATGGTATGTAGTGAAGTGATTTGTGATAAGGCTATAAGTGTACTCACATATAAGTAAAGTATCCAGTTCGTGTCCGTAAATTTCTCATTGATATTAGTTGAGAACATTGTAGTAACAGTAACATGATGCTAATTTGCACTCCCATGTTTCAGGTTTTGCACAGTACACTTTAGAACTGTCACTCCAAACATCGCCACAGTACACTTTATAACTGTCACTCTAAACACCGCAATGTTAATTTACGTATATGTATATCTATATAATACCTATATATGTATAACTGTATGACAAGCACAAAGTAATTTACGTTTTCTTTAAACAGTCAACAACACTTAATGTAAACACCTGAAGATGGGCACAAGCCCAAAACCGGTAGTGTTTTAATAAACCGCCAATAATTGTGACTGGTATCGGATTTTATTTCCACAACCTAGAAGGAACAGTCACGGAGTTCAACAACCATAATGGATAAAATTCACTTAATCTAATCTAACTGGCAGCCAATAACGTTCATTCTATAGTCGCGTTACAGTCCGCTAGTTACGCAATGTTTTTCCCGCAGGCGAACTGTTGGCGCTCGGCCGTAGCTCCTCCCCTCCACTCTTACCCTATAGCTCCGCCTTCTTATATGACGCCAGCTATAGTTTGAAACCCGACTCGCTGATCCTCGCGCCGCACCACACAACACGGCCGCCAGTCGTCAAATCAGAAATAAGGGCGGACTGCTGCGCTGGTCAGAAGCACGTCACTGCCCCACGATACCGCCCGTCTCTTTGAAATGCATGGCTCATCTCCCCAGTAGCCAAACTCCCACTGCCCCTCCCTGGCATAAACATCAAAGTCCTAGCGTGATCAGCAATCGAAGAACACGCGCCGCCCGTGGCGAAAGCAGGAAGTACGTTCGAGAGAGAGAGAGAGACAGACAGACAGAAAGAGAGTAACCACGAAACTTACTCGGTGTAAACCGTACACAGAAACCAACACAAGAGCTGGCACGACTCCTGACTATATATGCAAAACCAGTAATTTATTGGGCAATAAAATCATTTAAATTTGGTTAGTAATTTTGGCAATTGTGAACATTTCTTCTGATTCGTACAGATAGCTATAATTTACAACAGATCACTCAGCGAAAGATACGTACCCAAAGACTGGAAAGTTGCCCAAGTTACTCCAATATTCAAGAAAGGCAATAGGAGTGATCCCCAAAATTACAGACCTATCTCATTGACGTCGATTTGCAGTAGGATTTTGGAACATATACTTTGTTAGAATATTATGAACTACCTCGAAGAGAACGACCTATTAACCAGTAGTCAACAGAAAGTATCACTCTTGCGAAACACAGCTTGCCCTTTATTCACATGAAGTGTTAAGTGCCATCGACAAGGGATCTCAAATCGATTCCATATTTCAGGATTTCAGGAAGGCTTTTGACACTGTACCCCACAAGCGGCTTCTTATGAAATTGCGTGCTTATGGGATATCTCCCCAATTGTGCGATTGGACTCACGATTTCCTATCAGAAAGAACACATTTCGTTGTAATTGACGGTAAGTCATCGAGTAAAACAGAAGTGATATCTGGCGTTCCACAGGGAAGAGTTATAGGTCCCCTACTCTTCCTCGTGTTTATAAACGATTTAGGAGACAATCTGAATAGTTCCCTTAGACTGTTCGCGGATGATGCTGTCGTTTATCGGTTAGTGAAGTCATTGAGGATCAAAAGCAACTGCAAAGCGATTTCGACAAAATTTCTGCATGGTGCGAAAATTGGCAATTGACACTAAATAAAGAAAAGTGTGAAGTAATACACATGACCACTAAAAGAAATCCGCTGAACTTTAATTACGCAATAAATCAGTCAAACCTTAAGGTCGTAGATTCTACCAAATACCTAGGAGTTACAATTACGAACAACTTTGACTGGAGAGAACACATAGAAAATATTGTGGGGAAGGCGAACCAAAGGTTACGTTTCATCGGCAGAACGCTTCGAAGATGCACCAGCTCCACCAAAGAGACTGCCTACATCACACTTGTGCGTCCTCTCCTGGAGTACTGTTGCCCCTTGTGGGACCCTCACCAGGTGGGACTGACGGAAGACATTGAGAAGGTTCAGAGAAGGGCAGCTCGTTTTGTTTTATCACGTTACGGGGGGAAAGTGTCACAGAAATGTTGCTAGAATTGGGGTGGAAATCATTAAAAGAAAGACGTTATTCATTGCGGCGTGATCTGTTTACGAAGTTTCAATCACCGACTTTTAGTTCTGAATGTGAAAATATTTTGCTAGCACCCATCTACTTAGGGAGACATGACGATCCTAATAAAATCCCATAAATAACATATTTGAAAGTCATCTGAAATATTAAATGAGTTAAATTGTAATTAGGATAAACATTCAATTCATTTTTTTTCTTCCTTGGAATCGATAGGCTACGTAAAAGATATACAAAGAAACTCTAATTATAATATCAGTGTAACTAATTAAAATCTCTGACCATTACTATAAAGGTAATAATCCCATTGTACTCGCTCTCTGTTCTGATTGTTCTGTGGTCTGAATTGTACTGATAAGATCTGCCGCTACAATATGCTGAAACGAACATTATTAACTATTGATTATTGTTCTTAACTGATCGTACAAAATCTTCAGATATAAAATGGATACTCAGGTATGCAGTATATGCTTTCTGTTCAAATTAAAAATCCCCTTATTTAAAGTTAACTTCAGTCAGTTGTTCAGTTATTTAATTATTTTTCCAGTCTCTCCATTTAGCGATCACGCTGTTTTCAGGTATAACTAACTATTACGACTTTGGATGTTTCGGTAATTACACATGTTAAACTTACGTATCTCGTGTAGCTTGCCATAGTATCTTTGACTGTAATTAACCATTTTACAATATTTATTGGCTTGGACCTGCAATTAGTTTTATGTAATGAACAGTTCAAAGTCTGATTAGCCATTAATCTGTATCAATTATTAATTTTCATTCATTAAATTACCTCAATTCAAAATTATGCTACACGGGGATTGAATCTTAATATTCCGAACCTCCATCCAATGTCGGCGGATAGTTACGCGGATTACAACCAATGTCACTACAGCTTATTAACGAGATCAACTACACCGCTGTTTAAGGTAACTATTCGTCGAATTCTGTAGGTTGCTTGCTCTGCAAGATGTTTTAAACTATTAAATGTTTGGCCATTTCACTTCATTTCGTTTTTTTAATTAACAGTTCGTCTTAATTGAAGGCTTAGTCACTGATTATTATTTTAAAATAGTTCAAAAACTTCTGTACGGCCATTTTTTCAAACCTAAAAAGTCAGGCAAGCAATTACACTACAAAAGTTCAAAGCCATCGTACAATGTGCATCGTACTTTAGATGAGTATGTACCAAGCAAGATCGTAAGAGATGAAAGAAGACACGGTGGTGCAATAACCGAATTAGAAAATTGCTACGGATGCAAAGGGAACTTCACTGCAAACATAACCATAGCAAAAGCCTTATAGACAAACCAAAAATTCCACGAACCGAAATGTAGCGTGACTAGGACTATGCGAGAGGCGTTCAACAAATTCGAATGTAAAGTTCTATGTAGACTTGGCTGAAAATCCTAATAAATTTAGTTGGATCAAAATAAAATGTCCAGACGTATGTGCCAAAAATGGTTTTGAAACAGAGGATTACACTCTAAAGACTGAATAACTAAATGTCTTTCTCCAAAGCTGTTTCACAGAGGAAGTTTGCACTGTAGTTCCTTCTTTAGGTTGTCACACCGATGGCAAAATGGCAGATATCGAAATAATAGACAGAGGGATAAAAAACAATTAAAATCGCTTAAAAGAAGAAATGCCGCAGGACCTGATGGGATACCAGTTCGATTTTACACAGAGTACGCGAAGGAACGTGCCCCCTTCCTGCAGTGGTGTACCGTCGGTCTCTAGAAGAGCGAAGCGTTCCAAAAGATTGGGTAATGGCGCAGGTCATCCCCGTTTTCAAGAAGAGACGTCGAACAGATGTGCAGAACTATAGGCCTATATCTAACTTCAGTCATTTGTAGAATTTTGTGGTAATACAGAGCCGCTGTGGAGCGAACGAGCGCTCTAAGGCGGCTTGCTGCGGAACGAGCGATTGTTCACGTTGATGGTACGAGTCTTATCTGGTGCATGGGCGTGTGTATATTGCCAATAGGTTACCTTTAAGTTAAAGTAGTTTGTAAGTCTAGGGAATGATGACAATAGCATTTTGGTCCAAACATCTCAGTTTGAACATTTTTGTATAATACAATAAAATATCTTTCCTCCTATGCTGTACGTGACTTTTCTTTATGTGAAGACTAGCTGAACCCCCGCTGCTTCGCATGCGTAGGCTGGTAGGTCTGCAATCCTGAGGAAGAATCCATATCTTAAGTTTCGTAGTTATAGCTTGAAATTTGAGTTAACAGCACCATATTTATGAAAATCAATTTTTGCATCCCGTATTTCACCCCCTTATTAGTCTTTTTTCGAAAAATACCGAAACACGTGTCTTTTAAATTCGAACCCCGAATCAAAATCCGAACATTTGTAGTTCTAACTTCAAAATTGCCTAAATAGCAACATATTTTCGAAAAACACCCTCTTTCCAATTTAACCTCGTTAATGGTTGAATTTCCAAAAATACCGAAACACGTATTTTTTAACGTCTAACCAACTACACAAATATCAATTTTTGCAGCTCTAGCTTCAAAATTGTATCAATAGCAACGTGTTTTCAAAAATAATTTTGATCCTCTCTTTAACCCTCTTACTTGTTGAATTTACAAAAATTCTAAAATCATGGATTTTTAATCCTGATCAAGGTTCCATATCCGAAGTTTCGTAGTTGTAGCTTAAAATTTGAGTTAACAGCAACATATTTTTGAAAATCAATTTTTTGCGTCACCTATTTTACCCCCTTATTTGTCGAATTTCAAAAAATGCCGAAACATGTGTCTTTTTAAATTCGAACCCTGAATTAAAATCCGAAATTTTGTAGTTCTATCTTCAAAATTGCCTAAATAGCTACGTATTTTCAAAAAAACGTTTCATCCCCTATATCACCCCCTTACGGACGGAATATCGAAAAATCGCTTCTTAAATGACGCCTACAGAGTAAGATCAACACCCTCCACAAATTTCAAATTTCTATCTTCAGTGGTTTCGGCTGGGCGATGATGAGTCAGTCAGTCAGTCAATCAGTCAATCGGGACACTTCCTTTTATATATAGAGACATTTTATCACTCCGTATACCAAGCATCTATACACTTCAGGTACTTCTGCATTTCCCTACCTTTTTCCAGTTCTCTGAATACTAATTAGATGGAACCTGCATCGTCGGCGGTCGAGATTAGGCTTGGTCTACGCATCTACGTCACGTATTCCCTCACAGCCAATGAGAGTTCAGTATACTTCTTCACGGTCTTCTGCGAATGTCTTAGACATTGCCGAAGCTGAACTTAATTGTACCAACATATTCAGTAGAGTTTGTTCTGTTCGTTGTCATCCCTGATGGTGCAGGCATGCAAAAATTCTAAATAAGCATGCGAGAGCCACTTTTTGCAGGCTTTAAAGTTTGTTTTAGTGCAAAGCACATGTAGATGCGTATTTTAAAGAATCACTGATTGGAAAAAAGAAAAAAGTCCAATTTTAGCGAAAATACGCTGTAATATAAATTTTCGTCCGCAGTTGTCCACTTATCGATGAATGGAATAGGGATGAAACAACCATCAATAATACCGAAACTACAGCCAGTCAAAGTTTGTAATTGTTGGAATAGGGCAGAATATCCGGGCATTCTTCTGTTTTACAAACTGGTCTGAGTAGCACCGCCAGATGTCAGGCAAGGAGCGTACCAAGAATGTTACTAAATAGCATATAGGCTTTTTAAGGGAAAAAAGTTCCTGATCATCCGAGAAATATGGTATACAGCAAGAAGTTACAAGATGCTAATCTGTATCTATAAATGTGAATGTCTGTTCGGTGTACGTTTATCACGTCTGAACCACAAGACATAAAGAGCTAAAAGTTTGTACAGTTAGTAATGTCTACCCGGGGAAGGCTGTAGGCAAGTTTCTATGGCGATCGGATAGCTATATATGTATATTAATGTGAATGTCTGTTCGGTGTACGCTTATCACGTCCGAACGACAAGACGCAGAGACTTGAATATTTGTACAGTTACTAATTTATACCTGAGGAAGGTTTTAGGCATGGTTTTATAGCGATCTGATAGATATTTAGTAATTTGAAGAATATAATGCGAAATGCGGAACAATAATTACTCTTTGAAAATTATATTTACTCTTTGAAAATGGATTGATTGGTTGCATTGTTGCTTGAGGGTTGATAATGATAAAAGGGTGGAGTATATTGGGATGGAAAGTTATTGGTGTATATAAAATTCTACGTGTGTGTGTGTGTGTGTGTGTGTGTGTGTGTGTGTGTGTGTGTGTTAATATTTCGCTATACAGCGAAAACTACAGAACGCAAACGAATGGTCTGTGTGTAATTGTTGTCCGACGTCTCCTGTTGTAGACCGTTGCAGTTCCATGCCGATAGCTATAATGGGGTGGAAGATAGGATGGTTGAAAGTCGTCAAATTATATAAAAGAAAATCGGACTGAAGGCCAGCGATGACGTTTGCAACTTTATAGCAACCAGGTTACATAAAGCTAAACGTGATGCCACAGACCATATCTTTGGTCTATGCATGCTACAATGTCTTCAGCTCTTTCTCTGTAAGAAAATATAAGAATAAATAAATAAAGCAGTAAAAAAGAAATTTCTTCTAATACATCTTTTTTTTTTAAATCGATTTGACGTTTCGCGCATTACATCAAGTGATCGATCTGTGATATTATTACAATAATTATTGTTGAATTTACTTTAATCCCTTCAGATATGCCATTTCAGTTCAAAAGACTTCAGTTTCCAATTTGTTTAGCTTTTGCCATGAAAATTAACAAAACTTAAGGACAGTCATTAAAAATCGCAGGAATCCATTTACAGCCCTCATGTTTTTCACATGGTCAATTATACATCGCTTGCTCAAGGTTGGCCACCCAAAAAGTCTCTACATTTACGCTCCAAACAATACTACAAATAACGTAGTTTACTAGAAGGCCATAAAATGAAATTGGACATTACTCTCATCATACGTGTTGAGATATTGCAAAACAGGCTATAAGGAATAATGTATGTATTATTTATTGTAAATCATTAAGCACGTCACATAATTTTATTTTTTATTCGAATGTTGAATAAAAATGTTCGTTTCTAAAAAAGGTATTGTATTTCATTTCATTCTTCAAATTCATTCTCATAGCACACTACTGAAAGATAGCTTATCTATCATAATCAATCAATACGCGAGCGGAGCCGCGGGTTTAAGCTAGTAAAATAATAAAGTACATTCCATCAGAGTATCTGGAGTTTTATAACAACATTCTTCAGTGGCCCACAAGAAATAATGATGTCCTTTCTGAAGGAGAAGATTAGTGTTTCCAGGAAACAACGCTGTACAAGGTGCCGAAGAAGATTAAAAAGCGTTAAAAAATTTAATTAAAAATTTCAATACTACATCAAAATAAATTGTTGTTCTTAAAATGTTGGATTAAATTGAAATCAGTATTTTCACTTTGCAAAAAAATAACAATAAATAGCAATTTAAACCTGTGTTACTACGAATTTCTTTACAATCGACTCTCAAGAGAATAGTTTATTGGAAAAAGGATGAATGTCCACCAACTTCCAAGGAGGCCTGCGTCAAAGATATTTACAGAAGGCGGTGGAATGACTCGTCATTTAGTGCACATAATTTAGTTCTACAACTGTGTAATTTATCGTAAAACTTTCGGAATAATATTTTAAGTGTTAACAAGTTTTTCTTAGTTTTATCGAAACATTGGTGAGTAGACGTTCTTCCTTTTCCCAATCAGCGATTCTGCAAAAAGCCTCATAGAATTATAATTGCGTGTTCCTTTATTTCGAATGTGTGCTCTATATGCAAGCATTACGTCGCAATCTCTAACTATCCTTTTAACAGGATCGCAGTTTTATGAAAAAGATATGGTAAAGCACGTTGCATTATGAAAGGGAGCTGTAGGTTATTATTTGATTCGAATCGCCAATCTAATCTTGTCTGAAATTCAAGGGTATATTGCCATAACAACGTCACAAAGATCCAATTATTTCCATCGCTGAGTTTTTTGGAGGAACGATTGAAGTTTACGCTTTGCGGTAGAAAGACTTGAAACCTTTTTCATTTACGAAATGAGGTAGATCATACGTGTTTACGATGTGATCAGGCCAATAAACGTAGTGACAGGCTGTTACTGGGGAAATCTATGGCGGGCGTTATGAAATTATTTCTTTGCTCACAAGCTTTATATGTTTCGCTTTGATTTTTTCATTCAAGTAACATGTTATAAACACGAAAAGTTACTTTATATAGTTTATCATGGTACGCTATTGAGACAATAGGTTGCAGAAATTGTTTTATAGTAAATTATTTGGCAGATACAAAACCAGAAACACCAGGAAAAGTTATACGAATTGCCTCTTGAGAAGTAAAATATTTGTAATCTACTAATATATATGTATAGTGTACGTACTGACATACTTTTTTTCTACGACCACTCATTTCCATCCACTCGCGGTGACCGCGGCGGATCGGCCGAGCGTATTGAGGCGCTATGCTACGATCAGAGATGCCAACTCAGCCATTTTATGGCTAGATCTGGCCATTTTGAAGTGGCGTCTAGCCATTGTTTTTGAAAAAAAGCTACTGCTGGCATTCCTAGCCATTTTGGTGATATTATATAGCCATTTCTAGCCACTTTTATTATTCGGTAATTTTCACAACAAAAATGCAAAACTCTGAAGTTTTTATTCTGAATAGAAATGTATTTATTGATTTATTATTTTTAACGTTCCTCCAAAGTATGACAAATGAAACACCACTATATCGAAGCAGTGATACCTGGAAGTCTCGAAACAATGAAACAGTTCCGCATATCGATTCATTGTTTTGAAACATACAAACAATGGCCAACATTATGTAGTTCCACTTGCTTGGAAACGCTATACAAGTTACAACAGTGTAGTGTGAAGTGTCTCTTTTTTAACGTGTGTTAACATTGAGTGTTGGAAGAATACCGTGTGCTGTACCAGTGTTTTGTGACTGTGATAGTTAATTATCTAGCCACGTAACTAACATTACACTTTGAACTTGCCCGTCAAAAAGCAGAACTTTTATACAATACACCGACTGTTTTGACATTCACACTTTAATAACGAGCAACACCAGGCAGATGAGTTTATAATTTATTTGCGCTTTTTCATAAATTACAATTTACCGACAAACAACACAAAATTCCAGTTATTATATCTTTGAGTCTAACACACATAGATTAATTTTCATACAGTGGGTAAGCGCCGGGCATCCTTGAGACAAATAGAATGGCATTTATTTTATTTTATTTAACTATTTATTTTGCTGTAAAAACGATTAAAATTATAGAGCGCTGAACAATGTGATAATACTTAAAAGCATTGTAAATGTAAATTTAAATTCCACACCAAGTGGTCCTATATTACAAGAATATTATCTTCAAAACTGTTGAAAGTACACTATCTGGTGACTGGTTTTACTCATTTTTTTCGCCTTTGTGATGCATCCACCTCTTTCTCTCCCATTTATTTTCGTTTCCACCTTTTCCTCTCTCGGCAAAGTTTTTTGCAATGTACCCTCTGTCATGTACCATACAAACATTTACGTACCCAGTGATCTTCCTCTTGGTTGAAAGGAGATGTGTGCAAAAATTCATAAAGATTGGAACAAAACTATGCATTTTGTAAAATTCCGTAAGTCATGTACCCTCCACCACGCACAGAACGAAATTTTATGCAGACAGTGACATTCCTCTTAAGGTACAGTGTGCAAGATTTCATCAATATTGGATCAAAACTTTAGATTTCTATCCAGTAGAAACGCAGTGTCACACTGAAAAACGCAATTTGTTGTTCTCTAGTTTTATTTCAAACAACCCTTTTTCTGAGAAAAAACAACAGAAGAAGGATCTGTGAAATCGGTCGAGCCGTTCTCAGATTATGGCGCGACCAAGGTATTTAGGGATCCATTTTTATGTTGCAAATTATCTTTCCCATTGCAAAACTTCGTGAAGATCGGAATAAAACTATCGATTTTGTGAGTCTGTAGGAGAAGTATGCTCCGCCGTGCACCAATAACAAAATACTTTCTTAGCTGACGTTTTCTACCTATAAACTACATTCCTGCCAAAGTTCAGCTTTATAGGTGAAGTTATTTCCGAGATTTCGTGTTTAGTCAGAGTGAGTGAGTGAGTGTCCATTCGCTTTTATATGGATAGAGGTTAAGCAAACAGATTGCCTAATTTTGAACGCAAGAGAATTAAGGGAGACTTGCAGACAAAAATAAATAGTAACATGCAAAGCTATAATGCTAATTTTATTTGATGCAAGGTCATGCCTGATGCGACAGTTTTACGGCATCGACAGCGATACTGTTGTGAGCGGTAGTATTCTTTTCGTTTCGTCATTTTGTGTATGTGTGTGGAGGGGGGAGAGAGGATCAGTCACAAAACGCTTCATAAACGTCCGAAATTACATGCAAACTTCGTTACAGGTCCCTAACTACTCCTATTTTCGTCAACACAGCGTACAAAGTATATTACGTTATTCTATATTACAGGATACACCTGTATTATGTATGAAATAAATGATCTGTATACAACCTGAACGTACATCTTTGATATCTGAGAATAGAAGTGCAGTGTGCCTGAATATCTCTTTTGCATAGGTTTTTCAATCCCGCCATGTCTGAATTTGACAGACAAGTTTCCTCCAATCTATACGTGACGGATAAATACTGAATTACTCCTTGTTTTCAACTTTTTCTCTAATAACAGATACAATAGTCTAAGGGTAAGAAAGGGTCGCAGTGGTTGGGAAGGGACCCAAGTGTTGTTCATTATGTACATTGAGCAAGCTGTGAAGGAATGCAAGGAGGTTTGGAGAGGGAATTCAATTCCAGGGAGAGAGAATAAAAACCTTGTGGTTAGATGATGACATAGTAATTCTGTCAGATACAGCAAAGGACCTAGAAGAGAAATTAAATGGAATGGGCGGTGTCTTGGAAGGAAGATATAAGATGAACTTTGACAAGAGTAAAACGGGGGTAATGGAATGCAGTGTCAGAAAATCAGACGATGCTGAAGGAATTAAATTAGGTAATGAAACGATAAAAGTAGTAGAAGACTTTTATTTGGGTAGCAAGATAACTTCTGATGGCCGCAGTAAAGAATATATAAAATGCAGAATGGCTATGGGAAGAAATGCGTTTCTGAAAAAGCGGGATTTGTTTACTTCTAATGTTAGTTTAAATGTTAGGAAGTCCTTTCTGAAAGCATTATTTTTGTCTGCAGCGTAGCATTGTGTGGGAGTGAAACGTGTACGATAAACAGTTCAGACAAAAAGATGATATAAGTTTTTGAAATGTGATGCTACAGGCGAATGATGAAGATTAGATGGGTAAATCACGTAACTAAAGAGGATGTGCTAAACAGAATTCGGCAGAAAAGAAGTTTCTGGCATATCCTGACTAAGAGAAGGAATTGGTTTGTGGGACACAGACAGATGAAGAAATCGTCTGAATAGCATTAAAAGGACGTGTGTGGGGTAAAAATAGCAGAGGGAGACCGAGGGACGAATACAGCAGATTCAAGACGATGTAGGTTGCCATTCGTATTCCCTTTTGAAGAGGATTGCACAGGACAGGGTAGCGTGGAGAGCTGCATCAAACCAGTCTGCTCACTGAAGACTACAACAACAACGTAAAATTTATATCGGCGAATGACGTAAAAAGTCAGAATGGCAATTCTAGCTATATTTCGTAGCAGCAGTGCGATGAGACGAGTCAACTGCTAACACCTTTTGTTTAGTTCGGTCAAAATGCTTGAGACACTTGTTGACAAGGATAGCTTGTTTCAGATTGTCCAGAGCTAGTTGACATTCCTCGGACCACACAAATTTATTACCTTTATGCCGCAACTCATGGAGTGGAGCCGTAATCTGAGATTCATTCGGAATGCACCAGAAATAATAGTTTAATTAGCCCAACACTACTTGCAATTCATTAACGTTCCTGAGGCCAGGCTAACTTCAATGGTATGTAAATGGTCCTGAGTGGGGTGGATACCCTGCACATTAATCATATTCCAGAAATTATCTTTAGTTGAAAAACGAACTTTTTTTTTCTTTTTTTACTTTCTACATTTGAGTCCTGTGGATATGACAACTTGAAGAACTTCACTCAAGATAGACTAAATGTTCTTCTGCTGAACATCTCGATATAACTGTGTGATCCAAGTAATTAGCGCAATAAGAAACCTTAGCACTGACGAACGGAAGGCGTTGAAGTTCAAACAGTCGGAAAGGGGTGTTAGTAAGAAAAAATAGTTTGGAATCTTCGTCCAAACGCAATTGAAGATATACATCTGCTAAGTCAATTTAGATAGAAAACGTCCTGATCCCAATCCGCCCACGAGTTCTTCTGGGCATGGTAATGGATATGTGTCTATCTGACGTCCAGATATTTACCAAGAATAACCAAAGGTGACGCCCACTGACTTCCACTAACTCCTGCCGATTGCCACTAGCGTAAAGGGGTCCCCACACGGTCAGTATTTATTGAGCAGAAATATTGTGTCAATATATTTGCGCGAAAGTTCGAGGCCACAAACGGCACAATGTTTATTGCACAATATTTATGCCGGGGTTCGTCAGTCAAATCTCAGCCTCCGTAGCGATCATGTCTGTCCTCGAAGACGTGGACC
Organism: Locusta migratoria; assembly: GCA_026315105.1. NCBI lineage: Eukaryota > Metazoa > Arthropoda > Insecta > Orthoptera > Acrididae > Locusta > Locusta migratoria. The sequence goes on along the minus strand of CM048748.1, from coordinate 23,757,300 downwards.
AGGCGTGTATCGCGATTGCCATCGTTAAGTGCTGCAAAAAGAAAAACAAGAGGAAGCGACGGTGGATGAAAAAGTGGCTTGCAAGGCGTCCTACACATGGTCATACAAACATGCTGAGAGAACTGGCAGCAGAGCCGGGTGATTATCGCAATTTTTTAAGGATGAATGAGGAAATTTTCAACAAACTGATGAACCTTATTATTCCTTATGTACAGATAAAAGATACTGTGATGAGAGAAGCGATCAGCACCCGGGAATGTTTATCCACTACACTACGTTACTTGGCAAATTGAAACACTTTTGAAGAACTTAAATTTTCAACGTTCACCGCACCGACTACTATTAGCTGTAATGTAATGGAAACCTGAGAAGCTATTTGCACCTGCTTGAAAAAAAATACATCAAGGTAAGTGAAGTGCATATAACATCAAATTTTTGAACCACAGAGGGAAAGTAGAGTACGTTACAAAAGTTGTTTTTGTAATAACAGTCAAATGGCGAATTTATTTAGTTAATACACTGCAGTTTAAGAAAAAAATTTTACAGCTTACATTATGAGAAATGATTAGTTTTGTGTCCCAGCCTCGTCGCCGCTTTTGTGTCCCAGCCTCGTCGCCGCTTTTGTGTCTCGTTTCCGTCGTAGGTGTCGGTGGCCGAGTAGAAAGACCGACACAGGAATAAAGGATGCAGCTTGTGCAGGTAGGAGGTGACCAGCCAGTGGGACAGCAGAAACTAGAAACACTAGAGTAAATTAAAACGAGATCTATATTTCTTAGAGACTTAGTAATACGTAACTATTACATAGCTCAGTACTGCAGAATGCTAATACATAGTTGAGCTAGAGGCCTGCCTAGTGCCTATCCGATTGCCAAGTCTTCACTGGTGCCTATATGAGTCCGAAGTGTTAGCTGGTTCCTATCTCAGTCCCAAGTGAACGATGTCGTTCAGTGGTGGCCACGAGCGGAGTTGTAGCAGAGGGCGCTCGTGGCTGACGTCGTAAGAACGCCGCGCCGTGCGTGCATGGCGGCGCGCGGCGAAAGTAGGTGGCGCGCACTTTAGACTTGTGCGACATCACAATTAGAACCGTAAATGATTATACACAACACAATATCTCACAACTAACTGTCAACCGGAATTCAGAAACCGTACGTAATTAAGAGAAATCAGGACTCAAATTCGCAAAATACACAGTACCCCCTCCTTTAGTAATGTGTGAATTGGTTGAAACACTTGATTAGCTTGTTCAATTACGTTTTGACGACGCTTGTTGCGAAGCTGATGCGGCACCATTTTTATTACAGTATCTCTATGCAATGTGCCATTATCCCTTCAAATAAAATGTCATTTATAAATTTCTTTGCTGACGTTTGCTGCATTCTGTCCATTTTCTGTAGTACACGGGCCCCTGTAATTACAATATGGTCCGTTCCCGTAGCCGCTGACATGCAAGGTCAAGTAAATCCTCATGAGTAGCCTGTGCTGCCTTCTTTCTCTTTGGTAGAGGTTTCTTCAATGGGATCTCGGCTTCAGAAATTTCCGAGTCCTAAATCAAAACACTAAAGTAATGGACCATCACAGTCAGAGCTAACTAAAAGCACTAAAAATATCTTATTACTTACCCACTACGAGGAACAAATGACAATACATCAAACGTTAATTAATATATCAATTTACCCCGTTAAACAGCATTATTACGGTAACATTGAGATGAGAGGGCCAGCAGTATCATTACAAGGGCTTAAGTAAAAATTATTCATTATATTTTCCCCTTTGTTTATGTACAAATGTGTTATTTGGTCCCCTAAACCTTCTACTTTCTTTTACCACTGACGATGTGTGTGGTCTTAGGGCGCCCGCTGTACAGTACAGAGATTGCAGAGCGGCGGACTACGGCAGGGCCGTGAGGGCGCACCAGCTGACGTGATGGCCGGCACGCCATGCCGGCACGGCATGATTAGTTGAAAAGTGGTACTCGTCTATTCATTATAAGCTTACTAGCAAGGTCCTGAAGAGTCAAAGGGAATACATGTAATATTCACTTGTGTCTTGTCTCGTGCCTGTTGCTCTGTCTTTTTGCAGTATCGGTAATTCATGGCTCCTGGAACCCCAGCGTAACAGCAAAGTAAACCGTATCACGAGCGCACCAGGATTCGTCGCACACAACAAATTTGGTGCCCCTCAAATTCGAGCGCTCCAGGCAATTGCCTGGTTTGCCTATATGGACGGGCCGGCCCCGGTAGTACTACTACTAAATGAAGTAGAGACAACCGCATATATAATACGCCAGCCGCATGTTGGGCGAAATACGGCAACGCTGGAACCAACGCGACGCTACGCTACAATCAACTAAAAGTGGGAAACACACATTGTCGCTTCTTCTGTTTCCGCAAGAATGCTGCTGTCTTCGGTTTTGTTTCTCATCCAACTCAACCTGATTGCTGGCGAAGATTTTATGGTTTTGTGAACGTCCAAGAGGCGAGCTTTTCTTTGTTCATTGTTTGCTAATGGGTGAACCAACAATATTAAAATCTTCAGAGGGTCATTCTAAAAGTTTCAATGTCTTTTTTTTTCTGTCTCTCTCTTTCGTTAAGGTAACTGATTATCAATCATAGCAAGTCGTGATAGAGACAGAGGGCAATAATTATACGGTGGAGCCGAAAAAAAAACCGTAAAAAGAAATTACGGGAAGAATTCCAACAATCACAAAATGATGCCCTAGAAACATTTTTGTGCACAAGTTCATCGCAGTCGTTTGACCAAACATCGAAGACAGAGTCGATCAGCGCAACGACAGGAGAAAGCTGTGAGGAAGAAGCTACAGAACAAGAAGTTTCGAGTAAGGATGTCGGTCAGTCTACTTCTTCTAATTATAAATCTGCAACGTTAGATACAAAAAAATCACTATCTCCCTCAGAGTCAAATGTAGCCAAACCTTTGGGACTAGCAAGTGATTTGATTGATCCGGGAAAATGGCCAGACATTATTAATGGTTCATGACGGAAATTTTGGTACATAAAGGTCCTGCCGAAGTTCCTTCCTCATTCATATTCCCAAGAAACGAAGATGGTCGGCGATTTTCCAAAGATTATTGCCACTATAAATTATCAAATTGTTTCTGTTGCCGAATCTTCGACGTTAAATCCACACCACATACGACAAGTAAACTGTGCAAATCTGAAGGATTTAACTCATGGCGTCGCTGTAGTGATGCCCTTCGGAAACATGAACGCTCGGAGGATCTCATTTCCTCCTTCACTAAAGAGGTGGAACTTAAACACAGGCTAAAAACGAATTGCACCATTGACGACATGAATGAAGCACGAATAAGTCAAGGAAACAAACAATGGCGAGCTGTTGTAACAAGAATAATTGCAGTGATTGAATTTTTAGCACGAAGGAATTCAACGTTTCTAGGTTCTTCATCAACAATTTAACAACCTGACAATGGAAATTTCCTGACACTTATAGAAATGATCGCATGTTTTGATGCACCATTGAAGTAGCACTTATGCCGTATTCGTGACGAGGGGACTCATTATCACTACCTTGAAGCTCAAATTCAAAATGAAGTGATTGAAATGTTAGGTAAGCATAAGTTACTTTAAGTTGGTGTAAGTAGTTTGCAAGCCTAGTACCTGATGACTAACTTCATTAAGTTCCTTAGATTTTGAGGTCATATATTCCGCGATGTTAAAAACAAATCATGATGTACCACGTTTTAACACATTTTTGTATTTTCTACTAAGACATTCCTGTATTCCAGTTAACGTAATAAAATTCTTGGCAGATGAAAGTGCTGTTGACAAATTTGAAGAAACTGAACTGTGAAGCGCACATGGCTGCATACGAAAGCAATAGACTTCTATAGAGCCACAATGAAAGGAAAACATGAAACGGTGAACATCCGACGAGTAACCATTATTTCCGACATATCAGCCTTTTAACTTCGAGACCGCAGTTTCCAGTAAGACTTGCATTATTAAATTACAGGGCAATCTATTAAATACTGCGCAGTGGATTTGACGTTTCCATGTTTCTCGCACGGACAATTTTATGTCTCTTGCTCAGGGGTGGGCACACCAATGAATTTATTCATATTAGATCGTGAACAGGTAACAAGAAATAGTGTTTACAGTCAAGTTTTGAATTTAATGAATTGATCAATGTTACTTTCCAATTGTATTTTTATGACTACCTTGTTTTTTTTTATTTTTTTTTTTTTTATTTATTTATTTATTTATTTTTTATACTGCGCTTATAATTTTGTACATTATGCAAGATAGCCATATTTCTTACATATTCTCCCATACATATAACATGTTTTTAGAAAAGAGGAGATGGACAAAGAGATAAGGGATGGTAGAAGTACTAACTCAAGGCAAGAATAAATGAATAAATAAGTAGATAAACATGCGGGCAACGCCGGGTTTTCAGCTAGTTAACAATAAATGTAATTGTGAGAGTCGTGTACTTCGCCAGCCAACTGTACCAACTACAAAATCTCATTGTAGAAAGTGAATGTATCCTCACACATGAAGAACAGCAAAATAACAGGGAAACAAACATGTGACTGTCTATGAAATTATAAATTAATGAAATGCAGCAACCAGTTGCTTGTGGTTATTTATTTTTAACTTTAACGACCGATTTCGGGCGCTGGAGTGCCCTTCTTCTGGTCTATTTTTGTACTGTTGCTTAATAAATATACATGCTAGTAGTGGAATCAACGCTAAGTGCAAAGCTATGAAATGGTAAAGAAAAAAATAAAATAGAACAATCATGAACTAAAGAAGAACAAACAGTCACATAAAAGCACTTTGAAGTCACTGAAACAAATGTTAACATCTAACAACATTGTAGTAACTAAGGCACACAAAGGAAATGTAAAAGGACTGATGGACAGAAAAAGCCGAGCGGGAGTAGCCGAGCGGTCTGGAGCGCCACGTTGCGGATCGCGCGGCCTCCCGCGTCGGAGGTTCGATTCTTCCCTCGGGCATGGATGTGCGTGTTGTCTTTAGTATAAGTTAATTCATAAACAGTTTGTAAGGTTAGCGACTGATGACTCCGCATTTTAGTCCCATAAGCTCTACAAACATTTGAACATTTTTGACCAAAAAAAAACCAACAACATAATAACACTGAAATCAGACCCAACCAGACGATTTCAGGGAAATGTAAAGGAAGCACTGAAAAGCATCCAAAATATACCTACTGTCAAACATATCACATTAAAAGAAAGAGAACCCACAAGCACTGACGTTCAGCAGCCAGCCAAAAGTACATAAACAGCAGGCCTCTCCAAGAGCAGTTACAAACTTCATAAATGTCCGAACATATGACATAGTGTAAATATTTCATATTTATATATATATTTATATAAGCATGGAGGTCCGGGTTCGATTCCCGGCCGCACCACAAATTTTAATTCAATGCTTCAGCTCTATCAGTAAATATTTCCATCACACATGGCAGGCACAGCAGTCCGTCAGCACTTTAAACATTATCTAATGAAATAATCATACAAAATTTATTTGTATAAAACGATGTTGAAATTTTTTGCATCAGAATGATTTTCAAAGCGAGGTTTTTCATGCAACGGAACTTCCATGATCATTGTCAAGCAGTGATAAAGTATTATCAGTTCTGTAGAGATAATGGTACTTCTTCTGTTCAAGCTCTTAAAGCGATAAGTCCTGTCTTGTGAATATCTATAGTTACCGAAAACATAACTGGTAAATACTTACAAGAGCTACGCATTCGTACTTAAAGTATTTGGCATTTACCTTGTGCTCTTTGAAAAAATAGTATCTTTGATTTTTCTTTAATATCCACGAAGTCAATTATTTCTAGTTGCTTTAAAAGTGCAGGCCTCTGAAGATACCCTGTAAATTAAGGTCAAACGCATACTGTAAAGTAAATCGTCTTACTCAGCTGCACAGACAGCTTATAGGCTTATAAATAAATACGTGCATTATCATAGTATTTCGCATCCTTAATCGACTATGGGACGTCGTCTGGAAGTCTGATACAAGCCCAGCAAAGAAATCCTTTTAGAAGTAATACCTGTAACGTAATTCTTCATAAATGTGAAATAAAGAAGTTTTCTACATCCCCTTTATTCCTTGCTGCTCCCCTCTGGTCAGCGAAATTTATTTCGTACCTCCTTTTGTCTTCCGTATTGCTGACCAGAGCGGAGGAGACAGCAACTAATCGTTCTCTGTGGCGTAGTCTTTGCCGAGACGTAGGATTATTTGGACTCGAATTGGATTTGCTCCGCAATCTTTACGTAAGTGCATCTCCTTTAAGACATTAATTAAAAGAAAATCATTTAAATTTGCCCCATTGGTATTATTATTTCAAAATATCCTTCTTCTGACTGGTTGCCTTCTCATTAAAATAGAATATATTAATGATTGTAATTTGGAAGCCATTTTGTAATTGTTCCTTTAGCCGAAATTAATCTGAAAATAATTTCAATGAAATATTTCTCGGTATACGTTGCCATTATATAAAAGCAATTTCATAAAGTAAAAGATTTTTTTCAAGGTTGGGTTGCCTACTGTTTGAATATTACGGCCAGTAGTACGGATACTATCGTTACATGTGAATAAAAGTTATCTTACCAGGGTATGTCTATATTGCGATATTTAATAGTACCTTGTAACATTATTAAGAAGTGAATTCCTAAATATTATTTAAATGATTTATATATGAGTGTACGTAGGTCAATTAGAATCGCACTTTTTATAACGTTACCTGAAAAAAAATTACTCTTCTAATTTTTAACCAAAATCATTAGTTATTCCTACAATATTTTCCGTAATATTAAAATCTTCACTTCGGATAACATTTATCGGATCTGCAATAACTATAGGCTATGCGGTCAGAGACAGAATTTTACTTTCCATTCATTCCATTAATACAACAAGCGTAATCGTTCTTCCATTATTATCAAGCTTACCTTGCATTCAGTTCGGAAGATTACCACTTGAAACCCGTTCTGTGCACTGCGGTAATTATTATACTGAGAAGTATTTTCCAACGCAATGACTGAGAATGAATGACAGACCTGCACGCGCCGAACTGTACCGAATTTCAACCCGACTGACTCATTCAGTGACTCTCATCTCCACGGACTTCGTGGAGCTTGTAACGTTTCTGCTATGTTGCACGCTCCCTGCAAACCCATTGCCAACATTAAAAACACGAAATATCGGACACCTAAATAAAATTTCGCTACCGGACACGTACAATATCACATGTTCGCGTTCAGTTTGAAACACTATTAACACTATTAGTAAAACTCTTTTAAGAAATAGTAGGTTGATTTAAACAAAACTCTTGCTCTCCTTTTTTACGTAATTTTCAATTTTGATACTTTCGTAAGTAGTAACTACTAACACTAAATATGCATTACACTTAGTTACGGAAAATGCTGAGCCTATAAAGATACTTATTTGTATAAAAACAACACTAGTACATGTTATAACTATTGCACAACGTCATTACATATATACCTTTTGTTTGAATAAATTAGGGAAAACCGTGTTTTATATGCTGATCATTTTTCACACACTAAAATTAATAATCCGTTTGGTACTAAGAAACTATTTTCGAAGAAGATAAAACTACTACGACTTTATACAAATCCGTATTTATAAAAATTTAAAACATAGATTGAAATACATTAAAATTTCAAGTCTAAAAAACAAAACGCCAATACGCTAATTAAAAACTATTGACTTACCTACGTAAAAGTCATATATAGAACCCTTAATTTGAGTAGGCCTAATATGTAAATTTATAAAGTCATGTTCGCACTTGTTATTTAAATGCCTAGTTTAAATAGAATTACAGTAACTGTGTACAACCACGTTAACAAAATGTATTGTTATTATGAAAAGTAATTTCAGACAAAATTTATAATATATTTTTGATCTTTGTTTAAAATATGAATAAAATTTTCGGAATATAGTTATTTTCATGTTTATGCGTTAGCCTCTCAAATGTTAGGAGCGAGGCCATTTTGTGTTACATTATATAGGGTTGTGTTCCTGACAAGGTGTTTTTTTTATTGTCCTAAAATAATATTGTGCAACATTAAAAAAATGCAACAAGACATTAAAACATTTATTCACAAAAGTTTATGTAACTGAGTTTGTCATTTTCGTCATTTAACGTCGACCACCATTTCATTTAAGTGAATGTAGCTCCGACGTAAACCTGGATCAACGGACTTCAACCACAACGTAGACCGGCCATCTCATTGAACATGAGAATCCCACCATACCCCGTCGTCCTGTTAAGAAAACTTTGCCCTGCAATACAGACACAGTTCGTCTGGACGCGTGTTAAAAAGAGATCAGCAAGTAGCGGGTTTCGTCACAAGCTGTCTCACCGATTCGGGTAAAGTCGCACTCTCCTCTCGTATTTATCTAGACGAGTTTGACCCCCGTCTTTCCAATCAACTGTTCAAGACACGTTTTTCCAGTCGTCAGGCGTCTAATCGCCACTGTCACGAGCCAATAACAGGCGTTGCATCCGATGTCGTGTTGTTATTCAAGATAGCGGAGTCAGCTGTCTGATGCCTTGTCGGTTGCGCTCCTCGTAAGTCCCGCACTTTGGTTAGTTTCTGATCACTGAAAACTTTTCACTGACGCCGCTATTCTCGATCACCAAGTGCAGTGCGGTGTCCATGGTGGGAGGTAATGCCTGAACTTCTGGAGTTCTTGGCATAGATTTACGCTATGGATCAAGTAATATTGGATTTCCTGGCAATTTCTGAAATGGAATGCGCCATGTGCCCGTCGTGCGGCATGTTTGTTACTTCCTATCGTGAGTCCATAACAACGTGGAAACAAACAAGAATCAGCGTAGGAGATGTGAAATCTGTGTGATTCCACCGCCGTTTTATTCTTTAGGTACATTTTGAATGAAATGTTGGAACGTTTGTCAAGCTTATGGGACAGCCGCGGTGGAGTAGCCGAGCGGTCTAAAGCGTCTCGCTGCGGAGCGCGCGGTTGCTCTCCGTGGAGGTTCGAGTCCTTCCTGGGGAATGGCTGTGTGTGTTGTCCTTAGGTTAGTTTACCTAGGTTTAAGTAAGCTCTAAGCTACGAACTGATGATCACGCAGTTTGGTCTGATAGATTTACAAACAAACAAAGCTTATGGGACATAACTACAGGGTCATCAGTCCCTAAACTTACAAACTACTTATGAACTACCTTATACTAAAGACAGCACAAACATCCATGCCCGAAGGGGGGAGTCGAACCACCGACAGGGAGCGGCCTCGTGCATCGGAGCATGGCGCCTCAATGTGCTCGGCAACTCCGCCGCGGCCGTCCTTTTGATCTAGTTTCTATATGTATCGCTATCCCGTTACTTCTTAGAACACAGATTTGTTCATATAGATCTGGTTGTCCTAAAATATATTATCGTACTTTTCCCAAATTGCCTGATGAAAAACTTTCAACAAAGCAATGTTTGACTTGAGTGGGCGATCACTAATGCATTCTACTGACGTTTTAAGTGAAAGAAATTGTGTAAAAACCAAGGCTATTTCAAAATGAAACTTCCTGTCAGAATAAAATTGTGTTCCGCAACCGGAATTCGAAACTGGGACCTTTTCCTTTCGTGGGCAAGCGCTCTACCCTCTGAGCTATTCCGGCACGCTTCACTCTCCGTCCTCACAACTTCTACTTAAGCCAGTACCTCGCATCGTACTTTCCAAACTACAGAGAAATCGTCCTGCGAACCTTGAAGAACTTCCACTCCTGGAAGAAAGGATATGTTAGAGACAAGGCTTAGCCACAGTCTAAGGGATGTCCCCAGAATGAAACGTCCAGTTTGCAACGGAGTGTTCGCTGATACGAAACTTATAATCTGTCAGTAAGTTTCAAACAATTTTAATCTGGCAGGAAGTTTCATATCTGAGCATATTTCGCTTTAGAGTGAAAGTTTTATTCTCGATACATTCCTTAGGCTGAGGCTAAGCCATGTTTCCACCATATCCTTTCTTCCGGAAGTGCTTGTCCTGCAAGGTACGCAGGAGAATTTCTGCGAAGTTCAGAAAGTACTAGGCAGAATTAGAACTGTAAGGACAGCCGTGAAGCGTGCCGGAATATCTCAGACTAAAGAGCGTTTGCCCGCGAATGCAAAGGTCCCAGGTTCGAATACCAGTTCTGGGACACAATTTTAATCTGCCAGGAAGTTTCATATCAGCGCACACTCCGCTGCAAAGAGAAAGATTCATTCTATTTCAAAATAATATAGAGCACATTTTGGTGGACGTCAGCACAACGTGAAACGAAAAGCTAGTCGATAATCTATGTTAATCGGGACTCCTCAGGAGGGCCATCCCATTACGATTGATCGCCGCGTTGTGACCTTCCTCCCCAATGTTGCCAATTTTGATGCGATATGGGTGGACGTTGGAGAGCGCAGTGCTTTCCTGACCGTACTCCGATTTCCAGACATTGCACTCGCCACTTCCCATTCATGTAGCTCCTCAGCATGAATGGTGAGTTGAGGTAACCGGCAATATTCCTAGCAGCGCAGGGAAGAAAAGCAGCCTTTTTTTGTTACAGCCGTTAAACGCATCAGTACGTCTCCCGCAATTTGTCTCCAGAGGCATCTTGTCAGCGAGTAAGTATTTATAGCACAGCTAATGCCCCCGGAAGGAGTAGGCGGAGACCAGGTCTGGGGATTTGCAAATGCACAGGGCGACGCGCCTCTCCCGGCCAGAATTTTCCAAACCGCGTGCCTGTAGTTTCATGGCCGTCGTTTTATTTGCAGACTCGTTGTGGTCCTGCGAACCCCGGCTGCTGCATTATTCATCTGCCTCCCTGTCAGCTACGATCGCGCCAACCCTCTCCCCCCCTCCCCCTACCGACTCGTATCTGTAGCCGGCTGCGCGCCCGTTCGAAGTGCTCTTCCGGAAAGCCTGCGACTGTACGTGTACATCACAAGGGCGGTACCCAAGATCGTTTCGCTGCTGTGTGACATTTTTCTCTGTAGCTGAGGTTCCCTCTACTGATTACAACAAACTTCTTTTATTTTCTTCAGAGGTTGCCACCCCCCTATAATATGTTATAAGAAGGGATAATACTCCAAATTTCTCTTTACAGTATGAATTTTCACTCTAAAGTGTAGTGAAACAATATCCCTCAATGAAACTCAAACCAGAATTTTTGTATCTTGTTTATATATATATATATATCCCTTTCCGTCTCTACCTGAACTACCCGAGCACGACTCTGACTCAATATCAGAGTTTAACTTCCACCAGTACCTGAACTATTACTCTCCACAGATATACGAGGCGCGCCCAGAAAGTAAGTTCCGTTTAGTTGTATAAAACGAACGGGTACAGATACAGAAAAGAACATTGATTGTACAAAAATCTATAACGGTTAAACTACTTTTCTACATAGCTTCCAAAATTTTGTAGGCAATTGTCATAGCATGGCACAAGGTTTTGTGTGCCTTTTTCATAGAATGTTGTCGCCTGTGTATTCAACCATGTGGTAACACGTTCTTTCAGCTCGTCATCATCGTTGAAGTGTTGTCCACCAAGGACAGATTTTAGGTGTAAGAAGAGGATTACTGTCAAAAGATTTTTTTTTTCACTATAATGCCTGACCTCACACACCGAATGTGACCAGACAATTCCAATGGGACCTGTTCCATCATCCTCCATACAGCTCAGACCTCTCTCCTAGCGACTTTCATCTCTTCTTACACTTAAAATCTGTCCTTGGTGGTCAACACTTCAACGATGACAAAGAACTGTTACCATATGGTTGAATACACAGGCGGAAACCTTCTGTGAAGGATGCATGCAAAAACTTGTGGCACGCTATGACAAGTGCCTACAAAATTTCGGCAGTTATGTGGAAAAGTTGTTTAAGAGTTGTAGAATTTTGTGCAATAAAAATTTCTTCTGTAACTGTGTACAATTTCATTTTATTACCAAACGGAACTTACTTTCTGGACGCGCCTCGTATTTAGTTTGAAAGTGTATGTTTACCGTCCTGTTACACACAAAATTCCACTCTGCAATTGAACTGCTGTGTGATACACCATTCTTACCAAAAATTTTAACGATGGTTTTTTCGTTAACATCACTCCTTCCTTTGGGGGACGCGTCGGCTCTCAGTAAAAAACTGCTTTGCTTTTAATGGAGGGATATAGCGGGTCATTGACGATTTCGGGGAGCTCCCTTTCCAAAACCGCTGGCAGGCTTTCAGGAGGGTAGCCGAATCCCAATATTCTGCGTTGGTGTTATAAATGCGGTAGCTGTCCTTGAAAGCGCCATCAATTACAGAGTAATCTAATGCTGTCTGCTTTTCTCCTGACACTGGTGGGTAAGAGTAAGGTCATGGCTGCTAGACCAACTGTGTTGCTGAAAGCATGATGGTCGCAGTTTCTAACGCCAGTCTAATGGATCTGGCTGTCGTGAGTCTGGTACTTCCTGGTGGGAATAACCCAGACCTGATGGTGAACAGTGTGATCGTCCTGGCTGCAGCGAGTCGGTTGTTGTCCGGCGAAAATGCACCAAACCCACAGGCGTCCAATTTCATGATCCTGGCTGCAGTTCCAAACGCCATGCAGTACGTCATTCTGATCTACAATGCGCGTTCAATATGGTCCAATGTCTGGGCGATTACTGATATATTGGATTACTAGGTGTCTCGATTATGTTATGACCTGCAGGAACATTTGGGAAAAATTCGAAAATTGTATGTGCGAGTCTGTTGTTGAGATATGAATTTGTTACCACATTACACCACAAACTATGGTGCTGATGGGTTGAATATTCACAACAGTATCTGAATCATAAGACTTTTCAAAAAAAAATTTCCAAAATCTGCTTTTCTGTGAAATCAAATATTTTGCGAATAGGTACATTTTGACTAAAATCAATGTTGTTCTCAACTGTTCTTATTTCCGTTTTAAATGGATTGATGTTAGCACGTAACTCAATGCCTTTAACTGAACGTTTTATTACTGAATAAATATCGTCAGTGTTGTAGGTTCCCATTGAGATTGCTATAATTTCACCATTCCATAAATGCACCTTGTTGTAGGTCTCTGTGATGTTCGGTATGCTGTTGTATGTTTCCAAATTCACTAGTGCAATGCTCCAGTCGCTTACTGATAAGGCGATTGGTGAAAAATAGCTTGCTTTTAGGGCGCATGAATTCTGACTTATTAGAGTCAGTGTATATGACATCTCGTCATGTGTAGTGGATGAAAAATGACTGACACAAAATTTTGGTTATTTATTTTTTGCGGTACAAGGAATTTGTTTCTTCTTTTCTTCCTTCTGCACTTAACAGCGAGAGTGCTTGAATCTGGCTGTCTCTTATGCAGATCCCACTCCGCTGACAATACCACCCAGCCATGGGCTCTGGTCTCGCGTTTAAAACGCCGATTTGGCTGACTTCCACTGCTTCGTATGCTCCACAATAAACATTAAGCACAGAAGACCGTAGATACAAGTGTTGAAATCCTGAAAGCGATTAAAATTGTAATGCACAACACGATCTTCTATGAAATAATTTTTGTAATTCATCAGGTGGTTATCGATTACCAAAACCATCGAAATAAATTATAATATTCTTAGTTTTTCAATGCGTCCATGACCAATCGATTCGTCTAGATTATCTATACTCATCAAACATCTGTGCGGCAATATTGCCACTGGTTTTTTTCTCCTCTATGATTACTCCATGTCCATTTCTGTATTGTCGTAATAACATTCTCTGTCTAACAGTGATAGCTTCCATTGCCATATTGTGTCTTCGTTCTTCCTGAAGCTGTCTCTCTGGTTTTATTTGCGTTTTTCGCGGCTTGCTTTATCGCCGCTGCGCCTCCTGCCAATGATCCAGCGGCTGATAGCCCTGCAGACAGTGGATTTAGAAAGGAGGGTATAACACCAGAAGCAGTGGGTATTTTCAAAACTCTGGGAGTCACAACACTGTTTTTTCTCCCCTTCTTTTTTCTTTGCGTAACTTATTATTATTGCTTAGAGTGCCCTTCGTAGCGCATTTGTACAATATCCCGGCTCCGTGCTTAAGATTTCCACACATTGTCTTGTCAATAAGGGGCGCCATGATTATTTGATGTTAAATTCCAATGTGATGTGTTCTGAACAGGTTTAGCAGTCTACTGCCTTGTTTGAGATCTGGCATGCTCTATTATATGTATATATGCGCTAACCAAGCTATTGTTCTTCGATGAAAATCCATGCCATTTCACAAATGTGCGCTTACCTTGGCATTTTAGAATTTCCTCTACGGGAAACACTCTCGGTTCAGAAGATTTCTGTAGTTCTTCTGTATAGAATGGTCCCGCAATGTTTTGTCCAACACTGCTTTTGACAGTATAGGTTCTAGGATTCATCCGCTGAACTTCGGAAACTGTAAATATCTCCGTTGACAAGTTCGGTAAATACGATTTCTCAAACACAGTCTTATATCTCGAAATTTGTACATCATCGCCTTTTCTCAGTTTCTGTTTGCGTGAATCAATCATGTCTATGTGATTGTAAACGGTATTTAGAAAGCTGTTGTCTCTGACATCGATGGGACGCATTTTTATAGTGCGATGCTTAGTTCGGTTATATTGATCAATTATTTTCGATAGACTATCAGTCGACGTCTGTGACCACGGAGGTTAAATTCAACCAATAGATGTTGTTTAATAAACCTGTTCAATCGTTCCACAATGATAGCTTTCATCTGGGAGACTGTTGAATAATTATTAATTCCATATCGCTCCATTATTGCTGTGAAATACGTATCGTACAACTCGCTACCATGGTTGGTTTGTAGATTGTCCGGACATTGATTAGTGCCTGTTTGTAGTAGTTGCTCAAACACATGTGCAACTTCCTTTCCTGTCTTTTTCCTTCACTGGTAAGGCCCAGGCAAATTTGGAAATGTATCCGTAACCATTAGAATGTATCTGAATCCCTTATTGCCGAACTCTTTCTCATATCTACGAGATCTGCCTGCCTTAATTCGTCTAAGCCCATGATTATAACACGCCTTCATGGATATGTTCTGTGTGCTGGCTTATGTAGTTCCCGAACAACTGTTTCCATTGCTGTTACTCAATGTTAATTTTTTGTCGAATTTCTGAAATTATTGATATGATTTCATTCGCGTGGGCAGTATTACCTGCTGTTGATGAAGCCATAAGCAGCCGTAAACGTTCTATTATTTCGTTCAGATCGTCAAAATATATACACTGCAGGGGCAAATTGTCCAGGTTTTTTATTCTGAATGTCAATACTTTCACCATAGTCGAATTTACCAGTTAAAGCAGCTTTAATAATATTCTTGTACTTCCGCTGTTATACGTCCGTTTTTGTGTTGTTTTTACTGTCTGAATTTGTTATTCGTAATATTTCGACATCCTTTGGGTTGAACGTCAGTGGATTCGTTGTTTTTAGAAGTATTAATTCCAATAAATCAGTTATGCGTGGGTATGTCTCTGCCCCAACCCGTATTTTATCTTGCGTTAAACATATAGCTAATTTACCAAGTTTGTATGGTTTTTCTTTATGTACTCCATATATTCCTCACTTATTCCAAGTTGGGACCCCCGCTTTGCACCTCCATCATCTTGTTAACTGGCTGAATAGAACCGCGACTCTTTATGGGCCGGATCTCAAACAGCTCTCCTGGTATCCTTGGTCACACCAGTGCTCGCGATTTGACATTCGAGTGTTAATTTACTCTGCAATTCGATGTAAACCATGTTAAAAGATCCTGCAGTACAATCATGGGGAGGATGTTCTATAAGGTATTATAAATTATTTCCAAATATAATCTCGTTCTCCAAAATCACATTCCTGACCCCTATGCAGTCCCCATCAGTGCGAAAACCGCATCTCCACTTGGTTAAACATCCCCGCAAAATCCTGCTTGATGTACAAATCCAGAAGATGCTAATAATCGACACAAAGCCTCTGTAGTAGGAAGATTCAGTTTAGTTTTTACTAATTCCACAGGATTGGAACATCTTCTCGAGATACTTTCCAGTGCTTCCTTGCCGGTTTTCTCCAGCATTGCTCTTGCTGCCACACCACGTAGAAGAAATGACAACCTAGCTTTAATACCACGCCTTTCAGTGACGAAGTCGCCGAATTTATTGCGCAAGTAAGAGTTAAATAACCACCCATTTCCTTTTTGAACTTGAAAGATCACTTATTTTCTCTCTGCTCTTGATATTCCGCTTTAATGCAGATTTTAGCTACCATAATCCCCAAAATTACAGGCCTATCTCACTGACGTCGATTTGCAGTAGGATTTTGGAACATATACTCTGTTCGAATATTATGTACTACCTCGAAGAGAACGACCTATTAACCAATAGTCAGCACGGATTCAGAAAGTATCGCTCTTGCGAAACACAGCTTGCCCTTTATTCACATGAAGTGTTAAGTGCCATCGACAAGGGATCTCAAATCGATTCCATATTTCTGGATTTCCGGAAGGCTTTTGATACTGTACCCCACAAGCGGCTTCTAACGAAATTGCGTGCTTATGGAATATTTCCCCAATTGTGCGATTGGATTCACGATTTCCTATCAGAAAGGACACAGTTCGTTATAATTGACGGTAAGTCATCGAGTAAAACATAAGTGATATCTGGCGTTCCACAGGGAAGAGTTATAGGTCCCCTACTCTTCCTCGTGTTTATAAAGGATTTAGGAGACAATCTGAATAGCTCCCTTAGACTGTTCGCGGATGATGCTGTCGTTTATCGGTCAGTGAAGTCAACAGAGGATCAAAAGCAACTGCAAAGCGATTTAGACAAAATTTCTACTTGGTGCGAAAATTGACAGTTGACACTAAATAAAGAAAAGTGTGAAGTAATACACGTGACCACTAAAATAAATCCACTGAACTTCAATTACGCGATAAATCAGTCAAACCTTAATGTCGTAAATTCTACCAAATACCTAGGAGTTACAATTACGAACAACTTTGACTGGAGAGAACACATAGAAAATATTGTGGGGAAGGCGAATCAAAGGTTACGTTTCATTGGCAGAACGCTTCGAAGATGCACCAGCTCCACCAAAGAGACTGCCTACATCACACTTGTGCGTCCTCTCCTGGAGTACTGTTGCCCACTGTGGGACTCTCACCAGGTGGGACTGACGGAAGATATTAAGAAGGTTCAGAGAAGGGCAGTTAGTTTTGTTTTATCACGTTACAGGGGGGAAAAGCGTCACAGAAATGTTGCACGAATTGGGGTGGAAATCATTAAAAGAAAGACGTTATTCATTGCGGCGTGATCTGTTTGCGAAGTTTCAATCACCGACTTTTAGTTCTGAATGTGAAAATATTTTGCTAGCACCCACCTACTTAGGGAGACATGACCATCCCAATAAAATAAGAGAAATCAGATCGAAAACGGAACGATTTAGGTGTTCTTTCTTCCCGCGCGCTATTAGAGAATGGAACGGTAGAGAAAAGTTATGAAAGTGGTTAATGAACCCTCTGCCAGGCACTTAAATGTGATTTGCAGAGTATCTATGTAGATGTAGATGTAATGATATCACAAAAAGGTACTGTAGTGGGTGTATGAACCTTTAAGTTCTTATTGCTGAGTAGTGTAGCATTTTGAATGTAATTTACGTTACTAATTTCAGTAACAAAACTCTCCACGTTATCCGGTAAATGTCACGATTCAGTACGTTCGTCGGTAGGTCTTGTCTTCCTTCCCAGTACCTGAGAGATGTTTACCATGTTTCAATAACCCATGTTGCCACTTTCAGGACGACAGATGTTTGATCAGAGTAGGTGGCAGCACTGTAATGGAGTGGTACCAACATCTCACTAATTCTTACATCACCTCAGTAAAACGCCAATCCCTGTGACCTCGAATCAGAGAAATGTTAAATTCAATGCAGTGTTATTGTGTGCAGCTTTTAGCCATCTCTTCTCGCCTTCATTCAGTAAACACATTATGTGAGAAAGAAACAGATAATCTGATGAAAATCCTAAAAGGACGACACTGATCGCTGCCTTATAAAGATGGAAATCAACTGTAATTAAGTTTCTGATACGGAACTGGGTGTATTTTTCCCAGTATGAGGGTCACTTACATGTTAAGTATGCTCGACTGTGGTGCTTCACTAACTAGAAATAATGTATTACCGTTTCAAGTTAACACATGGAATGTAATGACCGACCTATGTACTTCTGCTCAAGAGATATTGCAACGTGGTAATGCGCTGCTTTGAACAGCGCTTGGAAAAATGTCCCGGCCACTGGATATTAAATAATGTGCTATTTGATTTCTTAAAATAGCAATTCTACGAAACCGTCGAGCACAAAGCAGATGTTAATTTAAAAATTCCGCAGTTAGGGAATATCGTGTCAATGTGAAACAAAATCAGCGTGAAACATTGACAAATTTCCTAATATCCCACATAGAACCGATGGTATTGTTAAAAGTTAAATCATACGCTTTACGCTTAATAAAGTAAGACAGAAAGGATGTCACAACCCGCTAGTACAATACGGAAAAAAGTTTGAATATAAATGGGAGAGTTCGTGAATAAAGAATTGCGGTCTGTTCGTGTAAATTTGTGTGTAGAAGGAATTTCAGAAGTGGGTACTGAATAGGAGAGCACTTACTTGGGCAACTTTGTAACGTTGTGAATTTTCTTGATAAGTTATTAGAGACGTTGTGGCAGAAATAAGTGACTGTTTTAAATGGGGGAAAATACTGTCTGTAATACGGAAGCATTCCATCAAAAATATCAAACTCTTCACTTGCTTTGATATTAACATATGGGAGCAGTGTTTCTTGTCTGCCGATTTCCATGTGATAACATAAACGCGAAATACTATCAACACGAGCCAGAATCCTTTTTGTGAGAAACAGAGTAAGAAATGTCTTTATCACATAAAATCACTTTACGGGATCAATGTACTTCTGTAGACTTTTCGCTAATAGTTCCGTTACTGCCATCACTGTCAATTACATAGAGGAAAAAGATATACCAACCAACTTACTGATCAAGCTGTTAAGTGGCCGATAGCACTACTTAAATTCTGTTGACATCCTTCCATCAAAATACGTACAGTGTCAATTGAAGAGTCAAAAATCGAAACGCAGTAAATCCTATTTACATTAAAATGAGTTATTGAGATATAAAGGAAGAATTTGCCAATACCAGTTCCTCGCTAAAAGTGCTGTGAAGTTTTTTGCTGCAAGTATCTGAAATAGTGGTGTTTACATGTATTATTTCTAATTTCTGGAACTGTGTACCTGTCATCTAGCTTGTCAGGGTTTCTGATATCATTTACTTCCACTGCAGAACGGATGTTCCTCGTGAGAGCAAATGTAAGGTTGGAGTGGCTTTTCAAAACTGTAGAAATTAGGATATATTTTATACTTCGAGAAGCATCTGGAACTATTTTGTTGTTGTGGTCTTCAGCCCGCAGACTGGTTTGATGCAGCTCTCCGCGCTAACCTGTCCTGTGCAAGTCTCTTCATCTTCGGCAACCTACATTCCTTTGAATTTGCCTACTGTATTCGTCCCTCTGTCTCCTTCCACGATTTTTACCCCACACACTTCCTTCTAATGCTAAGTTGACGATTCCTTGATGTCTCAGAATGTGTCCCACCAATCTATCCCTTCTCTTAGTCAGAATACCCCAGAAATTCCTTTTCTCCCTAATTCTCTTAAGCACCTCCTCATAAGTTACATGATCTACCCATCTAATTTTCATCATTCGTCTGTAGCACCACATTTCAAAAGCTTCTTCCACGCTTCACTTCCATACAATGCTACACTCCAGACAAATGCCTTCAGAAAGGACTTCCTAACATTTAAACTAATAATGGATGCCAACAAGTTTCACTTCTTCAGAAACGCTTTTCTTCCCATAGCCATTCTGCATTTTATATCTTCTTTACTTCGACCAACAGAAGTTATCTTGCTACCCAACTAACAAAACTCGTGTACTACTTTTATTGTCTCATTACCTAATTTAATTCCTTCAGCATCGGCTGATTTTCTGACGCTACATTCCATTATCCTTGTTTTACTCTTGTTGATGTTCATCTTGTAATCTCTTTTCAAGGCATTGTCCATTACATTCAATTGCTATTCCAGATTCTTTGCGGTCTCTGATAGCATTACTATGTCATCGGCAAACCGCAAAGTTTTTATTTCTCCTCCCTGAACTTTAATGCCCTCTCCAAATTTCTGCTTGCATTCCTTCACTGCTTGCTCAATGTACAGATTGAACAACAATGGAGAAAAGACTACAGCCCTGTCTTACTCCCTTCCCAACCTCTGAGTCCCTTTCATGCCCATCGACTCTAGTTACCGCTGTTTGGTTTTTGTATAAGTTGAGTATAATTCTTCGCTCCCTGTATTTTACTCCTGCTACCTTCAGAATTTGAAACAGTGTATTCCAGTCGACATTGTCAAAAGCTTTCTCCAAATCTACAAACGCTGAAAACATACGTTTGCCTTTCCTTATCCTATCTTCTAAGATAAGTCGTAATGTATTGCCTCTCATGTTCCTACATTTCTCCTAAAGCCAAACTGATCTTCCCCAAGGTCGGATTTCACCAGTTTTTCCATTCGTCTGTAAATTATTCGTGTCAGTATTTTGCAACCATGACTTATTAAACTGATAGTTCTGTAATTTTCACATTTGTCTGCACTTGCTTTCCTTGGAATTGGAATTACTATATTCTTCTTGAAGTCGGAGGGTATTTCCCCTGTCTCATTGTAAGAATATTGCCTGTTAGAGGTCGTCAAATAATCTCAAAATTTAGAATGCGTAACAGTATACTACAGTAATAATATATTCGTTACTGAATGTTGCAGTAAATAACAACTAATGGGTCGCAACAACAATTTCGCAGTAAAAGTTAAAAAACTTTGAATAAAAAAAGACATTAATTAATTTGAAACAATCACTGTGGTAATTATTTAAGCTTGGCCCTATCTGACTTAGCATTGACTACAGCCTCCAACTAGCACCTCTTACGATTCACGAACAGCACAATTTCATTAATAAATGTGTCAGAATTCATGTAGTGGTGATGGCGTGTTCGTGTTATAATCAAAATTGTAATAGGAGATAGACTCTGATTGCAATGATAATAGCTCAATACAGTGAAACTCCGTGGTGCAATGAGCTTCACAAATACTACAGTCAAAGTTCTCAATAATTTGATATTATTGTTTAAAGCATTCAAGTTCCTTATAAAACTTTACGTAAACTATTTTTTTTTTTTTTAATTGGTTCCAGGGCCTGGGTAGCGTACGCGTGTAACTGGCTGAGCAGAGTTTGGCATTTAACGTATTTCATAAAAAAATTACTTCAGTCAAGTCTGGTAAAACTACTATAATACTTTGACTACTGTTAGCCTGGTTACTTTCTACATAATTGAAACCAACTTTACTTGCATACTCTCTTGCACTTTAATTACTAGTCTCTGTGGTTGTAACACGTTTAGCAATTCTTTAACTCGTCAATTACTTTGAAAATGATTGAACTTGGTAGTCAATGTACAGGCTTGCATATTCAACATAATCTAATAATGGTGATAATGGGGTGACTACAACTACTTACAAAATTAAGACTGGTTTCAAAATAAGTCATGTATAATTGAACCAAAGTTCTCATTGGGTTGACACTACATTTACATGCATACAAAATAAAATGTTACAAAAGTACTCATCTGCTTTCGTCGTCTTCGTCGTGAAGTCCAAACAAGACAGATATGATTACAATAGGTACTCTTACTACAACAACGATCACACTCGGTGACAATAGACTTGATACCAAACAATTACTTTTCTTGCACACATGGAAAAAGATTACACTGATCGAGTATAAACAAACTTATTTCGCACTTCGTTCAATACATTAAACAGTACGCCTCTCTGGCTTATTGCAATTGCATAAAACTCGCGCCACACTGCACCTACCGTGCCTCTGCACCATCAACAAAACATTTATGTGTTTACTATAGCGAGTCCGCTTCGCGACTACATTTATGTCTTTACTTTGGCGAGTCCGCACCGCGACTGCTTCAGCAGCGCGACACTCACAGCTACTACTTCTGTGCCAAAGACAGTCTTTACAACAGGTTCAACATTTTCTTTGACGCATTGATAACTTACAGCATAAGAATGTCCTTGCATTCATGCGGGTTTACACTAAATGATTCAATATAGAAAATGACGTTACACAAGAAATATATCTAGCATACAACAAATGAAAAATACATGAAATAAACAAATTTAAGACAATATATACATTACGTTAAATCAAACTAAGATACAGCGACAGGTGTACTCTTACATCATATATCTTGCGTATTCAGTGAAACAATTTCTTCATGACTGGCTCTCCTAACGATATCAGCAGTTAAGACGGGATGTCATCTATTCCAGGGGCCTTGTTTCTACTCAAATCTTTCTGTGCTCTCTCAAATCTTTCTCGCAGTATCGTACCTCCTATCTCATCTTCTTCTACTTCATCTTCCACTTCTAGAATACTGCCTTAAGTTTATTTCCTTTGTACAGGGCTTCTATATATTCCTTCCACCTTTCAGCTTTCCCTTCTTTGCTTAGCATTGGTTTTCCATCTGAGTTCTTGATATTCATACCGCTGCTTTTCTTGTCTCAAAATGTCTCTTTTAGTTTCCTGTTGTTAGTATGTATCTTTACCCTAGTTATACATTCTTCTACGGTCTTCAATTTCTCCTGAAGCTACTCCTGTTTTGCCAGTCTGCACTTCCTGTCAACCTCATTTTTCAGTCGTCTGTGCTCCTTTTTGCCTTCTTCATTTGCTGAATTTTTATATTTTCTCTTCTCATCAATTAAGTTCAGTATAGCCTGTGTTAAACAGGGATTTCTATTACGCCTTGTCCTTCTGCCTATATGATCCTCTGCAGCCTTCACTACCTTATCTCTCAGAGCTACCCATTCTTCTTCTACTGTATTATTTCCCCCCGTTTCAGCCAATCTTTGCCTAATGCTCCCTCTGAAACTCTCATCCACCTCTGGTTCCTTCAATTTGTCCAGGTTCCATCTCCTAACCTTTCTACCTTTCTGCAGTCTCTTGAGTTTTAATCTGCAGTTCATAACCAGTAAGTTATGGTCAGGGTCTCATAATTTAAAACCTAGTTCCTAAATCTATTCCTTACCATTATAAAGACAATCTGCTACCGTCCAGTGTCTCCTGGTCTCTTCCACATACGCAGCCTTCTTTCATAATGTTTAAACCAAACGTTGGTGATAATTAAATTGTGCTCTGCACAGAATTCTACCGAGCGATTTCCTCTTTCATTCCTTTTTCCCCATCCGTATTCACCTACTACATTTCCTTCTCTTCCCTTTCCTACGACCGAGTTCCAGTTCTCCATCACAATCAAGCTTTCATCTCCCTTAATTTTCTGAATAATTTATTTTATCTCCTCATACATTTGTTCGATATTATCATCATCGGCAGAGCTAGTTGGCATATATACTTGTACTACTGTAGTCGGTGTTGGTTTTGTGTCTATCTTTACTATGATAATGCGTTCACTACGCTGTTCATAGTACCTTACCCGCATTCCTATTTTCTTATCCTTATTAGACCTACTCCTGCGTTACCACCAACTGATTTTGTATTTATAGCCCTGTACTCACCTGATCAGAAATCCTGTTCATCCTGCCACAGAACTTCACTAATCCCTACCATATCTAACTTTAAGCTATCCATTTCTCTTTTCAGATTTTCTAATTTACCTACGCGAATAAGGTTTATAACATTCCACGCTCCGATCCGTAGAATGCCTGTCTTGTTTTTCTTGATGAGGGCATCCTCCTGAGTAGTCCCCGCCCGGAGATCCGAATGGGGGACTATTTTACCTCCGTAATATTTTACTCAAGAAGACGCCATCATCATATATTCATACAGTAGAGCTGCATGTCCTCGGAAAAAGTAACGACTTAGTTTTCCCTTGCTTTCAGCCGTTCGCAGTAGCTGCGTGGCAAAGTCACATTAGCTGATGTTACAAGGCCAGCTCAGTCAATCATCCAGACTGTTGACCCTGCAACTAATGAAAAGGCTGCTGTCCCTCTTCAGGAACCACACGTTCGTCTGGCCTCTCCACAGATACCCCTCCGCTGTGGTTGCACCGCCGGCCGCGGTGGCCGAGGGGACTAAGGCGCTCCAGTCACGGTCTGCACGGCCACTACGGTCGGGGGTTCGAATCCCCCTTCGGGCATGGATATTTGTGCCGTCCTAGTTCGTAAGTAGTTCATAAGTAGTTTGTAAGTTTAGGGACTGATGACCCCGTAGTTAAGTCCCATAGACTATACAAACACTTGAACATTTTATGATTGCACCTACGGTACAGCTATCTGTATCGAAGAGGCACGCAAGCCACCCCGCCTCGGCAATGTCTGTGGTTAACGGGGGTGGCTGAAACTATTATTGACACTATATCTTAAACTTTTGGGTGTCAATAATTTTAGAACTATTATTGACACTAAAAAGTTTAAGATATCAAAATTAATATGACTGAGACTATGTAGTGACACTCCTCGGTTTCGTGAATTGGGAGATATTAATCATTGAACTGGAAATTTGTTCACACTCCAAGTTGTTGAACAAAGGTCACACCGTATATGATCCACTGAGTTAAATGTCTTCGATAATGAGAAAAAAAATCAAAACTTACAAAAAATGTTTTGAGTGACTATCTTGATGAAGGGAGCTATTATTTCTTGATTTGAGTAAAAATTGCAGGATTTCTTTGATAGATTTTCTTGTTTAATTGTTCTCTATGTCACACAATATGTTATGTTAGGATAACTGTACCAGTTATCTGCATCTTCATGAGATTCACATTAAATATCATGTGTGAATCCCATTTAATTCTATAATGTTGGTTGTAACTTGCGGCATATCATATAAATCCATCTGGTTTCGTATGGATATGCGCAAGTCTTCGTAATAACAATCAGTTCCGTTTGAAACAGTTACATTCATGAGACGTGCCTTTCGTACCAGTGGTCGGCAGTGAAAAATTTGCCGAAACCCTGTAACACTGTTATTGACACTCACTCGTACTAATTGCCGTCAGTGAGAGGATCTATTTAGCGATTAAATGCGTATTTTAAATGTAAAAGTAAAGTTCTAATTACCGGGGCATTGCTGATTGCTGGTACACTTACCCTAGGTTTTATGCTGTTAATTAATATATAAAACATTCCCTTGCCCTCTTCTACAGGTTACATTGTTCAGCGCATAACGATAGTACTTGCACTATGACGATAGACATTTTCTGTTTTCGAGGAAAACCTTTGCAAAAAGCAAATTACTTTCACTGATTTCAAGATAGGTATCCCTGTGAATATTGTTGAGTACTTCAGTGTGTACCTAATGGCATGATTTTAGAAACGTACATCTTGTTCTGTGGCATTTATTGTATGTGCCGCAAATGCATTACAACTTTCAATCTACAGTTATTAATTACTGTAATTTTTTGTGTCCTGTCATAACAAGAGCTATTTCATTCAAGCTAGTGAAATTGTGAAATATCGAGTGAGTTTTATATTCAGCGCCTATTTATGAAATTACGCATTAAATACCGAAAAAAAAAAACAATCTTCGACCCAGGCGCTAGAAATAAATTATTCCTGCAGCTGACGTTACATTTCAACGCTGACGGGATTGCCGCATCGTGTTTGATGTTTTTTGTACACTCTTTCGGAGGTGCCCTATGCCCTTTGCAGACGCGAGCTGCGTTTGCTTGTTCCTCCCCCTCACTGTCTGCCCTATACACCCTGTAACAATAAGGGCTATCACCACGGGCCTTTATACTTCCGTGACGTTAACTTGGACAGCTGGCGTCGTCACGAGCTTTGAAAAAGGCCACGGACCTATATTTCGCTAATCAGTGGAACTCCTACAGAAAGTTACGAAGCAAAGAAACAAAAGACACCTCTTTATAAAGTCAGTTCTCTCGAGCAGAGTGATTCAGTAACTTTGCATGGAATGACACAGTTTGTTTTTATGTTCCTACACAAATTGTCCCAATTAATTTTTGGTAGCTTTATTAATATATTCTCGGCTTCTCCCACCTTTTCTCGATTCACATTATTGGACGATAAAGATATAAGAGCAAAATTTCTGTTCCGACCACTGTCCAGTGTAAAAATTAATCTCATAATTTTTTGTGTTTTGTTTTCCCTTTTTATCGTGTGAAGAGTATAAAGGATATGGCCATAAACCAAGCCAAGTCACTAATTTTCCATTAAAAATCTATAGAGACGAGTATGGTACTTTCTTAGAACTTAACACAGTTTCACCACCATCCACAGTAATTTAGTCTTTGTACGTCTATACTTTCTCTCTGCCACACTATCTGTAAGTACCTCAACATACGGATACTGTACAAAATCCTGGAACACAAATAAGCCCCTCGTTGGGCTGTTTTTATCTGTGGGTCATTACGTAGTTATGCACAAATGCGTTGTGGAACAAAACTGCTGAACAGGTGGAGCAGTGTATAGTGGGAGCAACAGACACATATTAACCCTTTAATGGATAAAATTCATTTTTTATAGATTTTCAAAATTTTATGGTAATAATTAGTGATGGGACAACCGACTGTTTTTAACAACCGATTGGTCAATCGGTTGTTTTTTCGTTCAGTCGGTTTTTTCAGTCGAATGAAACAACCGAATGAAAATAGTCTCTGTGGCCGTATGAATGTTTTCACTCACTGGCGGGGTTTGAGTGGTTTCAGTCGATGCGAAACAATCGAATGAAACCAGTCTCTGTCGGTTGCAGCCGCTATATGAATGTTTTCTCTCATTCAGTGGGTTTGAGTGGTTTCAGTCGGTACGCGAGCACCGAATAAAACAAGTCTCTGTCCTTTATATGAATGTTCTCAGCATTGAGTGGTTTCACTTGATGCGATACAACCGACTGGAAAAAGTCTTTGTCGGTATCTGCAGTTACATGGATGTTTTTATTAATTCATCGACTTTGTGTGATTTTATTTGCATACTCCTTCAGCATTTTCGGGTATAAATGAACCGTGATTCAGCATGAAATATTCTTACAGACAAATCTTAAAAATATAGCAGTGTGTTTCTATTGCATGCAAATCTGCAGTTTTGTTCCAATCTTGATGAAATTTTGCACACTTGACCTTCAAAGCAAAAGAAACGTCACTGTCTACATCAAATTTAATTCGGTGTATGGCGGAGGGTACTTTACATACTAACTTTGACAAAAACCACAATTTGGCTGAGATCTTGATTAAATTTTGCACACATGACCTTTAAATCGAGGCGAAGGTAACTGTGTACAATAAATTTCGTAGGTGCATGGTAGAGAGTATTTACCAAATAAATTCGACAAATTCCGTTTATATTCGAATGTTAATGATATATTTCACTCTTCACAAAGAAAGAGAACGGTCACCGTCTACATCTACTTTAGTTCGATGCATGAGAGAAGATATTCCAGAATTTGCCGACAATATACAGTTTTATTCCGATCTTGATGAAATTTTGCACACTTGACTTTCAGAGCAAGTGGCGTCTAAGATTTTGTATGGTACATGGCGCAGGGATGGAATAAACCTCCACACCGTTTCACCGATAACCACAGAAATATCTGTGACAAGAGTGAATAATTATGAAACTTGAGATGAATGTTTTCATACACTGTTGACGAATACAGACGCGCTGAAGGAAATTTACAGCACTGATAAATGTTGTATGTCTTCTCGTACTCCTTCAAATTAGATGGAATTAACAAAAATATTTTTATAAGAAACATTTTTATACAAAATACTTTAATAAACTTTTTTTTACAATATCTAATGTTTTAGTGATCTTCGAATTTGAATCTAGCAGTATGCTCAAGGTTAAAATACTTAACTCTGTCCTACTAGTACCTTAGATATGTATGAACATTAAGCCGCAAACCGCATGTTTCTACCTGTTCCCACTTATGAGATACAGTATGCGAGATTAAACTTGTAGCGATCATTTTGGAACACTCTGTAGTTTCCACGCTTCTTTATTGAGACAGTAAGAAACCGACAACAATGGGCGATGGCACGCCCCGCCCCGCCCGCCAGACACTGTTGTGTGGAGTTTGGCGCGCGCCTGCTGGCGCTGTCAGCGGTGAAAACGCAAGCGAGGCAGCACCCCTTCTCGTGTCCCCGCTCCCCGCGGTACTTCGTGGTCATTGGCCACTTATCTTCTACAGATTGTGGATGTCTGCGAAAGTAATGTGATCGGGCCCAGATGATCGGCGTTTTTGAGGTCTGTGGTGGGCAATGAAAGTGATCGCAGGCCTGCTCCAGCTATATGACATCTAATTAGTTACTCGTTGATGGCACCTCGAACAATTTAATCTACAACAAAATATGAATAACTGTTACTGTGTATTATGAAAAGAAAAGTTACTTCATTCAGTACATAATTAAATAGACATTGTAATACGCATTTTAACTTTGGCATACCCCTTTTACATGGCGGTATAATGTAGCACTGCTGTAGTTATCTGATGTGCATGTCAGTTTCATTCATAGAAATGTAAGATAAAACACTAATGAGTCGTTTCAGTTGGGATAATGATTACATGTTTCAACCGACAGAAAACCTTACTGCCTCTTCCCACTTGAAAAGAAAGTGAATAATTCAGTCAATGTACAAAACTGCAAAAGTGTTGCATGTTTTCATTCGGTTGTTCCCACAGAGTACTTTCATTAGAAAAAAATAAACGAATATTAATCCAACATAGTAAAACTACGACTGACTGACTGTTTCATTCGGTTGCTCCCACTGACTGGTTTCACTCAAAAGAACTAATGAAGAGGCCAACGTACTGTGTCAATTTTTTCATTCGGTTGGCCCCATCGACTGATTTATCTCAAAAGAAAAGGAATGAGCGGTCCAACCGACAGTGTCGATTTTTTTATTCGGTTGATCCCACCGACTGGTTTCACTCAAAAGAACGAATGAATAGTCCAACCGACTGAATCGGTTGTTTCATTCGGTTGGTCCCACCGACTGGTTTCACTCATAAGAATGAATGAACAATTCAACCGATACGAGAAACTACAACCGAATAATCGACTTTTTTCCAACAACCGAATGAATCAATTGTTTTCATTCGATTGTTCCCACCACTAGTCGTAATGGTTTCTTTTGAATCCCATTATTATACTTTCAGAGCCAAAATATTTCTTAAAGTTCTCCATTCTTTTTACAATTGGAAGTGGGACACATACGTCCCACGAATCAACGCGGGGTACCTTTCCTGATAACCGAGTGATTTTGTAATTTTCTGTATCCAACCATAAAGGGACTTTTGCCGGAAATAAAATAATTAAAAATTATACATGCATGTAATCCTTAAGTTATATCGTCCATATTGGACTGTGGTAAGGAACTGCGACTGTTAATGACAATAAAAGTTCAAATAAAAACAATTATCTGTATCAGTCACTTATTTTTATTTCTCCCACGACGCGTTTCGCAAGTTTACTCTCTCATCTTCAGGTTGAAACTTTACTGTCCTATGCTTGTATTACTAGTTAGTAGATGAAATGACTTGCTCTGCAGGTTCCGAAGTGGAACAACGAAATCAATTAACCCTTCTCGCAACACAGTTTAGGAAGAGCCTATCTGCAGAGATTTAAAGGTTAAAGCGCAACGGAAAACTTCGCCACTCCCAGACGGGGAGAGCCAAATCTGACTAATATTTCATTAAATTTTAGAGGGGTGTTAAGGAACAGAAAATACGTTTAACAAGTATGTATTCTGAAAACGCTTATGAAATAGGGAGACCGATTAAAAACATTAAAAGCACACACCTCACATAAAATTCAACACTGAACTTGATAAACGGCCCATTTGATTGTCCACCTATCAATAAAGCTAATAATTCAGAAAATGGGGTACAATTGTGGGTGAGTAGACATACATTCATTCACACACACTCATCGAAGCTCTCGCGACACTTACTCAACAGCGACCAGCGTCTGCAGCAGAAAAAGAGGGGAAGAGCAAGCTTGAAGCACGCGCACATATTAATGTAGAACTCGACTGTTATTACGTAATCGGGGACAGGTGGTTGTTCACAGGCTACTGGACTGGTTCGCAACTCAACTCGCAAACTTGAAATACATGGAACTAAAACACGACACGCGGAAGAATTGAATAAATAGAAGCAAATTATTAACCTGTATCGCCTGAGGGGCCTTAAAGCAATTTGATGATCGGTATCGGATTCATAATAGCAAACACACGTGGCATGACTAACAGACAAAGCAACTTGGTTAAAATTTGAACAAATCACAGGAAAATTACCGCAGGAACAAGATAATAGAATAGCACTGTTCAATTATAATGGCGAACCAAACTGAACATTTTCAAGGGCTGAAATCCTAACATGAACAAAGGAACAAAGGCAAACGCGGTTCGGTTATCATAGCCACATGTTAGATAACAAAAGTATTAACACTAAACTCGTTAGTTCTAACCAAAATATCCACCGCGTATTACGAACGAAATCTTGAAGCAGTTTATAACTGCTGCGAGCATTTCGACTCAGAACCTAACACCATGAAACTATTCAGCAATGCTCCTCAGAGCACCAGTCCGGTTAAAGCCGCTTACCTCGAGCGCGTCCGACGGAAGAGTGCCTTGGCCGCCGCGTGTCCTGAGCGATTCACCGTTTGCGAGTCTTTAGAAGGAGGGGTGCGAGTTGTGACCAGCTAGCGAGCCCTTCAGCAACGGCCGGAACCAGAGGATTAGTCTCGGTATCATAGCTTCTGTGCAGCTCACCGGACAAGAGATACTTTGGTGTCAAAGAAAGCGTTGCTTCAGAGGGGACTGTAGTAGACGAATACATGATTACAGAGATGTAACCAGCTCGTCTGCAGAGCGCGGAGGCAGCACTGCACATTGATATTGCAACACGCAAGAAAGCGACACATTCCACACACACACACAGTGGCGTGTTAGTCAGGGCAATATACAACATAACACATAAAATATTACGAGATAATTAAAAGAATAAGACGCAATGTTGGGGCGTCATAAAATAGTTGCATAAGCGAATTTACAGAGTCGCCTAGCAACACAACAAATATAATTGCTTCATTAAATAATATGGAACATATTCACATTATGAGGACGTGTTTCAAGGTGGAACAATTGTTTTTAGTTTACATTGATGTTACCAGGATCGAGCCAGTTATTAAAATGAAACCCACAATAATAACCGGCTGGATCCTGGTAACATCAATGTAAACTAAAAACAATTGTTCCACCTGAAGATAGGAATGTAAACTCTCGAAATGCGCCGTGGGAGAAATAAAAATAAGTGACTGATGCAGATAATTGCTTTTATTTGAACTTTTACTTGTAATCCTTTATTTGTTTACTGCCAGCGTAAAACATATTCATTACATTTCATTTTTTATTAAAGATTATCAAAAATTGTAGAACCTTACGTGCCATGAAACTTGCTGAAACATGGTGTGGCACAAAGTGATCCATCACAAGCAGTGTAAACAACTTTTGTTTTGTTTTCTTTAGAGTTTGCGCTGCAGAATCTGCATCGTTTCCTAGTGTCACTATCTTTCGGCAGATGTTTTCCCACGTCCACGAGCCGGACGTCACCCGGCAGACTACACACTCATCTCTTTGCTGGAAAGAAAGTGGACACCGCAACCCTCTTTTTCCTGGAAGAGGAGGCCTACCCACTAATCGTCTGGCTAGTCTGGGGCGAAAGGTTAATTGATCTGTCTTCTACCGTTGTGTCTCATACAATATGTAAGAGTTGATAAGAGCCAGATCAACAAGAAAATAAAATAGTCGATGCAACCACTTTATAGATCGTCTGCTTGTCATATATCTTTCACGTAGCTGATAAAATCGGTCAGCTCCGCCCAACGTGGTGTTTTAATGACTTACTACTTCAGGTCACGATACAGTTACTTTAGAGCATCTTTCAGTTTCCTTTCAATAAATTTGACATCTTTTGAATTGTTGTATCTAGAAAGAAGGCAAACTTAGTTGTCCTGCCATTTCGCAGCAGCTACACCACACTTTACAGAAAACTGAAACTCTCGACGTTTGAGGTCACTTTTGTTTTGTTTGCTAGTATTCCTGTTAGTCCTTTCCTGTTTTCTCTTACAGTTCCACTACTACAGAGACCATGGTTTCTCATTCCTTTCATCAACTTGTTAAGTTGTAAAGAAATAAGCAAAACAACGCTTCTGCCTGTGTAAAAAAAAATTATTGATACAGTTCCATAACTATTCGCTCACACATATGATAATTCTTGCTGTCTTATATTGGCGTGGTGGATTTACCAGTGTACACTTCAAAATATTAAATGAAACCACTTTTAAAGTCTGCAAGACACCAAATTTTGAACCCCTTTTTATTAGCTGCGATTTGCCTTGAATGCCATCATTGATTCGTCGACTACTGCTAATTTAGAAGATGGATAATAGACGGCCAAACAGTTTTTATTCGGTGCTGCAATAATGGGTTTAATTTTATAAAGTTTGTCATAGTTGGATCTGTTTTTTGGAAAGGAAGAATAACTCTATTGTCATTGCAATGCAAGTTCTGTACGTTTTTTATTGTATTTTGTGAATGTCATCACGTTTGAAACTGAATCCACTTTCAACATTGGATCTGAACTACAGTAATTGTCAGATCCTGGTAGTTGATGGATACCCAGTATGGAGCATGTCTATGAAGGCCTTCAGTTCAGGAACAGTTATTTCATTCCATTTGACACATTTCTTTTGAGCAGCATATAAATTTGTTTGCGAACATATGTGCTCCATAATATTTTTTTCAAAATAGTTTCTCGAAATAAAGACATTCACTTTCTGTTACACTGAAATCTGTTTTCGATTTTGTCTCCTTACATGTAGTATCATCACCCCGTTCATTGTCATAATCGCTTCCATCCTGATCTTCTACCACTTGACATTTGCAATTCTAATGCTCCTGTCATTTGTTTCTCGTGAAATGGCTAAACACCCACATGGTATTGGATTTTCTGCCATCTCATGTGGCATACCACTTATGGACGACTCTGTAGCTGAAGTATTGTCCTCTTCGAGATAATCAGCTTCAGCTTCAGAATTCTCAGGTTTATCTAGCAGTGAGAAAGATAATCAAGGATCTCATTGTCTTGTACTTCTGCAAACTATATTATTAAAATATAACAGTATTATTTTAAATACCAGTTTAAGAAAAGGAATAAAACAGTATCACATTCTCGATGATGAAGACTTCTCGGGTTAAAAGCCGAGACAGGGCATTGTTCTGTGGCAAAGTTTCAGCAAGTTCCCTACTTGCCATCCTCAGGAGGAATTCCGCCTGAGGATGGCGAGTAGGAAACTTGCTGAAACTTTGCCACAGAACGACGCCCTGACTTGGCTGATAAATCATTGAGATGCGCCGAGAGAGTCTACATTCGCATACAGCATCACAGCGTCAATTCGTTGAAAATCCTCCTGCATTTCGATACAATTTTCCATTGTTACAACCTCTAGATATACTACAGCATCATCCGCAAAAAGCCTCAGTGAACTTCCGATGTCATCCACAAAATAATTTATATATACTAGTATTGCCTGTGGTCGAAACTCGACCAATTGTGTTTACAATGGTCACTGGGGGTAAAATTTTACGTATCATGTCGGCGGCCTCGCGTGATTATGTTGGCAACATCAACAACACGATAGAAAATCTTTGCCCATTTTTTCGAACCACATAAAATGAGTCTATTAGGGTATCGTACAGACCGTGAAGTAAACAAATACTGCTTTTACTGCTTTATGGTTGACAGGTTCTTGTATGTACCCTCGTCCGCACAGAAAAATAATTGCCCACGTAAAGCGGAGATTCCATGAAAAAACATCGCCGGCCGCGGTGGCCGAAGGGACTGAGGCGCTTCAGTCACGGTCTGCACGACCACTACGGTCGGGGGTTCGAATCCCCCCTCGGGCATGGATATTTGTGCCGTCCTTAGTTGTAAGTAGTTCATAAGTAGTTTGTAAGTTTAGGGACTGATGACCCCGTAGTTAAGTCCCTTAAGCTTAACAAACATTTGAACATTTTTTGAAAAAACATCAGCGTTGTCAAGCCAAGACCGCAAACTACCAATTTATTAAGTGACGACCGGTTTCGGTGCACTATGTCATCATCATCTGGTCATATATATATATATATATATATATATATATATATATATATATATATATATATATATATATATATAATAATCTGGTCATCTTGTTAAAAAATTGGATATAAAATAAGAAGTGAAACATTGCACTTAGTCACTATATAAAAAATACTTAAGTTACAAACATGACAGCTTACAAAATACTCATTGTCTTGGCCAGGTAGCAAGGGTTGGTAAACAGTAGTCTCTCAACGCACTCTGCGTCGCTTTTAGCGCGCTCTACATCCGGTGTATGGCGAGGGGAGGTTTTTACGAGGCCTTAGAGCTTTAGTCTTCACTTTTCATTCTGGTTCCGACTACTGAGAAGTAAGTACTCCGCTGAATCATGCTGAGGGGAAGGCATGCTGTTAGGACTTTTGAGTAATTCTTTCTCTATGAAAGGCGAAGTGTTTTTTAATTTACAGAACTCGAGTAAATTCAGTGTAGATTTATTAATTGCATTTTCATTCCAGTGATGATTCTGTGTCTGGTTTTGCGCAAGTTAGTACATCCATGTGTGGCCTTCAGCCTTTGTGTAAACCTAGTACGTTTGAATTTCCTTCGTGTTTTAACTAACGCGTTCGCCTTGTTTCTGTATCCACGAGTATGCTAAATATTTCTCAGATTTTCTAGCTTGATTCCGTCTTTCCTGTTCTGTATGACGGATTGGACCACGTGCTTATGTAACGGTCGTTACTTCGGCCTTCAGCCATGCTTTTATTAACACTAGCTTTCTTCTATAAGATATCTCGCGTGTGCTTTACTCGTCGTGTTGTGAATGAATGAAGGTTCTTTCCGCTACCCATCGTGTTGAAATGTTCGAATGTTTATTAAGCTTAAAGAACTTAACTACAGGGTCATCATTTCCTAAACTTACAAACTACTTATGAACTACCTTATACTAAAGACGACACAAACACCCATGCCCGAGGGGGGATTCGAATCCCCGACCGTAGCGACCGTGCAGACAGTGACTGGTGCGCCCCAGACCGCTCGGCCACTGCGGCCGGAACCCATTGAGTGTTTGAAAATTTCCTCCCATGTTACCTCCATATTCATAAAAGGCAGAAACAATTTCAATACGGTCAGTAATTATATGATTTAATCCACTTTTGTACAAGGTGTGTGCTTAATTTGGTCTCCCCACATTTATTTGCTTGTTATATTACTGAATAGATTATGATTTTAAAATATCAAACCTCTGCTTTATGATTTCATGCTCCCCATCAATGTTTAATTATCTATTCATTTATTTTTTTAATGTTGATTTTGTGTTTGTTTAAACGTTGGATGCTCCCATGAGGGGTGAGCAGTTAGATAAATTGCCGTTGTGCAAGTACTGTAGCAACTCACAATGTAATTTAGAGCAGTAGTGAACGTTTTAACTTTCATTTGCGTGTCTCAACTGCCCGAGATTTTGCTTATTTTGCCGACCGCGGTGGCCGAGGGGACAGGCGCGCCAGTCACGGTCTGCACGGCCACTACGGTCGGGGGTTCGAATCCCCCCTCGGCATGGATATTTGTGCCGTCCTTAGTGTTAGCTAGTTCATAAGTAGTTTGTAAGTTTAGGGACTGATGACTCCGCAGTTAAGTCCCATAAGCTATACAAACATTTGAATTTTGAATTTTTTACTTATTTTAATAACAGGCTACTGCAAGAAGTAGACTTTGAAGACAGATTCTCAATCAATGTATGGGCAGGCGTACTTGGCGACAGGTCAGTAGTGTCGTACCTACTATGACAAACGTTAAATGAGTGCACTGTCTGGACTTCCTCATTAATATATTGCCCACCTTGCTGTAGGATGTGACAGCAACAACCGGGTATACTCCAATACTTATGCCGTAAGGTAGAGTGATACTTGCTATGAATGGATGCCTCGTGAAATGCCTGCTATAAAGATGTGTTTATCTAAGAAAATATATGCGATTCCGGGTCCAGAGTTTTCTTGTTTCAACGATTACTACTAGCTCTTAACGTATTTTATACTTTTATTCGAACACCGTGTTCAAGCGGTCGTATAATATTCCCTTATAGTTCGACGGGTAACTGTACGAAACCGCACCGGACACCATTCGAAGGTGTCTACTGAAATCAGGGTCTCCGCCACGAAATTAGCGAACTTAGTTTCACGCGAAGTTGCTTTCGGAATCCATGTTGATTCCTGCAGAGGAAATTTCCAGTTTCCAAAACTGACATATGTTTGATGGCAACATACCAGCCATTTAAAGCGTGGCTGAATAAATCACACTTCGGATGCCATTCGACCTGTCCTGGAGAAACGGGTTATTCCACATTATACTGATATGTGGATTTGGATTTTTTCCAGTTTTTATTTATTTCATTCTCCCCTCAGAGGCCGCTTGGATTTCCTTCCCCGCTCCCATTCTTGCCAGACCGCGCCTGCCCTCCTCCCCCTCTTTCCCTGCGGGGTCTTAGTGCTTTACTTTTCAATAGTGTTGTTAACAGTGCACCGTGCTAAACTGTTTTGTCACTTTCAAGTGATTTAAAGACTTCATCAATCGTCGTATAGGCACAACAATGTGTTGTCATGTTTTTTTATTGTCTGTCTGTTGTCATCGCCGTTAATTGTGCAAAATCTGTTTTTTTGCCACTGTGGGGGTTTTAATACCGATTATGTGTGTTTTAAAGCCTTCATTACATTGTTTTTAATTCGCCAATTGTATCTTATTTCCTGTTTTAAACTACCATTACCGGCTGTCAAACTCTTATGTACACTGGGCTGAAGAACATCGTACGAGGCTACTACAAGCCTGCCCCAAGGGGAATTAAACAAGAAAAAAAAAAAAACTCTGAATAGAGAGGAACTCAGACAGCGCAGTCTACTCCTCAGAGTCGCGACTGTATTAGGCCAGATATTTAATAGCTTACATTGGGTCGAAGGGTCGATGTCAATTTGCAGTAAATAGGATGGGTAACCAATTCGTAAATACGTTTTATAAACAAGGGAAATTGTCCGTTAACCCTTGTCGGATCCACGCGAGTGGAATAAATTTAATAGATCTCTGAGAAATTGTCCCAGACAAAGATTAATCATTAGGAACCACGAATGTAGTCCCGACAACCGAATATTGTTCAAAATGTTTGTATACCTTATGGGACTTAACTACGGGGTCATCAGTCGCTAAACTTACAAACTACTTATGAACTAGCTTACACTAAGGACGGCACAAATATCCATGCCCGAGGGGGGATTCGAATCCTCGACGTAGTGGCCGTGCAGACCGTGACTGACGCGCCTCAGTCCCCTCGGCCGCCGCGGCCGGCACCGAATATTGGGTGGCGGAATTACTCTCGTGTACTGACAGAGATCACCTCGACCAGTGGCTGATTAAGGCTTTCCGAGGTCCGGGGCAACGGCATAACGAAATGAGGCCCCCGTCCCTTGGAAATACATGTATTGCTATAAAAAAGTTACTTTCGACATTGGGACGCCCCCCAGGATGACAGGCACGGGACAATCCATTAAAAAAATAATAGTAATAAAATAAAATAAAAATGACGTGCTTTCAAGGTGTTTGGAGACACCCGAAGACGACATGCCAGGAGCGGTCGGCCCTCTTGCCCCCCCTCCCCCCATAAGCTCGACTAAGGGACGAGCCTGTACCACCTCTCATGAGCCTCTACCGCACTCAGGAGCACGGAATCCTCTGCGTTGGAATACTTCTGGGCTGACACAAAATGTATGAGGACCAACATATGAATGTGTTTGAGGGACCCAGGTCTGAAGCAGGTGGGAACTAAAGAGAGAGGCGAGGAGGCCGCGGCAGACAGGACCTGCCCCACGGGCAGACGCTTGTCCAGGTCGCGGCTGGCGCCGTCCCATCGACCGCTCCGACAGCCGCAGGGTCTGCAGCTGCGGGCAGCATCGCTCCCGCGGGGCTCTGACGTCTCTCGAGACCCACAGCCACAGAGCATACGAGGTGTAGTCGGCGTCACGTACGAAGCCGGCCCACTGTTCAGAAGTTCTGCGCATCCCCCTCCATTACCGCAATGACAGCCAAGAATACAATTTTAAACGTGGCTGTTAAAGACAGCGACCGTTCGTGAAAACAAAATAATCACTTGAGAAACAGCTCCTCGGCTGAGGATGATCTGGTAAAATTTTTACTTTACCATGGTTTCGGCTTCACTAGGGGAACCTTCATGAGAAACACTACAGTTTTCTTTACATATGAATGTATAGTCAGCAGATAGTCTTGAGCGATAGGCCGCACTCGCCACCCTTAGCGGCGCGTTGTCTCACTGATTTTTTAAAAATTTTGCAATGTGGAAACTCTTTTTTAATTTTTAACGTGAGCCCTATCGCTCAAGACTATCTGCTGACTATACATTCATATGTAAAAAAATCGCACTGACGTGTTTTACGGTCCACTTTAGATTTGTAGTTTTATAACTTTGTGGAAACATTTTGGATCAAAATAATAATCTAAATAATAGAAAATTAATTAATAAGAGTGTCTGAAACCCTTTTAGGAAAAAGAAATTTACGTAGTGGCGAGTTTCGAACCACCGACCTTTAGCGTTATAGTCGACGCTACGGCTATCAAGCAGAGGATGAGTCCTTTAATCTCGTACTATTGATGGCCGTTGTTAACGGATGCTAATATGGCATTTGTAGACACTAGATTATCGTACGAACAACTATGTGTTTTTGTTAATTCTTCACTGCGCCATTGCTTTGAAATGACAATGTGTAAGTTACAATAAGAAAATCATCAAATACGCAAAGCAAGATGCCAGAGTTCTGGGCGAGGAATGTCACGTCACATCTTCGAACGGCAGGGTTTCGTTAATTCAACGGAGGATGTCAAATCTCCGTTATTTTTGCAAATATGTCTCAAACGATACGATATATGAAAAAACCAAAAGGGAGCTAAGTTCTAGAGAATTTTCTCCTCTAGCAATAAGGTTATTCAATTTTCGTGTCAGAAGAACTGTTCGTTTGCAATTACAATTATGTTACAAACGGCTTTTTTTCTATTACTACCGTATTTTTTGTCCGAAAAACTTGAAAAAGGGAGGTTCTCGTCTCTACAATCATGTCTGTATAATTTAGTGCTAATCGGTTGAACGGTTCGTCTTAAAAAACAGGGGAAAAGTTACGGACAGACAGACAGACAGACGTACATCCCAAAATCGCCGTTATTTTCGCAAATATCTTTGAAACGCTACGAGATATGAAAAAAAAACATAAGAGAGGAAAGTTGTAGAGAATTTTCTCCTCCACAAATTCCATTATTCAATTTTCGTGTCAGATGAATATTTAAGCCGTTATTTTCATTTAAATTTCGAGCTGTCAAAAGACGATCGCAAAGGCCCACTTTTAGTGTTACTACCGTAACCTAAAGTGGGCCAAAACTGTTTTATTTCTGATGAAGGCTTCCATAGTGAAGCCGAAACGATGGTAAAGTAAAATTTTTACCCAATCTCGTGGCTTTCCGTATCTCTCCAGCAGGCTCGGCCGCAGCTCCTCCCCTCCACGCCTCCCCTATCGCTCCGCCTCTATGCGCGGAACCGCCTTCTTGCATGACGGCAGGTATAGTAGAGGCACCTTCCCAGTGGCGAGGGACCGGCAGGCGTGTGGACATCCTCCGAGTGCGAACCGCACCTCTTATAGCGCACCACCCATCTCGTTCTATTTCTGTTTGTTTACTCACTACCGTATCTCGCTTTTCTAACAAATTTGCTTTATGACACTTCGTGGCAGATAAAATTGTGTGCCGGAACCGGTACTCGAACCTGGAACCTTTGCCTTTCGCGGGCAAGCGCTCTACCGACTGAGCGAGGTACTGGCTGAAGTGAATTTGTGAGGCGGGATCGTGAATCGTGTCGGGATAGCTCAGGCGAGCATTAGGAGGACTTCACCCAATGCAATAATACCGGCTGACTTTCTCAATCCTGATGGAATCCCACTCCCGAAGACCAAACGGAACGCAGTCACCTGGTTGATGGTCCACACTGTGTACTACTTCCTCAGCACAGAAGAAAAGCGTAGAGTCGCCATTGGTGACGATAACGATTATCTTTGTTATCAGGTGAGAGTTTTGTGTTGTAAAACATTACAGAAAGGCCAAACCGATCGCGTGATGATAACCGTTGTGTAAGAAATAAATTTGATGTGGATTTTGCGAGCTTACTCACTGATATCTCTTTTTAATATGCACAGTAAAGTCTACCCACTGACTGGCATCAAAATGACATTCACTCTTCTCCATGCAATCAGTTTTCAATCCAGCCTCACTCACACCCACATATTGTTCACCATCATACACTATATAATCATTTATTTCTTTAATCTCATCTCCTTTTTAACAAACCTTCGCCATCTGTCACTCTTCCATTTTCACTACACACTCTACCATATCGTTCTTTGATTCCCTCCTCAAACCATCAAACTCCTTACCCCCCTCAAATATTTCCTTAAGTAAACCATAATATGTACACAATTTTTCTCGCCTTGTTCCCCTAAACTTTTAATATAATCATTTTAATGCAGTGTTCAGTCATCTGGTACCCACTGCTGTATCCACTTCGTCTTTTTTTAATTCAGTTCTTAAACCTGAAATCACTGTCTTCATCTTTGTCCCAAAATTCACTACAGGTGATTGCAGAACCCCTGCATGTAAGTATTAGCACAACTTGTCTAATCATGTATAAAGAACTCAGATATAGTTTCTACCACAAAAATATTACTTATAGTACTATTCTGCAGGAATATTTGAACGCAACACAGTTTTTAACTAACTGCAGTTTATTATAGATCACTGTTTAATGTAAACAAATCTTAAATCACACTGATAGGTAGGCCTATCCCTGACTTCAGAGAGTGACCGAGTTAACAGAAAATCGCCGTGCCAAGATAATGAAACAAAGTCATTCAGCTCTCTTAATAATCTTTAAAATTGCTAGGAATAGGAAAACAGCCTAAGTTACAAAGCAAAATATTTAAAAAAGAAAACATTTGGGGAAAGAAAGAATTCTTTGTTCTACAGCGACTTCACAGTGCGCAAATATTGTAACTCTAAAACTTGGGGGAAAATATTTAAAAATTGTACGCGGCTGCTTCGTTGCCCCTCAGCACACGTCTTAACACCTTTCATTATCGATGTTTTAAAGCCCGTACGGGAAGCATCCCACCACAGAAATTGGATCTGAAGTGAAATCAAGTTTATTTATATTTCTGTACTTGATATACAAAGAAAAAATACATGTAACACCTCTATTTATACTAATATTTTCCTCTGAACTTGAATTTGTTCACAGTTTTTCTGTACATATTGTATTTTTTATATCATCAGATATTATGTGTTCTTCATAACGAATTTTTCATTACTTAAATTGATTGTATTACCTGTTTTCTTACGTATATTTTACCATACAGCTCGTAATTCTATAGTTACTAATTTTCTAATCAAACTTCAGCTATTTAGACAGGAAAAACTATACTTCGGTTCCTTAATCAAATTTCTTGAATGTGAGGAAAATTTTATATAGATACAAAGTACTCGTTAGAGCTATCATGTGACACATTTGTAAAAATTGGTCAAGGCGTTTGGAATATAGAGTTTTTTTCTTAATTCATTTATTACAATATACAACTTAATCTATATTAAACACTGCAGGAGTGACAGATGGCGTATTTATCTGAGCGTAACCGAATATTCGTTCACTTCGTGCCTACAGGCTCTTCATATCATATCAGTAACAGTTTTTATTAGTTTCTATATTGTTCCTATCTGTTGCTCCATGCTGGAGAAAGTCCCAGAATCCACAGCCATTATCCTACATGCAACGGTAAGAATTCCCGCTCACGTGGTCGGACGTCTAGCCGGCAGTATGTCACTAAGGCGTCGCCATCTGTTGAACAACCTCTGAACTTGAACGGTTCTGCAGCCGTCAGAATATGTTTTTCAGATAGTCACACTACATTCAAACGTGCCAGACTTCTGACAGACACGCGGCGGCCACTTCCTTTTCTGCAACAGGATTGCGATCTTGAGAGGCCACTACGGTCGGGGGTTCGAATCCCCCCTCGGGCATGGATATTTGTGCCGTCCTAGTTCGTAAGTAGTTCATAAGTAGTTTGTAAGTTTAGGGACTGATGACCCCGTAGTTAAGTCCCATAGACTATTGCGATCTTGATAGCCCTTCCAAAAGTCTGTATCGTTAAAATTAACAAAGTGTTTCCTCAGTCACAGCAGTTTTAATGTTGGGAATAAAATTTTGAGTTTGAACAACATTATATCGTAGTTGATATTCGACAGTGGCAAAACCTGAGGCAAAGAACATCGAAGCCTTTGTGGTATGGTGCTACAGATAATGTTGAGAATTGACCGATGAGGTTAAGGACATTCTCTGCAGAATCAGCGATGTAAGAAACGTGTGGAAAACACTGAGCAGAAGAAGGTACAGGATGATAACATACGCGGTAAGCCATAAGGCAATTAGCGCGCATATTAAATAGATTGTGCTGTGGTACTGCCACAGGCTACGCATGGGATTGTTATTACGCCTCTGTCTGCTTGTTCTGGGATGGCAGGGGCAGACCTAAACAGGATTTTGATGGACTTGGTGTACAATAGGGCAATCTTCTACTGTGGTAATCAGACGTGGTCCACCGGAATCTTCCTTTACTTCCATGCAATCCACAATCGGAATTTCCCACCAACCTTTATATTACATGATTCGACTCGCCGCCAAAATGGAATCAACAATTGTGTCTATTTCAAACTCTCACGTGCTAATTTAGCTCTTTCTAAAAAAAAGGAAGTCTTTGCACCGATCCGTGACGTCACCACAGTGAGTCTGAACCTGACTCTGCGGTGTCACCGTAGTCCGTTATGTAAAGAAAACTGGAAGTCACAAATTCGTGATGAAAGCGTTTTGATCTTGGGTAATTTGTGGAACGGCAACATTTCCTCCGTGACATGGTGTATTTTTTCTTGTCCTTTACGCATTTAAAGACGAATAGAAAAACTGCTAAAAGCTGACGTCTGGGAAGTTCAGTTTGGATTTATGAGAAAAGTAAAAACACGTGAGGCAATACTTACCGTACATTACGAGTTAGATTAAGGAAAGGCAAACCTGCATTTCGAAATTTTTTGATTTGGAGAAAACTTTTGACAATGCTGATTGGAATACTCTCTCACACGTTATGACGTCAGCAGGGGCAATAGGGGCAAAATATATGGAACATAAGGTTATTTACAAATTGTTCAGAATCAAGATGACAGTTATTGGTGTCGAAGGGCAAGAAATGGAAGAGTTAACTGTATGTTTTAGCCTTTCCCCATTGTTATTCAATCCTTACATTGAGCAGTCTGTGAAGGAAAGCAAGGAGAAATTTGGAGAGGGAATTAATTTCCACGAAGAAGATAAAAGATTTGCGGTTCGCCGTTGACATTCTAATTCTTTCAACAGACAGAACGCGATCTGGAACAGCGTATACTATGAACATTAGCGAGAGCGAAACAACGGCGATAGACTATAGTTATAAAAATCGAGCGATGGTGAAGAAATTACATTAGATAATGAAACAATTAAGGTGGTAGATGAGTTTCGTTAGTTGCACAGCAAAACAACATACGACGGTCAGAGTACAGATGATATAAAATACAGAATGGCAGTGGGACGAAAAGAAATCAAAAATGTTCTTAAGTTATTTGTGTGGAGTATTGCCTTGTACGTAGTGAAACAGGGAGAATAAATGATTCAGGCGGGAAGAGGGTAGAAGCTTTTAAAATGTGGTGCTATAAACGACTGCTCAAA
Organism: Locusta migratoria; assembly: GCA_026315105.1. Taxonomy (NCBI): domain Eukaryota; kingdom Metazoa; phylum Arthropoda; class Insecta; order Orthoptera; family Acrididae; genus Locusta; species Locusta migratoria. Next base: position 23,713,225 of record CM048748.1, on the reverse strand, counting down.
ACTTGGTGGGTAAATTACGTAACAGAATTTGAGAGAAAAGGAATGTGTGGCACACCTTGACTAAAAGAACGTATCGATTGGTAGAACACAATCTTAAGAGATCAACGAATAGTCAATTTAGCACCGGAGGGAAATGCACGGAATACAAATTACAGAGAGAGACCGACAAATGGATGTGGGTTGCTTTTATTATGTGTAGATGAAATCGATTTTCAGGATACAGTTGGGTGTAGAGCTGCATCAAACCAGTCTCCGGTCTGAAGACCACAACAACATTCTTATTTATGAATTCTTTAAAATAATTTCGAGCGACGTAGCACTGTTTAAAATTTTTGAATAGCCCTTCTAGGTAGAAATAATTATATATCCATTAATATAGTTTCCTCCCTCTTAATTTAATGCAACTTAAGAACAGCTCTTCATCGGAAATGTTTTGCTTTTACTTTAAAATTTAAATTAATGTTTTTGCGTCGTTAGTGCAATTTGGACTAAGTTCCTCAGTAAAATCGTTTCGCATACATTTGTAAAGCTTCGTCTGCAATCTTACTATCTCTTGTTTATATGTCTTAATGTCCACTATTTTTCCTCCTTTTTCAGTGAATTCTGGAATAAGAAAATAAAAAGAAAAAATGGCGCAAAAGTTTTGAGTATGGATGAAGTGGAACAGTAGTTCGATTTCTATAGAAACAGTTCTATTGGAGGACAGTAAAGTGAAAAAAATTGCCAACAGCACTAAAGTAAACTCAAGTATAAACAGGGTAAGAAATCGTGAAAGATAAATGTACTACCAAATTTTTGAACCCCATGATCTGCTAACAACACAGGAAAAGCTACTGCAATTCATTAACAGTGATGCCCGCATTCACAACTGCGACTTAAATTTTTGGTGAAATTTAACTGTAAAATGGAACGCATGTATCGAATCTGGTTAGAAAACTATAATTTTTATTTAATAATTTTAGAGTATAAGCTAACTCGGAAGATTATAATATTTTGAGTCGGTAGACAAAAAGGGCCTACCCCCCACCTTAGTGTTGCGAGGTTTCAGCAAATGATGGCGCAAAAACTAATACTTACCTAAATTTTTAACTGCTCTGTTCAATGATTCACTTAAGATGTAACCATATACAATACCTGAAGAACTACTTACGCCCTGTGGTGTGCTGTGTTTTAAAAATTAAGTGCACACTTTTTGTTATTAATTCGTGATAGAGCTCAATCATTGTTGAAATCCCGTTCCCAATATTTGCACCGCGAACAAGAGCTGTGCCACTCGGTCTAGAGTTTAGGCTCTGATGTTTCCTGAATACCTTCTGAGGTAAATGAATCTTAAAAATAACAATGCAGTCAGTGGAAAAATCGTAGTGATATCAATACAGTTTTAAAAGACACGCCAGGCTGCCATAAGTTGCAAAAGGCATCATTTAATTTTCAGAAATTTCTCCATCTTAGACCTTTCACAGAGAACCTCAATTGTTGAACACAATTTGTCATTGATGTAATGTGAGAGACAAGACGGAGAAATCTGAAAAGAAGTAAAAATGAAAATCGGAGAGGTAATGTTCACTGACGCTGAAAACCGAGCTCGTTGAACAGGATTGTAGTTGGTATATGACAATATATTCAAGGCCTATTTTCACTGCATTTGATTGAAACCTGTTAAACAATGTGACACAAAGTAATAAAGCAGTAAAGAGAAAAAGTATCAAGTTCAAATTTCAAATATTTTACTGTGAATGTCTCTTTCTTATTAATACATCAGTGCAAAATGAAATCCTGCTTGTTGAAATTATGTCGAAAGAAAACATAACAATTGAAAATTAATGATTCGTTAGTCTGTACCAATACACCAATTACACATAGGAAATTTTTGAAAGAGATTGGAGATTGTTTTCGTTTCCACGCGTTCAACTACAATTATCTTCTAGACTCAGATTATTTTTCTTTTGCCCTTTAAGTCTCGTCTTCTCTTTAGGAAAAGATACGGAATTTATAGGGTACTAAGCTACAAACACGGCTTTTTGTCTTGGGGTAGGCCTACTATTAATAGGCATGTGATTTGAATTGTTAAAACGTTTGTAATCTTAAGTGACCAAACTTCTAAGGTCATCGATACGTAGACATACTGACATATTGAAACTAATTATCCTAATGGCAACACACACACACACACACACAAACAGCCGAGGGAGAAACCGATTCTCCGACGAGTGCACCTACGTAACATTGTGCCCGTTCCATGTAATTTCATTCCAAGTTTGTGTTGGAAATTGAATATGGCATACATGTGTATATTTGTTAACATATTTATCTGTAAAATTTTATTTACGGAAGCTGCGGCACTGTGTGCTGATGTTGGCAATGATATTTTCCCTGTACGAGGATAATTAATTTACTGACCGGAGAAGGGTACACAAAAGTACCTCTCAACCACAGAGCAGGCACAGTATTAATTATTTATTTCATGTTCAAAGCGAAAGATCATTTCTGTAGTTTTATATTACTGATGTTTCAAAGGCCATTTAACTCTCGTTGCCCTAGTTGACACACTGTACCCTTCTTCCATAAGTATAATTTTACCCATTTATCAGGAACCTGCAAGAGATTACCATACAGCCTTTCTTTTATAACGTTAATATTATGACTGTCAAATTTGCCAACATGATTTAGAGTTACTGTCCTGGTATAAGAACGCAAGGCCCCCCCCCCCCCCAGATGAAATAAAAGGGATATACATATTGTAAAACATGGGGAAGAGTATGCTAATGCAAGAAACAGTATAAAGTTACAAATCGTGATGCTCCAATGTATATCAACCCAATAACTAAAAGGGATGGGAAGAATTGTATCTTTTCTTAAATTAAAGGTATCTGGTTTCAAAAGTAACCTAAGAATATAAATTATTAACGGAGATAAATGAATTTTTTTCAGTTAAGTAACATGAATATCACAAATGTGGTGAGCGTTACATCAATATAAATTCACTAGAAGGTTAGAGAGGCAGAGAGAGGGAGAGAGAGAGAGAGAGAGAGAGAGAGAGAGAGAGAGAGAGAGAGAGAGAGAATGAGAAATGCACACACAGACACCCACAATCAAGTCATAACTTTTGACAATTTGACAAACATAAGAAATATTCCATATAAGCTACTATTAAAGAAATTTATTTAGCTATTAAATATGTTGTGTACCCTATTAAACTATGATTTTTACTGAATTGTTGGTAGGCTCTCTTGTCAACACCGTAATTCGTAGAGTAAACAAAAACTGACAGTAAAAGAAAACTAAAGACATTGCCACTAATATGCTGCACTTTAGCAAGTACATAAGCATTCCTAAGAGATATTTCACAGAACATGGCGTTACAAGTAGCTAGTTGGTAAGGGTGTGCTTTTACTGTAGCTCCTCTTATTTTAATTTTCATTTACGGTGTATACTTATGGGAAATTTCTTTCCGTTAATCAACGAGCAGAGTAACTATAGTATCTACAACAGGAAAGAGAACTCAATATCTATAGCAAATACACGTTGAAATGATATTCCGTCTATATATATATCAAACATCACCGGCAAACTAGGGCCTATTTGCATTATTAACAACAAAAAAGAGCAAATGTAGGGTATGAGAAATTAAGAAAATAATGCTCTTCAATAAGTCATTGCATGAAATAAGATATGTAGCAAAGGTATTCCTGTGCGTTGTTGATAACCATATCTTCGTCATTGTTTCATCCTCAAGAAAAATTAAATACACTAACTTTTATGACTCTATGCACAGAACAAGGAAAAGGCTTTTTATCGGTAAAACGTACATTTAACACAAACAACTATTCTCTTCTTTTTGGTATGAAATAAACAAAACCAATTCACATTAAATCTCGAAGTTATTATAATTACGAACGAACTCAATTAATGGAACAAGCGTACAGTGTGAATGTTTTACACAGAAGTGTCGCCTAACAACCAGGCCATGTTGTAACGTGTCGCACCACATTAACAGGCATTCTTCTTTAGGAGGTGCTGGTTGATAACGTTGCTTCAAGCCATTACCTGTTTTCTCAAAGCTGTTCTGGGTGATCACTCATTTTCGACACTATTCAAGCCACCTTCGTATCACGCCAGACGTAGTTACCACACTGAACGCTAAGCAGCATCCAGAATCAACTCTACCTGTCACAGAGACATGCGCTCTGAATCATTTACATACCTTCCATTGGTGTGTTTGCCTGCGAGGATACATTGATATCCGATCATGTCTCGGGTGCTTTCCATTTCTGTCACGTAATCTAAGATAATTGGGTGATAACATGAAAGTGGGAACTGGTTTTGATCCTTCGAGGCACCATTACATGACTTTGTCCAGACTAGCACTAGACACTCGTAACCTGTATTATGTGAATTAAAATGTGACATGCGAGACAGAGGGATTTCCTTTGTAAATAGAACAAAATTTACCTCGTAACCTTTAATTTTCTTATTCCTGCTAACTCTATTATTACTGCAATTACTTAATAAAAGATACTATTTTATAATAATAACTGGCCTTGACGATAAGACGGGTACGAAATTAAATATGTAACGTCAACCCCGATCGCCCATGTAACACTGCAGCCACAAAAGCTGTGCCCGGAGGATCTGCCGCGGCTCACGCAGTCGCCTGTCTTCTGTTTGGTCCCTGGTACTGCCGACCGTTCCACTCCACCGCCCGGCCACGCCTGGGTTTGCAGTATCGGGGAACAGCTGTTGCCTCGCAACCGCTCAGCACAACAATCCATCACGCCTGTATTATCCTCAGCTGCCGACGCTCCGCTTTAATTAACGACTCCCTCTGCAACACGAAGACAGTTTGCGATTCACCCTGCAGAGATCTCATTGCCCTAACAACACTGCGTTTTTGAAGGTGGAATATTTTATTACTAGCACCTTTGGAACTGATATACGAATAATTTCGTAACGCATTATTAATATCATTACTGATTGATTACATTTTTGGTTATTTGTTAAACATTTTTATTTAATAAACTAATATATAAAGAACAGTCTAGAGTGATTTTTTTCGACTAGTTTCGGTCTTATTTTAGACCATCTTCAGGAAATAAAATGTAAAATAAGACCGAAACTAGTCGAAAAATAAAAATATTTTTTTTTGCACTCTGACTGTTCTTTATACATAAATTTAAATAAGAGTACTGTTCCCCCATAAGTGAAACAAAAATGTTTCCAAAAAAAAGTAAATAAAATAAACCACTAGTATTGCCTCGTTTCACAGAACTTTATTTCGCACGACCTGTTATTCGGGTCATGAGCCCAATTCCCAGTATGTTATTGATTCGAGAGCTTTTACACAAGTAAAGACAAAGCATTACAATACTACAGTTCTGTTTTTCGACTTTAACACTGTAAGATATTACTTTTTTCTGAGTAATTTAAGAAATCTTTACATTTGCGTTGTACGTCAATTAAATATTGATTTTATTAACTAACTTATTGTAATATCCGTTTTATAGTTTAGTGATGATGTCTATTGTTGAAATGTCTAGTGACATCTAATTAATTCATATTGACGGAATTTAAGACAAAAATGTGTACCCAGCCGGGATCCGAACTCGAGTCCCTGCTTGCAAGGCAGTTACAATAACGCCTTCACCACTGGGGATACAGTGATTATCGCATCTGCACAAATTCTCAACTCGGGCAGCCGCTATGTAGTGGCCGAGCGTTCCAAGGCGTCTCGCTGCAGAGCCCACAGCTGCTCGCCGTCGGATGTTCGAGTCCTCCCTCGGTCATGGGTGTATTTGCCATCCTTAGCATAAGTTAGTTTAAATGGTAAGTCGTAAAACCATGATAAACTAAAGTAATTAACCGAATACTACCTCAATGCCCAATAACATGTAAAATAACAAGTAAAACTTTGTGCAGAAAATTGTTTTCCCATAAAATAACTACCGGTTGTATACTGCCTTGCAAGTACGTGAAACAAACAGTTGTAGTCACAGCAGATGTCCTTACCGGCCACTAAAAAAAAAAAAAAAAAAAAAAAGAGAGAGAGAGAGAGAGAGAGAGAGATGGAGAGGGGGAGAGGGAGCAATATGATATGGAATACACACTGTAATGTCATATACGTATTTTCTTGACACAATGATTTCTCCATATAATTTAATTCTACAAGATGTATGCCATTAACCAAATCACCAATATCTTTGCTTAACAAACCTATGGGCTCTGTGATTAGAGATAGGGTATTCGTCAGAAACAGAAATTAATTATTTGAACTATATATGATCAAAATTTCATGAGCGATTCCTGAGGAAATAAAGAAAAAAAATCCAGAATTGTGGGCTTGCTCCCTTATTTATTTTTTATAATCGAAAATCGTCGTAACTTTTACCGGGTATTCTTAAGATGATATTCTCACATCAGTTTTCAGTTCTCCGGTATCTTTATCTGTTACTGAGATGCAGAAGTTCAAATTAATCTTACGTTTTCACAAATTCGATTTTAGCCATTTATGACCAGTGTGAGGAAAAATATGTTTTCACGGATTTTACAAGGATTATTACCACCTGTGACCTGATCATTACATATTCAGATAATTAGCTAATGATTCAGAAGTAATTCTACTGAATTCTTTTTGAATGACCTACCATAACAGTACTTCACTTACTAACAATTCAAATGGTTCAGTCGAACGATAATTTATCAACACTATATTTCTCAAACAATATTCTGATTGTGTCTTTCATAGCCATCAGCTTAATTAATCACAGCCATTGTTTCTCTCCACACTATTGATAGGATGCGCTGCCGTTTCACCGTCACACAGTAACGACCTAAAACTGAATGGGTGCTCTCATATAAATCCGAGATTTGGGTGCCTGAAGATTTTCAAATTCGCACGCGACATTATCGGACTGTCCACGTTCCTTTAGTTGTGCCATTACAACGCTGAAACACATTTTCCGAAATATGTCTATGGGCTACTATTTCTGGAACATTTTTCAACTGTGCGCCCTCCAGCTATAATGTTCCTAGTTCAGATATTCTCCCAATCGGTACATCTTCATACTTCCTAAGCCAGAGTGTCAACTCCAGTTCAATATTTCTTTTCATTTAAATACTCTAACTGATTGTAATAGTATGTTTACCTTTGAATAGATGAACAGAAACTAATGCCAAAAACTACTGTCACTATACGAATGTATCAAAATGACATACCACATACTTGCTCATAATTGAAAATAATGATACTCGCTGTATTGTTGTATACTATGTCATAATAAAGCGTTGTTTCAAACTGTGTCCCGCATTAGGACCAACAACTTTTAGAGGTTTGAGTAATAATTATTACTAGTAAAACTGCTTATAATAGTAGCGATTAATTATAAGAAATTTAAGGAATTTAGGGATTTAAATTTGAACGATGCCTGAAATTTACCTACACTCCTGGAAAAATGAAAAACGAACACCATGAATTCTTCATTCTATCAGAGCGAAATTTTATTGAGACATTCTTGAGGATGTGTACAACACACGATCACGCAGTCAGAACCATACGCACATTAGTACAGTCACTAGAACGTGCACAATGTCGACACTAGTATAGTGTGTACTCTCCTTTTGCAGCAATTCAGGGTGCAACTTTGTCATGAAGACGATCGTAGAGGTGCCGAATGAAGTCCTACGGTATGGCCTGCCATGTAATTTCCATCTGACGCCTCAGTTGGACCAGATATCGTGCCGGTCGTGTAGACCTCGCCAAGATGACGTTTCATCCGGCCCCAGACATGCTCAGTGGGGGACAGATCTGGGGATAATGATGGCCAGGGGAGTTGACGTACACCTAGAAGAGCACGTTGGGTTGTATGGGATACGTGTGGACGTGCATTGTCCTGTTGGAAAAGCACATCGCTATGGTGCATGAATGGTGGCAAGATGTGTTGGATGATGGTTTCACTGTACCATGTAATTATCAATTCTCCTACAACGAACAACAGAGGAGAACGGTCAGTGTAGGATATGGCTCCCCACACCATGATGCCAGGTGTCGGTCCCGTTTGCCTCTGCGCGTACACTCCAGATTTTCACTCTCCCTGCATGACACCACACACGCGTACGACCATCGCTTGCACCAAGGCAGCGACGACTCTCATCACTGAAGACTTCAGGTCTCCATTCGTCCCTTTATAAGCATTTACTAAGACACCATTGGAAGCGGGAAGAACAATGGGGCGTGGAGGACTAACGGCACACAAGGGGATCGCTATTCTACACTCGCCATTCTCCTCTAGTGAGAACATTGAACAGTGCACGGTACACTGAAACCATCATTTAACCCGTCTTGCAACCACTCATGCACCAAGAAGCTGATATGCTTTTCGCCGGCCGCGGTGGCCGAGGGGACTGAGGCGCTCCAGTCACGGTCTGCACGGCCACTACGGTCGGGGGTTCGAATCCCCCCTCGGGCATGGATATTTGTGCCGTCCTTAGTTGTAGCTAGTTCATAAGTAGTTTGTAAGTTTAGGGACTGATGACCCCGTAAGCTTAACAAACATTTGATATGCTTTTCCAACAAGACAATGAAGATCCACGTGTAATACAACGTGCTCTTCAAGATGTGCGTCAACTACCCTGGCCAGCAAGATCCTCAGATCTCTCCCCCATCTTCGGAAGGCATGAAAAGTCATGTTGGGCGTTCTGCATGAGAGGTGCGAAATCTGGCTCAATTGAGGCAGCAGATGGAAATTACATGGCAGACCGTTCCACATAACCACGTTCTGAACCTCTACGATCATTTCTATGAAGGAATTACAGCTTGCAGGTGGGTGTACACAGTACTAACGCGAACATTACGGACGCTCTGGTGACTGTACTCGCATGCGTACGTTTCTGCCTGTGTGATCGTGTGTTGTATACAATCTCAAGAACGTGTCAATAAAATTTCCCTCTGCTGGGTCAACGAATTCATGGTGTTCTTTTTTCATTTTATAGGAGCGTATTTAATCTTGTTGGAGTCAGCAACGAGAAACATATAAACTGCCTAATTTTGTCTCATTTCTTGCAATTTTCTATATTGTAAGTATTTAATATGTATTATTTTACAAACTTGATTCGTAGTTGTATTGTAAAACATGCTTTCCCTTTATAAATTGTTTATTTTAAACATTGTCACTGTAGCGGGTAAATTCCGATGAATATAACGAAACGTTTGTAATAAATATTGTGTGTATCAGGTAGTACAACCCAAAAAGTAGTTCCATTTTTTGCGGCCGATGGATAGCGAGAGGGAGAAGTTAGTGGGTTGACAGATTTGGAAGAGTAAAGACGTCTAAGTTGCGTCTCCTTTAGCTAGTAGGCACATGTGAGGCTGAAACGCTCTTGCGACTGTAAGAACAGGCTTAACGTCTGCAGATGCAGCAAAGCTCCAATTACGTCAAGATCCTACCCTGCAATTAGCTTTGCTGATCCAAGTGTGCGCGCACTTTTGTGAAGATTCACCGCAGCGCTGTCGGCAGAAGCTAAGACGTCCTATCCACAGCTACGACAATCCGAAATACCTTTACTATTTATATCTCTTCTGAGGCATATGAACATCATTCTTCATTTTCCAAATAACAACACTTCAAATTACACCTTAATATTTTGAATCGCGTTATTGTCCTAATTCATTATCACCTAAGTAGGGTCCCAATCTTTCCTGTGAAAGTGAATGCTACTGTAGTTGGTAAACTGGGAATACGTTCATGGAAAGAAATAATAATGTGTCGTTTTGATTCATTTTGTGTGTGACATTAATTATCATAGAGAAAAACTCAATCTTGGTGCCGGCCGCGGTGGCCGAGGGGATTGAGGCGCTCCAGTCACGGTCTGCACGGTCACTACGGTCGGGGGTTCGACTCCCCCCTCGGGCATGGATATTTGTGCCGTCCTTAGTTGTAAGTAGTTCATAAGTAGTATGTAAGTTTAGGGACTGACGACCCCGTAGTTAAGTCCCATAGACTCTACAAACATTTGAACATTTGAACATTTCAGTCTTGGTAAACAAGCTGCAATAAAGGAAAGTTAAGTCATAATTATTCTTGTGCAAAAATCATTCCTAAAGATATTAATTATTTCCTTATTGATTTCATTTTACATTGAAGAGGCAAAAAACTGGTTTGGCATGCATATGCAAACACATATATATGTAAACACTCATAAGACTGCGTTGCAGTTTACAACGCATACGTAAGACTACAGATGTTGGCACAGTCGTTATATGAGTTACTGCTGCTAGAATGGCAGGCTATCACGATTTAAGTGAGTCTGAACGTGGTGTTTCAGTTGGCGCACGAGAGCTGGCAAATATCATTTACGAGTAGGGATCATTTTCTTTTACGACAATTTCACGAGAGCGCCAGGAATGTCGGGAATCAAATCTCAGACATCGCTGAGACCGAAATAAGAACGGGACCAACGACGCCTGCAGAGAATCGTTCAGCGTGTGACAGAAATGCAACCCTTCCGCAAATTGCTGCGGATGTCAGTGCTTGGGAATAAACAGTGTCAGAGTGCGAACCATTCACCGAAACATCAGCGTAATGGGCTTTCCGTGTAGAAGGCCCACTCGTGTACGATTTCTGACCGCACGAAACACAACTTTATGCCTCGCCTCGGCCCATCAACATTGGACTGTAAATGACTATAAACATCTTTTATGTTCTGACGAGTTTCGTTTCCAATTGTATCAAGTGGATAAACGTGGACGAGTACGATACCACCTCATGACTCCACGAGCCCTGTATGTCTTCAGGGGAGTGGTGAAGTTAGATACTCTTACATGTGACGCATACGTACTCCTTCTGACAGATCATCTGCATCCAGTCATGTCCATTCTGCACTCCGACGGACTTGAGCAACTCCAGCAGTACAATGCGACACCCCACACGTCCAAAATTGCTACAGAGCTCCTCCAGGTGGACTTATCGGTTGAAAAACCTCGACTGCCACCAAATTCCCTAGACATGAATATTATTGATCACTAGCTTAAACCCGCGGCTCCGCACGCATGTTGGTAGATCAAATAACACTCAAAAATGCACTCGTTTCGAAGAATCCAATCCCGAAATTCAACAATAATGATTGTAATAAGATCACAAACCCTTCACTTGATGTAATGCGCAAAACATCAAATCGAATTTTTTAAAGAGATGTGTCAAAAGCAATTTCTTTTTTTATGCTTTATTTATTCTTATATTTCTTTATTCGTTTGCTTTTCGTTACAGAGAAAGGGCTGAAGACATTGTAGCACGCATAGACCAAAGATATGGTCTGTGGTATCACATTTCGCTGTATGTAACCTCCTTGCTATAGAGTCGCAAATGTCATCACTGGCCTTCATTCCGAATTTTTTTTATAATTTGACGACTTTCAACCACCATATCTTCCACTCCCTTATAGCTAACGGCATGGAACTGCTATGGTGTACAACGGGAGACTTCGGACAACAATTACACACAGACCATTCGTTTGCGTTCTGTAGTTTTCGCTGCAGAGCGAAATATTAACACACACACGTAGAATTTTATACACACAAATAACTTTCCATCCCAATATACTCCACTCTTTTATCATTATCAACCCTCAATTACTAAATATCTATCAGATCGCTATAAAACCGTGCCTAAACCCCTAAAACCTTTTTCAGGTATAAATTAGTAACTGTACAAATATTTAAGTCTCTGTGTCTTGTCGTTCGGACGTGATAAGCGTACACCTAACAGATACTCACATTAATATATATAAATATATAGATAAATAGCTATCCGATCGTCATAAAACCGTGCCTAAAGCCTTTCCCGGGTAAACATAAGTAACTGTACAAATTTTTAGCTCTTTATGTCTTTTGGTTCAGACGTGATAAACGTACATCGAACAGACATTCACATTAATAGATGTAGATAACTGAGCTGAGTTGTCTTGCAACGTGCTGTTGAGAAGAGTTGTCCACCACTTCACTCTCTTACCGATTAACCCAGATAGGGCTGACGTCCTTTCAGAAGAGCAACTTACCTATTTAAGAATTCTTGCTCAACCTCATATTTCATTTCTTTTAGTAGCCTGCTCCCTTTACAGATCAATGTTAGCTTGTATTGTCGATTGCGAAGTGGTCTGATACGGCTTCGAAGTTGTTCATACAGGAGATATTGAAGACTTCCTCGTAGTTGGGTTTGCATTTCTTGAACATCGAGGTTTATATGTATATATTTTTTATTTTAAATTATATTTTAATAATAAAGATTAGCCAGTTTAAAATTCTGAAACAGTCATTTTGACGTCCTTGCAGAAAGAAGGGCAGAATGGCAAAACTAGTGGCGACATCTTGTGCTGTCATATAAAGGTAATTATTAGCTTCTGAAAAAATTTTAAACCAAAAATTACGCTCTATCTGGGTTAATGACAGTCCATCAGGACGCATGGTGTCAATACCCTTAGACAGTATTCGAGTCCATGCGAAATCATGTACTTCTGGTTGCTCGCTTGGGCCCTACGCGATATTGGGTAGGTATACTAATTTCTTTGGCTCTTCAGTGTATTCTAGTCGTGTATTGTGAAGTGTGTTGTTGCCAAAGAATTATAATTAATTAGTCAACTTCCTTTTTAATGATTTGCTAGTAATGGAAACGATATTACGAAGTTTACTATCAAATTCTCTATCTTTGATACAACTCAATGAACGAACTGGGAGGGTACGCAGTTATTTTAGAAATAGCAGTCAGCTTCTTAGTCTGTTAAACATTTTAATAACCAGTTAGTATCAATTTTGATAGTGAACAAAAGTGCTCGAATGGGTTGGCGATCGTATTTTGCTATTAGGTATTCGAATTATACCGCTTTTTGCGTCATAATACACGTGTATGATTGCAATGTTTTAACTTTAATAACAGATACAGGTACACTGCCTGACCAAACATCGTGAACCTCCCCCCCCCTCCTCCAAAGAGTGGTTCAATGTCAACCGATTTCCACTTTGATGTCTGACTAAAAGTTTAGTTGTACTCAGCTCTGTAATGTGTATAACGCCCACCAAGTGTTGTCTCTTTTCATCGTCGTGTAGCTGCGAAATTAGTAGCAGTCAGTTGCCCTAGACATCCAGTGAAGCAGGAGTTTTACCTACAGTACGAAGCACCAGCGATGTCTCGCCTAAGACAGCCTATCTTTTAACTGAGTTCATTTCACCTAGGCTGTATCATTGTACATCATGAAGGTGTCGTGAATGGCGTCCGTAATTTCCAGGCATGTGGGTCACTCAGGTATGAAATTGACCCGATGATAGAATTAATTGGTTCATGAGATGACCGAGACACGTTCAGCAGGCATGGATCGTCCAATAAGCACCGCCTAAAGGATTCCCATGACTATAACACGTGTCATCGTACTAAACTAGAAAACATGCAACATTCTGTTAGTAACCGCATTCTGCTTCGACGAACAAGGTCTGCCAGTTGCGATCCTGCCGCCCCATGCGTCGGTTGTCATTCACACCAGAAACCAACGCCTGCGTTTGGACTGATGCCACCCACGAAAGGTGTGGGCAGAGGATTAGCGGTGTCGTATCATGTTCAGCGACGAGTCCTTCATTTTACATAACTTTTGATAAGCATTGACTTTGTGTCTGACTGTGTCAAAGAGCAGAGGGCACATCGTAGCAATTATTGTGGAGACAAAGACGAAACTAGCAGCATCATCGTTTGATATGCAATAAGTCGTTTTTCGGCACACTTTGGCGGAACAGTGATACGTCACAGACATTTTACAACCTCGGTTTCTACTCGTGATGGCCTAGCAACCTGTGATTATCTTCCAACAAAATGGACGCCCTACGAACAGCATATAGCACGTTGAGATCCTTCTGAAGCCGTGGACATCACGGAATACGTGTGTAATGACATTGGAAGTAGAGATCTCCTGGGGCAGTTGAAACAACTGTGAACATACTTACGTCAGCGAAGGACCCGAAGGCTATTTGCCACCATTGGGAATCCCACAAGCGCATGTGTTGCGGTCAGAGAGGGTTCGAAACCCTAATCACACTACTCACCAGCTGCAACTGCCAACGGATTTGCCTCTTTCATTCCATGCTGTAATGAGTCCAGTAAGGTCAGATGGCTTTCCTCATATTAGATTCATTCGCTTCCATCTACTCAACGTGAGTGCATCAAGTTTGTTTTTTCTCAGGCAGTGCATAACATTAAGTAGAGTGGCTGGAATAACTTGTTCACTAGAACTAACTAATTTGGCAATATTTCTTCTTTAGAAACGACAGTCAGCAAAACATGATCACAGCCCAAAGTGATCTGTTCCAATGTGTGGCTGTAGCTCGATAGCAATAAATGCTTATTAATTAATAAAAGTCCACAACAGTCGGCTAATAAGAGGAGTCATTGCCATTTTTCTGATACGTCGCAGCTACTTCTATCTCGTAGTCAATACCACATTCAAAACTGACGGCAGTCAGCTTGAATGGGGCAGCTGGGCTGCTGTTTTAACAGGTTTTTCAAAACTACAGCATTCTAACTGTTGTTGTGGCCTTCAGTCCGCAGACTGCTTTGATGCAGCTCTCCGAGCTACCCTGTTCTGTGCAAGTCTCTTCATCTGAGAATATACACAGCAACCTACATCCTTTTGAGTCCTTGATGTCTCAGAATGTGTCCTACTAATCTGTCCCTTCTCTTAAGATATGGCAGAAACTCATTTTCTCCCCAATTCCATTGAACATTTCCTCATTAGTTAAGTATTGTTCCCATCTCATTTTTATCATTCGTCTGTAGCACCACATATCAAAAGCTTCTATCATCTTTCTGTCTGAACTCCTTCAAAATGTTCAAATGTTTGTATAGTCTATGGGACTTAACTACGGGGTCATCAGTCCCTAAACTTACAAACTACTTATGAACTACTTACGAACTAGGACGGCACAAATATCCATGCCCGAGGGGGGATTCGAACCCCCGACCGTAGTGGCCGTGCAGACCGTGACTGGAGCGCCTCAGTCCCCTCGGCCACCGCGGCCGGCTGAACTCCTTATCGTCCACGTTTCACTCCTATACAATGCTACACTACAAACAACTTAAACCAAGTTAAACTAACCTACGAACGACACAAACATCCATGTTCGAGGAAGGATTCGAACCTCCGACGCGGGAGGCCTCGTGATCCGTGACGTGGCGCTCCAGACCGCTCGGCTACTCCGCGCGGCGCTTAGTAGCGTCGGGTGTCCCACGTCCCAAAAATTTATGTTGTGTCGGAACAGGTAACATATTTTCTTGACACACTCTTCCGAAATTAAAATCCAGTGTTCATCGTTCCTTGTGAGAATTTATTTCATTGATTATCGCGTACTGTGAACAACTTAAAAGGACGATATTTCCTAAGTGTTGACCGTTGTTATTTGCATGAACTATGCAATTATGCCTTAACGCAAAAAGCACTTTACCTTCCAACTTAAATGAAACATATCCATTCCCGAAAAATACAAATCTTAGTTATGAAGTTGTTTTCAAAATTTGCACTGCCACATTTCAGTTAATGAGAACCTGGATACTGTTCAGTGTAATAAATCAAAGAAGCATTAGATGCCTTACTGTGCTACTGGTACAAAAACTACAAAATCAGAAAAAAAATAATGGATATCTTTGTTTCATACTGGCCAAAGAATTCTGCTAACACTGTTCTACGAAATATGCATGTTAAAAAGTAAAGCATTCTCAGCTTAAAATGCTTATTTAAAAGGCGGTCACTGATCATATCCTTGATATTCGGGA
The DNA here is from genome assembly GCA_026315105.1 of Locusta migratoria. NCBI lineage: Eukaryota > Metazoa > Arthropoda > Insecta > Orthoptera > Acrididae > Locusta > Locusta migratoria. The sequence goes on along the minus strand of CM048748.1, from coordinate 23,697,428 downwards.
TAACGGAGCCTTTTCAGTAATTATACACGCATAAAGAAAGCGTTCCCCACTGTGGTTATAGGGAGTTTAGGTGCACTTATATACGTATAATGGAATGGAGATATACAAAACCAACATTTCAATTCTCTACATTGCTCATGAAATCAGAAACTGAAAACTTCAGCGACAATCACTTAATGTATTGTGAGTTTGTGTTCTAGATTTCAGCTTTCACCAGGACCACTAATACCCGGTAACACGTCCTTTTGCACTGACGCTTGCTTGTGTTCGTCGTGGCAAACTGTCTACTGGATCGTCAAGTTAGTGTTGGTAGACTTTGTTCCACACCAAAACAGCCTTTTTTCAGTGTATAACAGGCACGTTCGGTAGGGTTCATTTCTAGAGACAATACAAACAATTCTAATCTTCCGATTTCATTATCATTCACAAGATGTGCACAATGAACATGGGAATTGACGTGCTTAAAGATGAATCCCTTACCGAAATGCAGCCGATATGGTCGTCATCCCTGTACCGTGTAGCCATCTGATTGCATTCCATAACAACTAGTGACGTTCGTTGACCCCGCACAACATCAGGGGACCACCATCTTGCTGCCTACGATTGTCTATTTGAGGGCAGATCTGTGGATATCACGTGATGTCATTTCTTACGAATCCATTCAGCATCCTGGTGGGCCCATCGGAACCACGTGTCCAAGCTGGAACTCCAAATGAAGTTCTGGAGTGAAGTTTCATGTGATGCAGCCTATTGTGTATAGTTGACTAGAAACACGACGTGGTTGCACAAAAATCATTATACAGCATGGTTGCATTCATAAATGGAGACAGCCATTCTTCATTTTATATCTTCTTCTTTCCGAAATAAAAAAAATAAAAATAAAAAAACATGTACTGCTTATATTGCCTCATCACCTAATATAATTCGTGTTTTTTTTTTTTTTTTTATACTACATTCCATAACCCTTGTTTAGCAGTTGTTAATGTTCATCTTGTGACCTGCTTTCCAAACAGTGTCCATTCTGTTCAGTGCTCTTTCAGGTCATTTTCAGTCTCTGATAGAAATACAAGCCCATCGGCAAACCACAAAGTCTTTATTTCTTCCCGTGATATTTAGTTTCTTCTTCCAGTTTCTCATTATATTATTTCAGATCTTGCGCAGTATATAGACTGAGTAACATTGGGGAAAGGCTAAAACCATGTCTTACTCTCTTACCAACCACTGTGTCCCTTTCATGCCCTTCGATTCTTTTAACTGATCTTCCCCAAGGTCAAACTCTACCAATTTTTCCGTACGCCATTAAATAATTTTGTAGCCATGACTTATTAAACTGATGATCCTGTAATATTAACACATGTCTTGATTTGCTTTACTTGTAATTGGAGGTGTGGGCCGGTGTATACGAGGTGCAGCCAAGACTGGAGGGTGTCATCTCTCTAGGGAAACTGGCCTCAGTATTCCAGGCCGAAATCAATGCCATCAGGGCATGTGTGGAGGAGAATTTGCGTAGGTAGGTGCTACAAAGATCGTAGCATCTATATCTATTCAGACAGCCAGGCAGCCCTGAGATCACTGGCAGCTCCTACAACAAGGTCTAAAATTGTTGCAGAATGTCACAGGGTTCTGGTGGAGCTAGGGGAAAGCAATAGAGTAAACCTATTGTGGGTCCCTGGCCACTCGGGGATCAGTGGCAACGAACATGCCGACAGATTAGCCAGGATGGGGGTAGAGGCTCCATTTATTGAACCGGAACCTGTCCTGACAATCACCAAGGCAATGATTAAATTGGAGCTACGTAACTGGCTCAGAAGACAGCACGTAGAATATTGGACCAAAGTCCATCAACAAAATCATGGCAAGGTAATGATGCCAAAGCCTTGTTTTAAAAGAAGCTCTGCAATCCCGGGTCTGGACAGGAGAGAGATTAGACTCATGGTTGGATTGCTGACAGGCCATGGGAATTTCAAAAAACACCTACATACAATGGGAATAACAGAAGAGGACCCTAAATGTAGGATCTGTGATGACGGTGATGAAACCTGAATCACATCTGATCTTCGAATGCATTGCATTGGAGAGTAAAAGGCACAGAACATTTGGGACAACCAGACCCGAAGAAATTGTGTCTAATAAAGAACTGGTAAAGAGACTCCTTGCACTGTTCAAGGGCATTGGTTGCCTTTACTAGACATACAGGGAGCGATACCGCACAATAAACTTAGTTTCGGTGCGGGCAGTGGCGGGTTAGACCAAAATTGTTTTTGCTTCCCTGAAAGAATCAAATCAATTGGAGGTGTTATATTCTTCCTGAAGTCTGACGTTATTTCCTCATGACTTGCTCTCTCAACGATATCAGCAGGTTTGAGGAAACATCATCTACTCCTGGGCCTTGTTCCGACTCAAAACTTTCAGTCCTCTGTCAGTTTCTTCCAGCAGTATCGTACCTATTATATAATAATCACAACCTCCATTCAACAATATTGCATTTCTTTTGTATAGGCCCTCTATATATTCCTTCCACCTTTCAACTTTCCCTTCTTTGCGTAGCACTGGTTTTTCCATCAGAACTATTGAAATTCATGCAGCTTCTTGTCTCCAAACATTTGCTTTATTTTCTTGAAGGCCGTTTCCGCCTTTCCACCAGTTATACATTCTTCTACGGATTTGCATTCGTCCACTAGCCATTCCTGCTTAGCCAAACTTCTGTTACTACCAACGTCATTTTTCACCCCTCTTCATACTATTTCCCTGCTTCACTTGCTGTATTTTTGTATTTCCTCCTTTCACCAATTGTTCAAGATCTCCTGTGTTATCCAAAGATTTTAATCAGGCCTGGTCCTTCTACCTATATGATACTCTTCGGCCTTTATTACTTTCTCAAAGTTACCCATTCTTCTTCAGCTGGGTTAGTTTCTTCCGTTTCGTTCAATCATTGTCTAATGCTTCCTCTGAAACTCTCGACAACCCCTGGTTCCTTTAATTTATCTAGGTTCCATTTCCCTACTTTTCTACCTTTTTACAATTCCCTAAGTTTCAGTCTACATTTGATAATCAATAAGTTATGGTCAGAGTCTATATCTGGCCCTAGATATGTCTTGCGATTGAAACCTGGTTTTGATATCTATGTCTTCCTATTATGTCGTAAATTTGGGACCTCCCGGTGTCTCCTGGTATCTTCCACGTATAAAACCTTTCATTATGCTTAAACCAAGTGTTTGTGATGATTAAATCGAGCTCTGAGTAAAATTCTATTTGGCGAACTCCTGTTTCGCTCCTTTTCCCCAGTCAATATTCGCCTACTACTTTTCCTTCCTTTCCTTTTTCTACTACCAAGATCTAATCCTCCATGATATGTGTGCAACTCTTATTTCATAACTTTTTTTCAGTCTCCTCATCATTGACAGAGCTAGTTGGTTTATAAACTTGTACTAGTGCGATCGGTGTTGGTTTCGTGCCTATCTTAACTACGGTAATGCATACACTGTGCTATTCATATTACCTTACTCGCATTCCTTAGTACTTAGACCTTACTCTGGGTTACCTCAACGGATTTTCTATTTATAACCCTTTTCTTCCCTGACCAGAAATCCTGTACATTCTGCCACCAAACATCACTGGCATAATATTTAGCTTTAACCCATTTCACTTTTCAAATATTCTAACTTACCTACTCAACTAAGGTACAGAATATTCCACACTCCGTTTCGCAGAATACGTGTTTTGTTCCTCTTCACAACGACACCCTCCTGAGGGATCCACGTTCGGAGGTCCGAATTAGGGACTAAATTACCTCCGGAATACTTTATCCAAGAAGATGCCACCAACATAAGTATACGTTTGTTCAGTAGACCTGCGTGCCCGCGGTAGAAGTAAAAGTTGTAGTTGCCCCTCGCTTTCAATCGTTCGCAGTAGCTGCATAGCAAAGTCACGTTAGATGATGTTACAAAGCTCGATCAGTCAATCATCCAGAAAAACGTTGCTGCCCTCTTCAGAAATCACAGGTTTGTCCTAACCTCCACACAGGTACTTCTCCGCCGTGATTGCACCTACGGTATATCGTTGAGGCACGCAAGCCACCTCGGCGTGCCTGTGGTTCATAGAAGTTTAGTGTCTACATATAATTAATTTATAAGGGGAATGAGGCAGAGTTGAAATTTATGTAGTGAACGTGCCTTATTACCGTCCGTACAGTCAACGTAACCACTTAGCCTCGTTGGCCTAATTCTCCTCGCTGCGGATCGCGCAGTTGCTCGCCGTCGGAGGTTCGAGTCTTCCCTGGGGCATGGATGTGTGTGTTGTCCTTAGGTTAGTTTACCTTAGGTTAAGTAGTTTGTAATCTATGGGCTAATGACCACGCAGTTTCGTCATATAGATTTACAAACATTTCAACCTTTTTCGGCCTAATTGATACGGCGTCTGCTAGTAAGCAAGAAGTCCCTGCTTAGAATCCCGGCCGCGGAATAAATTTTAATTCAATGCCTCTAATTCAGTTTAATATCTTCAACATATACTTAAGGAGGGGAAGGAAGAAGGATTAGGAAAGAAAGGAATGACAGTGGCTGCATTAGGGCATTGAAATGAAGCAATGGCGACAAGTGAAAATGTGAGCCGGGTTGGGAATTGAACCCGGATTTCCCGCTTTGGGCCGGCGGTCGCCTTAACCACTTGGCTACCCGTGCTCGCCTCCCGTCCGTCTCAAATTCCCACAAGTCGCACGCTATGGCTGTAGCGTTTTATATAATGATGTCCGGCACAAACTTTTAATTTGTTTAATTTGTCACCAAAAGGTAAACCAACTTTGGAAATGCAGCTAACGTCAGCATAACTCGCAAATGGTGAATGAATAATTGATTATTAAATATCAATGTACGGTTGCGGTAACATCATAAAATCGTTCATAGCGTTTTATATAATTTTTACATTTTATAAATACTGTGCTGGTAACTTTTTGATAGATTTTCAGACAATTTAGGTCGTGCCCTTTTTCATATTCATAAATGAGTTCTGACTAGTCGCTTCCGTCACCGGTACCCAAAAATTCTTCAAAAGTTTCTAAATATAAGGGACTGCGGTTATCAGTCTCCAGGTTTACAAACTACTTAAACAGGGTGAGTGAAATGAAAACCTTAAAATTTTTTTTCAATATTATTCATTGTGCAGAAGTGGTACAGAGGTGTATCACTTTTTTACATTATCTCCCCCACGCTTAATGCAAGTTCTCCAGCGCTTACAAAGTGCATCAGTTCCTTTAGAAAAACATGTTTTTGGTAGTTCGCGCAAACACTCATGCGCCGTGTGGCGTGCCTCTTCATCAGAACGGAACTTCTTTCCTCCCTCCAAACATATGGAAATCACTTGTGGCAAGGTCTGGTGAGTATGGTGGCGGAGGAAGACACTCAAAATGCAGGTTTGTGATTGTTGGAACTGTTGTACGGGCAGTGTGTGGCCTTGCATTGTCATGTTGCAAAAGGTCGCCTGCTGACAGCAATCCACGTCGCTATTGATTTGTTGAAGGCCGTACATGATTTTTTAGGAGATCTGTGTATGATACACTGGTGAGAGTGGTCCTTCTAGGTATGTAATGCTCCAAAATGACGCCTTTTTCTTCCCAAAAGAGAGTCAACATAACCTTCCCTGTTGATGGTTCTGTACGGAACTTCTTTGGTTTTGGTGATGAGGAATGGCGCCATTTCTTGCTCGTTCTCTTTGTTTCCGGTTGGTGGAAGCGAACCCAGGTTTTGTCTCCAGTAAGGATTCTTGGAAGGAAGCCATCACCTTCTCGTTCAAAGCGTCGAAGAAGTTCTTCAGAAGCATCGACACGTCGTTCTCTCATTTCAGGAGTCAGCTGCCGTGGCAGCCATCTTGTAGACACTTCGTGAAACTGGAGCACATCACGCACAGTGTGGTGTGCTGAGCCATGACTAATCTGTAAGCATGCTGCAATGCCATTCAGCATCACCCGGCGTTTTCCTTCACTATGGCTACAAATGCTGCAGTGTTCTGTGGAGTCACAACTCGTTGTTCCTGACCTGGACGAGGAGCATCTTCCACTGACGTCACACCATTTGTAAACTTCCTACTCTATTCGTAGACTTGCTGCTGTGACAAATATGCATGACCGAACTGGCAATGGTCGATGAATTTCAATAGATTTCACACCGTCACTGTGCAAAAACCGAATAACAGAACGCTGTTCTTCCCTGGTGCAAGTCGCAAGTGGGGCGGTCATCTTTATACTGATGCTGCAACGGTATCTACATCTACATTCATACTCCGAGAGCCACCCGATGGTGTGTGGCGGAGGGTACCCTGAAGTACCACTATCGGTTCTCCCTCCTATTCGAGTCACGTATTGTTCGCGGAAAGAAAGATTGTCGGTATGCCTCTTTGTGGACTCTAATCTCTCTGATTTTCATAATCTCTTCGCGAGATATCTAAAGGAGAGAGCAATATACTTTTAGACTCATCGGTGAAGGTATGTTCTCGAAACTTCGACAAAAGCCCGTACCGAGCGAGAGAGCGTTTCTCCTGCAGAGTGTTCTACTGGAGTTTATCGATCATCTCCGTAACGCTTTGACGATTACCAAATGATCCTGTAACGAAGCGCGCTGCTCTCCGTTGGACCTTTTCTACCTCCTCTATCAATCCCACCTGGTACGGATCCCACACCGGTAAGCAGTATTCAAGCAGTGGGCGAACAAGTGTACTGTTACCTACTTCCTTTATTTTGGACTGCATTTCCTTAGAATTCTTCCAATGAATCTGTCCGGCATCTATTTAACCGACGATTAATTTATGGTCGTTCCATTTTAAATCACTCCTAACGCATTCTCCAAGATAATCTATGCAATTAAATGCTTCCAGTTGCTGCCCTGCACATTACACTTGTCTACACTGAGATTCAATCGCCATTCCCTGCACCATGCGTCAATTCGATGCAGATCCTCGCGCATTTCAATACAATTTTCCATTGTTGCAACCTCTATACATTACAGCATCATCCACAAAAAGTCTCAGTGAACTTCCGATGTTATCCGCAAGGTCATTTATATATATCGTGAACAGCAACGGACCCACGACACTCCCCTGTGGCACACATGACATCACTTTTACTTCTGCACTTTGCTGCCACCTACAGGCCATTCTGCACGCTTCTTTGTAGCACGCTTACCAACTTACAGGATAACAACGCGAAATTTCGTTTTGTTATTACAAATTTAAGGTTTTGATTTGACTCATCCTCGTAACTTACGCTAAGGACATACACACACACACAACAAACAAACATGCCCGAAGTATGACCCGAACCTGCGACGCTCCTCAGCAAGACGCCTTAGAGCGCTCAGCCACTCTGTTGCGGCACCGATACCCCATCTGGCCTGAGTGGCTATTGGTATCGCGTAGCACAGTCCAGTCCAAACCGCGGGTGCCAGTTACTCTGCAATGCGTCGCGTTCCTAACGCCTGCTAATGGGGACAGACGAGGCGAGACGAGGGGGTCTCCCTACTCTGCCGGGTGACGAGTCGACTACCCTTGGCTTGTCCACCCTATGCTGGAGTGGCACGGGCTCGATTGGAGTGGCGCTTCGCTTCGGGCGTAATTCGGGCTCGCAGGTAGACCGGGCCCTGTGTAGCTGGCGGCCTCAGATGTCTCGTTGACGGCGCGGCGCCACAAAGCAGTGACCTGTAATTAACTTGGCTTACTGCTGTTTGCGGCCTGTGATCTCCGCCCCCGGCGTGCGACGCGAGGTATTCCACACTCCCTCTTGTGACCGTGTCAGTAACTTCGGTGAACAGGCCGGCCAGCAACAGAATTAATGGACTCTGCGTTACAAACGGAACTAATCGCGCAGCGACGGGAGAGGATACGCGAACGACACACTCGTATTTCTGATTACGTATCCCGCACTCAGACTGCGAAGGATGCCCAAATGAATTTATTGCCAAATAAAAAATATTACATTCTTCACCTGGCCATCATTGTTAGTGTTATATTCATTTACTTCCTTTTAAATGAGAAATGAATTCACGATGGAATTCCCCTCAGTAGCTAATTCCCCGCGGGAACAAATTATTTTAAGGGCCCAGCTCGAGTTTCAGATTAGCAAAAATCATAAATTATTTAATGTTGAAGAAGGAAAATGTGCCTCATGGTTGCGAAATATATAGTGAATGGTGTTACTAGTAACGATTTAGTAAATCAAAACCTGAGGCATCATGATGCGGTTTTTCTTGAACCAAATTGTTCATGACTTCATGTGTAATGAACTGTATGTCCAACTGTGATATAATATCGAAGGAACATTCAGTGCTATGTATGTCTGTCTGTGAAATGTCTGCCGGGTACCATTTACAGTGTAGATTTGTCATGCCGATGCCGAATGCCGTATTTACACATCATGAACATCGGAGAAGTAGTAAGAGATAAACATTTTACCATTCAGTATTTTGCTGGGATTTTCAGCGCGAAAAAAATTCGTTAAGTATTTGAAATAATTTATAAAGTTTATTGCAAGTCACTAAATACTCTCATTCTCAAAACGTTCACGAATAAAATCCCCCTATTATGCGCCGCAAGATAGGTAAATTTTCATTGTTTATGACGTGATATCGTATGATGTATTGTATGTGGTTTTCACCACAATAGCAAATGATTCCTGACATTAAAGAATATTTGTACCAAATTTGGTTGAAATCCGTCCATTAGTTTAGGAGCAGATGTAGAATATTATTGCATGATGCAGACGTTTTCACGAATGCCATTGTTTATGACCTCATATTTCCTGTCATATGAGTCGTAGGTACTTTTTATCCCGACAGCAATTATTGTTAGATGATAGTAAGGAACATGTGTAACAATTATGGTTGAAATCGGTCCAGTAGTTCAGAAGATTTTGAATATACATAAACACATACAGCCAGTTTTATAAGATGTATAGATTACCGGTTTCTGATGCACATTGAAGTGCAACTTTAGGATATTTCACTTCATACATCACATCACAAATAAAAGCTTTTAAAACGCAATTGCTCACCAACAATATCTTACTACTGTTGACTTGCCATCATGCAAGTGAAGTCATGTAGTCACACTAAATTAAAGCAAAACTGACTAAATTAGCTACCTAACTCACAAATGTTACTCCACCACAACAACAACTCTTTCTCTCTTACCATATAACAGATTAACTTAAACAGTGTACAGAGGTTTCACGCTCGACAGTCAAAATGTCTCTATTTTGACACGTGTAATTTAAGTGAATATTTGGTTGATGGGTCACGCCGGTACTTTTATTAGAGTACTTACAAATTTGATTCTTTTCTCCTCGCTGTGACATTTTCTACCTAGAAATGAAAACTTAAAGGACTCTAGACAGTAAGTAAACTGAACTAGATACAGTGGAGTCTCGATATTTCAAGTCTCGGAATTATGAGTGTCCCATAAATACGAGCGTCATAAAACAAAACAACAAATTGCGGGTTATTCTATCTTCACAGAAAAAGACATTCCACCATACGACGGGAAATAAATAGTGAAAAGACTTTAAAACCTTTAGGCTGCCAATGTAAATAATTTTTTAAACATTTTGTTTTAAAAATGTCATTTTTTACACGTGTATTTTTTTCAAGGTCGATTTTCTTCTTTTTTACATGTAAATTTCGATTGTTCGAGGTCATCCTGGTCCCGTTCACCTCGAACCAAGGAGACTACTGCACAGCTACCACAAATTTCACAATCCTGCATACCTTCTTGTAGGAAGATAGTCTTTAGATACACAACAAACATTGCAAACAGATACTACGAAATGTCAGTGCTTCAACATGACTACCGCAATACAAAATATGCAGAAAGTAATCAGTTGTTAGCTTCCATAAATACGCTTAACGATTTTGCTCTTGAAGAGTGCTAGCTTTATATTTCCATCTTCACTTCCGTTTTTTGCAATCGAAAAACGACTTCACACATCTCCTTTATTGCACTTCCTGAATACATAGCACATTCATTCAGTATTGCAGTAAATATTTAGAAAAATAAAGTCACAGTTCAGACTAACAGTATGATTGTTGTCGTTATAAATCTATGCAAACTGAACAGAAAAAGGTGTGTTACCACACAATCAGTGTTTCCTAAACCCATATTAATTATTAGAAACAAAAGTTCCTCGCCGTCAAGGAAACTCATTAATAAAACTTTACAGTGTTGTAATGTGATACCCGTTCCATTGTGTACAATACTGATTAAGTTAAATTGTTACTAACATAGTACCGGGTGATCAAAAAATCAGTATGAATATGAAAACTTAACAAATCACGGAATAATGTAGATAGAGAGGGAAAAATTGACACACATGCTTGGAATGACGTGGGGTTTTATTAGAACCAAAAAAAAAGCAATTTTATAAAACATTTCGACAGATGGCGCTGGTCAGCAAAACATCAGTGACTGCTACCATGACGGGTGAGAGGTACGCCGGTATGTTACAGAATCGCATCATCCCCAGCCTGGCTGATAAACACCTGCTGGAACGTACGATTTTTATGCAGGATGGCGCTCCACCCCAAATTGCTAGACGCGTGAAGGATCTCTTGCGCGCGTCGTTTGGTGATGATCGTGTGCTCAGCCGCCACTTTCGTCATGCTTGGCCTCCCAGGTCCCCAGACCCCAGTCCGTTCGATTATTGGCTTTGGGGTTACCTGAAGGCGCAAGTGTATCGTGATCGACCGACATCTCTAGGGATGCTGAAAGACAACATCCGACGCCAATGCTTCGCCGTAACTTCGGACATGCTTCACACTGCTGTTCCCAACATTATTCTTCGACTACACCTATTGTTGAGTAATGAAGGTGAACATACTGAACATTTCCTGTAAAGAAAATCGTCTTTGCTTTGTTCTGATAATTATTGTTTTCTGATCAGTTGAAGCGCCATCTCTCGGACTTTTTTGAACTTTTTTTTAGTTCTAATAAAACCTCATTCATTCCAAGCATGTGTGTCAATTATGTACCTCTCTATGTACATTAATCAGTGTTTTATTAAGTTTTCAAATTAATATTAAATTTTTGATCACCCGGTATATCACTATGCGACAGAATTGCGTTATATTATGCGTAACAATAAAATATCCACCATTTTTAAGCACGAGTACGTTCAGTAAGTTCATGAAAGGTAATTTCTGCCAAGCCTAAGATTCGCTAATTTCTGGCTGAAACTGAAACTGCTGCCTAAAGCAATATTTTGGCTTCAGCTGGCCGTGAACGAAAGCGAATATTGGGTCGGTCCTTACGATATATTATTTCTATTTATGAAATATAAAAAGTGAAATAAAATAACACCTCAATCTCATACACGACACACTAATGAGAATTCAGTCAGACATAGGCTACATCTTATAAGATGAACAGTATATAGACGTATGTGTAATAAACGAAAGGCAACGTTCGAAAAATGTGGCTACGTTCCTGATGGATTTACTTTTCCTTTTGACACAACACTGTAATGAGAATTTCAGGGAGGGACAATCAATGCGCGCAGAAACAGACGTGTTTCGGTTATTGTTCGCAGAGAGGAAAACATCGCGCCGAAAAATACATGTTGTGGGCCCTGCAATTTTGTTCCGTCGTTTTCGCGTTGTTACTTTTATGTAGTAAGTAATTTGCAAGTATACGTGGTTGGAATGTGTGCAATCTCTTTTCAGTGTCTGTTATTGGCCGTAGTTTACACAAAGTCGCAACATAGTGATTCATGCTTTTTTCCCCTACAAAATCTAAAAATTTCTGGCTGCCGAAATTCTGTAGGACAGACTGTCAAAGCAACGTATTATTATTTATTTATTCGCGTCAGAAGCACTAGCAGTGTATAAACTAATCTACAATATATACATGTTATGTGAATACATCATATGTAGAAGACAATTATTTACACTTTTGATGCCCAGAAGTTAGCGACCTTGTATTGAATTTGTTGTTGCATGCAGTAGATCTTGTGGAGTGCATGTTGCTGGACACTGGGTACACTGGAGCAGGTGGGAGGTCGTCTGCGTCGCTCCGCATCCACAGAGTGGCGACTCCACTAGGAAGCCCCATTTAACCAGATTACTCTCACATTTTGTGACACCTGAAGGTAGTCTGATGAGTGATCTCCATGTACTCCACTTCTCTGTGTAGCCGGGTGGTAGTTTTTCACACGATGTAAACCATCCTCCAGTACCGGTGTACCTTGCACGCCATAGTTCGGTTAGGCATTGCTGTGATGTCCCAACTAGAGCCTCCGTAGATCTAAGGAAGCTCTTCCTGGATTTTAATCGTTGGTTTGCTGGTTGATGTCCATATAGGGGATGGGCTTCAGAAGTTTCTGATTTTCCCCTCTCACTTTTTGCTGCTACCTCTCGGCGGATGTCGGGGGGTGTAATGCCCGCAAGACTGTACAGTTTATTTAGAGGAGTGGGCTTTAGGCATCCAGTGATAATGCTACAAGTATCGTTAAGAGCAACATCTACTATTTTGGCATGTCTGGATTTGAACCACACTGGACTTGCATATTCTCCAGCAGAGTAACTTAGTGCTAGGGAAGAGGTTCTTATCGTGTTGCGGTGTGCTCCCCATGTTGTCCCTATTAGCTTTCTGATGACATTGTTTCTAGCTGCCACTTTTTGGTTAGTATTCAGGCAGTGCCTCTTGTAGGTTAATTCACGGTTGAGAGTGACTCCTAGGTATTTGGGATATGTACATGGTTCTAGTGTGGTATTTTCCCTGGTAATTTTGAGGGTTCTAGCAGCCTGCCTGTTTTTGAGGTGGCAAGCACAAGTCTGTGTTTTCCCAGGATTTGGTCTCAATTGATTCTCCCTGTAGTAAGCTGACATTTCTCTTAATGCAACGTATTATAATATTATATATCTGCGCTTAGACTGATAAATGTACCGCGGAAACGTGTGCTTACAACTGGTGCATTCCAACCACGTAATTTGCCTTGTAATAGTATCGCCAATGATATTACACTACGTAGAACAGAAGAAGGAATACATTAAAAAACATGAGATTCATGAAAGAAACACAGCGGCTTTAAATTTAGAATTAAAGTTGAAATTCTCCTTTTCTTGTCTCTCCTTTTTTTCTTTAAACTAAAGTCAGTCTAATGAATTCCGTGGAGTGGCACTGAAAAAGAAAAACGCTCATTCCTGAAAAAGCTTTTTATGAGAGCACGTGAAATCAGCTGTCATCAATAAAACATTGTGTGATGGAGAAAGTAATAAAATTGCACTTGACGCTCGAGAATTTAATAGTAGGCATCATATTTTAATGCCGTCTATACTGTAGCTCCTATCAGTTGTTGGGGTTTCACACGTTAACCAAGATATCACATGAAAGCTTTGAATCGGGGAGAAATGGAGGGTATGATGATATTCTTTGATTAATTTTGAAAAACGTCAGAGATAGGGGGAATGTTGGTGGCAACTACGTTATTAAAGTTAGGCTCTACCTTCACGGTTGCGATACATTGTTTTGATGATATCAGCCAGAAATCAGTAAATTTAAAATGAGAATAACTGAAAGTAAAACACCATCGTGATCAAGAATTGGACGGGTGGAATTTTGATGTGCAGTGGATCGTGAGATAAAATTTAGTTGCGGGCTCCGTGTTCGCGGTTGGTAAAATTTCACGGGGATAGAAAAAACCTTATTCTTTTCATTCTCCACTCCGAGGAGTGGAGCGGGCTGTTTGAGATCCGGCCCATAAAGAGTCGCGGTTCTATTCAGGCAATTATCAGACAAGCTGATAGTGGGGCAAAGGGGGAATCCCAATTGGGAATAAGTGGGAGGGGCTTACCAGTTCCGGCATACGCCTTACAACCAAGGAAATGGTAAATTATCTACGCCACTATGAGGTGTGAAATCAAGTAAGAACACCTCCGCCATGAAATTAATGAACGTATATATTTCCATGTATATTTTCTTTGAATTTAGCACTATGCTTACAGCAATTTTAATGGTGAACAAGGAGAGCTGCTAGCAATGCGTCTTAACTCGACGGCGGCAAAAGACAGACAAATGAAGCGGTTCGCTGTTCTTTCTCTCCGGCGCTAAAACAAAGGAATGAAGGATTTTCAGAGATTATATTTCATTAGAGAGAAAGGAAAACGATCTTGGAGTCGCGACGTTAATTATTGTATATTTATTTATTTTTATTGGTAGCGTTTCACGTCAAATCAAAAGTCTGTTGCAGGGTCCAGAAAGTGTTGTATTGGTCAAAGAGAACACCTCTTGATCGCTTACTTTGTGCCTTTTATTATTGGATAGTCGGCAGTGTCAATATCCACTCAGCTTTAATGGAGGATATTTTAGATAGATTATTTAATTCAAATAAGGTTGTTGTGTAATTTCTAGAGTGAAAACAACAGTATCCACCTATTAGTTGAAGTTCTTTTAAACTTTTGTTGGTTGTAAGATGGAAAAAAAATTGTCTCGATTTTACTACTTCCCTCTCTTCTAAATTACAAAATTGCATTCTTATTAGGAACATTTCCTTTTACGGAGGACTACTAACGGTCACTTTACTTCGCGCTTTTTGTGCTACTTTCTATTCGCAACATTTTCCAGTATTTTTAATCAGTTCTGTCTGTTTAAAAACTGCACGTACTATAGAATGTAACAGAATATTCTAGCAAAACTAGAATTTAAATTTCGTTATTTCAGAAGGAACTAACATATACTATCAATACAATATTTGCAGCTGCAGCAGCATCAAAAGTAACTTTCCACGGTTCTTGACGATACGTGTTGGCACAATAATGATAAACCTGTGATCATATTGTTCTGAAGTATTTGTGACATCCATACTACAACGTGTTTGTCACTCAGAAGAAGTAATTGAAGATAAAAGAAACATAATATTCCGCTTGTAGCTAAATCATGGCTACATTAGCTTGCATGTTCTATTGCAATTTGTTGGAAAGTTATAATAGTACATACTTTGCTAAAGAGTGAAGTTGCTTACACGTGCTGATGTGATACACCATAAATGAAAACTGTTTGGGATACTATGAAAATAAATAGCCCAAAGGATTTTGAGAAAGTCAATGTGGTGTTGCGAAAATTTCCTCCGTCGTGTATATCCTATACATATTATAAATGCGAAAGTTTGTATGGTTATTACCGCATCACGCTAAAACTACAGCACTGATTTAGATGATTATCTTTTTTACTTTCGAATATACAAAAAGATTCTTGGATACTGCAAAAACGGCTTAACTGATATATAATTACATACACAAGAAATCTGAATGTTGGCGTTTATGCCGCATTCATTTTCATTTGTTGTAACAAATGAAGTATGTATATAAATTGAAGACTTTAATTAAAATATGCTCTAAGTACCATGGCAAGAAAAAAACATTGACGTTTTGTGTAGAATGGGATCTAGATACCAAGCCCTATTTTGTGTACAAAGCGCGAACTGCCACGGATAAATAGCGTACGTAAACTGTTATCGTAATTATTTAAAATTGTATTCTCTTTGGATTTCAATGAATAATAGTTTCTTTGGTGATTTCGATTATTTATAGCATTCGAACGTTTGGATTTAGTTCTTTTGTTGGTTCGCTTTGCATTTGTAGGATCTCAACAGTTCGATTCTCCGTTAGATGTCTTTTTTATCTCTTTACTTTTCTCCGTTACGTTTGTTGTTTATTTCGTTACTTTTCTCTGTTAGGTTTGCTGTTTATTTTGTTCCTTTATTTGGCATTTGTTTTCGATTGCTGTATTGTTGTTATTGTAGTTACTTACTGTCAGGGGTGCCATCCCACAAGTTGGAGCTGAAGGTGGGTGTGCCTGTTTTATTGATGCGTAACTTGGATGCACCACGATTATGCAATGGCACCAGATTACGCAACACGGACCTGAGAAGGCATATCGTGCAGGCCACCATCATCACCGGTGGAGCCAAGAGAGAGACTGTATTAATACCACACGAATTCCCATCATCCCAACAAACTTGCCATTCCAGGTTAACCGGTTACAGTTCCCACTGAAAGTGGCCTTCTAGATTACTATAAACAAGAGTCAAGGACAAACATTAAAAGTGGCAGGTATTCATGTGGCCACCCCATGTTTCTCGCACGGACAGCTCTACGTAGGCTGCTCCCGTGTATCAAGAGCTAGAAATCTCTACGTATACTCGGAGAAGAAGAAGTCTTGAAACGTCGTTTACAGGGACGTATTGCAATAGATTTTTTGGCTCTCCATCCGTTCCAAGACAATTATATATACCGTGCTAACAATGTCGCAAACAGTCATGTAGTTATTTATACCATTTCTTGGCACTTAAATGTCTGACTATTGAACCGCGGGTAACACCGCGGGGAGCAGCTAGTAAGAAATATTTCTATACTGCACGCTGCGAGAAAAGTAAGATATGCTGTGCTGTAAACATGTGCGGTTTTGTTTTTTCCTTCCCAGTCATTTTTAACATAAAACAGGAAAGTTGTTTTTATGCCTACACTTATAAACATACCTGTTAGTACAATACAACCATTAAACGTGCGGCCATTGAAGCTACTAACCTCATAGATAGAGCAGCTCAAAACGTCTCTCTAATAACCCGTTTCCTATTGATTTACCTGTCCATTTTTACTTCCATCCCCTATCAAGTTACCGATTGCAATCACAATAAATAAGATCAGAGAGCAGAGTATGGGGGAATGAAATGGATTTAAAAAGGGGAGATGATATAGACGCAGAGAGGAAGGGGAGGAGATGGATATGGTGTGGGGTAAGAGGGAGTGGTGTGACGGTAGGGGGAGGAGGAGATGGACAAAGGAAGGGGAAGGAAGGGATAGACACAGGGAGAAGCTACTGCTAAGCGTTGCCGGGTCTGCTAGTAACCTAATATAATATTTGTGACAACGATTTTATGAATCAGGCAATTCTACTCGTCCTTCAAGAGATATATGACAGGGGTGTTGCTGGTAGCAAAGCTGGTCTACCTACTTCTCTTCACACGTTTCGACTACAGTGCAGCTTTAATCAGACACATTAATTTCAGAGCAACGTTACCGAGAGCGCGACGTGTGTGCATCAAATAACGTCATCGTAAATATCCACCGACCTGTTTGCTAGACCGCGTCCAAACCGATACTTTGTGGTTGTCTGTTTCAGTAGTGCTCATTTATTACGCATTTCAGCAACGTTACACTGCGTTTTAAATTTCAATTACGATGGACACGTCTCTGAGTGAATAACTAGATTATTTTTCTATTGACATGAGGACAGTCAGATAATGCGCACTTTAATCGGTGGCAGAATAATTTAAATACGTCCGAAAGAATAAAAAGACATTACCCAATAAATGTCGCGCCAAATCTGCACAGAATTTCGTTTGTAAATTAAGTCACAATAAGGTTGTTCTAGAAGTGACAAAGAAACTTTTAAGTAGAAAGACAAAAATATCATCCTGAGAGAACAGCAACAAACGGTATGAGGACTTTTTTGTAATTGTATCTCCCAAAATTTCCTCATAGCGATTGTGGCTGCTCTCTTAGGGTGACATTTTTGGGCTTTCTTTATAATTTTCAGTTGATGACAGTAAGCAAAAAATAAGTCCATAAGTGTGATGAAACGTATGATGGCAAAGCTAAGTTTCAACATGGGCTCACGGATTTCAAACCTTTATAGGGTAAAAAGTACTCCTCGTAAGTAAAGTAAAGAGCACACCCTCTTTGGTCCCAACGCTCAGCTATTTTCTAGAATATAGGTCTGAATAACCTACCACGTTTTATTTGCTTTTTTAATTTATTTATTTATTTCATATTCCATAAATCCATGTTGTGACTAATCACACGGATGTGGAATGATTCATGTTAACAAAATAAAATGTTCAAATGTTTGTAAAGCTTATGGGATGTAACTACGGGGTCATCAGTCCCTAAACTTACAAACTACTTATGAACTACTTACGAACTAGGACGGCACAAATATCCATGCCCGAGGGGGATTCGAACCCCCGACCGTAGTGGCCGTGCTAACCGTGACTGGAGCGCCTCAGTCACCTCGGCCACCGCGGCCGGCGTTAACAAAATACAGAGATTCAATAAATATTTATACAATTGTATATATCTATCATAATTTGGTGTATAATCTTAGAGGCAGAAGTAGATCTAAAATTAGTAAGATATCTCAATTAACATAAAAGCAATCAACGAAAAAGAAAAACGGTCCCTCTCTTATTTAAAGCGGTAAGATGCATAATTCCTTTAAAACTTAAAAACAGAGAGTGTCAAATACACGAGACAAGACAAAATGTACTAAAACAATCATTGTTTTGTCTGCAGAAATTCTCCAGAGAGTAAAGTAACTTTTATATTGTTATTGTTCAAGCTTGCGTTAAAATGTAGACAGGACATTAATATGTATTTTGATGTCCGCTGAGTTGAATAATGGACACCATTTTGTATAACAGTTAAACGTTTCAGATCCGTATGTAGATAATTTTTAGACATAGTATTGTAGTCATGATATTCACTGTTAGATTTAAAAAGATAAAAATTATTTGAAAGAAAAATCAATATAAAAATATGAATTCAGAGGTAGTGGTTAATATATTTAACTTTGGGGACAGTTTTCTACAAAAATATCTAGGGTGAACACCACGAATTACTCTAATTGCACTCTTCTGTGCGGTAAATATTTTGGCAGGTTTATGATAACCCCAAAATATTATGCAATAGGACATAATTAAGTAGTATCTATGTCAATAATAGGGGTGATTACCCTGAGGGCGTAAGATGCAACACTCTTTCAAGAAGATCTACTATATGCTCAGACAAGTTCAATTTACAAACACTTAGCATGCCCTACCACTCCCATGAATCACAGACATTGCCGAGGTGGGGTGGCTTGCGTGCCTCAACGATACAGATAGCCGTACCGTAGGTGCAACCACAGTGGAGGGGTATCTCTGGAGAGGCCAGACAAACGTGTGGTTCCTGAAGAGGGGCAGCAGCCTTTTCAGTAGTTACAGGGGCAACAGTCCGGATGATTGACTGAGCTGGCCTTGTAACATCAGCTAATGTGGCTTTGCCACACAGTTACTGCGAACGGCTGAAAGCAAAGGGAAACTACAGCCGTTACTTTTCCCGAGGACATGCAGCTCTACTGTATGAACATATGATGATGGCATCCTCTTGGATAAAATATTCCGTAGGTAAAATAGTCCCCCTTCGGATCTCCGGGCGGGGACTACTCAAGAGGATGTTATCGTCAGGAAAGACAGTACTGGCATTCTATGGGTCGGAGCGTGGGATGTTAGATCCCTTAATCGAGTAGGAAAATTAGAAAATTTAAAAAGGGAAATGGATAGCTTGAAGTTAGATATAGTGGGGATTAGTGAAGTTCGGTGGAAAGAAGAACAGGATTTCTGGTCAGGCGAGTACAGGATTATAAATATAAAATCAATTGGGGGTATTACAGGAGTAGATCTGATAATGAATAAGAAAATAGGAATGCGGGTAAACACCTATGAGCAACACAGTGATCGAATTATCGCAGTCAAGATAGATACGAAGCCAACACCGACCACAGTAGTACAGGTTTATATGCGAACTAGCTCTGCCGATGATGAGGAGATCGAAGAAATATATGAGGAGATAAAGGAAATTATTCAGACAATTAAGGGAGAGGAAAATTTAACTGTTATGGGAGATTGGAATTTGGTAGTAGGACAAGGAAGGGAAGGGAAGATAGTAGGTGAATATGATCTGGGCAAAAGGAATGAAAGAGGAAGCCGCCTGGTAGAAATTTGCACGGAACATAATTTAGTTATAACAAACACCTGGTTCAAGAATCACAAAAGAAGGTTGTATACGTGGAAGAGATTAGGAGACACCGGGAGATACCAGACATATTTTATAATGGTAAGACATAGATTTCGGAACCAGGTTTTAAACTGTAAGACATACCCAGGGGCAGATATAGACTCTGACCATAACTTGTTGGCTTAATTATATCCATTATTGATTATAGTGTTTTATACACGATCTATGTGGTTGAGCCTACTTGACAAAATAAATAACTTGTTGGTTATGAACTGTAGGCTGAAACTGAAGAAGCTACAAAAAGGTAGGAAAATAGGGAGATGGGACCTGGATAAAGTGAAGGAACCTGAAGTTATTAAGAATTTCAGAGGGAGCTTTAGGCAACAATTGACAGAAATGGGGGGAAATAAAACAGTAGAGGAGGAATGGGTAGCATTGAGAGATCAAATAGTGAAGGCAGCAGAGGACAAAATAGGCAGGAAGGCAAGACCTACAAAAACTCCTTGGATATCACAGGAGATACTAAATTTAATCGATGAAAGGAGAAAATATAAAAATGCAGTAAATGAAACAGGCAAAATGGAGTACAGATGACTAAGAAATGCCATTGACAGGAAGTGCAAAATGGCTAAGCAGGAGTGGCTAGAAGACAAATGCAAGGATGTAGAAGAATATATAAATAGGGGAAAATAGATACAGTCTACAGGAAAATAAAAGAAACATTTGGAGATAAGAAAATCAGCTCTATGAATATCAAGGACTCTGATGGAAAACCAGTTCTCAGCAAAGAAGGGAAAGCTGGAAGGTGGAAAGAGTATATAAAGAGGCTCTATGAAGGAAATGAACTTAGAGACGATGTTATAGGAAGGGAAGAGGCAGTAGATCAAGATGAAATAAGAGATACTGTACTGAGAGATGAATTTGACAGAGCATTGAAAGACCTAGGTCGGAACAAGGCCCCGGGAGTAGATAACATTCCCTCAGAACTATTGAAGTCTCTGGGAGAACCAGCCATGACAAAATTGTTTCACCTGGTGTGTAAGATGTATGAGACACGTGAAGTACCCTCAGACTTTAAGAAAAATGTTATAATCCCCATTCCAAAGAAAGCAGGTGCAGTCAGGTGTGAAAACTACACTACCATAAGTTTAATAAGTCATGGTTGCAAAATATTAACACGAATTATTTACAGAAGGATGGAAAAGCTGGTAGAAGCCGACCTCGGGGAAGATCAGTTTGGGTTCAGGAGAAATGTAGGAACACGGGAGGCAATACTCACTTTACGGCTTTTCCTAGAAGATAGATTAAGATAAGGCAAACCGACATTTCTAGCTTTTGTAGATTTGGAGAAGGCTTTTGACAATGTTGATTGGAATAAACTCTTTCAAGCTCTGAAGCAAGCAGGAGTAGAATGTAGGGAGCGTAAGGTTATTTATAACTTGTACAAAAACCAAACAGCGGTTGTCAGAGTTGAAGGGCATGAAAGTGATGCAGTGGTTGGAAAGGGAGTAAGACAGAGTTGTAGCCTTTCTCCAATGTTATTCAATTTGTACATTGAGTAAGCTATAAAGGAAAGCAAGGAGAAATTTGGAGAAGGGATTAAAGTTCAGGGGGAAGAATTAAAAACATTGCGTTTTGCCGACGACATAGTAATTCTGTCAGATACAGTAAAGGACCTGGTAGAGCAATTGAACGGAATGGAGAGTGTGTTGAAAGGTGCATATAAGATGAACATTAACAAGAGCAAAACTAGGGTAATGCAGTCTAAGAAAATCAGGTGATGCTGAAGGAATTAGATTAGGTAACGGAGCAATATGAGTTTTGTTACTTGGGCAGTAAAATAACAAATGATGGTCGCAGTACAGAGGATATAAAAAGCAGAATGGCAATGGGTAGAAAAGCGTTCTTGTAAAAGAGAAATTTTTTAACATCGAATATTGATTTTAGCCTAAGGGAGTCCTTTCTGAAGGAATTTGTATGGAGTGTTGCCTTGTATGGGAGTGAAACATGGACGATGAACAGTGCGGACAGGAAGAGGATTGAGGCTTTTGAAATGTGGTGCTACAGAAGAATGCTGAAGATTAGGTGGGTGGATCGCGTAACTAATGAGGAGGTACTGTACAGGATTGGGGAGAAAAGAAATTTCTGGCATACCTTGACTAAAAGAAGGGATTGTGAATTTAGCGTTGGAGGGAAGTGTGTGGGGTAAAAACAGCAGAGGAAGGCCAAGAGATGGATACAGTAAGCAGATTCAGACAGATGTATGTTGCCGTTCTTATGTGGAGCTGAAGAGGCTTGCTCAGGATAGGGTATTGTGGAGAGCTGCATCCAGTCTCCGGATTGAAGACCATAACAGCATGCCTAAGAGCTTGAAAAATCACTTTGTATTATATTTTGGTTACCACAGCTCAATGAAATACTTTTGTTATCTTACTGAGCAGTATGAAATTATATATATGGGCTTAAACCAGTGTAGGATATCAAATAGTACAGATTTACATTTGTTTCCTACTTCACTGTTTCTTCGACCTACAAGCAGAATATTAGTGTCATCTACAAAGAGTAAATTTGATGTCAGTGTTTGTGAACAGTGGGAGGTCATTGAAGAAGAAAAGGAAACATATAGGTCCCTAAATGGAGCCTGGTGGCACCCTGCACTTTAATAAGCCCCAGACAGTCCCATCACATTCTGTTCTGTAATATTACTGAATCCACTTTCCAAACCTACCTCTCAGGCCATAAAACTTGGCCTTCTGTAAGAGAAAGGCGTGGTCTAGACAATCGAAGGACTTTGACAGGTAACAGAATATTCTAGTAGGTGATATTTTATTATTTATTGACTCAATAATTTAATTAGTAAGTTAAGAAATAGCTTGCTCTGTTGATCTGCCTTTCTGAAATCCAAATTAGATTCTACTGAGGACGTTATGGTAGTTGATATAGCCAGCAATTCTTTCATATATTAGTTCCTCCGATACTTTTAAGAAGTTACTGAGCAGAGATATTGGGTGGTATCTGGAAACATTAGTTGGGTCACCCTTCATAAAAAGTGGTTTCACAAAGGCAAGTTTTAATTCTCTGGGACAATACCTTGCTGTATAGATTTATTAAAAAGATGACACAGGAGTTTACATACACTGTCACTACAGTACTTCGGAACTTAAGATGAAATGTTGTCAGTATCTGTGGAATTTTTATTTTTCAAGGCCTTTATGGTACTTTTAACTTCAGTAATAGTGACTGGAGCTATACAAATTGTGGCATATAGATTGGGATTAGTTCTGTTTATTCAATACACAGCACCATTCAGCGAATCCTTACAACCTACATGTTCTGCTGCAGTTAAGAAGTGATTGTTTAGTTTATTACGTACTGTAACTGGATAATGGATATCCTTATCATCATAACTGATTTCTATGATATTAACAGTCTTATTGTTGTTGCCACATTCTTTGTAACATTCCATACTTTTAATTTTCTTGTTGGATTTTGCAATTTCGGATTTAATATATACGTGTTGTTTTTAATTTGTTTATCTCCCTTTTTAAAATCTTACAGAACTGTTTGTAATGGGATGTTGCAAGGCGATCAGTTGACTCTGAGTGAGACATGTAAATACCTCTTTGTCTGACAAAAAGTTTTGATAGCTTATGTAATCCGTGTTTTACTGGAAGAGACCCAAATATTCTTTCTGAGAGTTTTCCCAGTGTACCTGTGATAAATTGTAGTTAAAATAAGAAAGTATTTGTATTTATACATTTATAGGACTGTGTGAGGACGTTTGTTGCATATATTTACGTTACTGACATTAAGTTGTTGGCCATGACGGCTAGATAAACCAAGCATGACTTTACTTACACTGTTGATTATATTCTTCAAGGTGAAAATATTGTCTCAAAGGCTGTTGCAGTTTTCCATAACTCTAGTGGCCCAGTTAACTGTAGCAGCCAAGTTGTATGAATTCCTCAAATGCTTCAAGTCAGTTTATGATAATTATCAGTAAGTCCCCTGCAAATATTAAGTTTCTGATTTAGAGAACAATTTGGCCAAAAGACATACTAAATTATTAAGAAAGATACAAAACTTTCCTTCTGGTGCTTTGTATATGGTAAGTACAGTAACTGTCATGTTCTTAGCAGTGATTTCAACCCCATAGACTTCAAAACGTTAAACTACACAATATTTATTTACGTCCAACGGCTTACATATCATTTTACTGTTAATGTAGAATACAGCAACGCCTTTCTCTTTAACCGATTAAAAATAGTGAGTACCTAGTTCAAAGCCATCAAACTGCAACCCATCAATTCCAACTGTCGTGTGGTGCTCAGTAAAACATAAAACATGAGGACGAGTAACAATATCCATATACCCTAGATTTATAGATAAAAAGTTTAATTTACTTTTGAGGTTTCTGACATTTCGATGCAGAATAATAAGAATGGTAGAGTTATCTCCAATGTCCATATGCAGAATTCTTTGACGGTTCACATCATACTGCATTTTCTTGCTTAGAACTGAACTGGGTCCATCGTGACCTATGTTACAGCTGGAACTACCATCGCTAAGGTCGTGTGAGTCCAGGCCAGAATAATCAACATATCGCTTCGCACTCTTCTTGCTCTTGTGGAAAAACGTGGAACAGCTCCTTCTCTTGGGCACGCTATAGCAGAAATACTTTCAAAATGTTGAGGTTATTTAGACGGAGCTTCTTCCTGTGGGTTGATATTTCTGGGGAATGTGACTGGGATGAAATTACATCACTGCTGCTGGCTATTAAAGAAATTCCTATCACAAGTGCAGAAGGTACACCATTTGATTTGGATTTGAAGGTGTTTGGCTGAGAGGCAAATGACTTTCTCATATTGGCATTAGTTCCATTTATAGTTTGGCATATACTGGCCTTTGTAGCACTATTTTGTTTCGATTTGGTAGTGTTAGGTTGAGACAGAGATGTACATCTATTCATTGTTTCCAAATTGGTTAGCAGTGTAGTTTGGCATGGAGCAGATTCCGTAGCACAGAATGTAATTTTTCTCACAGAGTAGGTAGTAAGTGCTTTTGTTACTTCACGCTGTTTCCTTGGGTGTGTTATTGATGTTGATATGTTTCTGCACAGACTAGACTTCCCTGTTTGTTTCGGTATACATCGTGATTAGTATAATCACTTCTTTGCAAAAAACGCATTTATATCAATTACTTTCAAGCTTTGCTGACAAGTTCATTATATATTCATTTGACTTACATAGATTAGATTAGATTAATACTTGTTCCTTAGATCATGTATACGACATTTCGTAATGATGTGGAACGTGTCAGTTTAGTAAATTTTGTCTGTACTTGACAATCTATATTTTAAGAATTTTGTTTTTTGTTTTTTTTTATTGTTATTTTTTTTATTTATTTATTTTTAGGCTTACTGTCGTGTTAAATTGTGGCTTATAATAACAGTAGGGAATAGTACAAAGCAATTTCTTTGTTTGACTCTATGCTACAACAGACTTCTTTATGTCAGAGATAACGTTGTTTTTATTACGAATGTCATTCGTCCCTGTAAGTATGAGAAATTACATCATCACATTTGAAATCACTAGCAAGTTCAGCTGCGTCTTCAACTACACTACCAACGCATGTATTTGGATTGATAACAGATGCTGTTCAATAACTTAGTTTTAGAAAAATCATGTAATAAAGATTAACAATTTCGTCCATGACTCATGGGTTGTCCGTTTCTAGTACCCACTCATTCATCTAAAAATTGGGGTAACCTAATGCAGGCACTGGAACACCGGCGTAGCGCAGTGGGTAAATTAATAAATTGCTAATTTATTAATCCGGTATTTATTAGCAATTCTATATCTCCCGACTGTTAGTTACTTCTTAAGGCGTTATATCATTTTGTGACACCTGTAAATTTGTCTGAGACTGGTATTCAACCCCGGATCTGGAGCTTATCGCTAGCGGTCGGCCTCTGCAATGACAAACTGAGCCAAGAACACATCTATCAACAGAGAACAAACATAATCCCATGTCCGTTTTCCTTTCCTTTTTTTTCTTCTTTTCTGTTACTACTATGAACGTATTATCAATTCTACGATTTTGTCGATTAATCTGCAGATTGGAACGCAGTTACTCTTTATTACTTGCAACTATTTATTACAAAAGTTTGAAGAAAATTACAATGTACTTTGTTTAAACTGGCGTCATTAATGCCGTCATGCCTTTATCTGGAGAACAAGGCCAACATTTATGTGGATGGTACTTGTTGAAGCACGAAAAATATTCTTTATTTTTAAACCACTCGTATTTTTGTGCACGCAGTTTTCTGTCACTGGCAACGTGGTTTTAAGTCTGTCGCAGAAAATCACAATTTCATGTTGCGTTGATATTTAAAATGCAGAACGCTGTTCCACTTATTTTGAAATAGTGTTGCCCTAAATTGTTTTATAATGTAGGAAAGTATTTTGACATAATCTGTATCCACACTCTCCGTATTTTATTTAAAAACGAGCGTTCTTTGAAAACCTTTCCTATAAGTCTCATTTTGCTAGATAATTACGTCACAAATGTGGATAAATCACGAGTAAAATTAATTTCGATGGAAAATCTGTCAAAAGTAAGTTTTTAATATTAATAACACAGAAAGAATTTACGACGTCAGCTGTTTAAGCTGTTAGTGGGCAATGAAATAATTCAATAAACGAACTTCAAAATTTACGCCCCAGCCGTTTGTCACGAGTTTAGGAAGGAGAAAGGAAGCTCAGGGCCTAAATCCTGCCTGATAGTTAGAGACGGATCTCACGCTCGGGTAGGAATAGAGAAGGAAATCAGAGGAACCACCCAGACATTTGCATGGCCATTACTAGTTACTTGCTTACCTGTTCTACTTACATATAGAACGAGGAAAACATGTATACGCATCCGTACAAGTCCTAATTTTTGTGATCTCATCTTTGTGGTCTTTACGCGAAATGTAGGTTAGCATCAGTAAAATCGTTCTGCAGTACACCTCTAATGCTGGCCCTTTACATTTATTCAAGTGTGTCTCGAAAGGAACGTCTCCTTCCCTCCAACGAATCCAATTTGGTTCCAGAAGCATTTCAGTAGCACTCGGGCATTGATCGAATCTCCCTAACACGGGCGCCCTCCTCTGAACTGCCTCTGTCCTTTAAATCGATCTCGCGGAGATCACAAACACTTGAACAATATTCAAGCCGGGTTTGTACAAGCGTTTGTATGCGGTCTGCTTCACAGACAAATCGCATCTTCCCACAATTCTCCCAATAAACCGAAGTCGAGCATTCGCCTTCCCCATGACTGCTGGTACCATTTCATATCGCTGTGAAACGTTACGTCCAAATATTTGATTGACACGACTCTGTCAAGCAGCACACTACTAAAGCTGCATTCGAACATTATGAGATTGTTTCTCCTCTTCATCTGCAACATCTTACATTTTTCTACATTTAGCTCTAGTTGCCAATTCTTTCACCACCGAGAAATTTGGTCAAAGTCATCGGGCATCCTACAATAGTTATTCAATGACAATAAACATAGAAAATAATAGGGGTCCTATCTCACTTCCCTGGGGCACCCCTAACAACACCCTTTTCTCTGATGAACACTCGCTGTCGAGGACAGCGTACTGGGTTCTATTACTTAAGTATTCTAGCCATTCACGTATTTGGGTACTTACTACATAAGCTCGTACCTTCCTTAGCAGTCTGTAGTGCGGTACCGTGTCAAACGCCTTTCGAAAATCGAGAAATAGGTATGTAGTTTGTCTGTTGCCCTTCATCCATAGCACGCAAGATGTCATGAAAGAAAATGGAAAGCTGAGTGTCGCTAGCTCGATGCTTCCTGAAGCCATCCTGATGAATGGACAGAAGCTTTTCGCCGCGGTGGAATAACCGTGCGCACTGAGGCTCCATGCTGCGGTGCGCGCGGCCGTTCGCCGCCGAGGGTTCGAGTCGTACCTCGGGCATGGGTGTATGTGTTGTCCTTAGGTTAGCTTAACTTAGTGTAAGTAGTTTGTAAGCTAGGGACTAATAACCAAGCAGTTAAGTCCCATAGATTTACATACATTTGAGAAGGTCTCAAGTAAATTACTACGTATATTAGAACAGTATATGTTCAAGAATCCTACAGCAAACACATCTTAACGACATAGGTCCGTAATTTCGTGGGTCCTTTATTGTACCTTTCTTATACACGGGAGTTACTTGTGCCTTTTTCCAGTCGCTTGAAACTTTGCGCTGCATCAAATATTCGCGATACGCAAGCTAAGTAAGAGGCCAATGCCACTTGTAAAATCGGATTGGTATCCCATCTGGACCGGACGACTTTGTTTTCAACTCTCTCAGCTGCTTCTCTACCCCAGCTATTCCTATTACTTTGTCCTCCATTTGGGAGTTCGTGCGACCATCAAATGAAGGTATGTTAGCAGGGTCCTCCTGCGTGAATGATTTCTTCAATGTTACATTTAAAACGTCGTCCTTGATTTTGCTGTTTCAACGAGTAATTGGATATAGACCTTCAATACGCTTACCGATTTTACATGGGACCAGATTTTTCTCGGTTTCTCGCCAAGAGCTTTTTCTAAGTTATGACGGTGGTAGTTATTGTATGCTTCGAACACTGTTCTTTTTATAGACTCGAGAAAATCTACTAACTTTTGTTTGATTTAATTTGCTTGATATCTTTCGAACAGAGCCGAGAGTGTAACTGCCCTTTCTTTCTCAGCATTTTGCGAATATTACTATTAAAACACGGTGGGTCTTTCCCATCCTTAATCCACATTGTCAGCACATATTTCTCCAGCGTTTTATTTACAACGCATTTAAATTTTGCCCATAATTACAGTAAGTCCACTGTACCGGAACTAAACGATGTTCATTCATTCCTGAAGTGGGACGCTAAAATTGCTTTTCTGATGTTTCTTGCACAAACACTCTCCTAGGCTCCTTGACCGATTTATTAACTTTGGTGGCCGTTGTCGCTATGACTACATCATGATCGCTAAGCTCTGTCTCTAAAATGATATCATTAACAAGGTCTGGCCTGTTTATAGCTATAATGTCCAAAACGTTTCCATTGCTTGTGGGCTGACGATTTAGCTGCTCAAAGCAGTGTTCGGAAAACGTTCTTAACAATAGTTCACAAGACTGTTTGTTTCCACACCCTGTAGAGAAGCATGTGCGTGTGTACTCGGTAGGCAGAAGTCGCCCCCAACTAATTAAGCATGGTCCGGGTACCTTCTCGATTCTTCTTCTTTATAGCGATCACAGGCCCTGTAAACCACGCTCTGCATCTGTTTCTACCGTCTTCTATCTTTCGCTGCTTCTTTCCATACCTCAGAAATTTCTAATGCTGCTACATTCTTCTCTGTGCCATCTTTCCATCTTTTGCCCAGTGATCTTGCTGCTAGCAGAATTCTCTACAGTGCTTTCTTGGGTATTCTGTTGATTTACATTCCAACCACATGTCCAGCCCATTGCAGTCTCCTACTTTTCTTTCAAAAACAACCACTTTATCTCTTTCAGTCTCTGTTAGAGACCAACTTGCCGACTATACTGTACTATGGGGCAGATGACTGTATATCTTCATATTTGTGGTGATTGACAAAGTTTTGAGTGGGGTGCTCAGTACGTACAGATATCTTAAACGTGAGGCTATTCTCTCATTTATATTCAGTGTAATGTTAGTTTTACTACTAAAGGGTGATCCAAAGTATTTAAAGTGATGATCTTTTCTGAAAGTAGAATGTTGGTCAATTTCAGTGTATGGATTTTCATATATTCTGTTTTGTCTTGGTTTATCAAAAGTCTAATTTTTGCTGGCACTGTGCCTGAGAGATCTGTACCTGTCCTTCAGCTCTTCCTCAGTATCACTGAGCAAAAATATATTAACTTCACTGTGTTCGACTCGGAGACCATTGTACAGGTGTAAATTACTCTCCCGAACTGCTTTCTCCAAAGCAAGATTGAAGA
This sequence comes from Locusta migratoria, assembly GCA_026315105.1. Lineage (NCBI taxonomy): Eukaryota > Metazoa > Arthropoda > Insecta > Orthoptera > Acrididae > Locusta > Locusta migratoria. The sequence continues at coordinate 23,667,634 of CM048748.1, read as the reverse complement.
GAACACATGAAAGAGCATCTCCTTGTCGTAGGCCTGTTTTGAGTGAGATGTTGGGAGATACGAATCCTCTGAACTTCGCTGATGCCTGGGATCCATCCATGCTTAGTTCTATCGTCCTAACGATTTTACGTGTAATACTAAATTCTCCCACTCCCATGAACCACAGACATTGTCGAGGTGGGGTGGCTTGCGTGCCTCAACGATACAGATAGCCGTACCGTAGGTGCAACCACAGCGGAGGGGTATCTGTGGAGAGGCCAGACAAACGTGTGGTTCCTGAAGAGGGGCAGCAGCCTTTTCAGTAGTTACAGGGACAACAGTATGGATGATTGACTTAGCTGGCCTTGGAACATCAGCTAATGTGGCTTTGCCGCACAGTTACTGCGAACGGCTGAAAGCAAGGGGAAACTACAGCCGTTACCTTTCCCGAGGACATGCAGCTCTACTGTATGAACATATGATGATGGCATCCTCCGGAAGTAAAATAGTCCCCCATTCGGATCTCCGGGCGGGGACTACTCAGGAGGATGTGATCATCAGGAAAGACAATACTGGCATTCTACGGGTCGGAGCGTGGAATGTTAGATCCCTTAATCGAGTAGGAAAATTAGAAAATTTAAAAAGGGAAATGGATAGGTTGAAGTTAGATATAGTGGGGATTAGTGAAGTTCGGTGGCAGGATGAACAGGATTTCTGGTCAGGTGAGTACAGGATTATAAATACAAAATCAGTTGGGGGTATCACAGGAGTAGGATTGATAATGAATAAGAAAATAGGAATGCGGGTAAACTACTATGACCAGCACAGTGATCGCATTATCATTGTCAAGATAGATACGAAGCCAACACCGACAACAGTAGTACAGGTTTATATGCCAACTAGCTCTGCCGATGATGAGGAAATCGAAGAAATATATGAGGAGCTAAAGGAAATTATTCAGACAATTAAGGGAGAGGAAAATTTAATTGTTATGGGACACTGGAATTCGGTAGTAGGACAAGGAAGTGAAGGGAAGATAGTAGGTGAATATGGTCTGGGCAAAAGGAATGAAAGAGGAAGCCGCCTGGTAGAATTTTGCACAGAACATAATTTAGTTATAACAAACACCTGGTTCAAGAATCACAAAAGAAGGTTGTATACGTGGAAAAGACCAGGAGACACCGGAAGATATCAGATAGATTTTATAATGGTAAGACATAGATTTCGGAATCAGGTTCTACAGTGTAAGACATACCCAGGGGCAGATATAGACTCTGACCATAACTTGTTGGTTATGAACTGTAGGCTGAAACTAAAGAAACTACAAAAAGGTAGGAAAATAAGGAGATGGGACCTGAGGTTTTTAAAAATTTCAGAGGGAGCTTTAGGCAACAATTGACAGAAACGGGGGAAATAAAACAGTAGAGGAGGAATGGGTAAAATTGAGAGATGAAATCGTGAAGGTAGCAGAGGAAAAAATAGGTAGGAAGGAAAGACCTACAAAAAATCCTTGGATATCACAGGAGATACTAAATTTAATCGATGAAAGGAGAAAATATAAAAATGCAGTAAATGAAACAGGCAAAATGGAGTACAGACGACTAAGAAATGAGATTGTCAGGAAGTGCAAAATGGCTAAGCAGGAGTGGCTAGAAGGCAAATGCAGGGATGTAGAAGAATGTATAAATAGGGGAAAAATAGATACAGCCTACAGGAAAATAAAAGAAACATTTGGAGATAAGAAAAACAGCTCTATGAATATCAAGGACACTGATGGAAAACCAGTTCTCAACAAAGAAGGGAAAGCTGAAAGGTGGAAAGAATATATAGAGGGGCTCTACAAAGGAAATGAACTTCGAGACAATATTGTAGGAAGGGAAGAGGATGTAGATGAAGATGAAATAGGAGATACTGTACTGAGAGAAGAATTTGACAGAGCCCTGAAAGACCTAAGTCGGAACAAGGCCCCGGGAGTAGATAACATTCCCTCAGAACTATTGAAGTCTCTGGGAGAACCAGCCATGACAAAATTGTTTCACCTGGTGTGTAAGATGTATGAGACATGTGAAGTACCCTCAGACTTTAAGAAAAATGTTATAATCCCCATCCCTAAGAAAGCAGGTGCAGACAGGTCATGGCTGCAAAATATTAACGCGAATTATATACAGAAGGATGGAAAAGCTGGTAGAAGCCGACCTCGGAGAAGATCAGTTTGGGTTCAGGACAAATGTAGGAACACGGGAGGCAATACTCACTTTACGGCTTATCCTAGAAGATAGATTAAGAAAAAGCAAATCTACATTTCTAGCTTTTGTAGATTTGGAGAAGGCTTTTGACAATGTTGATTGGAATAAACTCTTTAAAGTTCTGAAAAAAGCAGGAGTAAATTATAGGGAGCGTAAGGTTATTTACAACTTGTACAAAAACCAAACAGCGGTTGTCAGAGTTGAAGGGCATGAAAGGGATGCAGTGGTTGGGAAGGGAGTGAGACAGGGTTGTAGCCTTTCTCCAATGTTATTCAATTTGTACAATGAACAAGCTATAAAGGAAAGCAAGGAGAAATTTGGTGAAGGAATAAAAGTTCAGGGGGAAGAATTAAAAACATTGCGTTTTGCCGATGACATAGTAATTCTGTCAGATACAGCAAAGGACCTGGAAGAGCAATTGAATGGAATGGACAGTGTGCTGAAAGGTGCATATTAGATGAACATTAACAAGAGCAAAACTAGGGTAATGGAGTGCAGTGTAAGAAAATCAGGTGATGCTGAAGGAATTAGATTGGGAAACGAAGCAATAAAGGAGGTAGATGAGTTTTGTTATTTGGGCAGTAAAATAACAAATGATGGGCGCAGTACAGAGGATATAAAATGCAGAATGGCAATGGGTAGAAAAGCGTTTTTGAAAAAGAGAAATTTGTTAACATCGAATATTGATTTAGGCCTAAGGTAGTCCTTTCTGAGGGCATTTGTATGGAGTGTTGCCTTGTATGGGAGTGATACATGGACGATAAACAGTGCGGACAGGAAGAGGATTGAGGCTTTTGAAATATGGTGCTACAGAAGAATGCTGAAGATTAGGTGGGTGGATCGCGTAACTAATGTGGAGGTACTGAACAGAATTGGGGAGAAAAGGAATTTCTGGCATACCTTGACTAAAAGAAGGGATAGATTGGTAGGACACATTCTTAGACATCAAGGAATTGTTAATTTAGCGTTGGAGGGAAGTGTGTGGGGAAAAATCGCAGGGGAAGACCAAGAGATGGATACAGTAAGCAGATTCAGAAAGATGTAGGTTGTCATTCTTATGTGGAGATGAAGAGGCTTGCTCAGGATAGGGTATTGTGGAGAGCTGCATCAAACCAGTCTCCGGACTGAAGACCACAACAACAACAACTAAATTCTCTTAGTGTATGGTAGAAACTGCATCTGCGGATGCTGTCATTAGGCTCGCTGGAAGTCAATGAACAGACAGTGGATGATTTTGTTACATTCCCAGTATTTCTCAAAGATCTGTCGTAATATGAATAATCAGTAGTGACACGATATGGTCGAAATCCAAGCTGGTACACTTTAATAATGTTTTCTGTCTAAGGATTAAGTTTTTTTAAGAATGATTACTGACAACATTTTGTTTGTTATGTGCAACAGTCTGATTCCTCTATAATTACTACATTCCATTCTGTTTCCTTTCTTGTGTACGGGAGGAATCATTGCAGTTTTCCAGTATTCAGGCATTGTTTCATTTCTCCAGATCATTGTGCTAAGGGTATAAATTTCTTTATATAGTTCACTTCCGCCCTCCTTTAACATCTTTGCTGTTATCCGGTCCTCACCTGCAGCCTTGTTATTTTTCAGTTTTGAATGGTGTGTATTACTAATTGTTCTGTAGTGCAGCATTTGTAACTCTCGGTCATTGCGAAACTGAAGGTTATGTGAGGGTTAGTGCAATGTAATATTTCTGAGAAATAATCTTTCCATATTTCTAGGATATCTTCCAGCTGTGTTAGCATGTTTTGGTTTTTATATTTTATGAAGAGATTTTTCACTTTTATAACCTCTCTTACTGTTCTTTGTATATTGAAACAACTTCTTAGTGTTTCTATTCCTGCTTTTCTATTCTATAGATTCCAGGACTGCGGTCAGATATTTCCTTTTCTCTGTTCGAAGAACTCCAGCTATTTCTCTTCTCAGAGTTTTGAAAGTCTTTCTTCTGTCCTCACGGTCCATATTATATATAATGCACAGCGTCCAGGCTTGGCTCTTCTTTTCCACAGATCTCTGACACTTTTCGTTGAACGATTTCTATTCTCAGTTTCTTTTTCCTGCCCAGTGTTTTCTCAGCTGCATCGGTTAGTACTTCTATTCCTTCCCAAACTTTCTACTTTCCTCCACAATTTCTCGTAAAGTTCTAAATCTGTTATTTATTTCAATCGCATGTTTCTTTGACAGACACTGCCTTCACTCGTTCATAATCAAGTTTAGGTTTTTGCTCAAGGGTTTTTTTTTTTTTTTTTTTTTTCAAATCATCTTAATTTTCATCTTCCTACTGCTAGGAAATGATCTGAGCTCCTCTGTACGATCTAACATATCTTATGAATGTACTGTAACGTTGGTCCTCCATAACATAGTCAATCTTATTTACTGTTTTGCCGTTTGAAGAGCACCATGTATCTTTGTATATTTCCTTGTGAAGAATCATCGTAGAGCAAATTCTTATATACTTTGACAATGGAGAGTTGTTCGTTTTTGATTCACTTTCATTTGTGCTTGCTATGTTTTCCTATTGTGAGGATGAAGATGTTCTCTTCAACTAGTTCTCCATTAAAATCTCCAAAGGTAATTATTATATTGTACTGATCGTAAAGTTTCTCTGAATAACTCTAGCAATGAGCAATGTGACGATGAAACCGCTGGTGGCCATTAAAAACACCCAACTATTAACTTGATTATAAGGGGTAATCCGTCTTATGCCGATTGCAATAAAGAGATTTATTTTATATCAGACGCGTTTCGCTTTTTATTTTAAAAGCATCTTCTTTGTTCTGTAAATGATACAAAATGTTTGTACAGTTTGTTTTCGATACATAGTGAAAGGGATTCAAAAATAGGTAGAAGGACTGCGCCCCATTGAACACTTTTGCCAGTAAAACAATTTATTGAATAACAATTTTAATATTAAAATTTCACAAACAAAAAAACAACACATATTCTCATAATCCTTTTCTTTAAGGAAGGAATACAATATGACATATGTTGTTGTTGTTGTGGTCTTCAGTCCGGTGACTGGTTTGATGCAGCTCTCCACCCTACTCTATCCTGAGTAAGCCTTTTCATCTCCTCATAAGAACGGCAACCCACATCCACTTGAATCTGCTTACTATACGCATCTCTTGGTCTCCCTCTGCAATTTTTACCCCACACACTTCCCTCCAATGCTAAATTTGCGATTTCCCGATGTCTAAGAATGTGTCCTACCAAGCGATCCCTTCTTTTAGCCAGGGTATGCCAAAAATTCCTTTTCTCACCAATTCTGTTCAGTACTTCTTCATTGGTTATGCGATCTACCCACCTAATCTTCAGCATTCTTCTGTAGCACCACATTTCAAAAGCCTCTATTCTCTTTTCACTCCCGTACAAGGCAACACTCCACACAAATGCCTTTAGAAAAGACTTCCTTTCAATTAAATTAATATTCGATGTTAGCAAATTTCTATTTTTCAAAAATGCTTTTTGATTAACAAATAAGCAGGGAATAGCTCAATTTTTACGCAATAGCCAGATATCCCTAACCAAGAAACTTCGCTTAACAATGATCTAACACTTGCAGTAAATGAATGGAATAAAATGGGAATAGAAATAAAACTGACAAAAAGCAAGGCATAACTTTCAGTAGTGGGCCTAGATGATTACAGCGGATAGAATACTTTAACCATGAGGATGCAATAAACAGCTAGCCAATACTAACACATCTTTAACATATTTAAAGTAAGCGAAACTGCTGACAAATAATTAAGGATAAATATATAGCCAGGTTAACAATATTTGGCCTAACCTTATAAGTCAAAGCTTTCAAGCTTCCGAGATAGCAAAATACAATTGGACCCGACTATTCACGAATTGACGAGCGATTTTTTTTAAAGGTGACTGCCGCAGAACCACGGTAGGCAGAGACCGGCCAAAATGAAGCAGGTAGACAAAATATACTCAGCTTCAGGCAGAAGCCGAAACAACAAACCTCAAACGGGCAAACCACAGGCCCGGTCCACCGGGCCCAATGTCAGTCAACCAGGTACAACAGATAAGGCGTACAACTGCAAAACAGAAATAAAAGAGGAGATTAATCATACGTGCTAAGACAACAAACCTTTAAAATATACAATATATGTAATAACATACCAATATGCATAAGATTTGACACGCAAGCATACGCAAAAGGGAAAGCAGGCACATACCTATGTACAGGAACCATCACTGCTTGCCCTTAATACTCACAATTTAAAAAAAAAAAAAAAAAAAAAAAAAAAAAAAAACATACAATCCATTGGTAAGATTAATGACGTCCACACCTGTGCGTCGCTTTAACAGACCATCATTGAAATTGAGCACCCCAGAAAGCGACACACACAAATTGATCACTGCTCATATCTAAACAACATATCTGGTTACACTGAAAGGCTTACACGAAACGTCTCAATAATTTAAGAATAAACAACTGCCTGCAACAGAAAGTACATTTGGTTACAAGGCACAGTTAAGGTATTCGGTACACAACCCGAATAAATCGCACTTACGTGAAAAGCACTACAATACAGTAAATTACTCACTGCTTGTAACCCAACTAGCATTAAAAACGTAATAGCAAGTTCCATTACCCAAATTGCCTCAAATTAGAAAATCCAATAGCAAGCACACATAAAGCCTACATGCGTGAATAATATCGGCCAAGTCACTCCGTCACTTATCAGATATTGACGTCAATTCCACATATAAATCTTCACTGAACTGAAACTCACTTTACTAAAGACCGGTGGAATAGACACAAGCAGTAGTAAGTAATTCACGTAGACTTCCATTCCATCTCCATGGGTCACCGCCCGGCAGTCAACCAAAACAAGCAAGCCGCCTGCGTCCGTCCAGCGCCGAGCAGGGCACGAGGCGCGAGCCGCGACCGATAGCGACCCCTAGTAACCGCTACGGAAACTTCCAAAACCAAAACGAAAAGGACAACCGCCAGTTTAAACAGGGAAGCCCAAAGATAATAAACCACATGTGATCTAATCGAAAGTCGAAGGCAGGAGACGGGAGTCGCCACGAACCGAACGGTTCACATAGATTAAAAACAGTTATTAAAAAACTGTGTGTACGTTAGGCTTATGTGTTTTTAACTTGGTGTTTCGTCCTACGTCTCACTGCTGTTTCTCCGTCTTGTTGGCTGGAGTTGGTTTGTTTATGGCGCGTGTTTTTCGGCTGTGTACAGCACTTTTCGTCTGTTTTTGTGACGTTTCTTCCGTTTCATCACAGCACATCACACACTTCACTTATTTCGACTGCATCCAGATTGCATGTCACTTTGTTTTAAATTGAATGCCTTTCGATTTGTTTATACTTCACTACAGTGTGGCTATGTTGTTTTTGTCTTTTCATTTGTTTTTCGTGTGGTCTGTGAGTGTGTGAGAGAGAGATATAATTATTTTCGATTATTCCCTTTAAAAAGAGTGATTGAACTCGAGTAATTATGACTTCTTCTTCTTCCTTCGTTCTTCCCAAATTCTCTTTATGCGTTCACTGTGTTCTCTCTTGCGTTCTTCTGACCACTTTTTTCCTGTTCTGTTCTCCGTGTGTTCTTGTTTAAGTTTATGTTTCTTTATAATGTTCCTGAACTGTTCTCTATTGTTTATGTTGTCTTGTGTGACTCCCAATTCTTTAATATCCTCTTCTGTTTCAGTGATCCACTTCGTCTTGTTTTTGCTCTTTGCCTTGTGAGCCTGGTTTCATTCATCCTGCTGATATGTCCATAAAATTTCATCCTTTTTTTCTGATGGTGTCCGTTATTGTTTCCATGTCTTTGTAAATCTTTCTAGTTGGCCGCTTTATCCAAATTCCTTTCCGAAACACTGAACCATATATTTTCCTCAAAATTTTTCTTTCTTGTTTTTCAATCTCTCTGATCTTCGTATGACCTTGAATCACTGTTGTTTCTGCAGCATAGAGTGTCTCTGGTAGGACTACTGTGTTGTAATGACCTTGTTTTGCATTGATAGAAATAGATTTCTTATTGTAATGGTTCTAATTTACCTTATATGCTCTTTGTAATCTTGAGACCCTTTCTTGATTGGCTATTGAGTTCAGTCCTGATGGTTGGATCATCTCTCCTAGATATCTGAAGTGAGAAACTTGTGCCACTTTTCCATACTGAGTTGTGATGGGGAGACTATCTGCAGGCTTGTTTTTCATGTATTGAGTCTTTTCATAAGAGATTTGTAGCCCAGTTTTCTGTGAGAGTTCATGAAGCTTCTCCAGTGCGAGTCTCGCTTCTTCTCTGTTGTTTGTTACAATAGCAAGATCGTCCGCGAAAGCCAGACACTTCACCCTGATTCTCTGCTCCTTTTTAATTCCAAGTTGAATTCCCTTAATTTCTTTTTCCCATGTCCTCACAATTTTCTCTAGTACCAAGATAAACAAAAGGGGGGAGAGTCCATCTCCTTGGCGGACACCGGTAAGGATGTGAAATGCTTCTGATGTTTCTCCAATGAATTTGACTTTAGAGGTTTTTCCTGTTAATGCTTGTTGGATAATTGACCTTGTTTTCCTGTCAATCCGAAATTCCTCTAATTGTGTGGAATAATGTTTGCCTGTCTATTGAATCATAAGCCTTTTTAAAATGTACGAAAGTCACCACAGTATTTCTGCATATTCTCATTTGTAAAATAGGCTTTAGGTACCATATTTGTTCGACGCAAGATCGACCTTTACAAAACCCTGCCTGATACTCTCCTATTAACTGGTCCGCCTGTTCTTCTAGTCTACTTAACAGGGACTTTGAAAAAATTTTGTATATTACTGGGAGCAGTGAAATTCCCCTGTAATTATTTGGATTAGTTTTTGTACCTTTTTGTGGAGAGGATGGATTAGTGCAAATTTCCACTCTGCAGGAATTTGTTTGAATGGAAATTCGGCGATCAGGACGTTCAGATTAGTTTTCAGATGAGTAAATGCAGGTTTACTTGGGTTTTGGTGGGGTGGGGCAGGGGGAGGCGAGGGTATCGCTATTTGCGTTTTGGGAAAGGGGAGGAGGTAAGCTCTCAGAGTGTTTATTTTTATGTTAGGTGCTGAATAAGCTTGAGAAGTGTGTTTTTTGCTAGGTTGGTTTGGTTATTTATGACATGCTTCTCTTCTGCTATTGTTTTTTTATATATATATGGTAGTTTTCTTGAAGGGTGTGCATGTGTTTTTTGTTGTTGTTTATTCTTAAGATTTCCATGTCTGTGTCTCTGGTGGTGATTTTATGTTAGTTTTGGTGTAAGTGTTCTGCAAATGTTGAGTGACTTGTTTTATATTTCCAGGCTCGTACATGTTCTTTATATCTGGTGTCAAATGTTCTTTTTTAGTCTGTCCAATGTATCTTCCATCACATGTGCTGCATTTTAGTTAGTATATTTCTGATTTTCTTTAAGGATCTGTATTTTCTATTGATTTTGGAAAATATTTTTGAAATGAGTTGTTGGTTTTCTGGGCTATTTTAATGCCTTGCGTTTTTGGGAATGTTATATATCTTGTACGTCATTGTATATCATCTGTTTTTTTTCTGTCTTTGTGTTGTTCTTGTGTGTGTCGTGTGTTTTTTGTGTGGTATTCTGCCTTTGTGGTAGTGGTATTGGTGTGTTTATTTGTTTTTTTAATTTTTTTCAGGTTTGTTAAAAGTTTTCTTTGTATGCACTGTTTGTGCACCTCAATCTAACGAAAGTTCTGAATAATACTGCTGTTTTCTCCCAACTTGTTGGCAGGGTTTAAAGTCGAAGAAATAAAGTGGTAGAAAAAATGAAAGCTACACATAAGAAAAAGTTCATGAAGTTAAAATGAAAACAGTCCCCTAACAACCAAATATAGTATTAACTTGATTTTGCCAATACCCGTTACACGTCTCCAGATAACGTCACAGTCACTCTCGACTTCGAACTCAGTAGAAGCGATATTTTTGTGGACTGCAATGAACATCCTCACCCCCAAACGTAGCTGATCCATCTTTGCGATTGCTGTTTTGGTCTTCAGTCCGCAGACTGGTTTGATGTAGCTCTCCACCGTACTCTGTCCTGTGCAAGTCTCTTCATTTGAGAATACGTACGGCAATCTACATCGTTTTTAATCTGCTTACTGTATTCGTTCCTCGATCTCCCTCTACTATTATTACCCCACACACCCCACAGACTGTACTACACTCAGCTTCAAATTCCGGCCCTCTAAATTTCCTCAACAGAAATTCACGAAAAGAACGTCGTCTTTCCTCCAGCGATCCCCAATTGAGTTGCCGAAGCATTTCCGTGACACTCGCGCACTGGTCGAACCTACCAGTAACAAACCTAACTGCTCGCCTCTGAACTGCTTCTATGTCTTCCTTTAAATAGAGCAATACTTGAGCAATACTCAAGACGTGGTCGTACAAGCGTTTTATACGCGGTCTCCTTTAGAGATGAAGTACATCTTCCCAAAATTTGGGAAGATGTACTTCATCTCTAAAGGAGACCGCGTATAAAACGGTTGTACGCCTTACTCGCAACTGTCCTTACATGTTCGTTCCATTTCATATCGCTCTGCGTTGTTACGCCTAGGTATTTGAACGACGCGACAGCATCAAGAATCAGATTACTAATGCTGTATTTGAACATTTTTGGATTGTTTTTCCTACTCATGCGCGTCACCTTACTTATATTTTTCTACATTGAGAGCTAGCTGCCATTCTTCGCACCAACTAGAAATTTTGTCTAAGTCATTCAGTATACTATTACAGTCAATTACAGACGACACCCTCCCATACATCACAGCATCATCAGCAAACAGCCGCAAATTACAACTTACTTTGTCCGTCAGATCATTTATACAGATAGAAAATAGTAGCGGTCCTATCACACTCCCCTGGGGCGCGCCAGACAATACACTCGTTTCTGATGAACACTCGCCGGCGAGAACAACGTACTGCGTTCTGTTACTTAGGAAGTCTTCCAGACAGTCACAAATCTGTGAACCTATTCCATAAGCTCGTATCTTCGTTAGCAGTCTGCAGTGTGGCACTGCGTCGAACGCCTTTTTGAAGTCGGGAAAAACACAATCCCTACTTGCCCTTCATGGCTCGCAAGATGTCATTTGAGAAAAGGGCAAGCTGAGTTACAGATGAACGATGTTTCCTAAATCAGTGCTGATTCATAGAAAGAAGCTTTTCCGTATCAAGGAAATTTACTATATTCGAACTGAGAACATCTCCAAAATTTTACATGGAACTGTTGTCAACGATATTGACCTGTAATTGTGTGGATCAGTTCTCATATGTTTCTTATAAACGGGAGTCACCTGCGCTTTTTTCCAATGACTATTCGCGCATCGATCTTTTTATAGACGCACGAATCTCTACTAACTTTTGCCGTTTTTGAATCGAGAGTGCAACAGTCTTTGCTTTCTCAGCAGCTTTCTAACATTATTATTATGTCACGGTGGATCTTTTCCATCCTTAATCGTCTTTACTGCCAGATATTTCTCTAACTCTTTATTTACCATACCTTTAAATTTAATCCACAATTTCTCTACATCCGTAGTCCTGGAACTAAACGATGCCCATTCATTTCCTAAGTGCGATCCTGAAATTTGTTTATCGGCTTTTGCCAACAAAAACACGCTCCTAGTATTCTTGGATGGATTATGAACTTTGGTCACCATCGACGCTATGACGATGTCATGATCACTAATTCCTGTCTCTACACAGACATCGTTAATAAGGTCAGGCCTGTTGGTAGGTATAAGGTGTAAAATATTTCCATGCCAGACAAATGCTTTCAGATAGGACTGGTGTGACTATTTAGTTTATTAGTTTTTTACTACTGATGCTATCCCCATCACGCTTTTCATATAGTTTATGTACATGTTTAACTGAATGTAACAGCAAAGTTATATCACTGTACAGGAAATAGTACAGAAGATACGTCGACTTAAAGCAATTACTTGCATAATGAGCGCACTCACCGTCTTCCAACAAACTTTAAACACAGTGTGAATCATTTTCTAAGACTTCTGTCACTTACAATCTGATCGTCATGAATAACAGAATTATAGCGCTATTAAGATTGACGTGTGGCACTGCAAAGAGCATGTGTTTGTGTTGTCTTCCACGACCTCATGATCGGCGTGGACCGAGGGTTATAGTGGTGTCTCTTACCTGTGCCCTACACAGTGATCACCACTTCCCAACGTTGTCTCTGTGCCGTGACGTCACGCCTGCCCCGCCGCCCCCCGACCGCGGCACGCTCCGTAGTTAGCCCCCCCTCCCCTCCCCTGGAGTTGGCTCGTTTTGGGGCCAGGATGCCTGCGGGACGTGGCGAGAAGCCAAACAAGCCGCCGGACGCGGCCGCTGTTCCGCGAAGCTCTCCCACCGCCAAGTTCTGCGCCGCATCCGACCAGTTTACCGGTGGCTCCCCTAGCCGTGATGTGCGGGGTTTCCGACTGCAATCTCCTCTCAAATTCTCAAAAGTTCACCACTTCCTTACCTATTAAGGTAATGGCGGCTGATTTTCCCCTCTCGTAGGTATTCGACGCAAAGTTAAGAAGGTAACTCGGTAAGAACCTAATCTGATCAAAATTACTCCGACATTACTTTTTGATGCGGAATTAACTACTGGATGTCCTGACAGCTGCACCGCCAGCGAAAAAAGGAGCGGGAAAATTGGTGTCGCCAACAGAGAAGCAGTAGAAGGCGAGTGCAGCGGTTGAAACTTGCTTTCAGTTCTGGAAAAAAAAAAATTCAAATGTTTGCAGCGGTGGCGCATCCTGTCTGTTCACTGGTTCAGTGAACTACCGGAAAAGAGCTCGTCGTGGAAAAAAAGTAAATAAATAACACATTATTGGGGCGATCTAGAATTGTTTAATGAGAGGTTTTCAGCCAAGATCGCTTTCTTCTTTTAATTACATGACCGATTTCGGGGTACTAGAAGCCATCTTCAGACCTGTCGTAATTTTTTTACATGACTTCACTCCTATTGTAACAACTTTTAACATAGCAAATTGGTATTTTATTTGGATGACACATCATTGTGGATATATATATATATATATATCAATTTGTTATGTTAAAAATTGTTACAAAAGCAGTGAAGTCATGTAAAAAATTACGACAGGTCTGAAGATGGCGTCTAGTACGCCGACACCGGTCATGTAATGAAAAGAAGAAAGCGATCTTGGCTGAAAGCCTCTTATTAAATAAATAAAAGAAAAAGTCTTTTTAAACTCTCATTATTCTTTTCGTTCTTCTATCACTTCATTTAATATGCACATTCAAAGTATTTGTATGTCGCGGAGACAGCACGTATGCGAGTCGTGGCGTGGCCGTTTCATATAGGTTGCAGTGGCCGCAGCGTTGCAATGCGCATGCGCGGCTGGGGTTCAATTTCTCTTCTAAACCCCATGGAGGCAGCAGCATATGGGCGCTCCCGCGGCAGTGAGGGGCGAGGGGAAAAAGCGCTTTTAACACTGGCGTTGGAGATGGCAGAAACACCAGCTCCTGGCTTCTCGAGCCTTGGAGTTTACGCACGAATGGACCCGAAGCAAGACAATGGAGCTACTGCGCACCTCGCCTTGCGCTTACGTAAATCCTCCATGAAGGCAACATCCGCCCTTCATATTTCTTTTGACGCATTGAAGATTCACCAAAAACACGTCAAATTTGCTAAAATCTATTACATAAAGCAGAGTGTCCGTATGTTTTGTACGTGTTGCATACAAATCTACAGTTTTGTTCAAATCTTTATGAAATTTTGTACACGTAATCTTCAATCCATGAGAACGGACGCAGTAAGTGTAAGAATCACGTACGATTCATAGTTCACGAGATATGACGTCATAAACAATGAGATGCGCGAAAAACTGCTGCATTTAGCGACAATGCTGCTCATTTTCTCCTAAACCATAGTACCGATTTCAACGAAATTTGATACTCGTATTCCTTACCTTGAGGTATCAATTGCTGCAGTCTTATATACGACACATGGTTCAGAAGATGTGACGTCATAAACAACAGGAATCGCAAAAAACTGGCACATAATGCTGCGAGACTTTATAAATACGCTATATGAGAATGAGAATACTTAGCGACTTGCAATAAACTTTAAACATTATTTCAAACCTTTATTAAACTTTTTCTCGCTGGCGAGATGAAAGGAAAAAAGTTTCTCCCTTACTACTTTTCCGCTGTTTATGGAATAAAACTACGGCATTCGGTATGACGCTACATTTTATAATTTGTACACTACTAATTGTCGCTGCAGTCAATTTTACAGACAATATACATACATACAGTTGAATGTTCCTTCTAACTTGCATCACAGTACGGCACGTAGTTCACGAGATATGAGCACATTAACAGTAACGTTCATCACGTTTAATCTATTACTTCATCATTACTAATTGTATTCCCAAGAGATTTTACAGACACTCGGCTCTTATAAAAATGAATATATACCTGAAAAATAGCAGGAATAAATAAATAAATATCCGGGCAACGTCGTGTTTTCAGCTAGTATAACAACAAATTAAAGATGCATGTCTGTAAAACGTTTCAGAAGATCCGTATGGTTAGTGGTATCACACTCCGCCGTCGAAGATAGCGGGTTCGAGACCAATTGCAAGCCATTTTGTTTAAAACCCTATCTTCTTTTTAACAGGTACGGGAACAACAATTACTTTTGTATTGTTACGTACCACATATCTATCGACGTTGTAGCAAATATGTCGCGATTTTGAGGATAAATGACATTTATACTCTAAGTTGTAACAAAATATTTAACTGTTTGACAAGATATGGGGGAGAGCAGCCTTTGCAGCTTGTCTCTTCATTGTAGGAGATTCATTTTGTTACAGTCAGTTAACAGTATAATCAGTTACTTACTGTGTTTTACTGCTTATGTCCATATTCATATGTTTTGTTGTTTATTATGAAAGAAAAATGAACAACGTTCTATACCTTTTAGAAACAAATTACTCAGCTTTAAGCTTGGAACAAAAGTGTGAAATAAAGAAGCTTGGTAGGCCGACCCTTCAGCTCGGCTTGAAGCAACTGCGAACAAGCCAAGACATACTGCAGATCTTTCATCGAAAATATATCTAAAGGGCGGTGGAGTGGGGGGGGGGGTGCAAACCGGGGCGCTTTCCCCCAGTGCCACAACAAGTGTAGTCATTAACAAAACAGCCACAGTGTGTGAAGACACTAATTATGATACAATCCATTAAACGAGACATTGACAGAGACACAATTAAAAGAACAGAGACGACATTTGTTGTGCTGTTGACAGCGGTCACAATGAAATAAAAGAACAGAGAGATGAATCACTGTTTAAAACACACAAATGGGGCGAAGGGGGAGGACGGAGTCAGAAGAGAAGGAAATGCAAGGTCTCTGGGAGGACAGTGGAAGGGGAAGGACATTGTAAAGTGGGAGGGGGTGCTTATACACTGAGGGATGGGATTAAACGTGTTAGGAAGGATAGACGTGAGGACGGGAGGGCAATGCTGCAGAAGTAGTAGAGAGAAACTTTCGTAAAACCAATATTAAAGTGGCCTTTCGTACAACTAATAAGCTACAAACAAAACAGCGCCATAAAGTTGAGACCTACGAGGATGAATATGGAAAATCCGGGGTATACGAACGACAGCGCGGTGATTATAAAGGCTTTGAAGTTGCACAAACGGGTAGGTCAGTTTTGCTAAATTACGCGAGCATACAGGCAACCATAATAAAACTACCTTGGGAGAAGACTTACGGATGTGCAGGCATAAAATCCAAGGAATTCGTCACAGCGTTAAGATATTGTAAACAGCTCCCAAGGAAAGAAATTTAACACTTTATAAAGTATGTAGATATATAAACATTTAAAACACAAAAAGAAAACTGAACTCAATGATAAACTAGAGAAAGTAGATAACTCTTTAGCATTTTGATGATATGCTGTAAGATCAGCAATTCTCCTACCACGCGAAAGATACTAGAGATGAATTATATCCGTAATTAAGGCAAACATTATTAGAGAGCCTACATAGGGAGAGAGTGGCCATGCGTGATGCCGCTGCTGATTGGCTGAGAGCCCAGGACGCCATGTTTTTACCAAACTTGGCGGGCTTTGTACATATCTGAATAGGTAGTGTGTGTGTATTTCTGTACTGTAGAGGGTCTTGAATGCTTCAGACAGCGGTTTTTCAGGTTGTAATACGCTAAACACTGCTTCACTTTTGCACGTCTTCTATCGGTTCTATTTACGTAAATTAACGTAATGACCGTCGGTCTTTGACGATAAATTTAGAAATTCTCGGAAATACATAAAATTAAATGTTGATTTGAAGTTATTTACTGGGTGTAATTAATAATGTGTATTACATAATCGTTAACAACTGTTAACAGAAATAACTCGTTGTTCAGCTGTTAACTATAAAAACTAAAACGAACATTGTTATATGATGCTTGTGTTCGCAAGGAATGATGAAAGACGGGAATAGTGGGCGTTTCAAGTTTTAACCAAAAAAGCGGGAACCGTAAAGGCGACTTCAACGAATTATGCTGTCTGTGCGTAGTAAGTACTTTCTGCTGCCGCCCGCCCAATGCAAGAAACACATTGATGAAACTCGTAAATGAATTACTGCCTGCGCATTTCCCTCGTTGTGTATGGGATTGCGTACTGAATTTGTAATGTGAAGGTCGCCAATTCGAATCTGGTAACTGGTAATTTTTTATCAGTATTTTTTACCTTTGTGTTAGTTCATGGATTTTTGCGCTTCTAAAAGTAAGTACAGAATGACGTTTTTGGTATTTCCCGGTATAGGAAAATGTTATAAGATCGACAGGAAAGCGGAAAGCGATAATATTGTACTAATTCCAAAATGTTCAAATGTTTGTATAGTCTATGGGACTTAACTGCGGGGGTCATCAGTCCCTAAACTTACAAACTACTTATGAACTACTTACGAACTAGGACGGCACAAACATCCATTCCCGAGGGGGGATTTGAACCCCCGACCGTAGTGGGCGTGGAGAACGTGACTGTAGCGCCTTAGACCCCTCGGCCACCGCGGCCGGCGTACTAATTCCAGCGATGGATATACAGACCTAATAATCTTAAATAGCATCACCATCTTTGAGATACATTGCATGAAATACCTCTATTTCTTATTAATCAACTGCCAACTGTCCAAGTTTCCAGAACATCGTAAAGTATGGTATCCACATTCGGCAGGCATAGACACTGCTTCGCGAGACTTATTTGCTGACAAATTTATAAGGCCTGTATAAACATAGGTAGGTATCAATTGTTTAAACACATGCTGATAAGTAAGCTAGAAGATGTGCTTTGGTCTCATACGTCGAACTGATGACTTATTTCAGTCGGTAAGTGTTTGCATTTCTGCCTGGATCGCTCTCTAGAGGCACGTCCCGCTATCATTCTGGTAAAAACATGGCGGCCAGCAGCCGGTTTGCCACTCTTTCCCAATAGAGGCTCTCTAAACATTATGCCCCATGTTTTCCACTTAGTGGTCAGTTTGATAGCTGTATGCTCGTGAGCTCATCGCAAGGTCGCCAGGAGAACGTGTATTCGTAGCTATACTTGCTGTAGGGGCCAATAAAGTGCGTATTAACAGAGTGACACAATTTATATAACTGATAAACCTCCCCCCCTCCCCACAACACACCTCGCACACACAAGTAATGCACGTTCACAAATGTTGGGTATTGACGTTTCCACAGGTAGCAAACACTATTGTAGACTATGTCTTTATTTTAAGACTTTTCGTTTTTGGACACATTATCGATGCAGGTACATTTAATGGTGCTCTTCTTGGTGTTTCTTAGTTATGATTAAGACGGCAAGATCCGCCATAACCGATTAAAACAATAGGAAATTTTGAATAAGCGATCTTGGCAATATCATAACAGCTTGAAGAACAGAATGTCATAAGGTCATTCAGGGTGGTATCTAATCTTGCAATTTTTCTTTAGAAAACTATTCCATAATGGTGTGTACCACAACACTAGAAAAGGTCAATAAAAATTCCTTACAACTGTTTTACAGAACTCCAAAGTATGAAAAGGTAATTTAATTATGTTTCCAAGTCCATCATAGTTATCGAAATGAGATAGTGGCCACTACGTGTATGTATATCATATCGATGAAAGTAAACACTGCATGTAAAACTTTCTATTCGTTCAGTAATAAGTATTGTGCTGTGCGCTTTCAATGGTTAGTGTGTTTGCGTCTATGTTTATGAAACTACTGTTCACCATATGACATGCCAACGTTTTTCACTTAGTCGCTTCCTAAAGTAAATGGTGAAAGTAGAAATTTCTTGTGGGTTTTAATATTTGCATCACTGATATATGATGGATAGTTTTGTAAACCTATTATCAACGGTCAACAAATGTTATTCATCCGTCATCTCACTATTGTATAAAAACACTTATGCCTTGATATTCTTTATAGCGACTTTCTACTATAAGAGAAAGCAGAAGTACCCTCAAGTAGAATTACCCCACGAACCACAGATCTTGTCGGGGTAAGGAGGCTAGCGAGCCTCAACGATACAGATACAACCCTAAAGTAGGTTCAACCACAGCGGAGGGGATCTTTGGAGAAACCACACAAACGTGTGGTTCCTGAAGAGGGGTAGAAGCTTTTTCAATAGTTGCAGAGCCAACAGTACGAAACTCTGAATAATTGACTAAGATGTCCTTGTAAGATAAACTAATGTGGCTTTGCCATACAGTTACTGCGAAAGGCTGAGAGCAAGGGGAAACACAGCCGTAACAGGTTGAGGGTTTCCCGGGAACATGCGGCTCTACTGCATGAACATTATAATGATGGCATTCTCTCGGGTAAAATATTCCGGAGGTAAAATAGTCCCCAATTCGGATCTCCGGGCGTAGGCTCCTCAGGAGGATGTGGTCATCAGGAAAGACAACACTTACATTCTACGGATCGGAGCGTGGAATGTTAGATCCTTTAATCGAGTAAGGAGGTTAAAAAATTTCAAAAGATAAATGGTTTCATTGAAGTTAGATGTTGTGGGGATTAGTGAAGTAGGTGGAAAGAGGAACAGGACTTCTGGTCGGGTGAGTACAGGAACAATTAAATCAGTTGCGGGTATTAAAGGAGTAGGTCTAATATTGAATAAGGAAACAGGAATTCGGGTAAACTACTATGAGCAGAGCAGTGGTTGCATTGACGTAGTGACGATAATTGCAAATCCAACACCGAACATACTACTGCAAGTTTATATGACAACTAGCTCTGTCCATGATGAAGAGATCGAAGAAGTGTACGACGAAGTAAAGGAAATTATACAGACAGTTAATGGAGAGGAAAACTTAGTTGTGATGGAGTACTGGAATTCCGTAGTAGGAAACGGAAGGGAAGGAAAAATAGTATGTGAATATAGACTGGGGAAAATGAATGAAAGAGAAAGCCGCGTGGTAGAATTTTGCACGGAACATGATTTAATCGTAACAAACATTTGGTTTAAGATTCGTGAAAGACAGTTATATGCGTGGAAGAGAACAGTAGACATTGGAAGATACCAGATAGATTTTCTAATGGTAAGAAAT
Source organism: Locusta migratoria (assembly GCA_026315105.1). Classification (NCBI taxonomy): domain Eukaryota; kingdom Metazoa; phylum Arthropoda; class Insecta; order Orthoptera; family Acrididae; genus Locusta; species Locusta migratoria. The sequence goes on along the minus strand of CM048748.1, from coordinate 23,647,816 downwards.
AGATTTCGAATCCAGGTTTTAAACTGCAAGACATATCAAGGGGTAGTTAGATCATATGTTACGAACTAGATTGAAACTGAAAACTTGCAGAAAGATTGAAAAATAAGGAGATGGGACACGCCTCAACTGAATGAATTTGAAGTTCAAAAATGTTCAAATGTTTGTAGAACTTATGGGACTTAACTACGGGGCCATCAGACCCTAAGCTTACAAACTACTTATCAACTAGCTAAGACTAAGGACGGCACAAATATCCATGCACTAGGGGAGATTCGAACCCCCGAGCGCAGTGGCAGTGCAGACCGTGACTGGAGCGCCTCAGTCCCCTCGGCCACCGCGGCCGGCGAATTTGAAGTTCTTGAGAAATTCAGTGAGTGCTTTAGGCAACAATTGGTAAAAACTGGAAAAATTAAATCAGTAGAAGAGAAATAGGTAGCTTTGAGAGATGAAGTAGTGAAGGTAGAAGACGTCCAAATATGTAGGAAGGCAAAATCTACAAAAACCTTGGATGTCACAGCAAATACTAAATTTACTTGCTGAATGGAGGAGATATAAAAATGTAGTAAATGAAACAGGCAAAATGAAGTACAGACGACTAAAAAGTGAGATTGACACGCAGTGCAAAATAGCTATACAGGAATGGTTAGAAGGTAAATGCAAGGCTCTAGAAGAATGTATAACTAGGGTAAAAATAGATACTGCCTACAGGAAAATAAGAGGCATTTGGAGACGTTAATAACAGCTATATGAATATCAAGAATTCAAATGGAAAATCAGTTCTCAGCAAAGAAGGGAATGAAAGGTAGGATCAGTATATATAGGGGCGCTACAAAGGAAATGACCTTAGAAACATAATTGTAGGAAGGAGAGAGGAAGTAGATGAAGATGAAATAGGACATACTATACTGAGAATGACTTAAGTCTGAACCCCTGGAGTTGATATTCCCTCAGAGCTACTGAAGTCTCTCACAAAACTATTTCACCTGATGCTTAAGATGTATGTTACAGACTAAATAACCTCTGACTTTTAGAACGAACGCAGTTATCTCCATTCTTAAGAAATCAGGTACATTCAGGTGTGGAAATTACAGATTCATAAGTTTAATAAGTCATGGCTGCAAAATTTTAACATGAATTATTTACAGAAGGATGGAAAAGTTGGATTTATCTTGGAAGATATGTTAAGGCAAGGAATACCTACATTTGTAGCTTTTGTAGATTTGGAGAAAGTTTTTGAATGTCAATTGGAATAAACCCTTTCAATTTCAGAAGTCAGCAAAGGTAAAATATGGGCAACGGAAAGCTGTTTACAACTTGTACAACAACCGAACAGCAGTTATCAGAGTTGAAGGGCATGAAAGGGACACAGGGGTTGGGAAGGGTGTAAGACAGGATTGTGATCTTTCTTCATTGTTATTAAAGGTGTACATTGAGCAAGCTGTGAAGGGAGGCAAGTAGATATTTGGAGAAGGAATTAAAGTTCATGGTGATTTCTCACATTTAAATGTGATCTAGAGCTTCTAAGGGAATTATTAGATAAGAAGTTGCTATGGTGACTATGACTGTGTGAAGAAATCGGTAAAATTTTTGAGCCCAAGGACACATTTACTGGTTGGTCTTATTACTGACCATTTTTCCCCTCTCACTCCTTCCAACAGATTCTAAGACCAACAATGACATTCATAGTCTTACTTGCGATACATGTTTGCCAACTTTTACCGAATATTTCATTTGCCATAAGTATTTGCTCTATAGCTCCGAAACCATTGTGAGTTTCGAGAGTATGGTTAGGCAACAACCTTATAGTTCGGCTTAGATTGCTGCGAGTGAATTGAGCAACAAAGAGAGTCTCTTCTTCGTTTTCACAAATAATTGTCTCTCTGAGAAGGGCAGCAGAAAGCAGACTTTTCACGTGCGCAAGATGAGGTGCGTTTTCTGACTATACTCTCCTGCTCATTACTGGGTCACCTGTTGCATTGCTCTCTTCAAACTTCTTAAAGATGAATGACTGAATGAATAAACTTTTACACGTACTCGGCATTCTCCTGAAGTCGTACATCTCACGTACTATATGGAAAGAAAGGGCATTTCGTAAGGAGAAAAAATGCAGTTTTCTTTCTTCAGAAAACGAGCGATAATATAATACTTTGGTATTACAAATGTATTTGGTGGCGAAACGTAGAGTAGCCAAAGCTTTCACAAAGAATTTTCTGCCGGCCGCGGTGGCCGAGGGGACTGAGGCGCTTCAGTTAAGGTCTGAACGGCCACTACGGACGGTCGGGGGTTCGAATCCCCCCTCGGGCATGGATATTTGTGCCGTCCTAGTTCGTAAGTAGTTCATAAGTAGTTTGTAAGTTTAGGGACTGATGACCCCGTAGTTAAGTCCCATAAGCTTTACAAACATTTGAATTTGAAAAGAATTTTCTTCTTGTCCTAAACTCTAAGTAATTATTTAAAAACCAGCAAAATTTCACAAAATATTACTTTCTTTCGTCATACAATTTGTCATCACTATTATTATTGTGGGCAGTAATACATTTGTATAAATATCACAACTGTTTTCAAGCATATTATTTCTCACACCTCCATTTTTATTTGAGTAAAATCTTCGTGAGCAACAAAATGGTCGCCACTGCTCACCGCTCCACTGCTTATGCAACTGCAGGGCAACTTTTATTTCAGTCACGGCCGCCCCACTGCCCTTCTGCCCGCGGTGCAAACTGCATTGTCCCGGCGCCGAGCCTGTCAGGATGTGCTTGCGGACGGTTGAGCGTGAACTCTGCCCTCGGTCAGCTTTAGAATTTCTTCCCTAGAAGCGAATCATAACTTTATTCAGATGGCAGCCGAATTTTTTACCTTCTGTAAGAAAATTTTTATATTTTTAACTTAGTTATCACTATGAAAGTATTTTTTTTGTTGTTCAATATAAATTATTTATTCTATTATGATCCACAGGACAGGTAAATTTTGTATTTGCTATAGTCCTATAAAGTTATTAAATAGTGTTATAGCGAAAATTGAAATGGAAATGAATTTTGATCCTTGAAATGATATTTTTCCTAATACGTTGTTGAATTCATTGCGTAAATTTGGACACAAAAGATGTTGATCCAAAGATATTGTACATCCATTAATGGTATTACCAATATCGATAACATATGTTTCATTGTCTCTGAGTCATGCAATTAGCACAAGGCACTCCCTCCATTTCTATTCATAGTCTGTTCTTACATTTTATGTTGTGTTGACTGACAGGTTTTATCTATGATGACCACTGTGTTTTTAACATTTTTTAGTTATACTGACTCCTGTTTGTCTCAACTAGATGTAGTTTATTTGATGCATTTTACCATTCAGTTTTAACACCTTGTAAGTATTTTAACTATACGTTAAATTGACATGATTCTCCGTATTCAATCTGTTTATATGTAACTTTGCTGGTTATTTCCTCTCTTTGTTTGTGCACATTAATTACGTTTATTTTTTTTATTTATTGTATAGTTTATCCATGAATATGGTCTATTGACCGAAACTGGTTGATATATGAGGTTTATTATAAACAGCCAATGGTTTTAAAAATGCCTTTTATGATCCAAACAAAACTGTTATTAACCAGTGGCGGTCCGTCCTGTGTGTTCACTGCTTCAGTGAACCCCCAGAAAAAAAGGTCGTCGTGAAAAAAAAAAAAAAAAAAAAAAAAAAAAAAAAAAAAAAAAGGTAAATGAAGTGTTTTTAAACTATCAGTCTTCGTTTATTTCTGCTATCAGATCATTCTATATGTACATTCAAAGTATTTTCATCGCATGACTAACGTTTTACGTCGCGGAGACAGCACGTATACGAGTCGTAGCGCGGCCACCTAATATAGGCGGCAGTGACCGCAGCGTTGCAATGCGCATGCGCGGCTCAGGTTCACATTCTCTTCTGAACCCCCCAGAGGCAGCATGTGGGCGCTCCGGTGGTAGCGAGGGGCGAGGGGAAACGCCGCTTTCAACATTGGCGTTAGAGCTTATAGAGACACCGGCTCCTGGCTACTCGACCTCTGGCGGTTACACAAGAAAGGTCCCGAAGCAAGACAGTGGAGCTACTGTGCACCTAGCCTTGCACGTGCGTAAATCTTTCATGAAGCCAAGAACCGGCCTTCATATTTGTTTTTGCGCATTGAAGATTCATCAAAATACATCATATTTGTTAAAATATCTTATAACTATAAATTAAAGACGCATCAACTATTAAAGCCTTTGGAAGATACGATCATGAATAATAATGAAGTCACTACTATCAAACTAGCAAGAGTAACCGTTTGGTTACTGTCGCAGGTAGTGGGTTGAGATCGACTGCAATCCAATCTTTTTTCAAACAGATACGGGAACAATGACTTTTGTATTGTTACTTGCCAGATATACTTCGGACGTCTGTGCAAATGTGTCGCAATTTTGAGGGTAAACGACATTTATACACTCCGTTGTAACAAATATTTAACTAATGATGTGGGCAGCCTTTACGAAAATGTAAGGTTAGGAAGGGGTGCTACTTACAGTGTAATGTAACGCAAAGGTAGCCTGTCTCTTCATTGTAACAGATTCATTTTTTACAGTCACTTAACAGTGTAATCAGTTATTTACTATGTTTTAGTTCAAATGTTCAAATGTTTGTATAGTCTATGGGACTTAACTACGGAGTCATCAGTCCCTAAACTTACAAACTACTTATGAACTACTTACAACTAAGGACGGCACAAATATCCATGCCCGAGGGGGGGATTCGAACCCCCGACTGTAGTGGCCGTGCAGACCGTGGCTGGAGCGCCTCAGTCCCCTCGGCCACCGCGGCCGGCTGGGTTTTAGTGATCATGTACATAGTCATATGTTCTTGGTCTTTGTTATGAAAGAAAAATTAAGGAAGTTCAGTATCTTTTAGAAACAAATTACTCAGCTTTAAGCTAGGAAGAGAAGTGTGAAATAACGAAGCTACGTAGGCCAACGTCGCAGCTCGAGGTCAACAATCGCAAACGAGCCGAGGTAAAACATTCTGCAGAACTCGTAACGAAAATATATTAAAAGTGGGGTTGCGGTGAGGTGGGCGTCACTATCAAGATCCGGCACTGAAAGAAGTGAGCCCCATCTGAAGCACCGGACGCCACTGTTCTAAAATTGTGCAAAATAAGTTTTTTAATATTACAACACGATCTATCGCAAAGCACAAAAAATGTTCCAAATAAACCTTTCTTCATTATTTATGTACTATGCAAAGATGTAATAAAATGGGGGTAGAGAGAGATAGGTAGAGCAGTCAACAATCCGAAGATTGGTTTTAACACCACAGTGTCATGTTTGAAGGTGGTAAGCCGTTGCCTTTCTCCGAGCTTCGAACTGAGTTACCCAGCCAGTTATAGGGGGACCGACAGTTTAACGTGCGTTCCGAACCACAGTGCTACTCGGTATTTTCCACATAAGCAATGCTGGCAGAGGGGAAAGAAGTGGAAAGTGACAGATAAAAATCCGAAGACCTGGCGGGGATCGAACCCGCGACCTTTGGGTTTGTAGTCTGGCACTCTACCACTGTGCAACCGAGGCACCTGTTTTAAAATATGCAGCTTATATCAATTTGAGATGTGGCAGCTCCATCTAGTGGATCAACCATAGCGCCATCTGTTTTGCCTGCTTAGAGCTCTAAAATTTTGGTTTTATTATTTTTTGGTTTGATGCTAATTTCTTGGCATATTTGGTACGGTCACTATCAATGGATACCATTATAAAGAGTGAACATCTATCCAGGATGGCATCCGATACTGGATGCAGTAGGAACGTTACACTATCAATCAAACAAAATACATTTTTGAAATGCACAAAACTTACTTCATTATTACGACATTGTTTGAGGTGTAGTATGGTTTTGAGATTCCAGATATTTTCAATAAAGAATCTCCCTTTGCTGTATTTCGCCTCTCACGAGGTCTGCGAATCTGTTTGTGGTTAAAGTCTGTTCTGCAAAGTTTTAGCTTATAGCTTACTGGAAGGAGTGAGATTCCTTAGTAATGGTTCTGGTCTGATTTACCTCCTTTCTTGCGTAGTGGTTGTTTCCTCCATAGTTCCTCTATAGTTCTTCAATTAAGTAATTATTTCCACTTTTTTAAACTAATACATGTATTTCCAAACGGACGGGAGGACTCATTTTATTTTTCCGCCGTCCCGGGCCTCCAACAGCCTTAGTCCGCCACTGATGCGAAGCGGAATTTGGTGTTGGTTCTGTAAACCGCAGGTTTTGAGATGGTTCTTCTCAATTGAGGCGTGACCTGAAATAAATTGGCTAGAATCAAACAACAACTTTTGGGATTTTCTGGGGATACAGTAGGTTGTTGTTGGAAGCACACGTCAGAAGCTTGAAAGTCAGCTAAATTTCTTCCGAAGGTTATACATAAATTGCTGGTGTTGTTCTTAGTAAAGCACTTTTCAATTTCTTTTAACCTATTATTGTGTAGTTGTATTCTTCGCGACGAATAATTTTAGACATGTTTTCCAAAACTTCTACAAATACTTTTAATGTTACTATATTTATTGAAGTTATTCCATGCTTTAATCCAACCTTCGACAGCTTCATCACACTCTATGTCCCGTCACCCATGTTTCCTCTTTGTTGGAGGTTGCCTAATTTTATTGCTTGTTTCACTTTCTCAACGAGGTCAGATAAGTTTTTAATATCTACTCTAAGGCTTTCTTCAATAATTTCCACCTCGTCTGGTTTTAGATATTCGGGCTCAACCCGGAAAAATCTGCATTAGTCGTCTTTATTTCCTTTTGGGTTAGAATTTGTTTGATTTGGATTCAGAGGTGCTCTGACTCCAAGAATCTTCTCTAGTTTAAACACTGAGGACTTCTTTTGCGTTCCAGCTGCAGACAGTAGTATGGTCAAATCTTTTTTTTTTTTTTTTTTTTTTTTTTTTTTTTTTTTTTTTTTTTTTTTTTTTTGTGAGATAATTTTCAGAGGAAAACTTTAGCAAAAGCTTACGACGTTTTCACCATTTTTTTTTTTTGGGCTTGTTGTGGCCGCTGGTCCTCTCATTTTCCTATTGTTTTTGCTCATTTAAGTCATCGAGTAGAATCTTGATAACAAGTTCAGGAATTTGGCTCGCGATTTCCTTCAGAAGTTCATGAAATTCTGCTACGACCTGTGAGTCTTTTCTGTTGTGGTCCTTTATTGGTTCGTGCGCGTGAATGCTTTGATCCCAGATTTTATTGGCAGCGTCAAGAATCTTTCTGAAGGTGACGTAAAAGCGAAATCTGAAATATTTATGGAGCTGTGAATGGCAGAACGTGCGACTAAACCTTTTGGTTTTTCTTTTGTGCTGTGTTTATTCGCACAGCAGGTTTTCGTCTATAGAACCCGTAATTCTCAGAATAAAAGTGATTTCCATCTGTAAATCGGCTTTCTTGCGATGCCGTAATTTTGACGTTCAATCTGTCAAGCGTGTTCTTTAGTTCTTTCATACGCGGCGGAGTGGCCGAGCGCATTAAGGCGCTACGCTCCGATGCGTGAGACCGTTCACCGTCGGCGGTTCGAATCCTCCCTCGAACGTGGATGTTTGTGTTGTCTATAGTATAAGTTAGTTCATAAGTAGTTTGTAAGTTTGGGGACTGATAACCCCGCAGTTAAGTCCCATAAGCTTACCAAACATTTGAACATTTGAGTTCTTTCAGTTTTCCTAGTTTCGTAAGATTATTTATGTTGAGCGTACCTATGAAAAATTCACTTTTTTTTTTTTTTTTTTTTTTTTTTTTTTTTTTGAGCTGTTGAGAAGTTTGAACCGCAGTATCCTAAAGAAAGCCAGGCTGTAGGTTGGCGCCAGGGGTGGTGGAATTCTTTCGGTTGCTGCAAATTGAATTTTTTTAATTTATTTTGCTTTATTTTATTTTAATTTTTATTTTTTAAATCTCCTGTGGAGAACTCAAGATTTCAATTGTAAAGGTGAAGTCATATGTGTATAGTGACCATACCCCGACCAACAATCGCTTGAGACCGAGATCAGGCGTTGACTAGAATTGGGATTAGTAGATGGCCAGTCCTGGGTATTTAATTTTTCCAGCACCATCAGTGAGTGGGAGTATTTTTCTTATTCGTCACCCTAGGAGGTATTCTCTAGGTATCTAACAACACCACACGGGCTATATACGTATGTGTGTGTGTGTGTGAGTGTGTGTGAGAGAGTGTGCGTGTGTCCTGAAGAAAGAGAGAGAGAGTGAGAACGGGACTGTGATGTTATTTTTAGGGAAGTCGTACGTTTTAAATCATGCTGACATTTATATCAATTTCTTTTGATCACCCCCGCCTCAAAGATCGTTGTAAGGGCTATGAATCCGAATGTGCATACAACAAAATATATCATCAAAGGAGGTACATTAAAAGAAAAACCTAGATTCATATCTGACCATTATTGCTCCAGCGTCAAGGTACACTTATTCATTCTGAATAACAGCTGAGCAATTGTCACTTTGAGGTCATCGCACTTGCGACAGCAGAGCGTCTTTCTTTCCCCACTACTTCCTCTGCAGAGGGCAATTTCATGGTCGCTCGCTAAAGGTTCGCCTCTAGTAAGAAGAATTTACGCCTCTCCAATAAAGGGGGGCATTGATTCAATAGCGAGAGCAAATGGAAATGTATCGCCCGCAGTCGCAGTACGTGCTCTGAATGGAAGGTGTGCGGTCGCCGCTTCGCTGCGCTCTGCGGTGGCGTGGCGCGCTGTGCGGCACTGCCCGATGACGTCACCACACCACACCACGAGGTCGTTACCCCCCGGTGTCTCCTCTCTGTATAGGTCGGCGTTTTTCTAGGGGCGACACCACAAAACAAGGTTAACTAAGTCTGATGAAAAGAATCAGTCATTCTCTAATGTCGCCCGTTATATATCGGGTGATCAAAAAGTCAGTATAAGTTTGAAAACATAATAAATCACGGAATAATGTGGATAGAGAGGTAAAAATTGACACACATGCTTGGAATGACTTGGGGTTTTATTAGAACAAATAAATTTTAAAAAAATCCGACATATGGCGCGCGATTCTGGTTTTGTAACTGCTACCGTGACGGGTGAGAGGTACGCCGATATGTTAAACAATCGCATCATCCCCAGCCTGGCTGATAAACACCTGCTGGACCGTATGATTTTTATGCAGGATGGCGCTCCACCCTATATTGCTAGACGCGTGAAGGATCTCTTGCGCGCGTCGTTTGGTGATGATCGTGTGCTCAGCCGCCACTTTCGTCATGCTTGGCCTCCCAGGTCCCAAGACCCCAGTCCGTGCGATTATTGGCTTTGGGGTTACCTGAAGTCGCAAGTGTATCGTGATCGACCGACATCTCTAGGGATGCTGAAAGACAACATCCGACGCCAATGCCTCACCGTAACTGCGGACATGCTTTACAGTGCCGTTCGCAACATTATTCCTCGACTACAGCTATTGTTGAGGAATGATGGTGAACATATCGAGAATTTCCTGTAAAGAACATAATCTTTTCTTTGTCTTAATTTGTTATGCTAATTATTGCTTTTCTGATCAGATGAAGCGCCATCTGTCGGATATTTTTTGAACTTTTTTTTTTTTTTTTTTTTTTTTTTTTTTTGGATGTGGGGTTCTAATAAAACCCCATGTCTTTCCAAGCATGTGTGTCAATTTTTACCTCTCTATCTACATTATTCCGTAATTTATTAAGTTTTCAAATTTATACTGACTTTTTGATCACCCGTTACATCGGAATCCACAATTTTTTCTTTATGTTATTTGCACACGTTTCTGATGGTGTTTGCATTTCCTGCAGTTTTAGAGAATTTATTTTTGACAGTATAAAAGTCAGACGTGTCTTCAAGAGCTCGGTGAATCTTTACTTTCGCATCATATGGATCAAAGAATTTGCATTTGAATTTTGCTTCAACTCTCCAGTGGGCGCGCTGTTGTAAAAAGTACAACAGCGGTGCGTTTTATACTTTGTCAGTGATATTAAGCTTGTGCTGTCGCACCACTACACCAATGTATTCAATTGTTGATGCACATTAGTCTACAGTGGTACCCACGGGAAAGGGGGGGGGGGGGGTCATGACGCAAACTGCTTTATTGAAATTTCTGGGTGTTGGGGGGGGGGGGGTTAAAAATTACTACTTTTGGCCAGCTTTCGGGAGGATCTTTATAAAACAATGTACAAAACGTGAAATAAAAAACAATACACCGATGTTTATACACAAAATAAATTTATCTTTCGCATCCAGGAACTAGTATCTCGGGTGTGTGTGTGTGGGGGGGGGGGGGGGGTGATTGGTCGCAGTTTGGGAGGGGAGAAGACTCATTGGCCAAGAGGGAGGAGGATATGCACCACAGCTTGTCTATACTGAAACGTCTCAAATTTCTTTGCTAAGAAAAGCATTTTTGAAAAAGAAACTTGGACGATGACTAGTTCAGACAGGATAGAGGCTTTTGAAATGTGGTGCCACTGAAGAATGCTAAAGTTCAGATGGGTAGATCGCATGACTAATGAAGAGGTACTGAACAGAATTGGGGAGAAAAGGAATTTTTGGCAAACCTTGACCAAAAAAAGGGATCGCTTGGTAGGCCACATTCTTAGACATCGAGGTACCGTAAATTTAGCATTGGAGGGAAGTGTGTGGGGTAAAAATTGCAGAGGGAGACCAAGAGACGCATGTAGTAAGCAGATTCAAAAGGATGTAAGTTGCCGTTCTTATGAGGCGATGAAAAGGCTTGCTCAGGGTAGAGTAGTGTGGAGAGGTGCATCAAACCAGTCTCCGGACTGAAGACCATAAAAACGTAACAAAGCTTTCATAGATAGATTCCTGAACTTCAACAACGAACGAGTATTGTAAAAAGTACAACGTTCGCCTGCTGCTGTGACGGTTGCAATTTGTGATCTAGCGGTCAGTATGCGGAGGTAATTGTAATAAAATCTGAACTATACTTGCTTGTTGTTTCTTATTTTGGATATTTGCACAATAGATGTTAGCTTCGTTGCAGATAAGTAAATTATTAATTGTTTTTTAATTTTATTTAATTTTATTTTTTTATTAATTGACGAGGGCTTAGATCTCGAAAACATACCACAGGTGTGGGAGTTTTTTCCTGGAAAATTCAAAACTACAGATTGGTATAAAAGTGAGCGCGCTAAAACAGCAGAAACGAAGAGATAAAAACGTTGTGAAAATTGTACCATTTCCAGAGGTAAATGTGATGCATACTACTAATAACTTTTCTGGAAGTAATTAGCGTTCATAATTTTGATGAACTCGTTAATTATGAAAATATTTAAATAAATTGACGTTGCGTCACAAAAGTTCTCCAGTCAAAGGGATAATACAGCGACATTAAATAAACGAATTAAGCTTTGTTAGGGTCTATTAACGTTTGACTGGATCAATAAAAGGACCGTGCTGATATGAAGCTGGTAACAAATGTAACAGGAATGAAACTGCTTTAGGTAACATTGAGTTCTTCGTTGTATGATGGCATTTTGATGTCACAGAAATAAGGATTGACCAGAGAAAAATTCAAGCAGCACTGGAAGTTGTTATTCCTAAGCTCTCTAAGCCTTGGTGAATCCACAACTGTAACTGAAATTATGTACCCTTTCAGAGGTAGCTGGGGATGGATTAAGAGATGGCTAGCAGCAAACCATCTTCATTTGCGATATTTTTTTTTGCCAAATGTTGTATGCAGTAGTCTTGAAAGTGTGTATGGCAAGAAGCACGAAAGGTCAATCGAGTATGTAGTGCTCCTGAAGCCACAGGTACTTTTGGTGACTATGGAAAAATAGAATTTCCTTTGTGTACATCATAAATATTGAACCATTTGTTCGCAAACCTACAATAAGTTATAAGTCTCTGAAAAGTGCCCTGACAGTGGACGTATGTCAGAATAATGAGCTAAAATGTTATCAAAAAAAAGTAAAAGAGCTAAAGTTCTTCTTATAATAGGTGATAGTGGGTGTGAAGAAGATTTACACAATATATTTAATAGCTAGCTCAAAAGAGGTTTTCTTTAACATAAAAATGTCAAAAGAGATTTTCTTTAAACAAAACCCTAGGTGTTGTAAATTTTACAAGACTCTCCTGCTAGTGTAACATCAGGTGCGTCAGCCGGAGGGTTGAAAATGGAATGATGTGCATCATCGCATTCGGAACATTAACTACGGCTTTTGGCGAATCTACTATAAGTATGACAAGAATTTCCAAGAGGTACAAACGTTCCAGAGATGGTGTGAAATACATTACATCGAAGACAACCTCCTGAACGCTTTCACATATCCGTTACTGGGAGATGCGAAGAAGATGATTCTGGAAAATCACTCAATCTAGATCAGAAATAATCAAAATATCCACGGGTGTACTGCCGGTCTATAGTGTCCAACGGGCACAATATTTCGGCGAGAGGGCGGCCATTCGTGACCTGAGGGAGCGTCCTGAAATTGTTGTCTTACCGGCTGACAAAGGCAATGCTACGGTTGTTGTCTCCCATAAGGAATACACTGCTTAATGATGATTCCTACCGGAAGATCAGCGTTGACCCCACAAAGAAGGTGGAAAACAAGACGAGGGCGCTTCTCAAGGATGCGCATATACCGGAGGGTGTCGCCAAGAAACTGCTACCTCAATGTCCGCCACCGCCAAGACTTTATGGACTCCCTAAGGTTCACAAAGATGGGGTGCCGTTACGTCCCATTGTCAGTAACATCAGAGCACCTACATATTTGTTGGCCAAATACTTGACGGGAATATTAAGTCCTTATGTGGGTAAATGCCCTCATCACATCCGTAATTTCGTGGATTTTGTTAAACGCCTTAACAACTTCAGGCTGGATGAGTCAGATATCATGGTGAGTTTTGACGTCGTTTCATTGTTTACGAGGGTGCCCCTTTGAAGGTCACTAGATTTGATTGGTCAGAAATTTGACGAGAAGAACACCGAACTTTTTAGGCATGTCTTGACCTCCACGTATTTTCTTTTCAATGGCGAATACTACGAACAAACGGAAGGAGTCACCATGGGTAGGCCACTCTCCCCTGTGGTCGCAAATGTGTACATGGACAATTTCGAGAAGGACGCCCTGGCATCATCTGAACGGAAACCTACTTGCTTTTTCCGTTACGTGGACGACACTTTCGTCATCTGGCCACATGGTATGGATAAACTCCTTGCCTTCCTTACACATCTGAACTCCATACAACCCAACATCAAATTCACTATGGAGACTGAAACGGAGGGTAAATTGCCGTTTCTTGACGTCTTGGTCAAGAGAAGAGCTAATGGCACCCTGGGTCATAGTGTATATCGGAAGACAACGCACACTGATCTGCATTTACACGCAGACAGCTGTCACCACCCTTCACAGAGGAATGGGGTACTTAAAACTGTAGTAGATAGGGCGCGCACTATCTCCGACGCAGAGAGTCTACTCCAGGAATTGGAACACCTGAGAACTGTATTTCGAAAAAATGGGTACTCAGAGTGGTAGATTCAGCGGGCTCTCCGCCCAACCACTACAACACAACCTATGGAAACGGATGAAAACACGAGGGAGGGTGTAGGCACTGCGTTCGTTCCATATACCGGCGCACTCTCGGGGAAGGTCGCCCCCACTTTGAAAAAACACCAGGTTGGAACTGTTTTTTGTCCGCCGAATAAAATTCGTGCACTGGTGTGGAGCGCTAAAGATGATCTCGGTTTGAGGAAGGCCGGCGTGTACCAGATTCCGTGTCAGTGTGGAAAGTCATATATTGGACAGACGATCGATTCGTTGAACACCAGAGGCACACACGATTGATATATCCGAGCAAGTCGGCGGTCGCTGAACATTGTCTGTCGGAGAATTATGCGATGGAGTATGAAAGCACTAGGATTCTGGTACAGACGTCGAGATACTGGGAGTGCGTCGTTAGAGAGGCCATTGAAATTCATACAAGTGACGACCTCATAAACCGCGACTGTGGCTATAATGTTAGTAAAGCTTGGGAACCAGCGATTGGGTTAATTAAGAGTAAATCTAGCAAACGTAACGAAGTGACGACCACGGCGGACAGAGCCTTCACACCGACGTCATCTCAGACGCCGTCGCAATCGGTTCCACTGCGCGGACCGGGGAGGGGTCGCTCCGCGGGCCGAGGGTATTTAAATGGCCCGCTACCGGGCTAGAACCCATTCGCCCAGTGACAGCCGTAGTGTGCGGACCGTCGCGGAAGCTTCGCAGCGCATTACGGTACTGCACTCTGGCCATAGTTGACCTGCTAAGTTCGGGTAACGTCGCGGAGATACCAAGGTGGGGTCAAACCTAGTATACTCTGCACGTAGGAGCGACCAACTTTGTTTTTCGAAACTACAGTTTGGCGCTCAAGAAGACTCTAGCAGCGGCAGAAGTGAGCCAGAAGTTGATGTCTTCGTCCTGCGGAATGGTCAGTATGAGTGGTACCTTGGGGCCACAGCGGACGACCGCTGATGGCGCGAAGCGCGCCTTTTTGTTGCCGCCGGCCGCCTCGGGCGCCTCGGCCGCGGGGTGCTCCTTGACGGCGGACAGGTTGTCTGGCGCGCCGGCCTCGACGTGGACTGCCGCAGAACCAGGTTCTGCTCCCCCCCAGGCGTAGGGAATCTGAGGGCCAGGGCCTGGAAGCCAGCCGCAGTGCCGCAAAAATGGTACCTGCCGCTGCCGTCCAGTCGCCCGCGTCCTCCATCATTATATTAGGGCCAGTACCACAGTCGGGATACCCTACGGTGACAACGACGACTGTGGCTGGCAATCCCTTGGCAGCAACCCTTCACGCTCCGGACATGGCTAATACACATAACTCAGTCACACACAGGACAGCAACAGCCTCATACACAGTTAGTGCTTGCAATTCCCCCCGTCCTTCCCCTCTCCTTAGCCCACTCCTGCTCGCTAACGCCCAAAACCAACTGCCAGCCTTTATCTCCGCCCTAGGAAAACGCGGGCAAACGTCCAGTCAGCCGACTCTTATCCGCCCTAAACCCACAAACCCACTACCAACCAACGCTACACCATCCCTCAGATCCCAATTCCTAAAATCCCCTCCCTACAAAACTACCTCCAGCAAGCAGCGCCCCAAAAAGGAGAAGAAGAAGGAGAAGCGCCAGAAGGCGAGGAAAACACCCTCCACAACCTCTCCTACTCCTCCACCTCAAACAACTGAGGAAGCCGCGTTGCCTGAGGCGCCGACAGCAACTGCCACACGCCCTGAAGAGCAAGACATGGAGGGGTTTGTCCTGGCGAAGAAAACGTTTCGTCAGCCGAACCTTCCTCCAGCTCAGGGGCTACTACCAACCCCAAACAGACTTTCGGCGATAGCTGAGGAGCCAGCGGCTACACAAACAACAGCACACCCTGACACACAGAAAACACACAACCTCCCACCAATTGTCGCTGAGTTTCCGCGGGATTATAAGGAACTCTACGACTTGGCGAAGGCAGCTCTTGGCGGAGAAAATTTCAAAGCCAAACCTGCCGGAGGGGACAAAATAAAACTAACTCTCACCACCTTGTCTGATTACAACACAATAAAACAAACACTCGCAGACAATCAAATACCCCACTACACATTCCCCACAACAAAAACACGGAACAAAAACATTGTAATCAGGGACCTACCAAGACGTCTGTCCCCACAGGCGATAAAGGTAGACCTGATTTCCCAGGGGTTCGACGTGAAAACGGTAAACCAGATGCAGAAGCCAGGCAACGAAAATAAATGGCCACTATACCAAGTGACAATGCCTGATATTCCCCAAAATAAGCGGGAAATCAGAACTGTTATGGCAATCCCTGTCACCATAGAGCCACTGCGCAATAAGACTAAAACGGTGCAGTGCTTTAGGTGTCAGGGACTGAACCACATCGCCAAGAACTGCAGCATGCCCATGCGGTGCAGGAAATACGCCGAACCCCACGACACACGCAACTGCACACTTAGAAACAAGGACCCGCAAATTAGGTGCGCGCTGTGCGGCGGAAACCACACAGCGAGCTACCAAGGTTGCGTGGTCCACAAGACACACACAAGGAAGGTACAAGGCGTCAAGGAGCCCCCCATACACGCAGACGAAACACCACAAACCCCCAAAACCACTCATTCAAACCAACAGAAACACACACAAACACGGCCTGGTCCAAACCAAGGCCAGATACACCAGGGCGCACCTATGCTGAAGTGGTTTCTCCTGAGAGGAGCCGCGAAAGCGTTGCAGAAGCCCCACCACCACAACAGCAAACACAAACACTAGAACAACACCGGGAAACACAGGACAACGACCAGGCCCGACAAGACAGAGCAAGTCCTAGGGAACCCCACACAACTCCCCCAGACAACTCCCTCAGACCAGCTGTTGAGCACATTGGTCCAAACCATGAACCTCATCATGCAAATGATGCAGGATTTCAGGGATGCCCAAAGACAAAACAGCCAGATCCTCGCTGCCCTTCAGGCAGCAGTTCAGCAGTCGCTTCCCTCTGCGACTACATCAGTAGCTCCACAACCTCATCATGGATAGACGCCCACACATCCAAGGCCTGACAATGTGCGCCTTTAATGCAGACGGCATTGTCAATCAAGTGGTCGAGTTCAGAGAACTCATGAAGGAGTTCTCAATCGACATATGTATGATGGGTGAAACCCACCTTAAAACGGGAGTAAAAGCGACAGTTCCCAACTACACTTGTTACCGTAGGGACAGGCCAACCGCAGGCGGCGGGGTGGCCATCTACATAAAAAGAGGGATCCCACACCACCAAGTTTACGTCCCAGCTACCAACAAAATCGAAGCAGTGGCAGTAGAAGTAAAAACAGCCACCGGACCCCTAACAGTTGTTGCAATATACCGATCCCCAGGTGAAGATCTAGATGAGGGAGATATATTAGCACTAGGGCAAATAGAAGGAATACTCCTAATAGGAGGCGACTTCAGTGCCAAACACCCTGACTGGAATTCCAGGATAACCTGTCCAGAAGGCGCCAAACTGCAACAACTAGCGCGCACCCACCATTTTGAGACATGGGGTCCAGTCGAGCCCACACACTTTCCAAAAAATGGAGGTAGGCCCGACGTGATAGACATAGCATTAACTAGGAGGATCACGGGATTTGTGACTGCAAGGACAATTAACAGAATGTCCTCCGATCACAACCCCGTCATCTTTGAGGTCGATGTGGGTGAATGGGTAGCACTCCCACAGTACCAGACGTCATACAAGCGTACCAACTGGGAGCAATACCGAGAAACTGTCGCATCGGATATTGCTCGCGCTCCGCCTATCACCGCAGATACCGTGGAACAAGCGCTACACGATCTCACAGGAACAATTCTGCAAGCGGCGGAGGACGCCACCCCTCCCATGAGGGACGGCCCCCACCGCAAATACAACTCCCAGAACACCTGTTAGCGCAAATTCGGCACAAGAACCGAGTGGCCAAAGACTGGAAAATAACCAGAGATCCAGCCACCAGGAGGCTGCTCAACAGCAAGAGACTACAGAGGGAACTGAAGGTCAATGAGCATAGAAACCAGCAATGGCAAAACCGCCTCAGAACCCTCAACATTCAGGACCAAACTCTTTGGAATGCCACAAGGCAGTTCACAAAAAGACGCGCTAGGTTGCCTCCTCTGCACGGTGAGCGGGGTCTAGTCTACAGCCATGCTGACAAGGCCAACGCCCTTGCCGACTCATTTGAGAAGCAGTTTGAGGTAGCAGATCCCCAAGACGTGGACGACGAGCATGAAATTACAGTAAGACGTCAGCTGCGTGTCTTCCTCAACGCTGAGGACGACCCAGAGGATGATCCACCAATTTTTGCCCCTGAAGACGTGGCAAAAATAATCAAACACCTTCCAAACAAAAAGGCGCCCGGTCACGATAAGATCAGCAAACAGTTAGTAAAAAACCTCCCGCCATCGGCAATTACACTACTCGCGGACGTCTTCAACGAGATTACTCGTACCCGTGTGTTTACAGCTTGCTGGAAGCATGCGGAAGTGGTCGCGATACACAAACCAGGGAAAGACCCCTTATTTCCGCAGCATTACAGGCCAATTAGCCTCCTGCCAACTCTCAGCAAGATCTATGAGCGCCTCCTGCTAGTACCCACACAGGATCACATCTCCAGAGAACACATCCTACCGGATTTCCAGTTCGGTTTCCGGGAGAAACATTCTGCCCCCCAACAGATCATGAGAGTAGTTGAAGCTGCTACATCAGCCTTCAATCGAAATGGCTACTGCGGGATAGTGCTACTGGACGTGGCAAAAGCCTTTGATTCAGTATGGCACAAGGGGTTAATTTACAAATTATACACACAGGGATTCCCCGGAAGTATAGTAAAGATTATCCACAGCTATCTCACGAATAGGACTTTCTCTGTCAGTAGAAACTTCCACCTCCACCAAAAGGCGTATTCGGGCTGGAGTGCCACAGGGATCGGTACTGGGCCCTGTTTTGTACAGCCTGTACACTGCAGATATCCCGACTGTCCCCCTGGTGCACACAGCTCAATACGCTGACGACACAGCCTTTTTCACAAGAAATACGAACAAGGGCCTGGTCATACGTAGGCTACAAAGGGCACTAGATGACACAGACACATGGTCCCGTCGCTGGCGAATCACCATCAACGCTGAAAAGACTCAGGCTATGCTGATCACCAAAAAGATCGGCAAACGTGGTGCTCCTCAAAACCCACCCCCTCTCCTTCACCTCCAAGGCTCCCAACTCTCCTGGCGCAGAACTGCCAAATATTTGGGAGTAACCCTGGACCAACGTCTCACATGGAAAACCCATGTGGACGAGGTATACAGGAAAGTCTGCGCCAGAATGTCCGATCTCTACCCCATCCTTAACGTCAATAGCTCCTTATCCCCCTCCGTCGGAATCAACGTCCCTAATCCGTCCCCAAATGGAGTACTCCTGCCCTGCCTGGGCGTACGCAGCCAGGAAACACCTGGATAGACTCCAAACACTCCAAAACCGTTGCCTCAGAAGAACCTTGCACCTACCGTATGGCTTTCCCACCATCGACCTGCACGTTGCTGCTGGAATTCCCCTCCTGAAAGATCGTTTCCAAGATCTGGCAAGGGCTTTCTAGGAGAGTTCCTCCAGATCTGGAAACGAACTTATCCGCTCCTTAGGTCGGTATGACATGTCCCGCGATAAGCACAAACGTCCCATGACCATCTTTGATCCCTAGATCAAAGAGGAAAATCCCAGACACCCATCCTCATTCCCACTCCTTCCCAACAAACCCAACACCATGCCCACCCAGGGCAAGCACTAGACACTCAAACAGAAACTCCAACACCATCCACAGACAATTAATACACAGCAAAAGACACACACACACACCAAAACGCACAAAGAGGAGTAAAAGCCAACAGGCTACAAACTCCCCAACATTCTCCCTCACAGAGAGGGAAGCAAAGGAGTGAGCAGCAGCAGGGCTAGAACCCAGTTCCCTTCGAGCAGCCGTAGCGTGCGGATCTCCGTGCCGGCGCGTTTCCAGGAGCTCAGTCCGTCAGTTCACCAGATGATGGCGACATGTATGATCACCGAAATATTGTGCCCGTTGGACACTATAGACCGGCAGTACACCCGTGGATATTTTGATTATCAAATACGCCGGGAGAAACTGAAGATTTAGATCAGAAATGTTAAAAATGACGTTGCTATATATTTCGGTTCAGATAAAGCAATTTTGCTTTTTAACACCAAAATAACTACTGGGAGGGCCTTAGTAGGCCAACTAACCCCATATTTGTATGTTTTGTCCATACCTTTGATAGATGAACTTGAAATCAACGCTAATTGTTCATTACTGCATTTGTAATTCAGTGAAGATAGCGCGTTTGAATAAAAATAAAGGATGGAGAGATTTAAGTTAATTGTGATACTTGATGACAAATCTCTGGGTGAATACATTTCTTTTAAAATAAATTTGGTGAATTGTGCGAGTTATAGGAGATTAATATTCACAAGATGGCGACTGCAAGGAAGTGTAAAATAGCTAAGCAGGAGTGGCTAGAAGGCAAATGTAAATCAGTAGAAGAATGTATAAATAGTGGAAAAATTGATACCGCCCACAAGAAAATAAAAGAAACATTTGGTGACAAGAAAAGCGGCTGTATGAATATAAAGAACTCAGGTGGAAAACCAGTTCTCAGCAAAGAAGG
This sequence comes from Locusta migratoria, assembly GCA_026315105.1. Taxonomy (NCBI): domain Eukaryota; kingdom Metazoa; phylum Arthropoda; class Insecta; order Orthoptera; family Acrididae; genus Locusta; species Locusta migratoria. The sequence continues at coordinate 23,627,600 of CM048748.1, read as the reverse complement.
GAAGGCTGAAAGGTGGAAAGAGTATATAAAGGGGCTCTACAAAGGAAATTGACTTAGAGACAATATTTTAGGAAGGGAAGAGGATGTAGATGAAGATGAAATAGTACTATACAGAGAGAAGGATTTGACAGAGCCCTGAAAGACCTGAGTCGAAACAAGGTCCCTGGAGTGGACGACATTCCCTCACAACCACTGAAGTCTCTGGGAGAGCCAATCATGAAAAAACTGTTTCACCTGGTGCGTAATATGTATGAGACAGGGGAAATACCCTCAGACTTTAAGTAAAATGTAATAATCTCCATTCCAAAGAAATCAGGTGCAGACAGGAGTGAAACTTACAGAACTACTTGTCTAATAAGTCATGGTTGCAAAATCTTACACGAATTATTTACAGAAGGATGGAAAAGCTTGTAGAAGCCTACCTTGGGGAAGACCAGTTTGGATTCAGGAGAAATGTAGGAACACGGTAGAGAATCCACACTTTATGGCAGATTACTTCGACGAATTAAAGAATTTTTAGAGCCTCCTGGTTATCCAACTTCAAATAGAATTCATCGATATCTTAAACAACTTACAAAGGCAATTTTGTTTTAAATTACCTGCTTACATCGAACATTAAACTCTTTCTAGAATGAATCATGACAAAAAATCCGTCCTTTTGTTTTAAGCAATTTCTTTAACCATTTGTCACCAACAATTTCCATCATCCTTGTAAGGATTTAAGTCACTGAGACAAATATACCTGCATATTCGGACCTTTGAAACAGTATTTATTGCTTGCAAGTAGTGTCAGTTTAGTTCATTTATTAATTTGTTTCAGGGTAGTTGTTAGTCGAAGTACAGCATTCGATCCCAAGTGCGATAATTCGCTTTTCTCGAGGCTGGAGCCATTAACAGTTCTGACAAAAACATAGAGGGAATATTTTAGGTCCCAAGTTGTCATTTAGGATGCCTCTGCAGACAGTGCTTGGCAACTGTTTTTCATCTTGTTGCAGACTATGGTGTAACATGACGCCGTTCGCGAGCAGAAGTCCCTGCGCATCGTGACACAGCCACATAAGCATGGGCGAATCTAAACGCTGTAGTAGCTGGTCCGTGAATTGGCCGGTTCGTGGGCGAGCCTACCGTCATACGAAAGCGCGTCTCTGGTAGGCGGAGGCTGCGCTTACGTGGCGCGAACTGGGGCGAGAGGTGGGGAAAAAGACAGACGAGGATATGTTTGGTGGCAGCGAGAATTTTCGTCACTCCGGCGCTTCGTCTGGTGAGCGACACACTGTGTTGGCGGTGTGAGCACTCTGTGGGCGCATTTTGTGCATGTTCTAGATTTGCGCATAATAGTTCGCGATCGGGAGCGCTCACTTTAGTCAGCCGCGAACTAATTCGTTCTTTTAGTTCGTTCGCTCCCAGTGACGGCTGAGCGGTGTGGTCTGCGCATGCAGATGGAGGGAGAAGGTCCCCCACCTAGCTGCTTCATGCGCTTGCTGCGTGAGCCGCTAACGATATCACGCAAACCAAATGAAACAGTTTGTGAATAATTTCTCGCGTTTAAGTTTAGAGTTATCTCCATATCTTGGAATTATGGAATTTATTAGTCAGATATTGCAGAGTGCAGACTACTTCAGAACAGAAATTTTGTAGCACTGAACTATGTAATCTAGCAGGCAAACGCTAACCTCGAAATGGCTCTCATCAGCGGAAGGCAAATACGTGACTTTAATTCTGCTTCGCGCCCTCTCGCTATTGTCCGTCGGTCTTCGGTAAAGAATAGAAAGAACTAAGAAGCGAGATACGTTTGTATTAATAGTTCCCGATCGATAACGCATGTTTTAGTTCGCGACCGATCGCGCATCTTTTAGTTCGCGACCGATCGCGCATACTTTAGTTCGCGACCGGTAGTTCTCCTTTTAGTTCGCACATCGGCCGCGAAGTAGGTCACTCTTTTTAGTTCGTCCGCTATTTTTGGCTTTTGCTACCGCTACTAAAAGAGCTCTTTCTTTTGTAAACGTACCTGGAGTTAAGTCCCATTTAAGAGTAATCAGATTGCGCGATATTTACTGTGTTGGTGAGACGCTTAAAAAAAAAAAAAAAAAAAAAAAAAAAAAAAAAACCTTATTCTTTTCATTCTCCACCCCGAGGAGTGGAGCGGGCTGTTTGAGATCCGGCCCATAAAGAGTCGCGGTTCTATTCAGCCACTTATCAGACAAGCTGATAGTGGGGCAAAGGGGGAATCCCAATTGGGAATAAGTGGGAGGGGCTTACCAGTTCCGGCATACGCCTTACAACCAAGGAAAACCTCCCGAAAACCTTGGTCGGAACCGGGGGATTGGGACCAAACTAATTTATCTCCGGGACTTGCCCCGGACTAAAAATGGATTATCGAGAGAACACGAATACACTCACGACAATCAAAGATCGGACGCCCGAGTTACTCTCGTAATCTCGTAGAGATCAGCTCGACCACAAGTGGACAAGCATCCCCCTACAGGAACCGCACCCGTGGGCACGGTGTCCTGTGCGTCGTCAGACGCTTTGTGTCTGATTCGAATAAGTACAGTTTGTCATAGTAAACGCCTGTGGGCGAATTGTGTTGCCACCACGGTGGGGTGATGTACGTAATCAGCGTACCACGCCAGTAGTGAGGCCAGAAAGTGTTAGCTGTTCTCAAATTATTGAGACATAGGAGTTATTTTGATCGACAGAAGTTGAACCAAGCAGGAAAGTTAGGTTTGTTTCAGTGAGGACAACCCAGCTTGCAGTCATCTCAAGAAACAGTACTGTGTGCAAAGCGCTTAGGCATTCAATACTACCGGCAAATACAATACTCATTCAGTGCGCCAGCCTGGATTGTATCTGTAACTTTTTTCAGTTTTAAAGTCAAGTTAGATGCAGTGTATCAGTCATTTTGCCGATTGTACATTTAATTACGTAAAATCCCTTATATAATTCTGAATATAGTTTATATTTGGTTTAAAGCCTTAATTTGATTCCCTCCCAGTTTAGCAGCTTCTAAGCAAACGTACATTGAAATTTTGTAATTAAATTTTTTATTGTGAGAAAGTTTCACGGCGTGTTCTTTTTTCTAAATAAATTAGGTAAATTTACACTGTATTTGCTTTCAGTAGCTAGTAACGTCATTTTTATATCCCTTCTGACTTTACTAGTATTATATAGATACATTTGTGTTTTTTCTTACAGGAGATGTGATCTAAGTTTGTTTGAGTAATGTCACCTAGGCCTATCACCTAGCATCTTGCTGAATTCTACGTGACTTGCTGTTAGGTTCTTCCACGCAGGGGCCAAGGGTACATTGTTAGATAGGCACTGCACAATAAAATTCAGTTGAAAGTTTAAGCAGAGTTGCGCAACAGCAATTTTTCATGTTTAGATCCTCAGTACATCGTTGAAATAAACAAGTTCTCAATCCCTAAGTTGAAACAAATTCCTTACAATACACGAAAGCCTTAAACAAAATCTAACACTTTTAGTTAAAAGAACTGTCAAATAAATGTCAAAAATCCGTAACTTGACAAAGATCTTGCATGACAGCACAATATTATAAGTTACGTGATATTAATATTATATATTTAAACAAAATATTTTGATGTCTTAAACAAATTCTACTAGCTTTTGTTTAAACATTTTCATCAATGTTATACTGTATAAAATTTGTGGGGAAATACAGATGGGATGCAAAAGAAGTCCGTTTTAATGTTACACAAACGCACAATATTTGCACTATTAATTACAACCGTAAATACAAATTCATACTTGTCGTGCCAACAGACACTCGCCGCGATGGATGCTGGGTGCGACTGTAAAGTCATTTCCTGCCTATTATTGCTCCCACAAGCCACTAGGCCGAGTGCCATCTTAATTTGCGCGACTAGTACACGCACATAATTTCAGACGCCACTGTTAACGTGTATATGGCTACGGAAACCAAATATATAAATAGATGCTCACGGGTAATGAATTACCGCCTAAGCAAACCTGCTCACATGACGTTAACACAACTTTCAATTACGCTATTCCAGAAATAACAGCAAACAGTTTCCGCTACGGTAGGTTTCAATTATTCTGAGCACTGCTATCCTCCCCCACCCCCCTATATCCAGTACACCATCACAGACCAACTGTCATCATTGTTAACATGCCTTTTTACGCGGAATACGTGTTTTCGCCGTGTGCCGTCCATCAGCGACATGCAGACATGACGATGAAGCGATATTTCGAACTCGAACATCCTATTGAGTAGTACTATGAATTTGCAATATCAAAGATGGTGGCTGTATTTACTACACATAATTGAGAGTCTGACAATGTAAGGAAACTGTGACCACTGGAGACAGTACAACAAGTCAACCTGACCGACATGTACACAGCATAATATTATTTCTACTGATTATGAAGGTGTAAACCCTCGAAACGCGTGGTGGGTACAATAAAACAAAGTGACTGCTGAGAGAAATAACTTGTTTTAATCACATTCAAACAACAGTCATGGTAAAGCCTACATTAAAAAGTTTTCATTTAAAGTTTGCAATATCAGTTAAGAATATTTCATTTCACAACGGCACATCCTGTAAGAGAGATACTACGCGGTAGGTTACCGAAAGTGGCACTCATACATCAGGCTTTAGGGGGAAAAAATCAGTAACTCATCGATGGCCTTCTACATACAAACTTAAGCTCTACAAAAGTAGAAATTTCACCTAACAGGCGATGTGGGTAACCTTCTGGCTTCGAACCCCCCACTGGGTTGAATTCTGAATTTTAAACCAACAATTACACTTTTGTATGCCGAAAACGAAAATGCCTGCACCATAAAGTGGGTTTTAGCTGGGTAGGATGGAACTTTCGTTTTTCCTGCAACGAATTCTCCTCACACTCTGTAAACAAAATTTCTCATGCTCAACTTCGGCAGTACACACGGTCGTTAAAAAATAATTTTTCACCCTTACCAAAACAAGTCCCGCATACTTACATGTCCCTTGTATTAAAGAACTAAGCAGAAAACTGACTTGCTGGAGGGAAAATACGAAACCTTAATCTATACTAATCATAAATCTGTAAAGGTAGGCCTCTCGCTGTTCACTTCAATCTTCAAAACTAATGGACGAATCTTCATGCGGTTTTCATAGGAAACAAGAGAAACGTTTGGGTCAACATATAGGCATAATTTTATCAAAATCGGATCAAGGAAACAAAAGACATCGAAATTTTAAGTGTTTTCAGCAACCGTCGTGTCTGGTTGTTTAACTATTAAAAACCACTTATCTCCAAAACTACTTCACGAATTTGCAAGGGGTTTTGAAAGGTAACTTGAGCGTAACTCTGGACAACATATAGACTTCGTTTCATAAAACTCGGATCACGGAATTAAATAATATCGTAATTTGAAATATTTTATCAACTACCGTCATGTCTGTCTGTCTCTTTGAACACGTATATCTCCTAAATTTTTAAAGAAATTGGTATTGTTGCTATCAAGTTTACTTCTTTAAAAATTTCTCCAGTGTTGAATGTATTTTTCATTTAAATTTAAAATTAATAAAAGTAAAATTAATAAAGTAACTCTGATTGAATAATTCTGTAACTCTGATAGAATAATTCTTTAAAATGCAGCAACGTCGGTTTCAACACATGCTATCTACATATACACTTTTTATGGCATATTCACTGTAAATACTGATGTAAGTAGGTTATCTTACCTTTTAAGGATCTTTGTACAGTGTAAACATCTAATACAAAATGTCTACATGTGCTGTATATGTAACTGTGTTCTTGTGTGGTGTGTGCCAGACAACAAGATTATCGACAAAACTGTAAGTAAATACAACACTACAATAATCAAGAAGTTATAACCATGAAACATAATACTAAAATAGCTATATTTTACTGAACAGGCACCCACAACACAAAACATAGTACAACAATAATGAACCAGTAACAGTAAAATGCACCCGATGGCCGGCCGCGGTGGCCGAGGAGACTAAGGCGCTCCAGTCACGGTCTGCACGGCCACTACGGTCGGGGGTTCGAATCCCCCCTCGGGCATGGATATTTGTGCCGTCCTAGTTCGTAAGTCGTTCATAAGTAGTTTGTAAGTTTAGGGACTGATGACCCCGTAGTTAAGTCCCATAAGCTCTACAAACATTTGAACATTTGAAAACGAAGAACCTGCATGCCAGAGCAAGCGACCTGTTATTATAATATTGATTATTAATGCCGCTGTTGTTGAGAGGCTGTGTGAAGCTGAGTAAAGCTCCGTGCTGAGAAATCAAGACCATCGCAGATAACAGGTTAAAATGGACCCCTATAGCTTACGGGATGTAGGCGGCAAAGAAATCTTCTTGTAAGTTGCAGATGTTCTCAGCCACCGTCTCAGGGTAGAGGGTTTCATATCGATATAATTTCAGATAGCGTCTAGACTATACAAACATTTGAACATTTGATTGCACCCGATGATGGCAGCCTGCTGCCGAAACGCGTGAAAAGTGACTGCTGCAGTATAAATTATTTCAAAAAGTAAATTGCGGTTCCTGTCGATTAGGGTTTCTAAATGTGACGTGGAGATACTCATTTAACCAACAAATTATCGATTTCGTGTACTGTAACGAATTTTGGATGTTGCTGTTTTTACGCCTCTCAATCGTTACACAAATATTAGCAGAGCCTTTGGAGGAAAGTTCCTGATCATTACAGAGTGGAAGTCTTTCTCATGCTTAACACGTCTGTACATCCTTCTGAATTCGAAATGTCATCCTACATCCAGTACTAATTTTGGTAAGGTTGATTACAGATTCTGCCATTTAGATACTGTAAATGTAGTCATTTCTCACAATCGGCACAATTCTCGATACTCGGACGAGATTGAATGATTCTTGGCTCACGTGGAGACAGGTGACTGGAGTCCTCTGCGATAAAAAGACGCCTCAATTACTAAATGCAAATTTTATGAAACCATGGTACGCCCAGGAGCCATCTATGGGACTCATTGTCGACCTGTAACGAAACAACAGGAGAAAATGCTGCATACGATGGAGATGAATATACTTCGTTGACGGGGCTGATCCGATGTGATCATGTGAAAAATACAGAAGTCTGGAGAGATCTGTTGTCGCACCCATCACAGACAAACTGAGGGAAGCCCGTCTCCGCTGGTACGGCCACGTCATGAAAAAGCAGGAAAACTCGGTATCAAAAATATCACTCCACATCGACCCAGGAGGAACAAGACCACGAGCAAGACTGGCAAAGAGATGGCCTGACAACATCAGGGCAGACATGCATGTTGTTGGCTTACGACCAGAAGATTTCAACGACACAAAGAAACGGAGGAGATGAAGCAAAGCAGCAGACCCTGCGAGTCGGGATTAATGCTTGGAAAGAGAGAGAGTCATTTCTCGCAGTCGCCCGGGGAGCAACACATGATGGATGCTCCCATTTAAGATTTCTGGTATTTTAATATTATATCGGTCAGCTCACAGACGAACTCATGCAAACAGCAAAGGTTTACCTAGCTTAAATGACTTTGCTAACTTTATTTGATACACAATTTCTTCCGCCATACTAGACACAGAAATGTGAACAACATGACTTACCTGTAACCGATTGCAACAAGTTTACAGGAGAAATGTTTGTCCTCTCCAGTACGTAGTGTCTGCCTCCGTGATCCAGTGGACAGCGTGATAGATTGCCGAGTTCGATTCCAGGTCGGGTCGGGAATTTTCTCCACTCGGGTACTGGCTGTTGTCCTCATCATCACTGAGGCGCAAGTTGTCCATGGTGAGTCACCTACAACGTATACCAGGCAGGCCGAATGTGATCCCTGCTGTGGTAATACGACCAAAAAATGAAATCATAATCATAGTATATAGTACAAGTGCAAGGTATCCCTAATATCTGACTGACTAATACTGAATACTGAGTAAGTGCAAAACTGAGCTTTTGCAACAAAAGAATGTAGTTACTCTAACCACCGAGGTAAGCCTAAAAACATTAACCCTTAACCGGAATCGTGGGTCAATTTGGACCCGCTGACAACAACAAAACCGTCTAACAATCAACAGGTGCCTAGTTTCAGTTCCGCGTATCAGTCTAACCTCAGTACATCGTGAGGTGCACCAGGGACCAGGAGCTCGCCGCTTCAAAGTTGACGTAAGTGCCATCGCTGGGTCCAATCTGACCCGCGATGCCAGATAGGGGAGTTTTTCAGTGTATACTGGCTTATTTTGTGATGTTTCAGCCACTTTATCGCCACAATGCGGTGGAATCTTACTGAAAAAGAAATCTTTGAACTATTATTAGACGAAAATCTCTCAGACAAAGAATCTCTGAGCGATTTTCAAACCACGACAAGAAAATTTACCTTCTAATCAAAGTCGCTCATGAAAAAGAGGAAGATGTTATTTATGTGGTCCTAAAACTGACAACAAACAATCACGAAAATGCAACAGATGCTTTAAGTGCATTTGAAAACAGCATGCAGAATAAAAAAGTTGTGTAACAAGTGTCATTCTTAGTTCAGGTACTGATATACAGATAACATTTAGACACTTTCATGTATCATTGTCTTTTTTTTGTTTCTGGTTGGTGGCATAAAGAGTCCCTGTTTATGTTAAGGGGAAGTAATAGTATATCTAGGTTTTTTAAATCCAAGCTATTTTTCGATCACATAGCATTGCAGAGTAAGGTATTACAAATTTTCCTTGAATGTGAGACCTACGACTTAAAAATTAAAAAAATAGCACAATGCAAATCTTTTGCTCAAAACATGTTGATTTGTATTTCAAATAAAACTTGTTTCAATACACTCATTGTCCATTCACATTTTAATTATACCTTTCATAGGAATTATGTGGATTTTTTTATTTAAAGGTCCATATGGACCCGCGATTCCAGTTATGTTCGCCAAATTAACGATTCCTGTTATGCGTAATGGAAACGCCTGGGGAAGGGGTAAACAAATGTACTGCAAAATTATGGTCCTGTAGAAATTACTCCCGAAGGGTACAACGAAAATGATTAACTTCCATAATGAAAGGGGGAGGCAGTCTAACTTAGACACAGAAAAACTGGAAATATGAAACAGCAAGCAGCTCACAGAATGCAGGATCATGACTTCTTTTTTCTCGACAATAGTCTGCAAAACTATGCAAAAATAGATGATATGTAATAATGAAGTAAAATAATAACAAAAAAATGAAAACGAAGGAGAAAATAACAAAAAAGTGTGAAAATCAAATTTAAAATCAGAAATCATATATTATAAAAGAAATAAAAGGCAGGAAAAAATTTCAGGATAATTTTATTTTTTTAAATCATGCATTATAATAATGACGTGCTGCAACACATACCTCATGGATTATTAATACAGCATTTAGCTGATCATATTTCCAAGATTGAGTTTCTTAAAGCACAACTAGTCCGCAAATGCACGTTTGACTATTCAATATATTCTAACATCGGCACACATGCCACATCACAACTTCTCTCTCCATTATAACTCAGTACATAACGACTGCCTTCAGCAACAGATTCTTCTTCTGCTACTCACTAACTCTGGCGCACCATCTCTCTCTCTCGGTCGGAGATGCCACTCTCAAATCGAACGATACTTCCAAAGACTATTGCGCCACTTAACACTGAATATCTGTGGCCAGTTCACTAAATTAACTACATTGAATACCTTCACTGTAAATACGTACAAAATAACTTACGTACAATCAGTGGCGGCGCATTCTGTCTGTTCACTGCTTCAGTGAAGCCCCAGAAAAAAGCTTGTCATGAAAAAAATAAATAAAATTAAAAGTTTGTATAGGTTATGGGACCATATTATGCAACTGTAAAATTAAATTCGCTTTATTCTAAAGTATCTTCAGTGTTCATCTGTACAAGAAACGGTTTGTGCTACATTATCTAACTGATTTTTTACTAAATTCGATCGGTAACAGTTCTCATGCAATTGGGTTGTTTTGAAATGAAATGTTTGTAAGGCTTATGGGACTTAACTACGGAGTCATCAGTCCCTAAGCTTACAAACTACTTATGAACTAAACAAGGCTAAGGACGGCATAAATATCCATGCCCGAGGGGGGTTCGAAACCCCGACCGCAGTGGTCGTGCAGACCGTGACTGGAGCGCCTCAGTCCCCTCGGCCGGCGGTTGTTTTGCTTTTGAATAAAATGGACTAATATTATTCATGAATTTTTATGTTTTCCTCTTCATGTGTGATTTGTAGCACATTGCCACTTGCTGTCACTACTTATATTTACACTGTTTACACTTTCTCTGTGTGTGTTCGTTTGTGTGTGTGTGTGTATGTGTGTGTGAGAGAGAGAGACAGACAGAGAGAGAGAGAGAGACAGAGAGAGATTCTGATTTTCTGCAGGTGTGTATGTGTGGGTATGGATTTGTTGTTGTTTTATGTGGTAGTATTATGTGGTGGTTTTGAGGGTGGGGGGAGGTTTGTCTTTGTCTACTATGTGTTTCATTAGTTTAAATAATGTTTGGTTGCTGATGTTTACTTGGTCATTTAATATGTGTTTCTTTTCTATTAATGCTTTTTGTATTTGCAAATTCTCTTGGAGGGTCAGGAGATGTTTCTTATTGCTAAATCTGACTATTTTCATGTCGGTTTCTACGGTGGTGGGAAAGTGGTTTTCTTGCCTAAGGTGTTCTGCAAATGTTGAGTGGCTGTTTCCATATTTCCATGATCGTTTGTGTTCTTCATATCGTGTTTCAAATGTTCTGCTTGTCTGCCCTAAGTATAGAGCATCACAACTGTTACATTTGAGTCGGTAAATACCAGATTTTTGGTAGATGTCAGTGCTTTCTGATTTTATTAGGCATTTCTGAAATGAGTTATGGCTTTCATACTCTATTTTCATACCTTGTTTCTTGAAGATGTTTCCAATTCTGTGTGTCAGTTTATTTCCGTAAGTAAGTGTGTACCAGTTTGTTTGTTGAGTTTCTGTGTTATGTCTTTCATTTGTGTTGTTGTTGTTTTGGGGGGATAGGTGTGAGTGTTATGAGCCCTTGGTTTTGGTTGTTTTGTTTCTTTATTTTATTTTGGATTCCTTTATTCAGTTTTGTAATGAGGGTTTGTTGGTATCCATTACTCTTTGCTATCTGAATTATTATGTCCAGCTCATTGTTGTAATTGTGTTTGTCAAGTGGTACTGTGTTTAATCTGTGTAACATGTATCTCAGAACTGATTCCTTTTGGGCCTGTGGGTGGTTATAAGACTGGTGTGATATTATGACTGAAGCAGTAGTTTTTCTGTAGATGCTGAAAGAGTGTGAATTGTTTTTCTTTGTGATGGATATGTCCAGGAAATTGATTTGGCCTGCTTCTACAAAATGTATAATTGCAACTGCGGAAAAGGACAAAAATATGTAAAATAAAAAGCATTTTTAAACTATCATACTGCGTTTCTTCTTCTATCAGATTATTTTATATGCACATTCAAAGTATTTTTATCGCATGAGAAACGTTTTACGTGGCGGAAACAGCATGTATACGAGTCGTAGGACGGACGCTTAATACAGGTGGCAGCGATGCAATGCGGCGCATGAGCGGCTGAGGTTCAGATTCTCTTCTGAACGCCCTGTAGGCAGCATATGGGCGCTGCCGCGGCAGGGAGGGGCGATGGGAAACGACGCTTTTAACACTGGCGTTGGAGCTGGAAGAGACGCCAGCTCCTGGATTAGATTAGATTAGTTATTCGTTCCGTAGATCCATGTTGAGGGGATCCTCGTGGATGTGGAACATGTCAAGAAACAAAATTTAAGAGTTGAATAATAGATAATATTAATAATATAAATAAAAATACATACACTTATAATATAAATACAGATACATAAATTTTTAAGGGCTTTTTCTTTTTTTTTTTTTTTTTTTTTTTTTTTTTAGATAAGCTGGAAGAGACGCCAGCTCCTGGATTAGATTAGATTAGTTATTCGTTCCGTAGATCCATGTTGAGGGGATCCTCGTGGATGTGGAACATGTCAAGAAACAAAATTTAAGAGTTGAATAATAGATAATACTAATAATATAAATAAAAATACATACACTTATAATATAAATACAGATACATAAATTTTTAAGGGCTTTTTCTTTTCTTTTTTTTTTTTTTTTTAGATAATATAATAATACTAATATAGTATGAGTGCATGTGTCATTTGGTACAATTTAGAAATTCACTAATGGAGTAGAAGGAGTTGGCCACTAGAAAGTCTTTTAGGTTCCTCTTAAACTGATCTTTATTTGTAGCTAAATTTTTTATACTTGATGGTAAATTATTGAAAATGTGTGTTCCTGAGTAGTGGACCCCTTTTTGAACTAAAGTAAGTGCTTTTAAGTCCTTGTGTAGATCATTTTTATTCGTAGTATTGTATGTATGAACTGAGCTGTTTGTTGGGAAAGGGGATATATTATTTATGACAAATTGCATTAAGGAATAAATATACTGAGAGGCAGTAGTTAATATACCCAGTTCTTTGAAGAGGCTTCTACAAGACGTCCGTGAATTTACTCCACAAATAATACGTATTACACGTTTTTGGACTCTGAAGACTTTTGACTGACTTGAAGAGTTAAAGAGTTCTACTCGATCTCTGGAGGTTAGGCGCGAAACGTCCTGAAGCAAAGACAATGGAGCTACTGCGCATCTCGCCTTGCTCCTCGAAGGCAACATATGCCCTTCATATTTATTTTCTGCGCAATGAAGATTAATATAAAAAAATCGTCGCAAATGGTAAAATATAACTATAAATTAAAGACGCATCAACAGTAAAAGCCTTCTTAAGATCCAATCATGAATAGTAATGAAGTCGCAGCTCTCCACCTAGCAAGAATAGCCGTGTTGTTAGCGGCCACGCTGCACTCTTAAAGGTAGTGCGTTCGAGACCGACTACAAGCAATTCATTTAAACCCAATCTTCTTTTTAACAGATACGGGAACAATAATGACTTTTGTATTGTTACTTGCACATATCTTTGGACGTTTTAGCAAATGTGTCGCGAATTTGAGGGTAAATGACATTTATACTCTTCATTGTAACAAATGTTTTACAGTTTGGAGAGCAGGCTTTGCACATGCATGAGGTTAGCAAGGGTGATGCATATAGTGTCACGTGGCCCGAAGGTAGCTTCTCTCATTTTAACAGATTCATTTTGTTACAGTGCCTTAATAGTGTAATCAGTTACTTATCAAAAGAGACAGACTGGCTGGCCAGTTCCTCTCCCACCTGAAGAAGGAACTGTGTTCCGAAAGCTTATACTGTTTCGTCCCTATTTTTCCTTTTTCTTCATTTGTGTCACTATCGGCGGTACAGAACAAAGGTAAGTACTGCCCAGCCAATCTATCTCTTTTGAAAAATAATTTATCATCTCTGAGGAGAATTTCCATCATTAATCAGTTACTTACTGTGTTGTAGTGTTCATGTCCATATTCATATGTTCTTGTCGTTTATAATCAAATAAAGTTGAACAACGTTCAGCATATTTTAGAAACTAATGTTTCAGCTTTAAGCTTGGAACAAAAGTGCGAAACAAAGAAACTTGGTTGGCCGATGCCTCAGCTCTAGTTGAAGCACCCGCAAACAAGCCGTGGTAAGACATTCAAAGTATCTGTTAACGAAAATATATCTAGAGAGGCGGAGGGGGCAAACCGGGACGCTTTCCCCGGAGCCACTCGCAGAGGTGCGCCCAATTGTCTTTTTGGACGCCGGGTGGGAGGGGGGAGGGTCGGCAACGCTGCTACCAAGATCCGGCACTCACAGAAGTGAACCCCCAGTCACCTGCAGCACCAGCCACAGTGCAGAACAACCAACAGTAGAAACAAATTACTTTCCTTTGTAAGTACCATGTAAGCACTATTGCGTCTTACGGAGAACGTATATAAACTGAAATATTACAAAAAATGAACTATTTAGGGACCATAGGGACCTTACATTACCCCTGGCGCATTGAACTAAGAGAGAGGAAAAGGGTTTGTCGGTCAGTCTGCTAGCCCCGAGCGGAAAGGAGTGACTACAGAAAGACAAGTGCCACGCGGGAGTAGCCGAGCGGTCTGGAGCGCCACGTTGCGGATCGCGTGGCCTCCTGCGTCGGAGGTTCGAATCATCCCTCGGGCATGAATGTTTGTGCTATCTTTGATATAAGCTAGTTCATAAGCAGTTTGTAAGTTTAGCGACTAATCACCCCACAGTTGCTATTCCCAAGGCCTGGTGTCAACTTTGCTACGTACATTAAGTAGAACCTGTTGGCAACCAAGTACTAATGTAACACCTTACAACAGCGGCTAGACGCTATCTGAAGTTACCTTGTTATTCTCCGATATGAACCCCTCTACTCTGAGACGGTGGCTGAGAACATCTGCAACTCACAAGAAGATTTCTTTGCCGCCTACATCCGGTAAGCTATAGGGGTCCATTTTAACCTGTTATCTGCGATGGTTTTGATTTCTCAGCACGTAGATTCACACAGCTTCACACAGCCTCTCAACAACAGCGGCAGTAATAGTCAATATATATAATAGTAGGTCGCTTGCTCTGGCATGCAGGTACTTCGTTTTCACCTCTCATAGGACATAGACGCACCACATTTTCCTGGGCAGTCTTCAGTTCGCTTACTACGACGCGGGACACTGTCTGTTTAATGAAACCACATGGTGTTAATACAAGAAAACTTCTGTGCTTGCTCCACAGCTTCAATGACCTCACTTCAACGTACGTTCTTCCGTTTTTTTTCTTTTCATACAACCATGTGAAAACGATTCTCTCTGAACAAACTAGTACCGCATTCAGATTTTCTGATCCTATTACGAAGACCTAACTGAGAAGCATGCGTAGAACTACATGCCGTTAGCAGTAAAATCAAAATTTAACGGAGATCACAGGTCGCATATTCTCGTTTGCTTTCTATGAGCGCAGACCTCGTACTCATTTAAATGTAACTTATTTGCTCAGGACTTTTCGAAAAAATATATTACCAATTAGAGCAGATTAGTCGTTAATTCCGTCGATCATCAGCCGCGTATCTTCGCACAGAGTCGGCAGTGCCGCATGAGCCGCAATATTTTCACGTCGGCCACTGTAGACGTGAAGCGCCTCACGGATTCAATTGGTAACGTGCCGCAGCCCCGGCAGTTTTAGAGATACAACGTCCTTGCATTGCGCAGCTTTGGTTGAACATAAATTAATGGCAAATTCATCCTTATTTTTCATGTTTTAAGTTTGAAAGCACAGTTAAGGTAAAAGGCGACTCTTTTCTGTTATGACGAGCATTGTCAGGCTGCTACTTTTTTTTTCTCTCCTGGATAAACAATACCAATAATTTCACACTGAATAATTTTCGTAAAGCAAGAATATTGTTTTTATGTTGACTCTGTGTGACCAGCTTTCCTTTGTGAACTGAATTACAATCAGTTGAAATGTTTCCATTCAGTAGTTAGCGCTCCTTATGTAACTGCTTTTGGTGGGTTTGTTTATCAACGGATCAAATATGTGGTAATATGTGTGAGTATGAATACCTTTTGTAGCTGGTTTGCTTTGCTAAATGTGGGATGAGAGAAATCAATAAATAAATATCACTCTAGTGTCAAGTTTCCCCACCTTGGCTTAGATATTAGTCAAATTCTTTATCGTGTCATTCTAATTTCCGTTGCGTATATTTCGAAATATTTAACTAAAGGGAGGTTTACCAATTGCCACGAGGGAGTTTGCACATAAATGGCGACCCGGACAGGATTCGAAATTTCGTGTGGTTTCTTTGAGAAGTATTCAGTAGATGTTTGGCTATACATTTCTGAAAAGTGATTTCGTTACTTCATGGATCTTTTAGTGTAATGCCTACACATATGCTAACATACATGTATAATTTTTCAATGTAGTTTTTCTAAGTTTTGCTTTACATCCTGCAGCATAATTTGCGTTGCAACAGATATTTAAGTTTCAAGCGCATGTAAAGTTGTATAATTTTGTAATTTGCCATTTGACACCACTGATAATTCAATGCTAACGAAAAGTAAAGCTAGGCTGCAACTCAATAAACAGATTATTAGCTCCGAAAACATACTGAAAAAATCCAAAGAGAATGTTGAAATGAATATGGGAGAGCAGGAATTATTCTGCCCAACAGTTACTTCCTTATAATTTCGTAGTGAAAACATCTGATATCAGCTACTAGTTGTTTCTCTATTTGTCTGTTAATAATTCGTGTTATTATTTTGTAACCATGGCTTACTAAACTGATAGTTGTGCAATTGTGAAAATTAGAGAAGTACCAGTTTAATAAATCATGGTCGCAAAATAATAACACAAATTATCTAGGGACGAATGGAGAAATTGGTAGAATCTGATCTCAAGGAAGATCATTTAGAATTTAGGAGATTTGGTGGACCATATGACGATACATATTCACACTACGTTTTATCTTGGAATATAAAATAAGGAAAGACAAACTTATGACCTTATGATTTGGAGATTTGGAGAACGTTTTTGACAATACTGACTGGACTACAGCACAATCTTTAAAAATCTGAAGGTAGCAGAGTAAAATATAGGAAAGAAAAGTTATTTACAACTTGTACAAAGACCAGACAGCAGTTATAGGAATCTAACAGCATGAAAGGGACGCAGTGGTTAGGAAGGGGGTAACGCAGGTTTGCAGCCTTTCCCAAATGTTATGCAGTCTATATATTGAGCAAGCTGTGAAAAATTGGAAGGATACATTTGGAGGATGAATCAAAGTACAGAGAGAAGAAATAAAAACTTTGCAGTTCGCCGATTGTAATTCTGTCAGAGATAGCAAAGGACATGGAAAAATAGTTGAGGGCAGTGTCTTGAAAGCAAGTTTTAAGAAGAACATAACCAAGAGGATAATAAGGATAAAGAGTTTACATTTTACAACAAGGAAAATGGAATGTTTAGAAAGACAGGCGATGGTGAAGTAATTAATGCAATGAGAGTAGTAGATGAGTTTTCCTATTTGGTTAACAAAATAACTTCTGACGGCCGAAGTAAAGATGATATAAAATACAGAATGGATATGGGAGGAAAAGTTTTTCTGGAGAAGCTAAATTTGTTGACATACAATATTACAATAAATTTTAGAAGGTCATTTCTGAAAGATTTTGTCTGAAGTCTAACTTTGTACAGAAGTGAAACATGAACATTAAGGGGTTCAGACAGAAAGATGATAGAAGCTCTTGTGGTGCTACAGGTGAATGCTGAAGATAAGGAGGGGAAAACGCTTAGTGAGGAGGTACTAAACAGAATTGAGGAGGCAAGAAAATGATTTGAGTAAAATTTTAAACATGGCTGTTAAAGACAGCCATCGTTCGTCAAGTAATCACTTGAGAAACTGCTCTTCGGTTGCAGAAGTTTTACTAAACTATTTACTTTACCATGGTTTCGGCTTCATTAGGGGAGCCTTCATCAGAAGTAAAACAGATTTTTATACCTATGAATAAAATGTTTTAAAAAGTAATGCAAATTACAGAGAAAGTATGAAACTTGATATCCTAAGATACGATCGCAAAATTTACTTACATATGAATCTAGCGTCAGCAGATGGTCTCGTGCGATTTGGCTCACGTCAAAAATTTCCAACGTGCAAACTTTTTAATTTTTAACGTGAGCCATATCGCTCGAGACCATCGCAGAGCAAACGTTCGACAGTTCCAGGTGGATCAAAGGGTATTCGTAAAGTCTCAACGTCTCTCAAACAAAAAGCTTTGTGTCTTTTTTTTTTCCTTTGTATAACGACCTATTTAGGATACACGGGATCTAGCACGCCTTGCCATTTGAGTTCTAATCCCTGAAGACAAAGAAGTTCATTGGGGTCCACCACGTCATACATTAAACCATTTGTTGACATCGGATCCAGAAAGTAAGCAGTGTACAAGGAATGTTTATTTACATAACAATAACAAATGAAAACATGAGAGGGAAAGGCAATACATAAGTACACAGATGAATTGCGCAAGACAACGAAGTACCATGGCGCTATTATACTTATCTTGATCCCCTCCACCCTCCCCCCCCCCCCCGGTTGACTTCCAGACGGACGGACGACCTGCGACCTGGAGACAACCCTTCTGCGGCCAGACTGATGTGGATGAAAGTTCGAGATCGTCCGGCTCGAAGATCTTTCGTTCTCTTTCACATGTTGCGGGGACGTACACGCTCTTGAAGAAGAACAATGTACCCTACCCCAGTCTTCAACTGTTGGTCAGCGTTGTTAACTTGGTGGAAGGTCCAAAGGTGCAGTGGAAACTCTTTTCTTCCCCGCTTCCGAAAGTCGTCTAATGTCTTCTGCTTTAGCTTAAATTTTCGTTTGGTTTTCTTGGTGGCTCAGAGCCGTGGGTATAGTTGTAAGAGCAGGAGTAAGCGTTCTTGGTCCATGCTGCAGCGGCCCAGTACCTTGTGGAGGCATCGTTTGGTGGAGCCGACCATCCGCTTCCACGAGCCTCTCCACCAAACCGCTCGTGGTGCTGTAAACTTCCATGTTACACCCTACTGAGCGACGGACTAGCGTGTTTTGTCGGCAGAGATAGCGGTCTGTGTTTCTGTTATTTCTCAGTCGGCTGTTCGGAAAGTTTGAGCGTTATCGCTATACACGTGCAATGCCACGTCGACCTATAAATTTTTGAAAAGCTGATAAAAAGGTGGACTTTGACGAGTTTTTTTTATTAGTTCCTGATTTATTGCTCTGGTTACCTCACATGTGATTAGTAGGATATAACTCTTATTTACAGCGGTGCTTAATTTGAGTAAACATTAGTACCGGAAACTTATGACGTCTCACACTATCAACTTGAAGTGGTGCTTCTATTTGTTGGCCAGCGATGTTATGTGCAATTTTACAGGGAAGACAACGGGTAGGACTACTTTTATCACACAAAGAGCGTGAGTTATCCAAAAGGATTCTCTTAGTTATATACTCGTACTCCACGACTATGTAGCTTGATATACACGTGCATGATGAGTAGTTTAATGCAAAGATTATTTCCTTCTACAATCATGGGATGGCGTTATTCGTGAGACAGTTGGACGTGTTGGAGGCATTTTATCTTGGATGTGCTGGGATGTGGTAAACCTTTACTTAAGGCAATGATATTTAAGGAGAAAAATTATTGTTGCACTGTTTTCATCACAGACACTTGCAGTATCTCGTGGTACGTTCATTTTATATTATTATAGTGTAGATATTCCGGTTATCCGTCTATGCAACTGATTTAATAAAATATTGTATTGCCATATGCATTACGCCTTTATTTAGAAGGTATCATCAGTGGCCTGTAATATGTACATGATAATGTTTTGTTTGTGTTGTGTTTTTGTTTTGGTTGGTGTTGCCAACTGTTGAGTATGTGTTTGTCTTATCTTTACTTTATGTCAGTGTGTGTGTGTGTGTATGTGTGTGAGTGTGTGTGTGTGTGTGTGCGCGCGCGCGCGCGCGTTTCGGTGTGATTGCATAGAGAACTGCACCAGATACAGGTCACTGATGATGCCTTCCAAATAAAATAAAATATTTTATTAAATCAGTTGCATATACGGATAACCTGAATATCTACACTATAATAATATAATACAGCAACTGTGAGAAAAACAGGACAAAAAGGAACTACAATGTTCATTTTAGTTGTAATTGCCTTGATAATTTTTCGGTGACTTGCGTTGACTGCAAATATGTCTTCTTCTGTGTTCCATATAATCCCTAGTACCATGAGTTCTCTTCCTTCCACCTGTGTGAACCACTCGCCCACTTCGATAGCCGCGATTTAATTTCCTTCATTAGTGAATCATCCATGTAAATATTTCGATGCAGTAAGGCACCTGCATTAGGGAACTAGAACTGGTAAGTGTCTGCAAGTTCACAAATAGTTACTGAAAGCGGAAACGGGTTGCATGTGAGGCCGAACGGAAGACATGAGAATCGATAAATTTTCTTTGGTCTTACACTGATGCTGTCTTCAACCTTGTTGTTATTGGTCTTGTACCAAAATAATCTAGTGAAATCTCTGTCGTCATGGTGTACAGAGAGTTTTCGAAAGGTCTGACTACAAACCGTCGAAGACGATGTCTCAAAAGGACCTCATCAACTTAAGGCATAAATTTAGTCCCAATTTCCAGAGTGACGTTTGGACAAGGTGTACCTTGTTCGTGTGAGGAACCTTAAAACACTATTCGCCAATCTGTGGTTTCCTGTCTTCCTCTCTTGACCAAGCGACAGGGCAAATAAAGTCGCTGATTCTTCGGTAGGAACAACACTACGTTGTAGGTTTTTAGATAATCGAACGTTAAGAGTTGTGTCTTCGAACATCCAATGCTGCATACTCTTTTCTGTAAGGCAGCGAAACTTCTCTCGGCATTGTGAAAGTTGCTGGAATTGTCAGAAAACAAACCAAATAAAAACATAACACAAATGGCTACACGTACTTTTTGATGCTGTAGCGGCTCCGTCCTCCGTTAATGGCAAGAAAGCGGCAGTGTGTTGTCTGCTAACAGCCCACACATCTACATTCTTCACGGGTTTCGGCACCGAAAAAGGTCGTCGCCGCCTCCATAAAGTAAGGAAGCACAAGGAATGTTGATCTTAACAGTCTTTATTTACATAAATGTAACCACTGAAACATGACAGTCGAAGATAATACCTACGAAAGTACAATAATGAAATGCTTCGTTCTCTCGGGGAAACGAAGAATGGCACTAGCCATCCATACCATTCTTAGTACGTGCACCTCGTGTACAGGAACGTGTGTATGGATTGTCAATCGCAACAAATAGACATATATAGTAAAATTATTTGTGACTTGTTAATGTGATCAAAATTGTTTACTGTCTTTTAATGCGATGTATGTATTTGGAGATAAGTTGTGTGATGTCACAGCAACATCGCCTACTCCTTTAAAATCTCATGCTTTTGATGTAATTTCCTTGACAAAGCACCTGTATCTGGTTGCAGAAATATAAATAAATTGAATGTTTCTGAAGTCTGACATAGCTGTGCGGTCCACCGACTAGTTTTACTCTGTCATTTGAACATTCGTTTAAATTAAAGTGCTACCTACACGGTCTATAATATTGACAATATTTCCCGGTTGCGCAATAATATTGACGGTCCAGGGGTGCGACTGAGAAGAAGCGCAATAATATTGAGAACCAGTGGCGTAGCTAACATAGGGCTAGGCGGGGCAGTGCCCCGGGGCTCCCGAGCTCCAGGGGCCCCTCAGCCTTCGTGAGCGACGATCGAAAAAAGTTACAGTAGAGCGTCGAATTTTTTATTTAATTTTGTTTTACCCTCCCACCCTATCGTCCATCATATCCCCTTCCCCTCAAACCAAGTTTCCCACAGTAGCCGCACTGGGCCACTGGCTGGCGGAACAATGCTTCTAATTGGGCCTTCACAAGACGCGCTGCCGACAGGCGAAGCTGTCAGTCACTGTGTCCAACAATCAGTCGGCAGAAGTAGCGGCAGCATCAAAGCTGCTCACAGCAACAGCTGCGTCTTCCAAGTGTTGCGGCGTGCAATGTGAAGTGTCGCGCTCCTCCAAATACAATATAAATACATTTACTGTACAGTATTTCTTATTGGCAAATAGAAGTGTACAGCTCGAATATCCGAATAAAACGGTTTTCCGAATATCCGTGTACCCAAATTATTTCGGATAATAGACGTTATACTGTATATAATATTTTAGTTGAATGAAGGAATTTCGACTTTTCATTTCTCCTGCCGAAATTAGCCCCAACATGGACAGTTCGTCAATTATGTAAGGAAATTATAACACAATATGCATTATTAAAATGTGAAGTTTCGGAAGTATTTAGTTTTATTCTTCTGCAGCAGGCGAAAGGTCGTTCAGCAAATTAAAAATTATCAAAACGCATCTGAGGTATAGTATGGGTCAAGCTCGACTCGGACATTCGGCACTCATAGAAATTGAAAACAAGGCTGCATCAAGATTTAACAGACCTTATTGATGATTTTGCAAAAACCAAAGCCAGGAAAAGATTGTAAAATAATTGTAATTGTGTACTCCTATTATTACTACAATGTACTGCAGTTCACGAAAACGCTTACCGATAATTCCCGATCAGAAATCACATGTTTGCCAACATCTGTAATCTAACAGTTTGAAGCATTGTATTACTCCAGTAGGTATTCTTTCATTCTGACTTTGGTGCGTGAGGAAACACGAACGAAATCTCCACGACTTGAAAAACGCCACTCATTAAGTTCGCGATACACAGTGAGGCGCGAAAAATAATTATGAGTTCTTTTCCAAGGACTAATAGTATTCGTGTTACAAGAAATAGAAAAATTCCCAACTTTTTGAAAACAATGTTTTAACACATTGACTGCCACGTGAGTTAAATATAAGCCACAATAAGTCTTCTCTTCGGGCCACGTTAAGTAAATACAACTCACGGACATTTTTGCATTTAAAGCTCCGTGGTGCAGTTGTAACTCACGGTAGTGTGCTGTGACTTGGTGTTACAGTACGTGATGGCCCCAGTAACAAATCATGTTCGTGGTCTTTACTTTTCAAGAGCTCAAGAGTAATTATTGACACTTGAAATCGTGAATTATATATAACTCACATGGTCCAGTCATATCGGAATTTCCTTTTTTTTTATAATTTATTATTTGGTGTTACATGTTACTTATACAGTAGATTGTACATCACATACAGTTTTAATTAAATTCTCTAATTGCAACAACAGTGAAACAAACTGAAAAAATTGGGCAATTCCACTTTGTATCTCTTAACACCTGCATGCACTGTGCTTTATGAAGAAACACTCTTCGCAAAAATATGAGTCACAATTTCTTACATTTCCATGTAGTTTGTTTGCATTTCTTGACAGCTTGCTCTCGTCCAAATTCATTCTTCATTTTTTCGTAGCATCTATACACCTAAGACTTGCTGCTCCTATGTTCACAAGAGCACAATCTGCAGGTGAGAGATTTCTCAGGGGCATCGACATCTTCTGTATGGAGTAGTCTCAAAGTCACTTCCTCTTTGAATTCTGTGATTCAGATAATCTTGTTGATGTATCGCTAAATCACAAGAGCATTTACCAGTGCTGACCCTGTCAACAGTTCAACTGCAAGCTTCCTGTACCGTTTCACACCCCGCCTTAGACAGTATAGGACTTCATTTGGTGAGACAGCTCTAGAAACGACTGATTATAGTCAGTTATCATTGCTGGTTTTTTCTTTGTGCCCCTCGTGGTTTGAACTTCAGCTTCTTCCTCTCCATGAACAGTACTCAGCACCAACACATTCCTCTTATTTTTCCATTTCAGTAGTATCTTCATCTTCTTCACTTATGTCCACAACTTCATCTAAAAGCTTTTGTACACGCCTTTGTTCATCTACATAACTTCTACGAGACACTTTCTCCTGCTACAATATCACTGTGTTACGGAGCAAACAACACTGAATAAAGTAACAATGCAGAAAAACAATAATGGAACTGTATGCAAATAATGTTGTGGAATGAAAGACTTACAGGAGTACCAACCCAAAATTATTAGCGACATAGCAAATGATACACCTGGCACTTTACTCTGGCGCCATGTGAGTCACTCACACACACACACACACAAAAAAAAAAAAAAAAAAAAAAAAAAAAAAAAAAAAAAAAAAAAACTAAGGGACTAAATTGCAATATTTTTAACTTATTTTTACTTAAATAGCTTACTTCAGGCAAACTAAAGTAAAATATAGAAAAAAAGTAAACGATGCCCGGGGTTCTGTAACCCAAGTATACCTTTGGCATCCAATATGTTAATATAGTTATTGTTAAACAGAATGAACTAAGACAAAATATTAAATGTATACAGCATATTTAAGTACAGTAGAACAGTATTGGGCATATGATTTGTTGTGGGGATGTGACAGGTGACAGCAGGAAGGGGTGGGGTTTGGAGGGCAGAAGGTGCGGGAAAGGGCAGACCGCTGGAATGGTCAGGCATTGCCGTTCTTTGTGCGACCCTTCCACAGAGCACCTCATAAATCACAGATGACGTACTGCGCAGACGGACCTGGAGAGTGCGTATTTTCCACAAAATGCGTTACGCCAGGAAAGAGGCTTTTTTTTTCCACAAGTGCGTTGATTCTGAAAGGAATACCGAACAAAATCTACATACCTTTCTACACATTACCTTGAAATGGTAGGCGGAAATGGATTCGGCATTATGTGGCTTTTTTCTGGGAACGGCGCCTTCCCATACCATAAAAACTATTCGCTCTTCAATTTTCGTTCATACCAACACTATACCCTCCGCCGCATTCTGCTCAGTTCAACAAACAACTTCACGGTGGTGAGAATTCAGCACTTCACGCAATCTTTTAAGGTACGTTTCTATCCGTACACTATTTTTTTATTCTGCCATTTAAAGGTTTAATTACATTCACGGATCAGAAGTTTCATGTAATAATTGTCTCAATAGTGAATAGTGCACTACCCCACTGTCATGACAATAAGCGAAGATATCGAGTTAGTTATTTTACATTATTACTTTTTCCTGGCCAGACACTAACATATACTTCAAGAAGCTTGGTAGGGGCACAGCTCAATCCAAAGTGTTTCATCAAACAAAATCCGGCAACTTCCTTTTGATGAAACCATCCTACACGAATATTTCCCCTATTTTCCTTCTTTGACTGGGTTGTCAACGAAATGAGCCAACAGCGCAGTGGTTTAGCGAGAGTGAGTTGTCGGCACTGACAAAAGTCCGCCTGCTGTCACCGCTGACGAAAAATACCCCATGGGGCATTTTCATCTGTATGTCCTACCCAGGTCCAACTCTATCTCTCTGCAAAATTTCATCCAAATCACCTAGTAATTTTTGCGTGGAAACATAAAAAACAAACAAACAAACTTTCACAATTATATTAGAGAGTACGATTAAACATTATCTGATGTGTGACACATAATAATTTACTTAGTAGTATTTAGGTTTGCCTTATTATGTCTTCCAGTGGGCGGTAAGGAGCTGATGATGAAGTAGTTTTGCATCTGTACAGTATTAGTGTAAAGAGGGCCTCAATTCCATTTTTGCACCAGGGCCCTTGGTGACATAGCTACGCCACTGTTGAGAACATCAAAAACTTTTGAAATATACTGCTCTGCCCGTAAATATTTTGCCGTCTGTGGGCAGTATTGACAATATCTTTGACAGATTATCGCGCTATGTTGTTATGTTTGTTGTTTGTTTACTTGTACCACGTGTGTTATTTTCGTGTGCTTGCAGCAAAGTAAATCAATAATAATATCAGCAACAGCATCTTTATCGTCAAACTTTTCACACCACATTATCATTGCTCAATATTATTGAGCAGTCTAGGAGATAACGACAATAATATTGCAAAATATTATTGTCAGTATTATTGACCGTGTAGGGACCGCTTAGCTTAGCACGTTGGCTGCCGCGTGGCCGCCGGCGGTCACAGCGGCCGATTCCGGCGCGCCTCTGACGTCATCGCGTCAGTCAACGTGTAAAAGAAACTATACTCTGATTAAAATTACTTGCTAGTTGACAGTTAACGGGCTGGAGCTGCCTTCCTACAATCAGAGCGCTCAACGTCACGCCCAGACTGCCCCCTGTTGCCAAGATACCGCATCAGGTGAACAGCTCGCATCCATTGTTTGGATAGTGTTGTGTAGAAGCGTGCGTCTTAGGTTAACAACCGTTTTCGTTGCTGTCGTTGTGTGTGTATGTGTGCGTAATGTCGTCGTAATGTCTGGACTGGAGGGCTGTTATGATGCATACAACGAGAGTAATATATGAAGCATGGAAAAATGAAGGTCTTCTGGAAGACAGTGTGACGGAACTTTTTACTTTCAGCGGTTCATCCACCTCGGAAACGTCTAGTGATTCAGAAATGAGAGGTATTTACCTTCTTTCTGATAATGCCAGCTTGCAGTTAGCATTCGGTGAAGGTATGTACGCACAGAAAATTTCCTTAATTTTAAACGGTGAGCTTCGTTTTGCTATATATGTGTCGTGACTGTGTCGCCTATAAGCTGTAACGCGTCAACTCATTAGGACAGTTTCATGTAACTAATTAAGGCGACAAATTATAGTTTGTTTTTAGCATTGACTTCTGTTTCGAATTTGCTCATAGATGTTAGTTTTAATCGTCGAGTATGGGTAAGTTAACAGCATTCTACATTCAGATGCTGACAAAGCTTCATGAACCAGCCATACAGCGTTAGTGTATTCACTATTTCGCTTAATCTCTAAGTATAACGACTGTCAGATTCAGGTTTTCAAGGGGTCTTTTACCTCATGACAGTTTCAATAAAACTATGGAACTGTGGCCGTATTAACAATTTACAGTGGTGAACGGCGTATTCACTATGGCATGTCTTTCTTTATTAATTTGGAAACATCGAAGTTCCTGCAGTATATAAGTAAATATTCAGTGACTGCTAAATATGAATCAGAGTTATCAGATTTCGATATTATATATATATATATATATATATATATATATATATATATATATATATATATATATATATATATATATATATATATATATTATGTTTGTTACCTGACTCTATCGTTGCAGCCCAACTATAATTACTTCACTGGTTTTAATAACAGTTTTCTTACTTGTGTTGGCTGATATTGCAGCACTAAATTGCCTATCGCCAATAATCTCATCCCATTAAAGAATTTTGTTTACCTATCGTATATCACTACAACATTTTAGTCAGTAAATAACACAAAACAACTCTGTTCTTTTGCATCCATTCACAGACGTATTTTTTCATCCATTCTCAGAAGTATTCCGTCTTTTTCGTTGTATTCGTTACAGCGAAAATAATTGCGGTACACGCTTTCTTTTTGGTGTTCGACATCATAGCCTTGTAAAATCGCATTGTTAACAATAAATGTTAACAGTATTATTGAAGTAGACATTGTTAACCATTTCTAACTGTGAAGGTCGTCTCAGTACCTTTAAAGCTAGACTAATTAGCATTGTCAACAACTGCCGGTGCTGAACGTGTGCAGATCGCCATTATAACAGTACTGGGCGCAGTGCCGCCTGTACGGAGCGCCAGCTGTCGTGGCAACACTGTAGCCGCAGCTGACAAACCTCAACTTGCAAGTCATTTTAATCGGACTATAGTATTGCCTGTGGTCGAAAATCGACGAATTGTGTTTACAATGGTCACTGGGGGTAAAATTTTTACCTATCATGTCGGCGGCCTCGCGTGGTTATTTTTCACGATAGAAAATCTTTGTCCATTTGTTCTAACCACATAGAATGACTCGATTAGTGTATCGTACAGACCATGAAGTAAACAAATAATGCTGTTCCTGCTTTATGGTTGACAGGTTCTAGTATGTATCCTCGTCCGCTTAGTAAAAGTAATTGCCTCGTAAAGCGAAGATTCCACCAGAAAACATCAGCGTTGTCAAGCGTTTGGCTAAAATGAAGACTCACAGGATTCTCTCTATTCAACATGTTGCCAACATTATCATAGGAGCCCGCTGGGTTATTTGGTAAAATTTAACCGGCACTGGGAGGCATGAAACGGTATCTTTTACGTAAATGCCTGACACAATAACAACAAATAAAAACGGAAGTATATACTTCTCATGCCATTTTCGAATTATATAACTTTCATTAGCCTAATATTTGAAATGGAACTATAATTTCAGTGTTCGTATATTTATACAACGCCAAGAAATAATGTTATTTCGATACTGCGATATTCAGAATTCCAGAGCTGGCAACATGTCGACTTCGTAGTTCCACCCGAGCACCGCTAGCTGCCTCTCCAGGCGCATCATCCATTATATCAGCATGCATATGAAAACATCCATTTCCTTTAACCACTCTTAATCACTGCGAAAATGAAGCATTTGAACGGCACAAGAAAGTGAGTTGGGAGCACTCCATGTATCGATATTCACTTATTTTAATACTGCAGATGCGCTGCATTACAGCGTCTTTGGTAGTTAGCCAATCAGTGAGCTGATTATTGGAGAATGTAGAACTTGATCCAAGCTGTATATAGGATAATTTCTACTTCCTTTTACCACTTTTAATGGCTAAATGCACACATATTTATATACGTGAAATCTACGACAAACAATCTTTCGAATTATGTAACTTTCATTGGCCTTCTTGTACGAATAAATTAGTAATCTGTACCACAATTTTCGTGTTAGCGTATTTATATAATGACGATATGTCCTTACGCTAGCTGTTTTACGTGCATTACTAATTCACATCCAAAAACAAATGTAATGTGTAATAACTGTTTCTTCCAGAATAGTCTTAAAATGAAGTTGTGACCACAAAGGTTTTCCCGGCGTAATAACTGTTTGTAATCTTCTCGGGTTTGCAGCCGGATACTGAAGTCAACTTGACACAATATTTCAGCGGCGCAACTGCCCGCCATCCTCTGGTGAGCTTGCCGGAAGTTACTAATTCGTCTCGCTGCTCTTTAAAGTTGGATGTAATATTCTTTTTTCTTTAACGGATGCGCCTAAGATTTTCAACCATAATTTTAAACGTCCGTTACCAAAATATTTACAATGCCGAAAACTTGCACCAATGTCAAAGAACAGATGATTATGAGTACTGCTATATCTGCCAAGGTTTAGTGATGTGGTACGTGAATAGTGACTTCAGAATACGTGGCTTCCATTAATCATCCATGTTGACAACAAAGTAAAACACAGTTTTTCGTGCTTGTTCGGTAGAGCAAAACAAATGTTCCAGATCCGTAATAATGGTCTAAA
The DNA here is from genome assembly GCA_026315105.1 of Locusta migratoria. Taxonomy (NCBI): domain Eukaryota; kingdom Metazoa; phylum Arthropoda; class Insecta; order Orthoptera; family Acrididae; genus Locusta; species Locusta migratoria. The sequence continues at coordinate 23,598,810 of CM048748.1, read as the reverse complement.
ACCGACTCCTTGAAATTCATCAGCACTTTCAGGGCACAGACAAAGCACTTGGAAGGCGGCGTTCCTCTCAGCGAGATGAAAGTAATGCGTAATTAGCGGAAGCCCGAAACGAGAATCTAAATTACAGACCGACCAAGGGCGGTGTTATGAGCACCCCGCAACCAAAAGTAGCCGCTTAATAATGTACAACATTCTCCATTCATGTGAAATGGAATGTGGGATTTATTATGGCCTAGTACTTCTTAATAATGTATATATACGAGGAGCGTACAGGGACGAGGTCTGTACATACAGAACTAACTCACTCAGAAAATTAAGATAAAGGTATTCTCGCCTGAATACTGTGCTGAGAAAACTGACTTTGAGATTTTACTTACTCAGAAGTTGTACACATATTATTTCTATGACAGTCGCTTCTATTTGTGCTGTAATTACACGGCCGTGTGGATTTATCACTATAGTATCTATTAGCAGATAACTGAAAATATTACTGTGCGCACACTGTCTGATCATAAGTATCCACAACGTTGTAAGGCTCATTTCATCACCAGATGTCACGAGAGGCGAACTTACCACTAAAGAAGGAGTCTGGGAGTATTCTGTCGTTAGTGATGCTACTCCTTCGTCTGATTGTTTACGTATCATAAGCATATACCTATGTTTCATAACCTGTTTCCAGATCAGAGAACAACGTGTCTTCGCTATTTGAAATGATTCCAGCAGCTCAGAGCATACTTCCACCTTTCTCTCCTTAAAAATACGAGTATACGTGTCAGATGCCCCTCTGCCTTCTTTGCACACACTTTTCACTAACGAAGTCTTCCAGAATCTCATTCACCAAAGTGTGGCTACAATCCCGTTTGTGCAACAAGCTCAGGAACTGTCACTCCTCTGTCCGCACGAATCAATTTATCCATTCGTTGGTGATACGTCAGTGATCGCAGTGAATGGCCTTCCACAATATGGTTTTTCTATGTCAGTTCCTCACTCTTTAACTTCTTCATTAATATCTGCATATAGCTTTTGTCAATAGATTTTTCATCTTCCTGTGGACGTCAGTAAGGCCGTCCAGCCTGGATGTAATTTTTCGGCGGTTTTCCACATCCTGGGCTGGGCCCCAAGTCCCACCTCATTTACATGATTCACAAACATTTCGTAACACTTTACACTTTCACGCATATAACATCGTACCCAGTTATTTGAGGTACACATGTACTCCCGGAAGAGGGGGGGGGGGAAGGGGGGAGCATGGGGTGGCGATAGGAAGGACATCCGGCACCCCATAACTACTAACAACACGCCAGATCCGATTAACAAAGGCGACCCTGCATATGCGGGAACATGGCTAAAGAGAAAGATGTGATAATTTCGTTCTGCGTTCTTCTGCCCTATAGTAAATACATTGACTATTCTAGAGCTGTTCAAATGTTCAAATGTTTGTAGAACTTACGCGACTTAACTACGGGGTCATCAGTCCCTAAGCTTACAAACTACTTATGAACTAGCTAAGACTAAGGACGGCACAAATATCCATGCCCGAGGGGGGATTCGAACCCCCGACCGTAGTGGCCGTGCAGACCGTGACTGAAGCGCCTCAGTCCCCTCGGCCACCGCGGCCGGCTCTAGAGCTGTTCCAGGACGAATAAGCATAGGCAAAAAGTAAAGTACTAAACGCTGTCTCTTGTAAATCGAATTCCTGTGCGATATGATTGGAATCACTGTTTCGTTTGACACATTAGAGTCTCATCTCTTGTGTTGAACAGACACTTAGCAGTTGTCTTCACATCCAAGTGGACCAGTGAAAGCGGTTTGAGCGACCGACGGCAGTGTTTTACAAAGTTCTTGTCAGGCAAACTGTTAGCCGCGGTGGAGTAGCCGAGCGGTCTAAAGCGTCTCGCTGCGGAGCGCACGGTTGCTCGCCGTGGAGGTTCGAGTCCTCCCTGGGGCATGGGTGTGTGTGTTTGTTCATAGGTTAGTTTACCTAGGTTTAAGTAGTTTGTAAGCTACGGACTGATGACCACGCAGTATATATTGCTATAGAGTAGATGGGAGGCGGATATAGGACGTTGGTTTTGATTGTATTGGCTTTAAACCGGATGGCAGCCATAATATCCTAGTGTGTTACGGGAGTTGCCTACTGCTTCTTGCAAAGCGAGACATGATTGGTGTTCATCGGCGAATGGGGTGAGGGCTTCCGTTTCTCTCCTGCTGGCCGTGGGCCGCGCGGCGGCAGTAGCTTACTAGTGACGCTCGCGTGTTGTGTTGTCAGTGCGACCTACTTCGCTGTGATGGCTGGTAGCCAAGAGCGGGCAAGCCTGAGTCCATCTTCTCTGTTCATACTCGCCAAGCAACCAGAGATGGTTAAACGCAAGATAAGGGAAGCCATCGAAATTGAAAAAACACCCTTATAACATGAATAGAGAAGATGGACTCAGGCTTGCCCCCTCTTGGTTACCAGCCATCACAGCGAAATAGGCCGCGTTGACAACACAACACGCGAGCGTCACTAGTAAGCAACTGCCGCCGCGCGGCCCACGGCCAGCAGGAGAGAAACGGAAGCCCTCACCCCATTCGCTGATGAACACCAATCATGACTCGCTATGCAAGAAGCAATAGGCAACGGCTAACCCCCACTCCCTCCACCTCAGCATCCTATGATAATAAAGTTTCTATTCTTCCGCCAAAATATCACTGATAACATCGCTTATTTTAAAAAAAATTATGATGTAATGTCTAATTGAAAGTAAATGTAAAGTGTAGTAACAATCAGCTCACATCAGTATACCCAGAAGAAAGCCACTGTGACGTTGGCAGAAACGTCGTTTATTTAAGTAATAGCCTTCTTGCATCATGACGCGGTCCAACACCCAGAAAACATTTATGTCATAAGCAGGATTGTTCAAACCTCTATCAAGGTAATGGCTGAACACAAAATTTTTGACCCATCCGTGAACAGAACCCGGCGCCATTCGTTCTGACTCCATTCCTGACGTTCCTCCGCCCAGTTTGTGCCGGCTAAACTGTGTCGTGGCTTTAATAGGACTCGTACTGTACACCTCCGTGCATAGAGGCCACATTCCGTAAGGTGATTTTGGACTGTTCGACTTGATAACGCTCGTCCTGTTGCTGCCTGGAGAGTGCGTTGCAACTGCATTTATCCTCGTGTTTGGACGGGTTGTTAACCGGAGAAAACGGTCATTTCTTGCTGATGTTCCCCGTGGACCACCTTGACCTTGTCTTCTTCTGTCGGTTCCTGTTGTGTAAATTGGGTCCAAGACGTTGAAATTACACTCCACGATTAATTTTGAAAGGTGTATCACGTTAATCTTCGAAGCTAATACTTATAGGACGTTACCTGTATCCAAGTAACATCCTGTAGTCAACTGCGAAGGTTTTCTTTAGATATTGGGGTGTTTAAAATGATTTGAATTTGGTCCCTTTTTGCGTTTTAGGAAGCGGTAAGGCAGGAAGAATATGAAGAAATCTTCCAACATGTAACGTAACAATACGAAAGGGCTATAAAAATTAAACATTCTTTGTTTTGATTTATTTATTTTTATTTATTAAATTTTATTTATTTATTTATTACAATTTTGTGGTTGAGATAAAAGGTTCTACACTTTATAAGCTTATCTTTGTTATTATGGTGGAAAAAAATGTAATAGTTAGATGTTTTATGTGTGGATGACATCTTCTAATTGGATGCTAGCTGTAAGTATCCAATAGTTAGTTAATACTGAAAATCAAGGAAGCTATTTTTGAGTAGGAAACCCTGCAACATATCTTCACCAACTGTAGGGATAATATGCTTGGGCAGATTTGGGAGCAGCAGACGAAAGGGACGCGGAGTTGAGTGTGCCATGAGTGGGAACGCGTGTCGAATGTCTCCCGTCTTATAGTCGTGCAATATTGTAACACTGCTAAATTTCATTTGTTGTGTGACGTCGCTCTTGATCATACATAGCAGACTAGTAAGTATTAAAAGCATAGGACACAAGAATTTATGTGGTAAAGTTTCTGTGGAAATACGCTACGCATCAAACTGGTGCGAAATGGCGGTAGCGGGTATCACGTCTCTTTTATTAAACTGCACCAGCTTTGAGACGTGAAAATTCTATCAAAAAAAAAAAAAAAAAAAATCTGCGGTTCACTGAATTTCCGCGGAGACAAAACACATACTACGATACTCATGGTAAGAACATTATATTCAGTTATGTACGGGAGCCTACAGAAAAAAAATATATGTATAAATAAATAAATAAATAAATAAAATAAAATAAAACCTCATATGAACTTCCGAAAAGCAACCAGTAAATTCATACAGAATTAACATGGTGAGGGCGGTCTTTGTACAGTATTTTAATTATGATCCTTCTGATCTAATTAGTCCCTAGCTTACTAACTACTTAAAATAAGTTAAAGTAACATAAGAACAACAGATATACCCATGCCCGAGGGAGGACCCGAATCTCTGACGGCGAACGGCCGCGCTCACCGCAGCACAGCGCCTAAGTGCGTACGGCCATTCGACCGAAGCAAAAATTAATAAATTAAAACATCAAGATGCTGGTGATTGACGACATGCACCGTGAAAATCTAATAAGTGGGAAACTGTTTTCCTTTCATAACCTTATGAGGGGGAGGATGAAGCGAGGTAAAGTTTCGTCAAGAATTCAAATTACAAGAAGAGTTTGTAGAATGTTGCTAAGTGCTAAAATTATCGAGTAATGGATGAAAAAATTTAAATATTTTTGTGCCGTCATTATTTTAAACTTGTGGTTTTCCAGCTTAATGAGTAAATTATGTCAGCATTTCAATTTTTTGTATTTGGTCAGTAATGACGAGAAATATTGATAAAAAAAATTTGTTGACTAGCTGAAAACCCGGCATTGTCCCGGTATTTATGTAGTTATTCAAGCTTTGAGTTAGTACTTCTCCTATCCCCCCTCTCTCTCATTTTTATAATTACATGTTGTATTTATCAGAGAATATACAAGAAATAAGCCTGTCTTGCATAATATACAAAAATTTAAATAGAGTATCCAAACAACGAAAGATCGTTATCAAAATACAAATGATATATAACATTCATACATTCATTTAATTCACAACTTTACTATAGACAATATTTCTTGTTACCTGACCATGATCCAATATGAATAATTTCTTTGGTGCGGCCACCCCTGAGCAAGTGACATAAAGCTATCGGGGTGAGAAACATGAACATGTGGAATACATTCCGTATACTTATATACATTTAGATCGAAAGTACCTTGGTTATAACCTCCACGGCAGCCACCTCGCATTAACGCTAAATATTTGCTCCACAACAAATATTTCCTGTTACACACTCTTCCATGTGAAACTAAACCTTATCTCGAAAAGCAAACGTAGTATTCTAGCAGTCGGTCGATAAATATGCTAGTATGTTTACACAATGATGACGTAAATTTGAACTGGGTGTGTCCATCAACAGAAGCATTAACATATTTTATGAACACGCCTAACAACGACTTAACCCCGAGCCGAGTATGTACATGAAACACCTTAATTATCGTATGGCCCGAACAGTTTTTTACCCATTCATGGTGAATATACAAAAGTGAGAAAAATTAGTACGTCTGGAATAACGACGTCGATTTTGAATTGATGAAGGTAAATACCACAGGGGGTGATGATAGGTGTATTGATAATGGATTCTACGTCGTCTGACAACAGACAGCGTTGTGAAATAGCTGCCAGATCGCCATTTGTGAATACCTTTAATAGGGAATGTGTGGTGTCGCACAAGTACAAAGTGCGCGCCACCTACTTTCGCCGCGCGCCGCCAGGCACGCACGGCGCGGCGTTCTTACGACGACAGCCACGAGCGCCCTCTGCGACAACTCCGCTCGTGGCCACCACTGAAGGACCGGTCACTTCGGACGGAGATAGCAACGAGTAAGGACCTTCGTAATCAGATAGGCGCCAGTGAAGACTTTGCTATCGTTCAGGCACTAGGCAGGCCTCTAACAACTATGTATCAACATTCTGCAGTACTATGTAAAAGTTAAGTATTGTTACATTCTGTGCAATATATATATCTTTCTAATTTACTCTAGTGTTTGTAGTTTCTGGCTGCTCCCCTCCGTACCTGCACCAGCGTGTCGGTCTCATTCCACTCGGCCACCGACACCTACGACGAGGCTGGGACACAAAAGCGGCGACGAACTTGGGACACAAAAGTGGCGACGAGGAGTGATAGAAGAACCTTGGATCAGCCCGCTTGCAGCAGCCAGACAGCAGCAGTCGAGCACGTAGAAATTGCTCCCGCCCACCCACCCTTATTATAAGATTTTTGGGGGAATATATTCATTTACGTGTTTTGTGGACTTTTTTGTTGCAGAGTGTCCTCTTTCATATTGCATTTCTGTTTTGTTATAATTTACTTGTATGCGCGGCGCCTAATCGGTCAGCATGGCCACTACCCCGAACCCAAACTTAATGGATATTATTCAGTTACAGACGGCGCAAATAACGCAACTCCTCCAGGCGGTGTCCCAGCTCACAGCGCAGGCAGCTAACCAACAACAACAGCCGCCGCTTCAGCAGCCTACACCTGCCGCCGCAACACTTCCTACGTTTCGCCAATACAACGAACGTGAGGAAGAATGGAGTGATTATCTGGCGCAGTTTCAAGAACTCGTCGCGGCTCATCAACTTACAGGTCAGACTGTTAAGCATCTTTTATTGTCTGTGGTGGGCCCCAAAACTTTCGTGTTACTGCAAAAACTATTCCCTCACGCATCTCCTCGTGATGTAGACTTTGAACAAATAGTAGAGGCACTAAATGCTCATTATGAGAGAAAAGTTCTCGTAGCTGCGGCACGGTACCGATTTTTCAGACTTAAAAAATTACCGCAGCAGTCACACCAAGAGTGGATTACGGAATTGAAGGGCTTAACCCGCCAATGTAAATTTACTTGCTCTTGTGGACTTTCGTATAGTGACGTGATGTTGAGGGATGCGATTCCGCAGAATATTCAGGACCCCAGAATTAGAGCAGCAATTCTGAAACAGTCTGACCCCTCATTAGACAGTGTACTGCAGCTTATAGAAGCGCATGATACTTTTGACTTAGCAGATGTAGAAATGCAAAGCCACAGTGTTAATTCAGTGCGCCGCAACGGACGCTTTCCTAGCCGTAGTTCTCAATATAGCACTTGTGATTCTTTAAATTCTACAGGCCGTGCTGAACAGACAGTGAACAGTAGCCAGTGTAAAAGTGCGACGCAAAGGTCGCCCCGTAGTGTTAGACACAGTAATTTGAATAACGAGCGCCAACGCTCATTTCAGAAAAATGTACGTAAATCTTGCCCCCAGTGTGTGTCTCGCCACAAGCGTGCTCATTGCCCTAGTCGCAACGCAACCTGTTATCAATGTGGCAAATCAGGACATGTACAGTCTGTGTGTATGCAAATTAAAAACTCAAAGAACGGTACCGGTAGAAACAGTGCTTCGCAAAGTGCGAGAACAGTTCATTCTGTAAATGTTATACGGGCTGTGGAATTGAACAGTGCTTTCCTTGGATCTCAATTGCAAGAAAGTAGTTCTGCGCCTATGGCCAAACTATATAGTGCACCACGTAGCAAGCGCCGACGAGCGCGTAAAACAGTGCAACGGAAAAGGGTTCGGGACAAGCAAAATGACTATGAACAGTGCATTCCTGTAGTGAAAATAGTGCCTTCTGCAACTGCTCCTTGTAATAGTGCCCAGTACTGTGTAGCTAGTGACAGTAGACATCAAGTAGCTACTCAAAAGTGTAGTGCAGTAGTTAGTGACTCTGTAGTAGCCTCGCATTGCGCGGACGCCGATCCGGCGGTAGTGTCATCTAGTGACAGTGTGGTTAATCCGCTGTGTGCCGAGTATGCGCCGCTTCCTACCGCACGCAACCCGCGCAAGCGCAGAAAACAATATGTATTAGACGTTGCCCACATTCGCGCACCGGTCGTGCGCCAGAAGCACAAGCTGTTTGTTACTCTCTCTATAGAAAATGAGACGGTGCAATTTCAGCTTGATACTGGTTCCGCTGTTACTTTAATGAATAAAGATACTTATGAACTTCTGGGTTCGCCAAAATTGTCGCCGTCACAGCAAGTGTTAACAGCTTATACAGGTGAAAATATTCCCGTGCTAGGAACGTGTAGCCTGCCTGCCTCTTTTCAAGGTGTTACAAAAACAGTTGCTTTTGTAGTTCTTCAGGCCAAATCGACACAGAACATTTTTGGACTAGATGCTTTTGACTTGTTTGGTTTATCAATTCAAAGAGATGTGCTTCAAATTTCGTCAATAGTGCCTCAGGATAAAATCAATGCATTGTGTGACAAATATAGTGACTTGTTTTCGCCGGAACTAGGTTGTGCAAAAGACTTCGTGGCACATGTAACTTTAAAAGAATCTGCAGTTCCAAAATTTCGTAAAGCTAGACCAGTGCCTATCGCCTTGCGTGATACAGTTGCCGAAGAACTTACACGTTGGCAAGATAGTGGGGTGATTTCTCCTGTTTCTGCGAGTCAGTGGGCCTCGCCTATAGTAATTATACCCAAGCCGTCAGGAAAACTTCGTCTCTGTGCGGACTTCAAATCAACAGTGAACAGTCAAACAATTGTCGACACTTATCCCCTGCCCAGACCTGAGGAACTGATGGACAAATTAGGACAGTCTCGCTTCTTTTCCAAGATTGATTTAGCAGAGGCATACTTACAGATCCCACTTGATGACGAGTCGAAAAAGTTTTTCGTCATTAATACTCACATGGGCCTTTTTCAATTTCAACGCCTACCCTTTGGCAGTTCTTCCGCTCCCGCTATTTTTCAGCGTTTTTTGGAACAGCTGACAGTTTCTGTACCGTGTTGCTCGAACTATTTAGATGACATTGTGGTATCCGGACGTACAGTTGAAGAACATTTAGCAAACCTGGAGTGCCTTTTCAAAGTGTTGACTGCAGCAGGTCTACGTTGTAATAAAGCAAAGTGTTCGTTTTTTCAAACTGAAATAGAGTACCTGGGCCATGTGATTAATGCCCAAGGAATCCATCCTTTACAGTCACATCTTCGAGCAATCAAAGACTTGCCTCCTCCTAAGAATGTGCAAGAATTGCAAGCAGTAATTGGAAAGCTTAACTATTATTTCAGATTTATTCCCAATGCCTCTCAGATTGCAGCTCCACTGCATCACTTACGTAGGAAGAATGTTCCTTTTGTTTGGTCCAAAGATTGCCAGGTTGCCTTTGACAACTTAAAGTCTGCACTACTCAGTGATGCATGTTTGATTCCCTTTGACCCCCAGAAGCCTGTAGTGTTAGCAGTTGACGCCTCATCGTACGGTCTGGGCGCTGTAATCTCACATCGTATTGGATGTCATGATCGTCCTATTGCCTTTGCATCCAAGCTACTGACGCCGACGCAACAGAATTACAGTCAGATAGAAAAGGAGGCCTTAGCAATCATTTACGGCGTCACAAAGTTTCATCATTATCTCTATGGCAGAAAATTCTATTTGTTGACGGACCACAAGCCTCTCACGTCGTTGTTCTCTCCCACAAAGCCAATTCCGCCACGTACGGCACAAAAGCTTCAGAGATGGTCCTTGATATTGTCTAATTATCAGTATGATATTTTGTACCGACCTACCACTAAACACGCCAACGCGGACACACTTTCCCGACTTCCGGTTGGCCAGGATGTTTCGTTTGATTCTTCAGAAATGGCATGTTGTCAGATAGACTCCAGAGATGCTTCCGCTGTTGCAGATTTCCCTTTGAACTCTCGTCGGGTTGCACAGGAAACAGCTGCGGATGCAGACCTAAGTGTGGTAGCACGTTTTGTTCGCTCAGGGTGGCCTGCCAGAGCCAAAGACATTGATCGGCCTCTGGTTCGACGTTATTTTGCACAACGTCATGCACTATCTTTAAGTCAGGGTGTACTGTTGTTGCATACCGACAACGACCAAGCAAGAGTGATTGTTCCTCGTTCCCTGCAACGAGAAGTGTTACGCCTCCTGCATCAAGGACATTGGGGCATTGTTAGGACAAAGCAACTGGCCAGACGTCATTGTACCTGGGTTGGTATGGACGCTCAGATAGAGAGCATGATGTCACAGTGTGCTGTTTGTGCGGAGCATCAGGCGGCTCCTCCGCAACGTTTCTCAGACTGGCCACGCCCCAGGGGACCATGGCAACGTTTACATATTGACTTTGCCGGACCTTTCTGGAATACGCGCTGGTTAATTGTTGTAGACGCTTTCAGCAAGTTTCCTTTTGTGATTGCCATGAACTCAACGACAGCTTCTAGTACAATCAGTGCTTTAACATCAGTGTTTTGCATAGACGGTTTGCCTGAAACTATCGTCAGTGACAATGGACCTCAGTTTGTTAGTGCGGAATTTCAACAGTTTTGTCGCGTGAATGGCATTCAGCATATCACCACCGCACCTATTCACCCTCAGTCCAATGGTGAAGCAGAACGTTTCGTTCGAACATTCAAGTCTCACATGGAAAGGATGAAAGATCAGCACTCCAGGCAGCAAGCTCTTCTAATTTTCCTGTCTACGTATCGGTGCATGCCACGTGACGGCCCGTCTCCTGCCGAGCTGCTACACGGCCGCCGTCACCGCACTCTCCTTCACCTGCTGCAGCCTCCCACGCACCGAGTCGGTTCGTATGGCGCTTCGCGTTTTCAGGTTTCCACGCCGGTGCTGTACAGGGTGTTTGCTGGGAACAAGAAGACATGGTTGCCGGGCACCATTCAACGCGTGCTTGGTCGCAATATGTTTGTTGTACGTTCTTCCACAGGGTCGGAGCTGCGGCGCCACGCAAACCAATTGCGCCTGCACAGGCCGCGCGATCCTGTCTCCGGTTTCTTGATTCCAGACCCAGTTCACCGCCAGGGAGCACAGCCACATCGCTCGCCGCCGGGTCCAGCTTCCCCGGACTACGAGATCGTACCCATGGAGGTGGACGCACCTCCGACGCAGTCGTCGCCGCCGCTGTCGCCGCCGCAGATGAAAGCGTCACCTCCGGGACCGTGCGCCCCCCCCCCCCCCCAGCTTGGGCCGCGCACCTCAGAAGAAGATGTCCTGCTCCCTCTGGGCGGGGGCGGGCGCCCTTCCCCAGGTTTCGGCGGGTTCCCTGGAGGATCTCAAGGCGGATGCCGGGGCGCGGACGGCGTCTCGATCCCGGCCTCAGCTACGACGCCCGTCCCACCAGTAACGCCCCCGCCCAGGCCCTCCTCCCAGTGCCGTCGCCGTGGCCCTCAGCCCTACGCCACGACGGCGCGGCGGTTTGGGGGGGGAGGGGTGTGGTGTCGCACAAGTACAAAGTGCGCGCCACCTACTTTCGCCGCGCGCCGCCAGGCACGCACGGCGCGGCGTTCTTACGACGACAGCCACGAGCGCCCTCTGCGACAACTCCGCTCGTGGCCACCACTGAAGGACCGGTCACTTCGGACGGAGATAGCAACGAGTAAGGACCTTCGTAATCAGATAGGCGCCAGTGAAGACTTTGCTATCGTTCAGGCACTAGGCAGGCCTCTAACAACTATGTATCAACATTCTGCAGTACTATGTAAAAGTTAAGTATTGTTACATTCTGTGCAATATATATATCTTTCTAATTTACTCTAGTGTTTGTAGTTTCTGGCTGCTCCCCTCCGTACCTGCACCAGCGTGTCGGTCTCATTCCACTCGGCCCCGACACCTACGACGAGGCTGGGACACAAAAGCGGCGACGAACTTGGGACACAAAAGAATGTTTACTCCTTTAAGGGTCAGTGTGTTATCAACGTCTGAGGCAACCAGACGCCATGCCACAGAGACTCACTCGCGCTTCCTACAGTGAACTGTGCGAGATTGCAGTAGGGTTTTGGAACATATACTTCGTTCGAACATTATGAACTACCTCGAAGAGAACGACCTATTAACCAATAGTCAACACAGATTCAGAAATTATCGCTCTTGCGAAACACTGCTTGCCCTTTATTAAAACGAAGTGGTAAGTGCCATCGACAAGGGATATCAAATCTATTCCATATTTCTGGAATTCCGGAATGCTTTTGACACTGTACCTCACAAGCGGCTTCTAAAGAAATTGCGTGCTTATGGAATATCTCCCCAATTTCGCGATTGGTATCGCGATTTCCTATCAGAAAGGACACAGTTCTTAGTAATTGACGGTAAGTCATCGAGTAAAACAGAAGTGATATCTGCCATTCCCCAGGGAAGCGTTATAGGTCCCCTACTCTTCCGTGTGTTTATAAACGATTTAGGAGACAATCTGAATAGCTCCCTTAGACTGTTCGCGGATGATGCTGTCGTTTATCGGTTAGTGAAGTCAACAGAGGATCAAAAGCAACTGCAAAGCGATTTAGACAAAATTTCTACTTGGTGCGAAAATTGGCAATTGACACTAAATAAAGAAAAGTGTGAAGTAATACACATGACCACTAAAAGAAATCCGCTGAACTTCAATTACGCGATAAATCAGTCAAACCTTAAGGTCGTAAATTCTACCAAATACCTAGGAGTTACAATTACGAACAACTTTGACTGGAGAGAACACATAGAAAATATTGTGGGGAAGGCGAACCAAAGGTTACGTTTCATTGGCAGAACGCTTAGACGATGCACCAGCTCCACCAAAGAGACTGCCTACATCACACTTGTGCGTCCTCTCTTGGAGTACTGTTGCCCCTTGTGGGACTCTCACCAGGTGGGACTGACGGAAGATATTGAAAAGGTTCAGAGAAGGGCAGCTCGTTTTGTTTTATCACGTTACCGGGGGGGAAAGCGTCACGGAAATGTTGCACGAATTGGGGTGGAAATCATTAAAAGAAAGACGTTATTCATTGCGGCGTGATCTGTTTGCGAAGTTTCAATCACCGACTTTTAGTTCTGAATGTGAAAATATTTTGCTAGCACCCACCTACTTAGGGAGACATGACCATCCCAATAAAATAAGAGATATCAGATCGAAAACGGAACGATTTAGGTGTTCTTTCTTCCCGCGCGCTATTAGAGAATGGAACGGTACAAAAAAGTTATGAAGGTGGTTAATGAACCCTCTGCCAGGCACTTAAATGTGATTTGCAGAGTATCGATGTAGATGTAGATGTAGATGTACATCTCAGCTCGAAATGACGGCAACTGGCAGAAGGAAATCACGCGATTCTGCGCGCTCTCGCGTCCTCTCGCTGTTCCCCGCCAGTCTTCGGAAAAGGAGCGGACGAACTAAGAGGCGAGGGATATGCTAACTAGTTCTCGTAGTTCGCCTGTGGGAGCGCTATTCCGAACTAGTTCGTTCGCGAACTACACAAGACTAGTTGGCAGTGCATGCCATCGCAGACCGCCACCGGTGCTGCGTCTGCGCTCCTTCACAGTATTCGGTAACGTATCGCCTGCACTCATTTATGTGCTACTGGGTTCGTTGTGTTTCCTGATTATTGGGAGCACGATTCATTTGGGAGTCAGGTAACAGTGTTGCTCCCTGCTACACCCCTGTTTCTGAGTAAATCTGATTTGTTTTCTTAATTTTATGACGATACTAACAAACAATAAGAAAGAGCAATACTACTTTCGTAAAGTCAGTATCGACTTGATATTTGTTTAACTACGTCTGTTTACAAATTTCTTGTCTTAACTCTCCTAGTGCATATGATCTATTTGAATGACACTTTCTGACATAATTCAATACAATTAAGGTATCCTTGATCATAATTTTTGGAAGGGTTCCACTGAGGTCAGTGTAATTGAGTCTTAGAATTCGATTACTTGGATTTTTGGAGATCAGCCACTGCTATCATTTGATAGAAAGTGTATCCACATTACTTTTCCATATTTCCACAAGTTTCTCCCATCAATACTTAAATTCCATCGAATACTTCAAAACAGAAATTTTGTAGCACTGAACTATGTAATCTAGCAGGCAGACGCTCACCTCGGAATGGCTCTCATCAGCAGAAGGCAAACACGTGATTTTTAATTCTGCTGCGCGCCCTCTCCCTATTGCCCGTCGTTTTTCGGAAAAGAATCCAACGAACATAGAAGCGAGATACGTTTGGCATAATAGTTCGCGACCGGTAACGCATTTTTTAGTTCGCGACTGATTGGACAATAATTTAGATCGCGATCGCTCGCGCATATTTTAGTTCGCGACCGGTAGCTCTCCTTTTAGTTCGCAGCTCGGCCGCGGAGTAGGTCGCTCTTTTTAGTTCGTCATCGCTTTTTGGCTTTTGCTACCACTACTAAAAGAGCTCTTTTTTGTTATGGCAGCTTTTTTATATAATGATCAGTGTTCCCCAAGCGTGTGCTATTACCCGTATTTTTGGGCAATTAGACATCAAATACTTAAGCAAATAAACCAGGCAAGAGAAAATGGTTGATGCATAATTTCTCGCTTATAAATGCAAACAATGTTAAGTCTTAAGTATTTAAGTTTTGAGTTCTTTTTACTTCTTTACCCCGTGGAATGAGGGTTATATTTAGACACTGCTGAATATTTTAGAAAAGAAAACTTGTGGCAGTGAACTATGAAACTACAGCAGAGCTGTATCTCAGCTCGAAATGACATTAACTGGCAGAAGGGAATCACGCGATTCTGCGCGATCTCGCGTCCTCTCGCTGTTCCCCGTCGCCTCGGTGGAGTAGCCGAGCGGTCTAAAGCGTCTCGCTGCGGAGCGCGCGGTTGCTCGCCGTGGAGGTTCGAGTACTCCCTGGGGCATGGGTGTGTGTGTTGTTCTTAGGTTAGTTTATCTAGGTTTAAGTAGTTTGTAAGCTACGGACTGATGACGACGCAGTTTGGTCCGATAGATTTACAAACATTTGAACATTTTGTTCCCCGTCAGTGTTCGGAAAAGGAGCGGACGAACTAAGAGGCGAGGGGTCTGCGAACTAGTTCGCGTAGTTCGCCTGTGGGAGCGCTCTTCGTTCGCGAACTACTCAAGACTAGTGTGTATGCCGAGGGAAACCTAACAGACGTGCCCCTGGCAATGGGCTGGCCGTTTCTCACTGTAGGTGCAAAGTTGGTATGGAAGGGGGTTAGTACACTAGCTAATCTAACTTACGTCTAACTTAGCCTACGCCTCATGTTGTCGCCCGCATCCCCCTGGTCCAGCAGGGCAGCGGTTTCCGCCAGCGAGTTGACAAGCTGATGGTCAGCCCCTCCCCCTCCCAGCGGCACGGCCGGGCGCGTTGCGTTTGGGACACGGGCTATCGATAAAAGTTCATTATTAGATGTCATATTCGATAACAAATTCTCAAAAGTAACCACTTTCTAAACTGGTATAAGTTTGACAGTTCATAAAAGCTTGTTTTTGTTGCCTAGTGATACTGCCCAAAGATGTTCTTAGGTGCAGTCCGTAACCTTTTGAATTGACCGTAATCAGACAATAAACCCGCTAAACCCGCTTTATACATGACCACACTTCAAGTAAAATCCACAAATTATAAGTTCAGGTCCTTGTACAGAGCACAGAATTAATCATCTGACTTATTAGTTGTAGTCCTTCGTATCGAAACTTAGTTAAATTCAGTTCAGAATCCTATCGATCGTTAGCAACAGAATCGATAAATATTATATTGGAAACCATAAGTAAAATCTTCCGTTGACTTTCCTGTTAGATTACTCCGTTTGGTAGACAGTATCTTCAACTAAGAATGTATCTTTACAAACGGAAATTACTCTTCTTTAGGCTTCCAAACTCAAAAAATCTGTCTTTCATTAAATAATAACACAGTTCCACGTATACTCTTTCATACGTACAAGAAGCCGTCACAGATAATTAAACACTTTATCGATTTGTTGTAACATCCGTTACATATCATGACTTGACATAGGCTGTAACATAACTGACATCAAACGACAAACTGAAACTTTTTACAATGCAATAATGTACACAACATTTCATTTTTTTTCTGGGACGATGAAGCTTTGCAATCAACAAAGCGCAGCAATCCTCGTTGCCTTGCCTCAAAGCCTTCGGCGCAGAACAAATAGCGGCCAGCAAAAAAAAAAAAAAAAAAAAAAAAAAAAAAAAAAAAAAAAAAAAAAAAAAAATGTTCAAATGTTTGTTAAGCTTATGGGACTTAACTACGGGGTCATCAGTCCCTAAACTTACAAACTACATATGAACTACTTACGAACTAGGACGGCACAAATATCCATGCCCGAGGGGGAATTCGAACCCCCGACCGTAGTGGCCGTGCAGACCGTGACTGAAGCGCCTCAGTCACCTCGGCCACCGCGGCCGGCTAGCGGTCAGCAATTCAGCTCCGGCTGCACTGCGAAGACGCTGCTCTCGCGAATTGCATCACCTCGATTGTACATGGAACAGATAAACAAACAACAAACAGATTTTAAGTACAAAACAGTAAACATTTTCTCACAAAAACATTTTCTCCTGCAAAAACGCAGCTGACACAGAGCAGTAGTGGTTCTTTATTTCTGTGTCCCACTACAGTTGTCGGTCAAGGTTGGCTGCACCTTCTCTCTGCTCCCTCACAGAGTCTTGTCGGAATGTGTTGCAGATAATCTGTGCAAGACTACTGAGAACATTAAACGTGTCAGCTTGTCGAATCAGGTTATATGTGTCATGATTGGGTAGTTGTCTTCTTAGGTTGTTTGCTACCCAATCATCTCTTCTTACACTTAAACTCTGTCGTTGGTGACCAACACTTCAACGATCATGACGAGCTGAAAGAACATGTTACCACATTGTTGAACACACAGGCGGAAACCTTCTGTGAAGAAGGCATACAAAAACTTGTGCCATACCGTGACAAGGGCCTACAAAATTTCTGAAGCTATGTAGATGTTTAACAGTTGTAGATTTTTGTACAATAATTTGTTTTTCTTTATCGGTACTCGTTTGTTTTATATAACCAAACGGTACTTTGTGGACTTACCTCGTAAATTTATTGGGACTACGGTAACGATAACATGAACTTAATCTGAGTGTGTCCTTGGAAAGGCAGCTCACACAATGTATACTCAGCAAACATAAAGAAGACAAATATGAGCTGCGTGCGATCTTGATGAGAAGCAAGAGAACACATTGTATATATACTGCATACTGAACCTACCATACATGTAGTCAGAACATAATGCTTACGAAAACCTTCCTTAGGTGAGCAAGATCTCTCATATCTGGACTGTTAGTTTGTTTTGAATCAATTATTAACGTTTACTTCGCGTAAACTATACAGCAACGTACCTTACTACAATAAATTCCATTGATTCAGTCACAATGCTTATAAGAAAACATATAATATTTTAGTCGGTATATTTTCAATTATTTCATTGCTTTTATTCAAATACATTGAGACTGGTATGTTGCTGTTGTGACTCATATGTTTGAAAATTTTATTGTGTCTATGTATCTTTCTTGTTTTCTATAACGCTTGGATAGCTCTTATCGTATATATATCGTAGTTTATGAATTGCCCGTATACTCGTAAAACGCTATAAAACAGTTCACGAACCAATGCCATTTCCTAATAATACTCTCAACGGTTTTCGATTATTACTGCTTTTCGGATGATTGAAATTATTGGCTGTGTAACTGAAAGTGGCACTCTGAAACGCACCTGAAAAATTGTTCAAATATTACAGTTCAACAATTTCTCATTAGACTGTAATTTGCTGTATTGCCTGTTTTATGAAAACAAACTGCACACATTTATCAAAAGCATGGGTAATTTTCAGTTCATTGGTCTGTACCTTGTAGCACCTGCTGCTTCAAAATGCATCCGCGTGGAAAATCAGATTAGTGGTTCGGTAGCGGTCATCCGGCAAGGTCCAAAACATAATCTAACTTCGTTATAATAGAGGTTTAGCTTACATACCGCAAACCGTAACTACATCGAGCATCAGAGCCGCCAGTAACGACAAACGCACTCTACAACAACACTTTCTGAATCAACAACTCTTGGCTGAAGTATCGACCTGACTCTCTGCCAAACTATGATATCAAAAGCTCTCTACTGGTGATTGCAACTCAAGCTACTTTGTATTTTTTAATCACCAGTTGCATGATGACTGGGTTGACGCAGATACACACGAATTTCTCCTCTATGCCAACCTCTTCCTTTCAGAGTAGCAGAATGGATGCTAATGGTTTAACACACCTTCCCCCGTCGACAGCAAACACATATCCGACTCACACAATAATAGTAGGCGGTGATTTTAATTTACCCTCAATCTGTTGACGAATTTTTATTTTCAAATCATCGTGTGAAATTGTACTCAATGCAGTCTCTTAGAATTACTTCGAACAATTAGTTCATGAGCCAACCAGAATTGTAAATGGATGTCAAAACACGTTTCATCTCTTAGCAACAAATAATCCTGAGCTCATAACGAGCATCAAAACGGACGCAGGTATTAGCGAACACAGAGCTTTCGTAGCGAGATTGAATATCGAAAGTCCCAAAGTTTCCAAAAATAAATGAAAAGTATATTTGTTCAGGAAAGTAGATAGCAATGCAATTGACATTTTTATACCAAATACATTAATAAAAGAAGGAGGTAATCCCCCTTGGTGCACCAAACAAGTAAGGACACTGCTGTAAAAGCAACGGAAAAGGCATGCTAAATTTAAACAAACAGAAAATCACCAGGATCGGCGATCCTACACTGAAGCTAGAAGTTTAACGAGGATTTCAATGCGAAATACCTACAATACTTATCACAACGAAACTCTTCCTCGAAATTTAACTGAAAACCCTAAAAGATTTTGGTCATATGTTACAAATACTAGGGGCAAAACACAAACAATACCCTTACTACGTGTAGTAATGGCGATCCTGCAGATGATACCGCTACTAAAGCAGGGTTACTAAACATAGTGTTAGAAATTCATTCACGAAAGAAGACGAAACCAATATTCCAGATTTCGAATAACAAACAGAGGCCAGAATGAGTAACGTTGAAGTAGAGTAAAGTAACTTAAATCACTTAACAAGAACAAGTCTTCTGGTCCGGACTGTCTACCCATTAGATTTCATCTGATTATGCTGAAGCGATAGCTCCTTACTTAACAGCCATATAAACCGCTCTCTCAAAGAAGGATCTGTACCAAAAGTTTGGAAAGTTGCACAGGTCACACCTATATTTAAGAAAGGCAGTAGGAGTAACCCACTAAGCTACAGGCCTATTTCATTGACGTCAATTTGCAGCAGGATTTTAGAACATATCCTGTATTCAAATATTATGAATTATCTCGAACAGAACGATCTATTGACCCAAGGTCAATGAGTGATGAGTGCTATCGACAAGGATTCTCAAATTGATCCCGTATTTCTTGATTTCCATAAGGCTTTTGATACCGTACTTCACAAATGGCTTTTGATCAAATTGCGTGGTTATGGTATATCGCCCCAAATTTGCAACTGGATAGGGGATTTCCTGACAGAGAGGACACAGTGTATAGTAATCAATGGTAAGGCATCGACAAAAAAAGAGGTGATATCGAGCGTTCCACATGGTAGTGTCATTGGTCCTCTGTTGTACCTTATTTACATAAATGATTTGAGAGAAAATCTAAGTAGCTCTATTAGGTTGTTTGCAGATGACGCCGTCATTTACCATCTAGTAAAATCATCGGAAGATCAAAACCAACTGCAGAACGATCTAAATAAAATATCACTATGGTGTAAAAATTGGCAATTGACTATCAATAATGAGAAGTGCTAAATCGTCCACATGAATACGAAAAGAAATCCATTAAACTTTGTGTACAAGATAAATCAATCAAACGTGAAGGCCGTAAACTCCACACAATATCTAGGAATTACTATTACTTCTGACTTAAATTGGAAAGAACACTTAGGTAATGTCGTGGGAACCAGAGACTGAGTTTTATTGGCAGGACCCTTAAAACATGCAACAGAACTACTAAAGAGACTGCATACACTACGCTTGTCCGTCCTTTTATGGAGTATTGCTGCCCAGTGTGGGATCCTTATCAGGTGGGTTTGACGGAGGACATCGAAAGTGTTCAAAGAAGGGCAGCTCGTTTTGTATTGTCACGATACAGGGGAGACAGCGTCACGGAAATGATACAGGATCTGGGATGGGAATCATTAGAACATCGGCGCTTTCCGCTGCGGCGTGGTCTACTTACGAAACTCCAATCGCCAACATTCTCCTCCGAATGCGAAAATATATTGTTGACTTCCACCTACATAGGTAGAAATGATCCTTCCAAAGGAACCTTTCCGGGATTTGCCTAAAGTGATTTAGGGGAATCACGGAAAACCTAAATCTGGATGGCTGCAGGTATTTTTAAACCTCTGTCTTCCTGAATGCCAGTCCAGTATGTTACCACTGCGCTACCTAGCACGTTTTGAGAGAAGTACTTCCAACTTACATTCCTCACTGTTTGCTGGATGTATTTCATCGTTTGTTCGTCCCTAGAGTTTTTACCATCTACAGTTTCATCTAGTATCATAATGGAGGATAATCCCTGGTGTATTAAGACATTTCCTCTCAACCTGCCCATCCTTGTCAGTGATTTCCGTATGGTCTTTCCTTCGCAGAGTCTACGAGAAACCTCATTCGTTATCAGTACATCAGCTTTCCAATATTCTTCTGTAGCACCACATCTGCAGTGCTTCAATTTTCTTCTGCTCGTTTTTCACGCTGTTTATGTTTCACTTCCATAAAAAGCTGTACTCCACACATAGGTTCGATTACGCACAAAAATATTTGAACGACCTGAATTGCGTTGTACCTGTCTTGCGGGTAATTTAATCGCTTCGCGGTATATTCATTGGACTATTCAAAATGGATCCGCTGGAGAAAATAGTTTTTTTTTGTGGCAATCAATCCACATGAAAATAAACACCACAATTTTGCAAATAAAAAGGATACACGCTATAAAGCTCTTAACATTTATTATCACCCCTATATTACAATAGCTGACATAAAAGTGTAATCACACTAACTTCACTCTGATAACAAACTCCGTCAAAAAACATACCCAGTACTCCTTAAACAATATTTAATATTGTTATGACTAAATGGTTTTACGAAAATTCCTGATTTTCTAAAGATCTATAGAAATTCGAAGTACTTTTGTTCTCTAAATCGTTTTCCTACAACTGGGAAACGTCGTTCCGGTGACGAGATGTTTTGTATTATCCAATTATTGAACTAGCCAGAGAATAAAAACTCAACTAACAACAGTAAACGTTGTACGTAAACTTCAATATTAATTGCGTTTCACCAATAATTTCTCTCTACTCATACCTAAACAAACATTTGTATACATCTTTGAGCTATCTTGTTCTGAAAGTTAGTGTGTAAGCCTTGGGACTGATAAGCAGAATAGTTTGTTCCCATAGATTTACAAACATTCGATTCGGGCTTGATTCCGTGGTGGAATTTGTGCTCCACGACTGTATTTTTCACTTGTGGAAATTTTTTCAGCAATCAGTCGTAAAAACATTTATTTATTTTCAGATCTAGATTTCGAACACTGTGTGGGCATTATCAGTGCTTAAAAACAACTAAAATACTTAAAACATCTCGAGTACGAACGCGACCTCCAACATGCAGGTCGACATGTTTTAAGTATCTTGTTTTTAAGCACTGATAATGACCACACAGTGGTCGAAATCTAGATCTGCAAATAAATAAATATTTTTACGGCTGATTGCTGCAAAAATTCCCCAAATTTGATTCGGAGTTACATACTCATTATCTAAATTAATGATAAATAAGTTTAGTCAGATGTTAATATCCGAATTTTTTCATCAGCAACAAGATGTTTGAATCTGTAATAAAGATATAAGTAATGTACATTATGCCTGACTTGGAATGGAATCCCGAAAGTTAGCGACGTCTTTCTATGTACGCGTGGGCATTAAATCTCGAATGTTAACGAAACAGGAATGATGATCCATGCGTGTTTCAAAATGTTCAAATGTTTGTAAGGCTATGAGACGAAATTGCAGTGGTCATCAGTCGCTAGATAAACAAACTACTTCAGTTATGCGAGGGACCCCAAACACACCCACGCCTGAGAAATAAAACGAACCTCCGACAGGGAACGCGCACTCCTGAGAATGCACGGCCACTCCCGCGTGAATATGTGTGTGACGTAACAACGGCAGCTATCGTTGTTACTGATAATGCATGAAAAGATATTAAAAATGGTTTTTTACTAGCAGTACAGTGTGCTGAATCTAGGACTTGAAATTATGAATATTTTGTGCTAGATTTGGATTCTAAACCATATATGTGCCTTCCATGGAGACCTAGAGGAGTCGGTAGTCTCCTAAAGAGCAACGAAATAATCCAGCTGTATATTCCCTCCAGGGTATAACACCGCAAGAATTAGGATCTTAAACGAGAACCACAAGTTACAACGTCTCAAGGTCAAATGTAATAAGAGTCATGTGACCTTAAACGACCATTCGTTTAAAAAATAAAATAAAATTTTGTATTGTAAGGAGAGCTTTCTGGCGACTTTTTCTGACTGCCGTGATAAATCGGCTCTGTTTAACACTGCAATGGAACATTCGGGGTCACGTTATAAATGTGAGATAGAGGGTCAACATAGCGCCGTTAGCTTTAATTAACCTCAGATGTTGCAATGGAACATTTGTAGTCACGTTGTATCTGTGAGATAGAGGGTTAACATTGCACCATTAGGTTTAATTAACCTCAGATGTTGCCGTGAACAAGTAAACAGAACGAGGGAAAAACACGTATTACAAGAGTAGCAACTGAAAATTTATTTTATGAAAATTAACAGTAGAAAGTTTAGTTCCGCTGACGCACGGGTTTCCTGTAAGATCCTGCACGATCATTGTACTGTTAATACGAATTTTGAACTGTGGTGCAACTTGACATTCTTCACTTGCTGTTATCAGAGGTGAATGAAGTAGATATATTAGTGCCTGTTAAAATTATTCACCTCAAAGGAGAAATCCAACTTACACATTGCAGATACTAAAGAACAAGCGATCCACCATTCCATTAAAGCAAGATGAAGTCAAATGCACTTAGCATAATCTAATGCAGGAGGTGAAAACAATGTGGTGCACAGTGACATGATCAACTATGAACACACTTACGATACAGAAATTATACGACACTAATGTCAACGGCATATCCGGATGCGAAGACATTATGGAATATCCAGTATTTCAACGAATTCACTTATGTGTTTATTTGTATTGGTAATTGTGATGTGGAATGAGGTGATGTCATGATTTATGTATTTAATAAGAATGCAAAATCAAATATGGTACGATGAATCTAGGGCTAGTCAGGGTCGTTGATATTATATAGAGTCATCTTTAGAGTAGGGAGGTCGCTGGCAGCGCAATGGCGCGCGGTGAAAAAGTTAGTTGTAGAGTGTTGCTCGAAGCGGCCGGTCTGTGTAGGTAGGTCTGGCTACAGTACGTGGGTCCTATGGAGAAATACATGGATTTAGCACAAAAGTTACTGTGATCGGACAGTTTTCAAATAATACGGGCACAGCGTTTACCCAACAAGTTGTAATAGTCAAGAGTTTTGCAAAAATTAACAACTGAGTAATTGTAGGCTTTCTTTGTTGCATAACGGAAGTTCAGTTAAAATTTCATTAGAGAAATCAGACTATCATAATAAAAGGTACAATATTAGTAATATTAAATCAAAACTGTGGTTCGAGTTTTAATGAACTTTGCTTACGTAATGTGTGCTCAACCACAGAGTGAAATACTTAGACCTTTGCAACTGTTTCAAAATGTTCAAATGTTTGTACAGTCGATGGGACTTAACTACGGGGTCATCAGTCCCTAAACTTACAAACTACTTATGAACTACTTACGAACTAAGACGGCACAAATATCCATGCCCGAGGGGGGATTCGAACCCCCGACCGTAGTGGCCGTGGAGACCGTGACTGGAGCGCCTTAGTCCCCTCGGCCACCGCGGCCGGCGCAACTGTTTAATAACAGTTATAATAATTATTATTCATGACTCTATCAGCAATCAATCAAGTTTTATGGTGAGGTATTTGCAGTTTGATAAATACCTGTGTTGCATTTGCTACCGCTCTTTGGTAATTTTTGCTTGCCGCCAATTTACTACTGAACGTTTTATATGTAATTTTGTTGTTTTGTACCTGAGAGTCTCTTGACACCTTGCCTTGTTGTTCCTAGTTGTGCGTGTTTCATGTCCCCTCGTTAACAGTAACAACGAACTTACTTCGCAAGAGAGAAACACTAGCATGTCAATGGAGATGCGTGTAAAATTACGGTTCTGAGTAATGTTTCAGTAGGAATTTAATGTGTTTGGTACAGTGGGATGTCTGTGTTTGCAATTAAAAATAAACTATATTGGGAAGCACTTAAAAATAATTTGCGGTGCTCTGTATAGATAATATATAAAACTTTGCACAAATAACAGGTGAAAGGGTTGTAGTTACAGGAACTAAAAATATGAGATGGAACGGAAATCGTACCAGCAACCGCAAAACTCACAATTTAGGAGCCCAGAACGCTACCCCTGTATTACGCCAACTGTAATAGTGTCACTGCAGTTTTAAACGATTTAAAATGTTCAAATGTTTGTATAGCTTATGGGACTTAACTACGGGGTTATCAGTCCCTAAACTTACAAACTACTCCCTCTCTCATGAAACGAGCGTATGGCTTTCTTGGCCGAGAGATCCCTTGCGGGATTGTTCGGCCGCCTTAGTGTAAGTCTTTTTAGTTGACACCGCGTGGGCGACTTACGTGCCAATGATTATGAGATGATGATGATGATTAGGACAACACACAACACCCAGTCTCCTGCCGGAAATCGAATCCGGGCTCCCTGCTCGGTAGTCAGCGACCCTTGCACTGAGCTACGGAGGCGGACCGAATGCGAAGATGGGTGTTCAAAAAACGAGTAGCGTCAACGGTTGATAACGGTTACTGTGAGAACAATAACCTTGAGTCCAGCTACCTCCTGAATGAAAATTACCGTTGTGAACAAGGTCATGTGATAGGAAATGAGTACAAAGATCGATAGAGAAGCGATGCACTTGGTGGTCACAGTAATTCGAGTGTAGTAGCAAACGAAATCAGGAGTGTTATTGATACGCCGGAGGAGCTTGCGCTAAAAAATGTTCAAATGTTTGTATAGTCTATGGGACTTAACTATGGGGTCATCAGACCCTAAACTTACGAACTACTTATGAACTACTTACGAACTAGGACGGCACAAAGCGTGCGCAGGAGAGGGAAAGCGTAGCGCAAGTCCAAATGTCAAGTCTAACGAGGACGAGCAAGTAGTTAGTGAGCGCGATTGGATGACACAAACAGGCAGGATGTGTGATGATTTAGAAGCATGTAAAAGAGAATGTAGGAATATTTCTTTCACGTCGAAGCGTACTGATGAACGTAAACTTAGTGATGTTGAAGTACATGAAGCTAATGAAAGAATTTTAGTAATGTGAATGAATTTGATGACAGTGTAAAAGGAAAAGGGGCAAAGGTAGTGTCAGGTAACGAAGTTTGTGTTCATGCCATTCTTGATTACAACAAAAGCTTCCTAATTAGCCAGACAGCCGGGAAAGATGCACCAGGCGCCCTCGCCGATGTCAGTGACCGAATGAGATTAGTACGCAAAACAGACGATTACAGTGAATACCAAGTCAGAGCAGACGTGATCCGGTTCGATGAAAGTGATAGCGACAGCAATCTTAACGAAGTAGTTGATGAACTGGAAGTGAGGCGCGTGTGTGTCAGACAGAGAAAATAGATAGAATGAGACAAAAGCAGCCTCCAAATAAGAAGATTGAAAAAGATAGTTTGTTGTGGAATGATTTAAATGTGGAACAAGATTTATTGTGGGAAGATAAAGAGGACGATTTTAAAGGATATGATCAGATTATGATCCTTGTGGAAGTACATGAAATAAATACACAAATACTGGTAGATAGTGAGAGTCAAGTTAGTGCTATGTCTCCATCTTTTTACGAGTATATTAAGAAACAAACAGAAGTAGTGGAAATGCCTGTGATGAGTGTGAAAGTGATAGGTAAACCGATTAATTCAAAAGTGCTATTGTAATTTCCAGTTAAAGGTATTATGTTTGAGCATGATTTTTTGGTGGTTCATGAACTGAGTATGGAGACCAAAGCAGGGATTGATTGGATGATGAATTACAAAGAAGTAATTGATTGTGGTGAAAGGATTATGTATTGTGATGTAGGAAAGAATAAATTGGAAGTGAATTTTGATGAAATAGGTGAAGTGATAGATAATCAGATTACACTATTGCGTTTAGTGACCTTACCTTTGTATGGAGGTTTAGATAAGGAGAAAGAAAGTGTGGAAGTGATCCATATATCAGCATACCACCCTTTGAGCAACCCTTCGGAGCGCTATATGCCGGAGTTAGGTAGATATTTCCGGACTTATTGCCACAAGAACCATAAGGCCTGGGGCAAGTACGTGGCCGATGTTGAACTGATCATGAATTGATTATTAAACGAAAGTACCGGGTTTACTCCACAGGAAATTATGCTAGGGGTGAATCCGAAAAGTGTAGTGGAGGAGCTAATTAATTTCCCTCCGCGGCGAGAATTGAATCTTGAGTAAAAGAAAGAAACACAAACACTAATGCCTGAGGGATGACTTGAACTCCCGACGGCGAACAACCGCCTTCTCCACAGCTAACGCCTTAGAACGGTAGGCCACTCCAACGCGGCAGATGCTGTAGAACCCGAGATTGACGATAAACTGAGATTGTGGATGTCCTGGGATGAGGCGGCTCTGAAATTGATGAGTCACCGAAATAGACCCGTGACACAATTTTACGTCTGGTTGCTTACGAAAACATAATGTTCAAATTCGACTGACTACGGACAGACCAAAACTTTTGGCTCCGGCCAATGAGAACTCGCTAGCTGTCAGCCAATCAGATGCTGCGTATTTCTTAACCGGAGATTAAAATGAAAGTTAAGTTAGGTATAGGTTAAACAAAAAGGGTTTTATATTTTTTATTTAACTACGTGAGGGCGTGTAGCGCCGGAATCTCCGGTTAAGAAACACGCAGTCCATAGTGACTGATCAACAACGTTACGAGGCAGCATTCACAATAGTCCTGTTGACGAGAGCATCGGAATTATTGAATCTGCTTTTCGCTAAACTCGACGGTTTTGACGAATACCGCAGCAGTCATTCCTCAAAAGAAACGGGGACAATACTGATTTCCATTTTTTTCTTACAACGCAAGACTAAGAGCGGGCTATGGTCTCAGATCGAAACATATTGTGAGAGCCTAAGCCACCTGAAGTGATCCGTCGTCTTTAAAAGTTAAGTGATTTTTTATGCATTATAAAATCGGCCCATTGTTTTCTGCATTACGATAATCATAGTCGGACTGAGAAGAGGTGGAAAACTGCACGACGCGCGAGTGAACTGTGACACAGTTAGTAAAGACGACACTATACTTTTACCGTTCCTAGTTCTTTCCATTAATTTACCCGGAAACTGTTAAAAAGGGCATATGTTTGTTAGAAGTTTTTCGTTCAGAATCACCAGTAGTGTCAGCCTTCAATGTAGGTACCTTTCCTCACCCTATATGTTCATCGAAACTTCGCTCAAGTTTCCTGTGGAAACCGTATGACAATTCGCTTAGTATTTTTGACGAGTGAAATGTGCGACAGATCTATGTTCGCCGTTTTATTATTAGTGTGGATAGAGTTAATATTACAGACACTCATAGAATAGAATTTCATTAACAGTACGTCTGATTGTGACGTGGAGAAGAAACCAATATACATAAACTATTATTAGAAGGCGCGACGCTCAGGAACATGGACGACCTAAAATTTCTCTTGCGATTTTCACGAAACTGCCTAGCAGTACCCATTCTCAAATGAACATGATGTGGTCCTAGTGGACTCCTAAAAGTACACAAAATTTGAAGAAAATCCGTGACACGAACGTCGTGACGTCTCCTTGTGAGTCGTTTAATGAACATTAGCATACCAAAGATCGATAAAGCAAAGCAAAGATATTGGAATGCAGTCTTAGAAAATTAGGCGATGGTGCAGGAATTAGATTAGGTAACGAAACAATGAAGGTGGTAGATGAGTTTTGTTATTTGGGTAGTAAAATAACAGTACAGAGGATATAAAATGCAGAATGGCAATAGGAAGAAAGGCGTTTTTGAAAAAGAGAAATTTGTTAACATCGAATATTAATTTAAGCGTAAGCAAGTCCTTTCTGAAGGCATTTGTGTGGAGTGTGGCCTTGTATGGGAGCGAAACATGGACAATAAACAGTGTGGACATGAAGAGGATAGAGGCTTTTGAAATGCGGTGCAACAGAAGATCGCGTAAATAATGAAGAGGTACTGAACAGAATTGGTGAGAAAAGGAATTTTTGGCATATCTTGACTAAGAGAAGAGATCGCTTGATAGGACACATTCTTAGACATCGAGGAATCGTAAATTTAGCCGGCCGCGGTGGCCGAGGGGACTAAGGCGCTCCAGTCACGGTCTGCACGGCCACTACGGTCGGGGGTTCGAATCCCCCCTCGGGCATGGATATTTGTGCCGTCCTAGTTCGTAAGTAGTTCATAAATAGTTTGTAAGTTTAGGGACTGATGACTCCGTAGTTAAGTCCCATAAACTGTACACACATTTTAACATTTTTTCGTAATTTAGCATTGGAGGGAAGTGTGTGGGGTAAAAATCGCAGAGAAAGACCAAGAGACGCATATAGTAAGCAGCCGAGGCGGAGCGGCCGAGCGCATTGAGGCGCTATGCTACGATGTCCGAGACCGTTCCCCGAAGGGGGTTCGAATCCCCCCCCCCCTCCCGGGCATGGATGTTTCTATAAGGTAGTTCATCATTAGTTTGTAAGTTTAGGGATAGATGTCCCGGTATTTAAGTCCCATAGGTTCTACAAACATTACATTACAGTAATGGATGTGAGTTGCCGCCTTATGAGATGAAAAAGCTTGTCAGGATAGAATAGGGTGGAGAGCTGCATCAAACCAGTCTCCGGACTGAAAACCATAACAACAACAAGTTTACACCAGTTGAAATAGCATAAATCGCGAATCACCAGTACGGTAACGCCGAAATGTTCGAATGTTTGTAAAGCTATGGGTTGGTCACCAATCCCTAGACTTTACCTGAACTAACTTATGTAAAATACAACACCTACAGCTATGCTCGAGGGAGGACTCGAACTTCCGACGGGCAGCAGCCGCGCACACCGCAAAAGGGGGTCTTAGACCGCTCGGCCCTGGTTGAGACGGCCAAAAATAGGCAAGACATTTGAAATGTGAATGTACGTCGTAGACATGGCTATACAAATGTTCGGAATATTGAAACTTCCTGGCTGATTAAAATTGTGTGCCGGAACCGGGACTCGAACCTGGGACCTTTGCCTTTCGCGGGCAAGCGCACTACCGACTGTGCTATCCCGACACGACTCACGATGCCGCCTCACAACTTTATTTCCGCCAGTACCTCGCCTCCTAAAGTTGTGAGGCGGCATCGTGAGTCGTGTCGGGATAGCACAGTCGGTAGTACGCTTGCCCGCGAAAGGCAAAGGTCCCAGGTTCGAGTCCCGGTTCCGGCACACAATTTTAATCTGCCAGGAAGTTTCATATCAGCGCACACTCCGCTGCAGAGTGAAAATTTCATTCTGGGTTCGGAATATTAATTTTGACACTGAATAAAAACGTTACGAGTTATTAAATTACATATTTCTAGTGCTGAGAGAATGTTGATGGAAAATAGCGGTGATGTATATACAGTAGTTAATTAATTTTTCAAACTACAGATTAAGGAAAAAAAATTAACAATGGGGTAGACGTTATGAAATGAAATATTTCATCGTAAAAGTCTCTCTCGTGAATTAGTAGAAAATGCATTAAGCACAAATTACATTTGCGGAGAGTTTCCAGTTACAGGATGTATTAAAGCAGATGAACAGTACACAGATCTAGAAATTATCTGGAACGAGTTACAAAAAAGGTATGATAATTAATGGAACGAGTAGCCATCTCTCGCAACAAGACCCGCTGAGAGGTACGAAGTTACCTCGCGTGGGGTTCGCGAGCTTCGCAGTGGAACGAGACAGTTCGCTCTCCCTCCTGAAACCAGGCCAGGCAGCAGGAGAATGGCGCGCCAATATTCGCGCTCTGTGTTGGCGGGCGGCGGACCGTAGCCGCAGCGGCCGACCGCTACACTACATACACTACACTGCACTACACTACACTGCTGCAACGCGCCCGCCGCGGGTTGTGCCGAGCTTTTACCTCCACGGGAAAAGGGCCGCCATACAGCCTCATACTCAGCTGCTACAGCGCCTGTATAAGCGGGAAACTTTGTGGCTTTTGTCCCACTTCTAATGACGAAAACCTCAACAGCTGCGGCAAAAAATCTCTGCTAATCCCGAATAGCGTGAAAGAGGTCTGCATACACTAAACTGCCTAGGACTACTACTTGATCGCTAACTAACAAATACGCATCAGTTGTTAACCATTCAACAGAAAGCTTCCACGAGACTAAAATTACAATCACGTGCACCTGATAATCGTAACCAATCAGTAATTGGTTCTTTTTATTGACTCCCTGACTCAGACGATTCCATTACAGAGATGATCAATGAAAGCTTGGATCAAATTTAAAAAACATACCCAAAGGATATAACTTTAACAGGTGGCGGCTTCAACTTACCTTCAACATCTTAGCAAAAATACATGTGCAGAACCGGAGTAAGCATAAAACATCGTTCGAAATTATACTGATTACTCTCTCCGAAAATTATCCCACAAGAATAGTAAATGGTTGAGAGAAAACACTTGACGTCCTAGCAACAAATAATCCGGAGATTATAAAGAGCGGCGGAGTGGCCGAGCGTATTGAAACTCTATCTACATCTACATCTACATTCATACTCCGCAAGCCACCCGACAGGTGTGTGGCCGAGGTAAAAAAAAAAAAAAAAAAAAAAAAAAAAAAAAAAAAAAAAAAAAAAAAAAAAAAAAAAAAAAAAAAGTCAATGTGTCTGTAAATCTATCGGACCAAACTGCGTGGTCATCAGTCCGTAGCTTACAAACTACTTAAACCTAGGTAAACTAACCTACGGACAAACACACACACACACACACACACACACCCATGGCCCAGGGAAGACTCAACCTCCACGGCGAGCAACCGCGCGCTCTGCAGCGAGGTGCTTTAGACCGCTCGGCTACTCCACCGCGGCACGGAGGGTACCTTGAGTACCACTATCGGTTCACCCTCGTATTCCAGTCACGAATTGTTCGCGGAAAGAAAGATTGTGGGTATGCCTCTGTGTGGGCTCTAATCTCTCTGATTTTATCGTCATGATCTCTTCGCGAGATATACGTAGGAGGGAGCAATATACAGCTAGATTCCTCGGTAAAGGTATGTTCTCGAAACTTCGACAAAAGCCCATACCGAGATACAGAGAGTCTCTGCTGCAGAGTCTTCCACTGGAGTTTATCGATCAACTCCGTAACGCTTTCTAGATTTCCAAATGATCCTGTAACGAACCGCGCTGCTCTCCGGTGGATCTTTTCTACTTCCTCTATCAACCCCACCTGGTACGGATCCCACACCGGTGAGCAGTATTCAAGCTGTGGGCGAACAAGTGTACTGTAACCTACTTCCTTTGTTTTCGGACTGCATTTCCTTAGGATTCTTCCAATAAATCTAACTCTGGCATCCGCTTTACCGACGATTGATTTTTTTTTTATGCTCATTCCGTTTTAAATCACTCCTAATGCAATTACTTTATGGAATTAGCTTCTTCCAGTTGCTGACCCGCTGTAGTATAGCTAAAAGATACAGGATCTGTCTTTCTTTGTATTCGCAGCACATTATACTTGTCTACATTGAGATTCAATTGCCATTCACTGCACCATACGTCAATTCGATGCAGATCCTCCTGCATTTCAATATTATGCTCCGATGCGCGAGGCCGCTGCCCATCGGAGGTTCGAATCCCCCCTCTGCCATGGATGTTTGTACTGTCTTTAGTATACATTAGTTTATAAGTAGTTTGTAAGTTTAGGGACTGATGACCCCGCAGGTAAGTCCCATAAGCTCAACAAAAATTTGAACATTTGAAAACCAACAGAGAAACCAGTGAACACAGAGTTGTCGTAACGAGACTATCGGACTTTCCAAATCATCCAACATTAAAAGTATATTTATTCGAAAAAGCCGATAAAAATTCGATTAAGGCTTTCCCAGCGGAACTCAGCAGCAGCATTTTCCTGAAGATGGCGGACAGCTGTACCGTCGAAATATTGTATCGGCTTGATTTTATTATCCGACAGAAAACCCGCAGAGACTTCGAAGATTTGTCACGCCGGGAAAGCTTACGAAGTTACAAAGACGTACACTGTTGAGAAACTCTTCCGAAATTAAAGTTTGTACAAAAGTTTCACCATCGTAGAATATACCGATAAAGTGCCAAAAATTGTGTCTGACCACAAATGCAATTCAGTACTGCAATTAGAACGCTAAAAAAGAAAATGTAAATAATTCGGTTTAGTTTGGAAGAAGAAACACTGTTGGCCGATATCTAGACCATATGTGTAATAGAGTTACACACAACCAATAGTTGCTATATATTCAAAGAGCCTGAATCTTCTTTAATGTGATATATTTAAATGAGACATAGTTTTCGTGGCTTAACTCGAATGAATACACACGCTAATCAAAAGAGTCTTGCGCGCATTTAAAGTTCACGAGGAAGTTTGCCACCACAATGGCTGCCGAGGCGCTGTTCAAATTGCCCGCTGTTCTGTTCGCAGTCGGCCGCTTATGCGATTGTGGGGGCTTGGCTCTCTCTCTCTCTCTCTCTCTCTCTCTCTCTCTCTCAGGAGCGTGCTGGCAGCGGATGGTCCACGCGGTTACAGACCTCTCTCGTGTATTGCCCGTCCACAATGTAAACACAAATACGCCTATCATAGTAAATTTCCTTGAAACGGAAAAGCTTCTATCCATGAATAAGCACAGGTTTAGGAAACATCGTTCATGTGAAACTCAGCTTGCCCTTTTCTCACATGACATCTTGCGAGCCATGGACGAAGGGAAACCGGCGGATTGTGTTTTTCTCGACTTCAAAAAGGCGTTCGACGCTAACGAAGATACGAGCTTATAGAATAGGTTCACAGATTTGTGACTTATTGGAAGACTTCCTAAGTAACAGAACACAGTATGTTGTTCTCGACAGCGAGTGTTCATCAGAGACGAGTGTATTGTCAGGCGTGCCCTAGGAGAGTGTGATAGGACCGCTATTATTTTCTATCTATATAAATGACCTGATGGACAGAGTAACTTGCGGCTGTTTGCTGATGCTGTGGTGTATGGGAGGGTGTCGTCTGTAACTGACTGTAATAGCTTACAGGATGACTTAGACAAAATTTCTAGTTGATGTGAAGAATGGCAGCTAGCTCTCAATGTCGAAAAATGTAAGGTGATGCGCATGAGTAGAAAAAGCAATCCCATAATGTTCGAATACAGCATTAGTAGTGAGCTTCTTGATACTGTCGCGTCGTTCAAATATCTAGGCGTAACACTGCAGAGCGATATGAAATAGAACGAGCATGTAAGGACAGTTGTGAGTAAGGCGGGCAGCCGACTTCAGTTTATTGGGAGAATTTTGGGAAGATGTACTTCACCTGTAAAGGAGACCGTGTATAAAACGCTTGTACGACTACGTCTTGAGTATTGCTCAAGTGTTTGGGACCCGCAGCAGATCAGTTTAAAGGAAGACATAGAGGCGGTTCAGAGGCGAGCAGCTAGATTTTTACCGGTAGGTTCGACCAATGCGCGAGTGTCACGGTAATGCTCCGGCAACTCTATTGGGGATCGCTAGAAGAAAGACTCTTTTCGTGAATTTCTGTTAAGTAAATTTAGAGGGCCGGAATATGAAACTGAGTGTAGTACGATCTTGCTGCCGCCTACTTACATTTCGCGTAATGATCACAAAGACAAGACAAGAGAAATCAGGGCTCGTACGGAGGCATATATGCATTCTTTTTTTCCTCGTTCTATGTGGGAATGCAATAGGAAAGGAAATGCCTAGTACTGGTACAGTGTATCCTCCGCCACGCACCTTAAGGTGAATTGCGGAGTATGTATGTAGATCTAGATCAGTCCTACAAATATTCCTATTTCCGAATACAATACTAATTTAACGAGGACTTCAATACGAGATGCCTACAATACTTATCACAAAGAAACGCTTTCTCGAAATTGGACTGAAAACCCAAAGAGATTTTAGTCATATGTTAAATGTACTAGGGGGAAAACACAAACAATACCCTCACTATGTGATTATAATGGCGATCCTGCCGACGACAGCGCTACTAAAGCAGAGTTACTAAACATAGCTTTTAGAAACTCATTCACCAAAGAAGACGAAATCAATATCCCAGATTTCGAATTACGAACAGATGCCGTAATGAGTAACGTAGAAGTAGATATCATCGGAGTAGTCCAGCAACTAAAATCACTTAACAAGAAAAAGTGTTCTGGTCCGGGTTGTATACCCATTAGATTTCTATTTGATTATGGTGAAGCGATAGCTCCTTACTTAACAGCCATATACAACCGCACAGGTCACACCTATATTTAAGAAAGGCAGTAGGAGTAACCCACTAAACTACAGGCCTATTGCACTGACGTCAATTTGCAGCAGGGTTTTGGAATATATACTGTATTCAAATATTATGAATTATCTCGATCAGAATGATCTATTGATCCAAGGCCAACACGGATTTAGAAAATATCTCTCATGCGAAATACAACTAGTTCTTTATTCACACGAAGTGATGGGTGCTATCGACAAGGGTTCTCAAATTGATTCCGTACTCCTTGATTTCCAGAAGGTTTTTGACACCGTACCTCACAACGGATTTTAATTAAATTGCTTGGTTACGGTATATCGCCCCAAATCTGCGACTGGATAGGGGATTTCCTGTCAGACAGGACACAGTTTGTAGTAATCGATGGTAAGGCATCGACTAAAACAGAGGTGACATCGGGCATTCCACAGGGTAGTTATTGGTCCTCTGCTGTTCCTTATTTACATAAACGATTTAGGGCAAAATCTAAGTAGCTCTCCTAGGTTGTTTGCAGATGACGCCGTCATTTACCGTCTAGTAAAGTCATCTGAAGATCTAACCCAACTGCAAAACAATCTGAATAAGGTATCACTACGGTGAAAAAATTGGCAATTGACTCTAAATAATGAGACGTGTGAAGTCGTCCACGTGAGTACGAAAAGAAATCCATTAAACTTTGTTTACAAGATAAATCAGTCAAAGTGAAGGCTGTAAACTCCACAAAATACCTAGGAATTACTATTACTTCAGACCTAAACTGGAAATAATACGTAGGAAAGGCGAACCAGAGACTGCGTTTTATTGGCAGAACCCTTAAAAGATACTACAGAATTATAAACGAAACTGCATACACTAAGTTTGTCCGTCCATTTTTTGGAGTATTGCTGCCCAGTGTGGGATCCTTATCAGGTGGGTTTGACGGAGGACATCGAAAGAGTACGGAGAAGGGCATCTTGTTTCATATTGTCACGATACAGAGAAGACAGCGTTACGGAAATGATACAGGATCTAAGATGGGAATCATTACAACAACGGCGCTTATCGCTGCAGCGTGGGCTACTTACGAAATTCCAATCGCCAACATTCTCCTCCGAATGCAAAAATATATTGTTGACTCCCACTTACATAGGTAGAAATGACCATCAGAATAAAATACGACAAATCAGAGTCCGAACGGAGAGATTCAGGTGTTCATTATTCCCGCGCGCTATTCGAGAATGGAATGGGAGATAAAAAGTATAACGGTGGTTCGATGGACCCTCTGCCAGGCAGAGTGATTTGCCAGTGATTTGCAGAGTATTCGATATAGATGTAGATGTAAAGTACATGATAAAGCAATATTTCATTAGAAATTTTTGTCAAGCACAAAGAGATGTACCACCTGTATAATTTTTGGCGGCTTACGACGTTTACACCCTGTATTACTCGGGGTTATGTTAGTGAAGTGGGACAGTGGGTAATGACAAAGAAAGCAGTCTCGCTGCCTGTGTTGCGTGCATGCCTTATTCCTGTGTATGAGCTACCCTGGATGTTGACCGGACTCGGCCTCGCTTGCTGGGAATGCTAGTCTGCTTGGCCCGCTTGCGTACTCCGTTTGTTGGCTTTGGTGTGTGCCACACATGCCCGTAGCGCCATACATCATGATTTCTGTTCAACAATTTAAGGATCTAGGCTCTTCGTACCTTCAACGACCCAGCCTCAGTAGAATCATTTAAGATGAGTTGTGACCAGTGTTTCCAGATGGCAGAGAGAGAAAATACCTACAGTCACACAAAAATGTACCTACGTTTTCCCTACTTTCTCCCTACCACCTCATTAATTGAGTTGGTTTATGTTCTAGGAGGCGATCCAATTATGATATTGTAGAAAGATATAAACAGCCAAGATAGCTGATAATCAATTTTTATTTAAGAAGACCGGTTTCAATGAACTATGTCAGCATCATCTGGTCCAATAAAATCATTTTACAAGGCCATAATCTGTTAAAAAGGAATAACGGAAATTTAAAAAATGCGTGTCATTATAATAAAACGTGAAGATACATCAATTAAATCCATAAGAGGAAGATCCGTCATATTTAGAGATGAGACATACCTTGTAATGTCAATCAGTTGCTATATAGCATCATTTACAGTGCATAGGTGCACTATGTCATTATAATAAAACATAATTATCACAGAGAGTGAGCCGCGGTGGAGTAGCCGAGCGGTCTAAAATATCTTGCTGCGGAGCGCGTGGTTGCTCGCCGTGGTGGTTCGAGTCCTCCCTGGGGCATGGGTGTGTGTGTTTGTCCTTAGGTTAGTTTACCTAGGTTTAAGTAGTTTGTAAGCTACGGACTGATGACCACGCAGTTTGGTCCGATAGATTTACAAACATTTGAACAGAGAGTGACAAGAGCAAACTGATACATGATATAAGTCAAAGATAAAAGAATATGACGCCAGATTGCAGCACACACCAATGCAATATTAAAGCCACAATGAGGTTATAAATGTGTTCTCCTGGGTTCCTACTGCGAGCGTGAAGGTCGGGGTGAGAGTTTAAAATAGAGAAAGTTTAATTTTTCAAACTCACAACCACCAGCTGCGAACCAAATTCCTAAACATGCAAAAACACTGGAACTGTGATTGCGACTGTTTGACTCGTTTTCTAGGGGATGATATCACACGTTCGCGGCTTTCCTTCCCTGCATATGATTAACAAAACAAATTCATAATAAAATCAAGTTCATGAGAGAAAAGGGTGTACTAACTACTATTTTTGAAAACACGTGAAAGTTCACTTTATGTTGTTCATTTCACAATATTTGAACCCTGTGGCTGATACGTCTGTACGTCGACACATTTACCAAATAAAGTTATAGCTCGTGAGCCCCCAGACAAAATGAATATTTCTCGCGAATTGTTTTCACACCACGTGGCTGTTTCAAACACCGTTTATGTTTATGCCTATGCGACGACACGTGTTACATTAACAAATCACAGTCACTTCAATTCAATGCGATGCACACCTTGTTCCACCGGCTAAATATTCACAAACACACAGTAGCACTCGATTTAACTTGGTACAGTCTACGACGAGCAACCACACGTGCTGATTGCCACACACAAATCTCAAGTCACCACCTCGAGATCCACATGCCGACTGAATGCAGAGCGACGCCGCCCGGCCAGCTACACCACGTGCTCGCGTCTCGTCACTTCCTGCCCTCGCGCGCGCGCGCCAAAACTCAACTGCCGGGGTTTTTTCCCCTACGTCATCAACTTCCCCATGTGTGCTGTTCTAACCGATTTGCCAACGTACAGCGCTCAGCCAATACATTTCTAAAACTTTACTTAAAATCAAAATAATTACACTACACATTAACAAATATTTTCTTACGTTTTTATATTAGTATAAACATCCTTTGTACTATTTATTATAATCGTGCAATTTCTTATATCACAGATAAGTGATTTAACTGAATATTTCAAGGTAAAATACAAAAGATTGATTGAAAATAAAATGAAAAATAGTTAATATATTATTTTTATAAACAAACATTGCCATGCTAGTTGTGTAACTGTTTTGTATTTATTGGTAATTTATTACTTTTCATTGTCAATTAAACATATTACGTCAGATGTGACTATATTAGCTAATGTATTGTAATGAGGGTCTTAAAGGTTCCTAACTGCATCGTATTACTTCAAATGCCAGTAGTATTACAATATTTGTGCATTGCACTGTGCCTGGCACTCGCCATTGTCCCTCTCTCCCCTCACCGGAAACGAACTGGAAAATCCTAAGTTGGAACAAGCCACCAACGTCGGCCTGCTCGCTGGCCTCCCGTCAGCTACAAGCACACAGCAAATCTCAACGTGGAGACTTTCTACCTATGGCCTAACTATAAATGTTGTCACCCAACTGTGTACATACATTGCTACCATAATTAATAAGATTAAAATTGTGTAACATTTAGTGCATTGGCATGGTCAATGTTTGCAGTGAACTTCATACTGTTTAATTATCAAATGCTATTAATTACCAGTATTTCTATTGGGCGGTAATCTCACAATACGTTCCTGCTGAATCCAAACTGATCTACCCCGAGGTCAGCTTCTACCAGCTTTTCCATTGTCCTGTAAATAATTAGTGTTAAAATACTGCAACCATGACTTATCAAACTGATGGTTCGGTAATTTTCACACCTGTCTGCGCCTGATACCTTTGGAATAGGGATTATTACATTTTTCTTAAAGTCTGAGGGTATTTCGCCTGTATCATACATCTTACACACGGGATGAAATAGTTCTGTCATGGCTGGCTCTCCCAGAGACTTTAGTAGATCTGAGGGAATGTCATCTACTCCCGGAGCCTTGTTCCGACCTAAGTCTTTCAGGGCTCTGTCAAATTCATCTCTCAGTATAGTACCTCCTATTTCATCTTTATCTGCTTCCTCTTCCCTTCCTACAACATCGACTCTAAGTTCATTTCCTTTGTAGAGCTCCTCTATGTGCTCTTTCCCTTCTTTGCTGAGAACTGGTTTTCCATCTGAGTGCTTTATATTCGTAGAGCTGTTTTTCTTGTCACCAAATATCTCTTATTTTCCTGTAGGCATTATCTACTTTTCCCTTTCTTATATATTCTTCTACAGATTTGCATTTGGTTTCTAGCCACTTCTGCTTAGCCATTTTGCACTTCATGTCAATCTCATTTCTTAGTCGTCTGTACTCCATTTTGCATGTTTCATTTACTGCGTTTTTATACTTTAGCCTTTCATCAATTAAATTTAGTATTTCCTGTGATGTACTAGGATTCTTTGTAGTTCTTGCCGTTCTACCTATTTTGTCCTCTGCTGCCTTCACTATTTCATCTCTCAATGCTATCAATTCCTCCTCTACTGTTTTATTTTTCCCCGTTTCTGTCAATTGTTGTCTAAAGCTCCCTCCGAAATTCTCAATAACTTCAGGTTCCTTCAATTTATCCAAGTCCCATCTCCTTATTTTCCTACCTTTATGCAGTTTTTTCATTTCAGCCAACACTTCATGACTAATAAGTTATGGTCAGAGTCTATACCTGCCCCTGGCTATGTCTTACTGTTAAAAACCTGGTTCCGGAATCTATGTTTTACCATTATAAAATCTATCTGATACCTTCTTGTGTCTCCTAGTCTCTTCCAGGTATACAACCTTCTTATACTTTCCGGTGCCTCCCGATCACTTTCACGCATACAACCTTCTTTTGTGATTTTCACCAGGTGTTATGATTAAATCATGTTCCGTGCAAAATTCTAGCAGGCGACTTCCTCTTTCATTCCTTCTGACTAGTCCATATTCACCTACTATTTTTCCTTCTCTTCCTTTTCCTACTACCGAATTCCAGCCTCCCATCACAATAAACTTTTCCTCTCCCTTAGTCGTCTGAATAATATCCTTTAAGTCGTCTTCTCTAATACAGTCCAGTAACTAATATCTTACTCATGAATGACTTAAGTTTATGTCAGTTTGTCGCCGATAGATCTACGCATGCGCAGAGCTGTGTGGAGTTGCATAAGCACCTATACGCCTGCTCAGTTATGCCAGAGTCGAACATAAGAGTCGCGAAACTGCCACTGATTTTCTGCAACTTTGCGACTGCAGCGCTGGCAAGCGGCTGGGTCGTAAAAACACATCGCGAAACGATTGAGTAATGAATGTGTATTTGGACTGAAGCAGAACTTTCAAAATAATTTCGTATTTACGAGATTTTGTGGGGCTATAAATTGTAGCAACTGTCAAAAATATAATTCGGAAATAGCTCGTTTGCAAAGGATTCTCAGAAGTAACAGAATAATGTTATGAATAACAAGTGTTAGTTTACGGTGGTTTGTTATACTTTTAAGCATAGAAGTAAATCTTTAACAATTCATTCACGTCCAAACTTCTGCTCTTAACCATAATCGCAAATACTTGACCACTATTTCATAATATTACTGCTGAATAAAAGTAAT
This sequence comes from Locusta migratoria, assembly GCA_026315105.1. NCBI lineage: Eukaryota > Metazoa > Arthropoda > Insecta > Orthoptera > Acrididae > Locusta > Locusta migratoria. The sequence goes on along the minus strand of CM048748.1, from coordinate 23,558,191 downwards.
GTCTGAAGTCCTGCTTAGGTTAGTACCTCAGCTTCACAAAAATGATAACCCTCTATACTAACATATTTTGGCTGTTACTTACTAGCTTAATAAAGTGAATACGTAGCTACTAATAAATTAATATGTCCTTATATAAACTATTAATGTTAGCACGTCACATTCATAAAGATATTCAGTTTGATACCTGCCAAGTAGCTAAAAAATTAAGATAGGTACACGAAAGGCACAGGACAAAGGGCAAAGTGAAAACATCGTTTAAACGACGATGTAGAACCCAGTCACATACAATGTAAAAATCGTGTGAACTTCTGAAACTATTACAATGTCCGAAAATCGCTATAACAAAACTTGTGCAACACGTCAGTACGCACATAATCATAATCAGCTCCTTTTATATACTTCAGCACATCAGGTTGCAATTCATTTCTGCTTTCAAAAGGTTTTTGACGATGTTAATATGACTCCGGTATTGTGAACTGTATGAATTGCACTGCATTGTCAGTTTGTTAAATTATAGACCGCCATTAACAGAAGCAGTGATATTACTTCAATGATGTTATCGTATTTGTATTAGAAAGTTCACAGCAACGTTCAGTGACCAGGAAATATGAAAGTAACAACATTAATACGGGCAACATCTCAATTTGCATCATGTCGTTCCACTGTTATTTCCTACTGGCCGCTTGGAGCGCTAGTATCGCTTCGGCTGCATACAGGTGAATACTTAAGGAATGCAACAGTGTTCTTAGCAAGTAGAATAGGTATTATGTTTTTATAAAAATAATAATTGAAACTATTACTTTTATATGAAAGAGAGAAAGAGTCACTTCCTGCGGTCAGACAACTCAATACGAAGTCACTCATGCAGCGTATGACGTTTTACAGATATCTCTTGATACTTCGTTATGCCTGAAAGCAGAAGTACTTCCCGCGGTCACACAACTCAAGACAAAGTCATTCATGCAGCTAAGCGAACACAGGTGTTTTCCTGCACATGCACACAGTTAATGATGACACACCGATCTGACGAAACTGATACTGAGTGTTCCGTCTCACAGCACCTAAAGTGAAGTGTATTGCAACAGGGAAAGAAATCTGAATCTTGCATGTTTTCTCTTACAGCACCACGTTGCGGATCGCAAGGCCTCCCGCGTTGGAGGTTCGAATCCTCCTCGGGCATGGATATGTGTGTGTGTGTGTGTGTGTGTGTGTGTGTGTGTGTGTGTGTGTTGTCTTTACGTTAGTTTAACTTCGTTTAAGTAGTTTGTAAGTCTAGGTAGCAGGCGTAAAATATAGGGAGCGAAGAGTTATATTCAACCTATACAAAAACCACATAGCGGCTATTAGAGTCGAAGGGCAAGAAAGGGACGCAGAGGTTGGGAAGGGAATAAGACAGGGTTGTAGCCTTTCCCCAATGTTGTTCAAACTGTACATGGAGCAGGCAGTGAAGGAATGGAAGGAGAAATTTGGATGGGGAATTAAAGTTCAGGGAGAAGAAATAAGAAGTTTTCGTTTTGCCGATGACATAGTAATTCTGACAGAGACTGCAAAGGATCTGGAAGAGCAATTGAATGGAATGCACAGTGTCTTGAAAGGAAGATATAAGATGAACATTAACAAGAGTAAAACGAAGGTAATGAATGTAATGTTAGAAAATCAGGTGATACTGAAAGAATTAGATTAGGTAATGAGACAATAAAAGTAGTAGATGAATTTTGTTATTTGGGTAGCGATATAACTTCTGATGGCCGAAGTAAATAAGATATAAAATGCAGAATGGCTTTGGGGAGAAAAGCGTTTCTAAAGAAGCGGACCTTGTAAACATCCAATATTAATTTAAATGTTAGGAAGTCCTTTCTGAAAGCATTTGTTTGGAGTGTAGCATTGTATGGGAGTGAAACGTAGACAATAAGGAGTGCAGATAAAAAGATAATAGAAGCTCTTGAAATGTGGTGCTACAGACTAATGATGAAAATTAGATGGGTAGATCACTTGACTAATGAGGAGGTGCTTAACCGAAATGGGGAGAAAAGGAGTTTCTGGCACATCCTGACTAAGAGAAGGGATAGGTTGGTTGGGCACATTCTGAGACATCAAGGAATTGTCAACTTAGCATTAGAAGGAAGTGTGTGGGGTAAAAATCGTAGAGGGAGACCGAGGGACGAATACAGTAAGCAGATTCAAAAGTATGTAGGTTGCCGAACGTATTCTCAGATGAAGAGACTTGCACAAGATAGGGTAGTGTTGAGAGCTGCATCAAACCAGTCTGCGGACTGAAGAATATAGCAACAATAACAACAACAATAACAAGTGTAGGCACTTATGACAAAAGTTGTTTGGTCCCATAAGAATTACAAACATTTTTTTCCTCTTACAGGAAGACGAACGTCCCCCTCCAACGTCTATTTTCACAAGAGGGTCAGGAGAAATCATGTCTCTTCACACTGCTCAACATTGTAATTTTTAAGAAACAAACATCAATCCCGCCAGTTACATAACAGAATTGAGACAGTGGAGAGAATTTATTTCTCCACCTCCTCTAGAGTGGGAAGGAAAGCGACTCTCTCAGAGTCGTTGTCTTTTTTTAATGTTATCTGGTTCTACGCTGCCGTGCTTTTGTCGCCAGTCGTAAACCAAAGGAACAACTCGTGTAGTAGTTGGGTTCTCATTTTTGTGAAGCTGAGGTACTAACCTAAGCAGGACTTCAGACATTACTTTTATTCAGCAGTAATATTATGAAATAGTGGTCAAGTATTTGCGATTATGGTTAAGAGCAGAAGTTTGGACGTGAATGAATTGTTAAAGATTTACTTCTATGCTTAAAAGTATAACAAACCACCGTAAACTAACACTTGTTATTCATAACATTATTCTGTTACTTCTGAGAATCCTTTGCAAACGAGCTATTTCCGAATTATATTTTTGACAGTTGCTACAATTTATAGCCCCACAAAATCTCGTAAATACGAAGTTATTTTGAAAGTTCTGCTTCAGTCCAAATACACATTCATTACTCAATCGTTTCGCGATGTGTTTTTACGACCCAGCCGCTTGCCAGCGCTGCAGTCGCAAAGTTTCCCAAAACGTCGTATTAGCTAACAAGTCGCTTTTATCTCTGCTCGTGTTGTATATTGTACTGAAGAGAGCTGCATCGTCCTTGTGTAAACCCTGAGGAGAGATATCTGCTGCTTGCCCCAGCTACTTAAATACTAACTCCTATCTCAGATTCCGTTGTTACGATTACTACATACAATAATAAAGCAATAGAGAAAAAAACTCAACCACGAAATGTAATTAGATATTATCACTAAAACTGGAAAACGAATACTATAGGAATAATGAATACACAATCAAGATTTGTGGTTCTCTATCTTATTTCAAACATGATCGCCCAGTTCCTAGCTTCAGCATCCGCGTTAAGTTTAGGTCTGTTAACAATGAATAAAGAGGAAAAAGTCTTGAAAATTTGCTATATCTTTCAATTGTTTTCGTATCTCCTTCACTTCCAGTATATTTTAGCCCCCATATTTCCCCCCATTATAAAAGTGGCGATCCCTAATAATTCACAATGTGTTCCCTCAAATCACGACTTCCTTATCTAAATTCATCACTGTCCCCTGATTTAAAACGGCTACATTTCGTTAATTTTTCCACTAACCACCATGTATTCGTTTAACTGAACTTCCAAGTTATTTTACACCTCTGACAAAATTGCAATATTATCAGAAAATCACGAAGTTATTTTTTTTTTTTTTTCTCTCTGCATTTTAATGCCCTTTCCAAACTTCTCCATCCTTTCGTTCACAATTTGCACGATTTACAGGCTGAATAATATTGGTGATTTGCTACTATCTTGTCTCACACCCTTTGGTAATCAATTTTTCCCTTTTCATGCACTTCATCTCTTCTAACTGCAGTCTGATTTCTACACAACCTCTGTAATTATAATCTTTCGATCGTTATATTTTACATATATTGTCTTCCGAATTTCAGACATTTTCCAGTCACCACTGTCAAAATCTGTCTTTAAGATTACAACAGTTGTAAAAGTAGGTTTCCCTTTGTTTAACGTGTCTTCCAAGACAGTCTGAGAAACAATACTGTCTCTCATGACCCAACATATGTCGGGAGATCAAACAGATTTTTCTCGAGGTGGGCATCTACCAAGCTTCTGAAAATAATTGACGTTAGTATTTTGCAACCATGAGTTATTAAACAGATAGTTCGGAAAAATTCTGTACTTGAATCATTACGTTCTTTTTAAAGACAGGTGTATTTTCTCCTGCTTCATATATCTTGCACACCAGGTAGCAAAGGTTTGTTATCACTGACTTTCCCAAAAATATCAGTGGTACCAACAGAATGGGATCATCTCTAGCGGCGCGATTTCAATTTAGGTGTTTCAGTGTGCTGTCAAATTCTTTTCGCAGTATCTGCCACATTATCTTCATTTACTTCTCATTTTTCTATAATATATTATTTTCTTATTCAGTTATGTAAAACATTTTGGGATCTCTAATTCACTTGTTGTATCAGTTTTTATGTGAATGTAGTCGAGCTGAACACCTTGTCACCTAAAACGATGGTTGAGTAGGTTAGCTGCTTCGAAATCCGTTAGTAGCTATGGAGATGACTTTTCAAAAAGTAGTGTCGTAGCTCTTCGCTAACTGAACAATCAAAGACAACCTCGTCAACTACTAGTGGAGCCAGTACTGTAAAAAAATGTAAGTTATGTTTTCTGATTGAAACCATCACTATTAACAACCTTTTATAAAATATAGAAAATTACTAATAAAAAGTGCATATTTCGTACAAATTACCATTAAATATTAAAATTGTGTAAGCATTGGAATACAACGAAAAAAGATTTTTAAAAAATCTGTCGCAGCAGGATTCGAACCAGTGACGCTAGGATTGCAAGGCCAGAAGGCTACAAGCTGAGCTACTCCGACAGATGTTCGACTGTTTCAGATATTTATACTTACGTGTACTTGTGAAACTTCAGAGTCAATTTTCTCGATAATTTTTTACAGTTGCGTCGAATCGCTTTGGCTGATTGTTATTTAAGTTGTGAACTTCACATACCATAAATGTAAAGAATTTCTAAAACCTGATACCCATGTGGTCTTCTTGTAAATCTGATAATCAAGAAATTATGGCTAGAGTACAGATCCATGTCCGTCCCTTGAAACGTCCAGCAACTTAAGATCTGGTTTAAAATCTCTTATCTTACCATTGCAATCAATCTGAAACTTCCCGTGTTTAGAAATTCTTTCTACCAATACACCCGTCTTCTAAACTCTTAAATGAAGTAATAATATTAGTAGTATGTTTGTAATTCTATGGGACCATACTATACTGGTTATCTTGCCTAGGCTTACAAGCTACTTAAACTAACTTACACAAAGAGCAGCATACGTAACCATGCCAGAGGGAGGAATCGAATATTCAATGCGGACGACCGCGCGATCCGTAACATGACGCTTTACCAGCGTGCATAGGAGTGAAAAAATAAATTTTAAATTTTCGTACGTATTGCTGTCAGCCCGCTGGCCACACGGGCCGCGTCGCGAGCCTGCTGCTGCATCTTTCCGCATGCACGTTTCCGACACGTGCCTGTAGATCCGGCACTCCTTGGTGGCTCGGCTCTGCTGACGAGGGTACGACACCCTCGGAGACTCGGCAGAAACCAGCCACCAACCAGGAGCCACGCTGATGCCCGCACCTAATCGACAGGCTGAAGAACGGACGCTATCTATCGCCCCGGTCTGCAACCTAACTCGACCTGCTACCTTCAGTTCCGATCATAACCTTTACTCCTGGCCATTAACATTGCTACACCACGAAGATGACGTGCTACAGACGCGAGATTTAACCGAAAGGAAGAAGATGCTGTGATATGCAAATATTGAGTTTTTCAAAGCATTCACACAAGGTTGCCGCCGGTGGTGATACCTACAACGTGCTGACATGAGGAACGTTTCCAACCGATTTCTCATACACAAACAGCAGTTGACCGGCGTCGCCTTGTGAAACGTTGTTGTGATGCCTCATATAAGGAGGAGAAATGCGTACCATCACGTTTCCGACTTTGATCAAGGTCGGATCATAGCCTATCGCAATTGCGGTTCATCGTATCGCGACATTGCTGCTCGCGTTGGTCGCGCTCCAATGACTGTTAGCATAATATGGATTCGGTGGGTTCAGGAGGGCAATACGGAACGCCGAGCTGGATCCCAACGGCCTCGTATCACTAGTAGTCGAGATGACAGGCATCTTATCCGCATAGTTGTAACGGATCGCGCAGCCACGTCTCGATCCCTGAGTCAACAGATTCGAACGTTTGCAAGGCAACAACCATATGCACGAACAGTTCGACGACGTTTGCAGCTGCATGGACTATCAGCTCGGAGACCACGGCTGCGATTACCCTTGACGCTGCATCATAGACAGGGGCGCCTTCGATGGAGTACGCAACGACGAACCTGGGTACACGAATGGCGAAACGTCATATTTTTGGATGAATCCAGGTTCTGTTTACAGCATCATGATGGTCGCATCCGTGTTCGGCGAAATCGCGGTGAATGCACACTGGAAGCGTGTATTCGTCATCGCCTTACTGGCGTATCACTCGACGTGATGGTAGGGGTGCCATTGGTTTCACGTCTCGGTCACCTCTTGTTCGCATCGTCGGCACTTTGAACAGCGGCCGTTACATCTCAGATGTGTTAAGGCTCGTGGCTCTACCCTTCATTCTATCCCTGCGAAACCCTACATTTCAGCTGGATAATGCACGACCGCATGCTCCAGGTCCTGTATGGGCCTTTCCGGATACGGAAAATGTTCGACTGCTGCCCTGGCCAGCACATTTTCCAGATCTCTCACCAACTGAAAACTGGACAATGGTGGCCGAGCTACTGGCTCGTCACAATACGCCAGTCACTGCACTTGATGAACTGTGGTAAGGTACTGAAGCTGCATGGGCATCTATACCTGTACACCCCATCCAAGCTCTGTTTCACTCAATGCCCAGGCATATCTAGGCCGTTATTACGGCCAGAGGTAGTTGTTCTGGGTACTGATTTCTCAACATCTATGCACCCAAATTGCGTGAAAATGTAATCACATGTCAGGTCTAGTATAATATATTTGTCCAATGAATACCAGTTTATCATCTGCATTTCTTCTTGGTGCAGCAATTTTAATGGCCAGTAGTGTATGATGTAACTCCAGGGACAAACGTGGGCGCCCCCACCATCCCAGGTCCGCTTTAGTACCATGTAGCAACCATTTCCAAATAAAACTCTTTCTGATGTAACCATAATTTCACGCCTTTCTCATTTAAACTCCATGCCCACTCCTTCGCTCGAACATCCTGACACAACGCTCAAGGCAGCACGAGAATTCCCGCGGGGCCTCAAGTCAGGATTCAAGTTATTATGGTAACTTGTATCGTCTGTTGTGTTCCTTTGTATTCTTAAACTTCTATGTGCGCGGCTCCGGGCCCGGTGGCATCAGGTTAAAGCGCTCACTGAAAACTGAAGGGTCGAGGGTTCGAAACTGCGTTTTTCCAGTCTGCCTTTTAACCCATCCTTCACCTCTCCAAGATGTGAGGAGTCGCCAGAAACGACAAGTGGTTCGGATTCCTCGTTAGGCTGTAGGTCCCCTTTCCCCGGTTGGATAACTGGGGTAGGCTAGGGACATGCAAGTCGCCAAAGTGGCGTACAATTGAATGACTTGTCGAGGCCAATGAGCCTCACGAAATTATTATTTTCTGTGCGGCCACTTTTAAGTGTCCCACTGTCTAGTTGGTATATAGGCTACCGTTACAGTAGCTGGCGAGCCTGTTTCCTTACTCAATATCTACATACACATGACTTCGGAATTATAAGTTTTACTCATCTCGCAAGAATTCCTGTACAAAATACCATGAAACTTCACTAATTCCAACCATATATAACTTCAAACTACCAGTTTAGCTTTCCATATTTTCTAAGCTCGTAATCCGATTTAGGTAACTTCCATCCGTAGAGTGCATGTACTGTTTTTCCTAATGACGACATCCTCCTGTAAAGTCGCCGCCAGGATTACCTCTGAAATTTTTCTTCCAAGATGTTCCCTCATTACTTCGTCATACAGTCCTGTATGTCCTCTGTAATAAAAGCACGTGTTACTGCACTTGCGGCTTTCAGATATTCCATGTTGACTACTTTTGCAGGAGCTTATAAGCCAATAATCGAAACCATTGCCCCAGTTTTGGTAGATGCAGAGCTGGTCCCCTGCATATTCGACCACTGCCTGACATGAATAAGCCTTGCGACCGAATCACGGCCCGTACATCATCTCGGAAAGTATTTGTGTACTTTTCCTGCAACTGCCACAGCGACGCATCGAAATTTGGCGTTACTTTCGAGGTAGAATCTTGTTTCACACAGCGAGCCTAACACTGCCTCTGGACAGTCAGACAGCTGTCATTGAGTTGCAGCCTCTTCAAGTCAGTGAAGCAGTCAAATGGGAGTCTTAAGAGTCGCACATAGGGTTAGCGACGGAATCAAGTCTGCGCTGTGATTCCGATTTGCTTGACTGTTAGCACCTCGACAAGTGCTACTGGTAGCCCCTTTTGTGTCCCAGCCTCGTCGCCGCTTTTGTGTCTCGTTTCCTTCGTAGGTGTCGGTGGCCGAGTAGAAAGACCGACACAGGAATAAAGGATGCACGCTTGTGCAGGTAGGAGGTGACCAGCCAGTGGGACAGCAGAATCTAGAAACACTAGAGCAAATTAGAATGAGATATATATTTCTTAGAGACTTCGTAATACTTAACTTTTACATAGCTCAGTACTGCAAAATGCTGATACATAGTTGAGCTAGAGGCCTGCCTAGTGCCTATCCGATAGCTAAGTCTTCACTAGTGCCTATCTGATTCCGAAGTGTTAACTGGTTCCTATCTCAGTCCCAAGTGAACAATGTCGTTCAGTGGTGGCCACGAGCGGAGTTGCAGCAGAGGGCGCTCGTGGCTGACGTCGTAAGAACGCCGCGCCGTGCGTGCATGGCGGCGCGCGGCGAAAGTAGGTGGCGCGCACTTTAGACTTGTGCAACATCACAGCCCCACCTATGACTATTTGAACATTTTAATGGGCGCATCCTTGGACATTAAACCACTGGAAGCGCTGCTATTCGTCTGTGATATCAAGGCCGAACCACAACCTTCAACAAAGGGCTGCTCTTTCTACCTTGTTGCCGCTGGAGCTCACCAACTCACCTGCAGTAGTACAGTGAAAGTGCGAAAAGGAAAGCTAGATCTCGACCAGAAGTCGTCCTGACAATTGCTGATGCCCTATCCATTCCTGAACGCGCAATCCGCACTCCCTCTATTTCTGGGGTTCTCCATTTACATAACGTTCGTCAACCCTGTCCCAAAACGCACCCATTGTCTGAGGCTACGCTTCAACCACAGTATTTCTGAAGATTGAAGAAGAGGAATCTCCGATTCGACCAACACCTTGCCAAAGACTTTCCCTCGGGCAACCTCTACAGGGCCAGTGGTCCTATTTTTGAAACCTTTTATTTGGCAATGTTGCTCTCAAGCAACATCATAATTGCGCGTGCTTTTCTGAAACATGTTTCAAGTTTCATACTTGGATGGGAAACAGTGCTTGAAATTAACATTTGAGCTCTCCAATAAAGTTATGTTTCATTGTCTTTTGCGAAAAGTCTAGCAATAAACTGAATCTTTAGCGGACACTCCAAGCATAAGTTACCGAGGTTCATGTTTTTTTCAATTTTGTGATGATATTTTTCGTGATACACGGAAAACTGCTTATAAAAGCGAATGAGGAAGCCTTGAAGTTGATTTATTATAGAAAATTGTTAACGAGTTCTTATATGGGAGACTGAAAATGGACTTACTGGGAAGAGGAGGTCTGGTATACCACTACAAAATGGACAATAAGTCCAAAAGAAGAATGAAACAGCATCTCCTGTACCAGTCAATGATGCACGGTATGACAGATATGACAATATGTTGTCACTTGACTGATTACTGGCCAAAAGGAATTTGCAAGTTTCGTCTTCAGAGGTACTTGGTTGTAAAATGTGGAAATCATGGGATTGTTCTGGACTTTGCAACAATAATGACTTGTTTTCTCACATTTCAAATGAAATAGGCCAAGATACAATAATTTCTGCAGTCATAAGAACAACACTGTTTTATTGATACCGTACCACCATACAAAGATTTTGCGCAATGTTACTCACAAACCAGGAACTACATTTATAAAAAAAATTATACGTCTGTTAACATGGCCCTACACATGTAATTTAAGTAACGTAATACTTTTTCTTTTCGTGATTTTGCTGTGTGCCAAATAAAGGGTTAAATAGAGTGTTAGACAGATGCCGCACACACAATAAGCTAAATCGTCTGCTTGCGGCGTATAACACATTGCCCCAATTCCTTAGGAATTAACCTTCCCGAAAATAGGTACTGGGTATCTGTCAACAAGAAGTGAGAGCAACGCCTATCCCTTACATGTGGAGACACAGCTTCTATCAATTTGAACTCTACTGGACAATAGGAAGACATTCCATTCTCCGATAGGACTGCAATTGAACGGTTGCCACTGCTTATAAGCCTGCCACGGGCTTTCCTTAAGGCACTAGGTTGGTATCATCAAACCTCTTATGTCTTTGGAGAGTCTTATCTTGATCACGCTATTTACTTGGGAGAGCCAGTCATGAAGAAACTGTTCCACCTTGTGTGCAAAATGTATGGCATAGGGGAAACACCCTCCGACTTTAAAAATAGTATAATAATTCCAATTTCAAAGAAAGGAAATGCACACAAGTGTGAAAATTATAGAACTATGACTTTATTATATCAATGTTGCATAATAATAACACGAATTATTTAGAGACTAATGGGAAAACCAGTAGAATCCGACCTCGCACAAAATCAATTGGGATTTAGGAGAAATGTAGGAACACGTGTGGTAATTATCTTTGAAGGTAGGTACGCTTTTAGAATTTGTTAATCTGGATAAAGATTTCGACAATTTTGAATGGAATATATTCTTTCAAATTAGGAAGATGGTAGGAGTAAAATATATTATCTTAGAAGGTAGGTGAAGGAAAGGAAAATCCACGTTTTTAGCATTTTTTGATCTGTATAAGACTTTCGACAATGTTGAATGGAATACACTCTATCAAATTCGGAAGGTAGCAGGCAATGTTAAGTAATACACAACTAGTAAAAAAAAACAGACAGCAGTTATTAGAGTCGAAGGGCATCAAAAGGACGCAGTGGTTAAGAAGTGTAGGCTTTCCCCAATATTATTCAATCAGTAACTGAGAAAGTTCTGAATGAATGCAAGGAAAATTTGTAGAATTAGTTAATGTTTAGAGTGAAGAAATAAAAATTTCGCGGTTTGCCGATGACGTTGTAAATCTGTCGAAACTGGAAACGGACCTGGAAGAGCAGTTGAACGGAATAGACAGTGTCTTGAAAGGAGAGTAGAAGATGAACATTAACAAGGCTAAAACAAGGGTAATGGAATGTAGTGTTATAAAATCAGGCGTTGCTGAAGGAATTAGATTAGGCAATGACACAATAGAATTAGTAGATCAGTTTTGTTATTTGGGTGGCAAAACAACTTTTGTTGGCAGAAAAAAATATAAAATGAAGAAAGGCTACGGGAAGATAAGCATTTCTGAAGAAGCGAAATTTGTTCAGATCCAATATTATTTTAAATGTTAGGAAACCTTTTCTGAAAGTATTTGTCTGGAGTGTAGTATTGTATGGAAGTGGAACGTTGACGATAAGGAGTTCAGACAAAAAGATGATTGAAGGTTTTGGAATGTGGTGCTACAGACAAATAATGAAAATTAGATGGGTAGATCAAGTAACTAATGATGAGGTACTGAAGAGAATTGGGAGAAAAGAAGTTTCTGGCATATCTTGATTAAGAGAAGGATATAGATTGGTAGGACACATTCTGAGACATCACGAAATTGTAAATGTAAAGAGAAGTGTGTAGGGTAAAAATTGTAAATGGAGACTGAGAAATGAATACAGTAAGCAGGTTCCAGTGAATGAAGGTAGCCATTCTTATTCGGAGATCAAGAGGGTTGCTTACGACAGAGTTGCTTGGAGACCTGACAACAGAAGACCGCAACAACACACGTAACCCATCTCGCTATTCATCAAACATAGAGGACACAAGCGTTAGCTAATAGAGAGGATGTTATTTCTTTTCATTTATCTGAAAAGGTTTTACTTGAATCATCATTACGTATTTTCATTCTTTAAAGTAGCATAGTGTTGAGTCATACATTTCTTACTTATGACACAATTGTAATGAGTGGTCATTGTTCGCTGTCATCGTTTGCATCTTTCATTCCTTTTAATTGGATGAGACACTTACTTCAATATTTTGTCATTTGTCTTTGCTCTGTAAAACAGAACAATTTTATCACGTTATGTGGATAAGTCAGACTTCGGTTCACATTCAGAGTCACATATACTTTAAAATATTGTCCTTTATTTTAGCTTATGCAATAAGTAACAATTTTTTTATTTAAATAAATAATTTTCGTATTTTAAATTATGCTTGAAGTAAGATCTCGTTTTACTAATACGAAAATAAATGTTACCTATTTTACGAATAACACATTTCTTACTGCATACTCACTGTAAATTTGTCCCGTTAATCCTTTATGTGAAGATGTTATTTCCTGCAATCACAGGTGACTTAAAATCAGTTTATTTACGTCCGATAGCTTGTGCAAGAAGACGGATTATTCGCTTGTCTATTTATTCAATTACACATACGTGATTTTATCATTTAATTTGCTGCTACCCTTTGTCACGAAAACGTAATTAACTACTTTGTTCTTCCTAGTGGTTAAACTCTTTCTTTATATCGCAGTTAATTCCATTGCTGATTACATCATAGTAACTTGTTTGTAAGAGAAATGAGATTTCAATTTAGTTGATTTGTTTATTATTTTTATAATTCTCTTTGACGCTAGTATAGCTTCCACTCGACACCACTCCATGCTACATCTCGCACTCATTAAAACACACACACACACACCACAAACAGACATACATTTCCTAATTAATTTTATATATTTCATTTTATTTCACCAATTCCGCAACTGATGCTTCGGCCTGATGGCTAGTTGCAATGCAGACTCCAACCATTTGCCAGCCGCACTTGATTCAGTGCTACTACGATGTTGTCTGCCGCTACCCCTGCCCAACCTACACAACTTTAGATTCATGTGGAATATTTTTGTCTCTCTTGCTGCTAGGTGTGAAAGGTGCATGAGGAGGGAGAAAATAAAGGATCGTGGCAGGGTTTGCCAAATGAAAGGAGGAATGGCAAGGTTCACTAAAAGAAAGGTGTTGCGGCCTCGTCGCCTTTTGTTGTTTCCTCGTCCCGGTCTAGTTGTCGGGAAAGGTACTGGTGCAGGAACTGATGTCAACTGTAACAACTACTCAGATTAATAATACAAGTTTTATTGACTGAAAATTATAATACTCAACTTTAGAACATAAGTCTGTTTCTTCTCTCTTCTTGCTTCTCGCGGTGTCTTCCGTATGATGCTAGCTGCGCTGTGACCTAGTCACTGCTACGTTCGTAGCCTAGTATCTGCCTGAGTTCTGAATAGTAACTGACTTGCTGGCCAGACGTATGTCTGCCTAGACATAGCCGCTTGTAGAGGGCGCGCGTCTTCGGTTACTCCCTCTAGTATGCGCGGCGCCTGCTTGCGATTGGCTTTCGGCCGATTGCTGACTTCTAAACGATCGTTCTCTTACGTCTGGCGTGTGGCGCTGACTTTACGCCATAATGCTACTATCCAGCAACTCAGACAATTCCCATTCATCACATTAACCTGTCACACAATTTTCATTGTCAAAGTTTACTCTTGATGGCTTTTACACATCTTGTTTTACTCTTTCATGTGTACAAATTTGGTAATCTTATGATCTATCAAGTTTCATTGTTTACAGTCACAAAAATATAAATCAATTTGCAAGGTGATAATTCGTTACATGGACATATTAAGTTTACAGTACCTACAACGACAGAATAAGAACATATCGTAGGTGTAATTATATGTGTAAAATTTTGTAATCTTATAGTCTAACATGTTTTAGTGTGTATAGTAAAGAACAATAAAATTGTGAAATTATGAAATTGTGATTAAATTTTGAGAAAGACAATTTTCAGAATGAACATCTTGTGTGGAAAAAGATACACACACATATTATGTGTATTTTTTCTGGCAGTGTCTGCCAAATAAAATGTGAGCATAAGAAAGGTTTTTGGCAGGTTTCGCAAAATGTACGTTGTGGGAAAGGAAGGGGCGTAACAGTGTTTGCAAATTGAAAGGCATGGGAAAGGAACAATCCTGGGAGAGTTTGCCAATTGAAAGGTGTGAGAAGGGAATAAAGGATCCTGGCAGGATCGATGGAATTTAAGTATTGAAGGGAGAAACTTGTGGAAATAGGGAAAAGTAATGTGGATACACTTTCTATCAAATGATAGCAGTGGCTGATCTCAAAAATCCAATTAATCGAACTATAAGACTCAATTACACTGTCCTCAGTGGAACCCTTCCAAAAATTATGATCAAGGATACCTTAATTGTATTGAATTATGTCAGAAAGTGTCATTCAAATAGCGTTTATATGCTAATGGATCATATGCACTAGGAGAGTGTAAGACAAGAAATTTGTAAACAGACGTAGTTAAACAAATATCAAGTCGATACTGACTTTACGAAAGTAGTATTGCTCTTTCTTATTGTTTGTTAGTATCGTCATAAAATTAAGAAAACTAATCAGATTTATTCAGAAACAGGGGTGTAGCCGGGAGCAACACTGTTATCTGACTCCTAAATGAATCGTGCTCTCAATAATCAGGAACCACAACGAACCCCGTAGCACATACATGAGTGCAGGCGATACGTTACCAAATACTGTGAAGGAGCGCAGACGCAGCGTCGGTGGCGGTCTGCGATGGCATGCACTGCCAACTAGTCTTGTGTAGTTCGCGAACGAACTAGTTCGGAATAGCGCTCCCACAGGCGAACTACGAGAACTAGTTCGCAGATCCCTCGCCTCTTAGTTCGCCCGCTCCTTTTCCGAAGACTGGCGGGGAACAGCGAGAGGATGCGAGAGCGCGCAGAATCGCGTGATTCCCTTCTGCCAGTTGCCGTCATTTCGAGCTGAGATGTAGCTCAGCTTTAGTTTCATAGTTCACTGCCACAAATTTTCTTTTCTAAGGTATTGAGCAGTGTCTAAATAATATTTACTACGAGTACTCTGTATGCAAAGTAGTTCAATACCATTGTATCACGCATTCGTGTAAATAACTGGTTTTTATTTGCTTAAGTATTTGATGTCTAATTGCCCAAAAATACGGATAATAGCACACGCTTGGGCAACACTGATTAAATAAAAAATCTGTTATAACAAAAGAAAGAGCTCTTTTAGTAGCGGTAGCAAAAGCCAAAAAGAGCGGACGAACTAAAAAGAGCGACCTACTTCGCGGCCGAGCTGCGAACTAGAAGAAGAGCTACCGGTCGCGAACTAAAATATGCGCGATCGGTCGCGAACTAAAATATGCCCGATCTGTCGGGAACTAAAATATCCGTGATCGGTCGCAAACTAAAAGCGAGGTCTGTCGCGAACTAAAATATGTGCAATCTGTCGCGAACTATTATGCCAAACGTATCTCTTTCTTAGTTCGTTGGATTCTTTTCCGAAGACCGACGGTCTGCAGTCTGCAATATCTGACTAATAAATTCCATAACGTCAAGATATAGAGTTTAAACTTAAACGCGAGAAATTATCCACAAACTGTTCCTTTTGGTTTGCGCGATATCGTTAGCGGCTCAAGCAGCAAGCGCATGAGGCAGCTAGGTGGGGGAACTTCTCCCCCCACCTGCATGCGCAGACCAAGCTTCTCAGCCGTCACTGGGAGCGGACGAACTAAAATAACGAACCATTTCGCGGCATACTCCCGATCGCGGACTATTAAGCGCAACTTTCCTGCCAATTGTAAATCGCCGCACCTATGCTTCATATTTCTGAAATGATGCACGACTGCTATCGGCCACTGCGAACCCAGTGGTTCTCAGTGTCGACGGTCTCACTAGTTTCCACTTCACCCAGTGTGTATTCCTACACACGATTGCTGAATGGCAGGGTGACACTGCAAGGCTCATTAATGACGCATTGCCACGACTAATTCAAAACTTTCCGACCTTATTCTTGGATCGACAATTCTCAGTGCACGAGGTTCAGGTTTCGGAACGTAGTTCGTTTTGTGTCCCGACTTCGTCGCCGCTTTTGTGTCCCAGCCTCGTCGTAGGTGTCGGTGGCCGAGTGGAATGAGACCGACACGCTGGTGCAGGTACGGAGGGGAGCAGCCAGAAACTATAAACACTCGAGTAAATTAGAAAGATATATATTGCACAGAATGTAACAATACTTAACTTTTACATAGTACTGCAGAATGTTGATACATAGTTATTAGAGGCCTGCCTAGTGCCTGTACAATAGCAAAGTCTTCACTCGTGCCTATCAGATTACGAAGGTCCTAACTCGTTGCTATCTCAGTCCGAAGTGACCGGTGTCTTTCAGTGGTGGCCACGAGCGGCGTTGTCGCAGAGGGCGCTCGTGGCTGTCGTCGTGAGAACGCCGCGCCGTGCGTGCATGGCGGCGCGCGGCGAAAGTAAGTGGCGCGCACTTTGTACTTGTGCGACACCACACCCCTCCCCCCCAAACCGCCGCGCCGTCGTGGCGTAGGGCTGAGGGCCACGGCGACGGCACTGGGAGGAGGGCCTGGGCGGGGGCGTTACTGGTGGGACGGGCGTCGTAGCTGAGGCCGGGATCGAGACTCCGTCCGCGCCCCGGCATCTGCCTTGAGATCCTCCAGGGAACCCGCCGAAACCTGGGGAAGGGCGCCCGCCCCCGCCCAGAGGGAGCAGGTCATCTTCTTCTGAGGTGCGTGGCCCAAGCTGGGGGGGGCCCGCACGGTCCCGGAGTCCCTCTCGGTGACGCTGTCATCTGCGGCGGCGACAGCGGCGGCGACGACTGCGTCGGATGTACGTCGACGTCCATAGGGATCTCGTAGTCCGAGGACGAACGATGTGGCTGTGCTCCCTGGCGGTGAACTGGGTCTGGAATCAAGAAACCGGAGACAGGATCGCGCGGCCTGTGCAGGCGCAATTGGTTTGCGTGGCGCCGCAGCTCCGACCCTGTGGAAGAACGTACAACAAACATATTACGACCAAGCACGCGTTGAATGGTGCCCGGCAACCATGTCTTCTTGTTTCCAGCAAACACCATGTACAGCACCGGCGTAGAAACCTGAAAACGCGTAGCGCCATACGAACCGACTCGGTGCGTGGGAGGCTGCAGCAGGTGAAGGAGAGTGCGGTGACGGCGGCCGTGTAGCAGCTCGGCAGGAGACGGGCCGTCACGTGGCATGCATCGATACGTAGACAGGAAAATTTGAAGAGTTTGCTGCCTGGAGTGCTGACCTTTCATCTTCTCCATGTGAGACTTGAATGTTCGAACGAAACGTTCTGCTTCACCATTGGACTGAGGGTGAAAAGGTGCGGTGGTGATATGCTGAATGCCATTCACACGACAAAACTGTTGAAATTCCGCACTAACAAACTGAGGTCCATTGTCACTGACGATAGTTTCAGGCAAACCTTCGATGCAAAACACTGATGTTAAGGCACTGATTGTACTAGACGCCGTCGTTGAGTTGATGGCAAACACAAAAGGAAACTTGCTAAAAGCGTCTACAACAATTAACCAGCGCGTATTCCAGAATGGTCCGGCGAAGTCAATATGTAAACGTTGCCATGGTCCCTTGGGGCGTGGCCAGTCTGAGAAACGTTGCGGAGGAGCCGCCTGATGCTCCGCACAAACAGTACACTGTGACGTCATGCTCTCTATCTGAGCGTCCATACCAACCCAGGTACAATGACGTCTGGCCAATTGCTTTGTCCTAACAATACCCCAATGTCCTTGATGCAGGAGGCGTAACACTTCTCGTTGCAGGGAACGAGGAACAATCACTCGTGTTTGGTCGTTGTCCGTATGTAACAACAGTACACCCTGACTGAAAGATAATGCATGACGTTGTGCAAAATAACGTCGAACCAGAGGCCGATCAATGTCTTTGGCTCTGGCAGGCCAACCAAAGCGAACAAAACGTGCTACCACACTTAGGTCTGCATCCGCAGCTGTTTCCTGTGCAACCCGACGAGAGTTCAAAGGAAAGTCTGCGACAGCGGAAGCATCTCTGGAGTCTATCTGACAACATGCCATTTCTGAAGAATCAAATGATACATCCTGGCCAACCGGAAGTCGGGAAAGTGTGTCCGCGTTGGCGTGTTTAGTGGTAGGTCGGTACAAAATCTCATACTGATAATTTGACAATATCAAGGACCATCTCTGAAGCTTTTGTGCCGTACGTGACGGAATCGGCTTAGTGGGCGAGAACAACGACGTGAGAGGCTTGTGGTCTGTCAACAAATAGAATTTTCTGCCATAGAGATAATGATGAAACTTTGTGACGCCGTAAATGATTGCTAAGGCCTCCTTTTCTATCTGACTGTAATTCTGTTGCGTCGGCGTCAGTAGCTTGGATGCAAAGGCAATAGGACGATCGTGACATCCAATACGATGTGAGATTACAGCGCCCAGACCGTACGACGAGGCGTCAACTGCTAACACTACAGGCTTCTGTGGGTCAAAGGGAATCAAACATGCATCACTGAGTAGTGCAGACTTTAGTTTGTCAAAGGCAACCTGACAATCTTTGGACCATACAAAAGGAACATTCTTCCTACGTAAGTGATGCAGTGGAGCTGCAATCTGAGAGGCATTGGGAATAAATCTGAAATAATAGTTAAGCTTTCCCATCACTGCTTGCAATTCATGCACATTCTTAGGAGGAGGCAAGTCTTTGATTGCTCGAAGATGTGACTGTAAGGGATGGATTCCTTGGGCATTAATCACATGGCCTAGGTACTCTATTTCAGTTTGAAAAAACGAACACTTTGCTTTATTGCAACGTAGACCTGCTGCAGTCAAAACTTTGAAAAGGCACTCCAGGTTTGCTAAATGTTCTTCAACTGTACGTCCGGACACCACAATGTCATCTAAATAGTTCGAGCAACACGGTACAGAAACTGTCAGCTGTTCCAAAAAACGCTGAAAAATAGCGGGAGCGGAAGAACTGCCAAAGGGTAAGCGTTGAAATTGAAAAAGGCCCATGTGAGTATTAATGACGAAAAATTTTTTTGACTCGTCATCAAGTGGAAGTTGTAAGTATGCCTCTGCTAAATCAATCTTGGAAAAGAAGCGAGACTGTCCTAATTTGTCCATAAGTTCCTCAGGTCTGGGCAGAGGGTAAGTGTCTACAATTGTTTGACTGTTCACTGTTGATTTGAAGTCCGCACAGAGACGAAGTTTTCCAGACGGCTTTGGTATAATGACTATAGGCGAGGCCCACTGACTCGCAGAAACAGGAGAAATCACCCCACTATCTTGCCAACGTTTAAGTTCTTCGGCAACTGTATCACGCAAGGCGATAGGCACTGGTCTAGCTTTACGAAATTTTGGAACTGCAGATTCTTTTAAAGTTACATGTGCCACGAAGTCTTTTGCACAACCTAGTTCCGGCGAAAACAAGTCACTGTATTTGTCACACAATGCATTGATTTTATCCTGAGGCACTATTGACGAAATTTGAAGCACATCTCTTTGAATTGATAAACCAAACAAGTCAAAAGCATCTAGTCCAAAAATGTTCTGTGTCGATTTGGCCTGAAGAACTACAAAAGAAACTGTTTTCGTTACACCTTGAAAAGAGGCAGGCAGGCTACATGTTCCTAGCACGGGAATATTTTCACCTGTGTACGCTGTTAACACTTGCTGTGACGGCGACAATTTTGGCGAACCCAGAAGTTCATAAGTATCTTTATTTATTAATGTGACAGCGGAACCAGTGTCGAGCTGAAATTGCACAGTCTTATTGTCAATGGAAAGATTCACAAAAAGTTTTTGCTTGTGGCGTTCGACAGGTGCGCGAATGTGGGCAACGTCTAATACATATTGTTTTCTGCGCTTGCGCGGGTTGCGTGCGGTAGGAAGCGGCGCATACTCGGCACACAGCGGATTAACCACACTGTCACTAGATGACACTACCGCCGGATCGGCGTCCGCGCAATGCGAGGCTACTACAGAGTCACTAACTACTGCACTACACTTTTGAGTAGCTACTTGATGTCTACTGTCACTAGCTACACAGTACTGGGCACTATTACAAGGAGCAGTTGCAGAAGGCACTAATTTCACTACAGGAATGCACTGTTCATAGTCATTTTGCTTGTCCCGAACCCTTGTCCGTTGCACTGTTTTACGCGCTCGTCGGCGCTTGCTACGTGGTGCACTATATAGTTTTGCCATAGGCGCAGAACTACTTTCTTGCAATGGAGATCCAAGGAAAGCACTGTTCAAGTTTACAGCGTGTATGACATTTACAGAATTAACTGTTCTCGCACTCCGCGAAGCACTGTTCCTAACGTTACTGTTCTTTGAGTTTTCAATTTGCATACACACAGACTGTACATGTCCTGATTTGCCACATTGATAACAGGTTGCGTTGCGACTAGGGCAATGAGCCCGCTTGTGGCGAGACACACACTGGGGGCAAGATTTACGTACATTTTTCTGAAATGAGCGTTGGCGCCCGTTATTCAAATTACTGGTTCTAACACGACGGGGCGACCTTTGCGTCGCACTTTTACACTGGCTACTGTTCACTGTCTGTTCAGCACGGCCTGTACTATTATAAGAATCACTAGTGCTACACTGAGAACTACGGCTAGGAAAGCGTCCGTTGCGGCGCACTGAATTTACACTATGGCTTTGCATTTCTACATCAGCTAAGTCAAAAGTATCATGCGCTTCTATAAGCTGCAGTACACTGTCTAAGGAGGGGTCAGACTGTTTCAGAATTGCTGCTCTAATTCTGGGGTCCTGAATATTCTGCGTAATCGCATCCCTCAACATCACGTCACTATACGAAAGTCCACAAGAGCAAGTAAATTTACATTGGCGGGTTAAGCCCTTCAATTCCGTGATCCATTCTTGGTGTGACTGCTGCGGTAATTTTTTAAGTCTGAAAAATCGGTATCGTGCAGCGGCTACAAGAACTTTTCTCTCATAATGAGCATTCAGTGCATCTACAATTTGTTCAAAGTCTACATCACGAGGAGATGCGTGCGGGAATAGTTTTTGCAGTAACACGAAAGTTTTGGGGCCCACCACAGACAATAAAAGATGCTTAACAGTCTGACCTGTAAGTTGATGAGCCGCGACGAGTTCTTGAAACTGCGCCAGATAATCACTCCATTCTTCCTCACGTTCGTTGTATTGGCGAAACGTAGGAAGTGTTGCGGCGGCAGGTGTGGGCTGCAGAAGCGGCGGCTGTTGTTGTTGGTTAGCTGCCTGCGCTGTGAGCTGGGACACCGCCTGGAGGAGTTGCGTTATTTGCGCCGTCTGTAACTGAATAATTTCCATTAAGTTTGGGTTCGGGGTAGTGGCCATGCTGACCGATTAGGCGCCGCGCAGACAAATAAATTATAACAAAACACAAAGGCAATATGAAAGAGGACGCTCTGCAACAAAAAAGTCCACAAAACACGTAAATGAATATATTCCCCCAAAAATCTTATAATAAGGGTGGGTGGGCGGGAGCAATTTTTGCGTGCTCCGACTGCTGCTGTCTGGCTGCTGTAAGCGGGCTGGTCCAAGGTTCTATCACTCCTCGTCGCCACTTTTGTATCCCATCCTCGTCGCCACTTTTGTGTCCCGACTTCGTCGCCGCTTTTGTGTCCCAGCCTCGTCGTAGGTGTCGGTGGCCGAGTGGAATGAGACCGACACGCTGGTGCAGGTACGGAGGGGAGCAGCCAGAAACTATAAACACTCGAGTAAATTAGAAAGATATATATTGCACAGAATGTAACAATACTTAACTTTTACATAGTACTGCAGAATGTTGATACATAGTTATTAGAGGCCTGCCTAGTGCCTGTACAATAGCAAAGTCTTCACTCGTGCCTATCAGATTACGAAGGTCCTAACTCGTTGCTATCTCAGTCCGAAGTGACCGGTGTCTTTCAGTGGTGGCCACGAGCGGCGTTGTCGCAGAGGGCGCTCGTGGCTGTCGTCGTGAGAACGCCGCGCCGTGCGTGCATGGCGGCGCGCGGCGAAAGTAAGTGGCGCGCACTTTGTACTTGTGCGACACCACAGTTCGAAAGTTGTACCAGAGTCTTAAGTCCCATCGAAACAAAATTAGCAAACCTATGAGCAGAACTCAGGTCCCCAAGTGAAGCCACTAATCACCACTCTCCAGTAAAAAAAAGTGCAAGTCAAGGGCCACACCCTCACTAGACTAAAAACTCCAGTCCTCTTCGAGATAACAAGGTCCGACAAATGCAATATCTATCTATGCTACAACTTTCAAATTACACATAAAGAGCCAATCAGCAAAATTCCCATGTTTTTTGCAGCCAGAGTGTCACCCCACGTCCAGCAATGTTATTGAACGGACGGTTACGCAAGAAAAACGCAGTAAAACAGCCACCTTGTTTCTTTTTATTTTTATAATGTTACAAGTGTAATGTTCTCTTGAGGAAGTACTTAAACTCTCTTCATTTGGATGCCACATCACTAGTTTATCAGCAGTAGACCACTTACTACGATGCGCGAGGCCGCTCCCCATCGGGGGTTCGAATCCCCCCTCGGGCATGGATGTTTGTGTCGTCTTTAGTATAAGGTAGCTACTAAAGCATAGCATCGCAGATTCTGTAATTGTATAAATATTTCCGTGTAGATGTCAACAGGTCACCAAAGGAAAGGTTTTAGCTAACAAGCTTCCTTAGTCTCCAATGTTAACGCAATTTTTAACCATATAAGCAAAACTTAACGTGCAACATGTTTGTGTCTTGGATCTCTCTAAATTGAAAAGAATAGACTAAAGTTAGCTTCTTTGTTCAGAAATCTTCAAAAGTAGAGAAATTCCTTGAATTCTTCGTATTATTTTAGCACCGTAGGTCATGTGAAGAGAATGGGAATAGAGAGGGTCTCAAAAGCGTGAGGAGGCCAAAATTGATGGGCCCCGAAGCTGATGCTTGCCAAGGGCTGACTTTACTTAAAGAAAAGTGTGTTTCGTTCTAAAAGGAAAAAAAATCTTCAAATCTGTAGTATTAAGAAATAGAATTCACGTCATCCCAGCTGTTGAGAGCATGATAATTGCTTATTCTAATTTTTCTTTAACTGTACATCTTCACGCATACTGTGGCAATCGTTCAAGGGAACCGGCGGAAATAGAACGTTATTTCAAAGGATTATTTTCCAACAATGTAGTTATACTTCATTCGATAATATGAGGGAGAGGGGTACTTTTTCAGATGTAAGGACAGCCTTTCTGAACGATTTGAATAAATATTCAGTAATTTACTATAACAAAAACGAAAAAAGAACATTCACAAATGTTTTGGTATTACTTTAATGTTATAAACGCCGACACTGGTAGATCGCTACATTTACCGTTCTAGTATGTGCTGGTTCAGGTACAGGGACGTTCATTTTAAGTATGCAACTATCTTAGTTTTAGTGCAGTCCTGTATTTGCAGTACAGTTCTTTTTTTTGGATATTTTAATGCACACATTTAACGTAACTAAAATTATAGGCATCCCCGTTTCCAAATTCGAAAAAAAAAATCATAAACTTAGGCATTTTGAAACCTAAACTATCAACATTCTTACAGATTACAGCTAGATCTTGACACTTCTTCATTCAATTAAAATAACCAATTTATTAAATGCTAAGCAGACTGTAAATGTCATATGATGTACTTTGTTTTATTGAACAGTGTTCTTGTTCTTTTAGTGTATTTGAATCCGTATACAATCTAAGACATCCAAATGGTGCCAATAATGGTAGCATATATGCTTCAGCCTCCTAAGATTTCTCCGCACACCTTGAACCCAGTTCAAATAAACTTGGTATTCTCGAATGATGAAATTTGTAGCTACGAGTTTTAGGGAATTCCTGGAGTGTGTGTCTGTTTTGTTTGATAACTTTGATCCGCTGTCCGCGGGTATCGCTAGATTGTCCAGAAAATAGATCTCGAGTGTGTTTCAGATTTTTAAGTGGGTTTCAGATTTTTAAGTTTTTTCTCCCATTATCTAACGAAAATTATGAAGGTTAGTGATAAATGGTAACAAACCGTCACCTGGTTGCACACCGCTCGTGATGCAGTATGTCTGTTATATTTGACAAATGAATTTCAACAGTAAGAGTGTGTTTGCTAGGAGTAGTGATTTGCGTCTGCACTATGATCTTCTAGGACCCCAAAGGGGTTATTGACCGATGGTATCTTATACCTCATCGAGAGAAAAAAAAAAAAAAAAAAATAAGCATGCAACTGGATGGATTGCTTCAAGATGCCTTTTGCTTTATATTTTTTCAATTTGAAAATTTTGCTCTTCGCGGGATCTCCCTGGACTGAAATTTGCTTGGTATTACCGAATCCTATTTTCAAACTCCCTTTGAGTTCTGCGAGGAAGCCACACTTAGAAGATCTTGCAAGTGACATAAGATATGGAAATTTAACTGTAGTCATTAACTTTTAACGGGTCACCTTTTTAAAATTTGGGTGGATTGTTATACATTTTCAGTCATCAGATAGGTGTTTCGTTTGTCACAAGTCTATACGGAATTCTGCTGGTTTGTCAAGTGAGCCTAGAATGTTCGAGAGTTCCACTGCTGTGCCATCTTCTCCAGATGTCCTGTATGACGACGTGTGTTGGGATTTTGCGTCTGATGAGTGGTTGAGCTCCAGGGCTGTGTACATAACAGCCTCTGCAGCACATTTTGATAGTGGTACTGGAAAGATGACTATGTCTGAGAAATACGTAGCGACCTCGATACACTTTTTTGAATACTTAGTGTATTCCATGCATCTTGTTTTCGAAAACACATATTTCAAGAGATGTACATTGGGCCAAGTAGATAATAATTTACAAACTTCCCAAATTATTTCTTTGCTTCTCTGGAATTTCTGGAAAAGTACTGCATGTACATGTCTGGGACATGTTTTATTAGATCCACCAGATCAATAACAACAAAATAAATGGAATTCGTGCTTTACTTTAACCTCGTACGGGTTTGCGATGACTTAATATGCCAGGTTGCTAAATTTCAGGCAGAATGTTTTATTATCCGTAACTAAACAATTGCGGACCTATAAACAGAGAGAGAGAGAGTTGTAATAAGAGATACACGAGGTAAATGCCCCCCTCCCTCCCCCAGAAAAATAGTGTGGAGGCCTGGCTACCACTGTTGTGAAACCACATATTTCATATCTTCAGAAACACCTGTCCATTGTGGTTGAACTTATAGTTCAGCTATCCATGTCACCGTGGTCCGCGAGACACACCACCTCGGCAATGTTGTTTGTCCAGGGTGCACACCACATATCAAACGATTCGACTTTAACGGCGAATGCATACAAGTTTCTCTTACAATTATTTTCTCATCAAAACATTCTGCATACGCATTACTGTTTCATCTGTAATAACATCGATCTAAACGGGTCAGATACGGATGCGTTAAAACCACATGCACCACAACAAACACTGCCCTGTTAACAGCTGCAGTAATTGTAGCTATGTTTGATCTATAAACACACACACAAATACGGCAACAAAATTTATCTACACACGAGTGGAATGCGGAGGAAAGGAATTTTTAAAATTAATATTATTTTGGGTTTATGCAACTTTGTCCAGCGTTATTCCAGTCAACAAATTCGATGGCGTAAGTGTGAGTTTTGTATGTCTACAAGATATTAAACTAATTACAATTTAACAATTTTTGTGAATTCAATATTTATGTCGCCTTAGATCCCTTTAAAAGTTTAAACTGGTGGAACTGAGAGAGTCCCAACTATGGTGAACATCATGGACGCTTTTCAATATTCTTATTTGCAATAGCTGAATTCCCCTAATGGTAAAATTCTTTTCTGGTAAACTTGATAACTTGTTCTGCGGCTTTTTGAGGCCAAGCTTGTTCTCATGCGTCTTTCCATGCAATTAGTCCAGTAGACCTTCGCAGAATTCGTCTGTTGTTGTTTTCAAGGATAACACACACTACCCCTTAGTGCATAGACACACCAATGATGACAATAACTGAGACAAGGCATTAGGCCATCAGCAAGCGGCACACACTGTCGGGCCGGCCGCCGTGGCCGAGGGGACTGAGGCGCTCCAGTCACGGTCTGCACGGCCACTACGGTCGGGGGTTCGAATCCCCCCTCGGGCATGGATATTTGTGCCGTCCTAGTTCGTAAGTAGTTCATAAGTAGTTGGTAAGTTTAGGGACTGATGACCCCGAAGTTAAGTCCCATAAGCTTTACAAACATTTGAACATTTTGAACACATTGTCGGCAAAGAATAATTTGTTAAAAAAGGTGCAGTGTTTCTGCTGGCGCTCTGCTGGGTCCTGCGGCAGTGGAGTCTGTGAGCTCGCCTACTTCCTCCAGGCTGTCGCAACTTCAGTCTTCAGACAGCGGCGGCCGGAACAGAATTAGTGTTCTAGGTGAATTACTGTAATCATTTCAGTCCACATTATGTAATCAGCTCTGGAAAAATTAAAATTCAGCGTTTTCTGTATTCATACAGTGCAGTAAACATCAAAATATGGGTTTTAAAATTTTTGTACAACTATTGTTTTTTTTATGTTATCATTTCATGCACGACATAAACGTTTGTTTCGAGGTATTTTATTACTTGGACGTTATTTTGTTGATAGTTACCACTGTCAGATCAGTAATGCTAGCGTAATCTTCGACACGGCACCAAAGACAAGAAAGACAATTCACTGCTGGAATAATTTAAGCTGGCCGCAGTGGCCGAGCGATCTGCAGCGCGCCAGTCACAGTCTGCAAGGCCCTCTTTAGTATAAGCTAGTTCATAAGTAGTTTGTAAGTTAGCGACTCATTACCCTGTGGTTAAGTCCCATAAGCTCTACAAACATTTGAACATTTACTGATGAAAAAGAGCGATTAAATGGAAGCATAACACAAAAAGTTAAATTACTTGAAGTTAATTGGAGGGATTTTGCATTTTTAAACTCACAATTACATGCTGCCCGTAAGTAAAAGTTAATTATTCTAATGCTGAGATTCTTTCCCTCCCTTTTTTTAACCGTTGTAACAGAATTCGAACCATGTACCTTAGGGTTGGAAGTGAGAATACTACTACGTGAGCTATTCAGTTGATTGCAGTAATACATATCATGATTGGTACTTACACTTACTTGCAAAAGTTCAAAGTAGATTTTCTCAACAATTTTGGAGAGTTGCGTTGAATGACATTCACTGATTGTTATTTGAGATCTGAACCTCACGTTCCATAAATCTCAAAAAGTTCTAAAATCCGATACACATGTAGTTAGTGTAAGACAAGGTACATGACGCAACAGGGCAGCCCAGCGAGACGCAGAAGTAGAAAAAATTGGCATAAATCTGTTGGCTCAGGTTGAGTGTGGCCGCGAAACAACATTTAACAGCATCATTCACCAAAAGATTTAGTGTTTGCAAATTATTTTAATTTATTTATTTATTTATTTATTTTAAGCACCTTTGTGCTTACCTCTCACATTACTTCCATTGCCATATCCCTCTCTTCCTTCCTCTCTTGCTCTTTAGCCATGTTCCCGCACATGCAGGGTCGGCTTTGTTAATTCGGATTTTTTGCGAGTTGATATGTACGGGGTGGCCGGGTGCCCTTCCTGCCACCACCTCATGCTCCCCGGGAAGAAATCTGTACCCCAGATGTGGTACAAAATATTGTTAATTATGTCATTTTATCCAATTTATTTTATTTAATAATCCATCTTTGTAAGTAGTGCAATTATTTGTAAAAACTTTACCTGGTCCACGCTCTATCGAGTATTGTTCCTTTTATTGTATTCATAACAAAAAATAATAGAGCCAATATGTTTCATTTAATTATGTCAATTTATTCATATTGTAACTTTTCTTTTTTATATACATATAAACAATGTAACCTCTTGAGGCAATAAAGAGGGCGCTAACGACGTCCACATAGAGCCCACCTGTGGACAACTGTAGGCAGCTGGCTCAGTTTGACTTTGTATGATATCAGATAGTATCACGTGTATCTAACTATGACATGGATTTGTTAGACGTAAATGTTACTATACACTTTACTAATATGCTGTTTTGAACTTGGTACGTTGTTGATAAAATATTTGGTAAGCTTAAGGGACTTAACTACGGGGTCATCAGTCCCTAAACTTACGAACCACTTATGAACTACCTACAACTAAGGACGGCACAAATATCCATGCCCGAGGGGGGATTCGAACCCCCGACCGCAGTGGCCGTGCAGACCGTGACTGAAGCGCATCAGTCCCCTCGGCCACCGCGGCCGGCGAACTTGGTATGTATGAATTATTCTTAATTCTTGTACCTATTGGAGAATTTGTAATTTGAATTTAGTTTATTGATTTTGTATATTTCTTTTTGGACCAGCTGTCAGCACTGAAGATGGTTTCTTGGCAAACTGAAATCGATTTTCATAAATAAAGCAAAAGATTTTACGGCTAATGCTGCTCCTTTCATTATTGATAAAAGTGTTACAAAATGTTTGCGAATCGTGTAACTGAGACGAGACTTAGGAACCAGACCCGTATTCACCTAGGGGGATGTGGAAAACCGCCTATAAACCACATCCAGGCTGGCCGGCACTCCGACCCCCTTCGTTAATCCGCCGGGCGGATTCGAACCGGGGCCGGTACGCCTCCCCGTCTCGAAAAGCGGTGCGTTAGACCACACGGCTAACCGAGCGGGTTTCTATTGCCATACCCCCGTTCACACAAAATTGATGATGAAAGAGACATGTCTCCTAACTGAGAAATTTATTTTCTGAAACAAATGTAGCCAGTATTCAATTTACAGACGAATGGAAAAACTTGTGCAATCCAACCTCGGGGAAGATCAGTTTGGATTTATGAGAAATGTAGGAACACGAGAGGCAATACTAACATTTCGACTTATGTTAGAAGATAGGCTAAGCAAAGGAAAACCTATGTTTTTAGCGTTTGTCGATTTGGAGAAAGCTTTTGACAATGTCGACTGGAATACACTCTTCCAGATTCTGAAGGTATCAAGGGTAAAATATAGGGAGCGAAGAGTTATATTCAACCTGTACAAAAACCAGACATCGGTTATTAGAGTCGAAGGGCAAGAAAGGGACGCAGAGGTTGAGAAGACAGGGTTGTAGCCTTTTACCAATGTTGTTGAATCTGTACATTGAGCAAGCATTGAAGGAATGGAAGGAGAAATTTGTAGAGAGAATTAAAGTGCAAGGAGAAGAAATAAAAACTTTGCGGTTTGCCGATGACAAAGTAATTTTGTCAGAGACTGCAAAGGATCTGGAAGAGCAACTGAATGGAATGGGCAGTGTCTTGAAAGGAAGATATAAGATGAACATTAACAAGAGTAAAACGAAGGTAATGGAATGCAATGTCAGAAAATCAGGCGATGCTCAAGGAATTAGATTAGGTAATGAGACAATAAAAGTAGAAGATGAATTTTGTTATTTGGGTAGCAAGATAACTTCTGATGGCCGAAGTAAAGAAGATATAAAATGCAGAATGACTTTGGGGAGAAAAGCGTTTCTAAAGAAGCGAAACTTGTTAACATCCAACATTAATTTAAATGTTAGGAAGTCCTTTCTGAAAGCATTTATCTGGAGTGTAGTACTGTATGGCAGTGAAACATGGACGATAAGGAGTTCAGATAAAAAGATGAGAGAAGCTTTTGAAATGTGGTGCTACAGACGAATGATGAAAATTAGATGGGTAGATCACGTAACTAATGAGGTGCTTAATCGAATCGGGGAGAAAAGGAGTTTCTGGCATATCCTGAGAAAGAGAAGGGATAGATTGGTAGGACACATTCTGAGACATTAAGGAATTGTCAACTTAGCATTAGAGGGAAGTGTGTGGGGTACGAGGAACGAATACAGTAAGCAGATTGAAAAGGATGTAGACCACAACAACAACATTCAATTGTATTTTTAAAAGTATAAAATTTCCATAAGTTTCTAGATCTATTGGACCACACTGCTAAGGTCATCAATCCCTAAATGTATAAACTACTTAAACTATCTTACACTAAAGACAACACACAAAACTATGTCCGAGGGAGAACTCCAACCTCCGGCGGAAACGGCAGCCCAGTCTGTAGCATAACGCCTTAGACCACGCGGCCATTCCGCGAGGCTTTCAGAGATTCCATTGTGGTAAGTAGGCTATATATTTTGTCATGTGTTCGACCAGAGGTAATTTTTGACTTCCTACAACTGTCAGCAAGTCCATTAAACAGTCCAAAATCTGTTGCCAGTATTTCCTCTCTTACCTTAATCAGTGCAAATTTTCCTCACATACGTTTTACTTATCTTCAATCTAAGATGAAACTCCTTCCATTCCTGGTAAGGTCCCAAGTGAATTCGGCTTTTATCGTGTGTTCATAGCTCTATATTTTTCGGCCTTTCATCTCTTTGTTACATAGCGAAAAGAGCTCACAATGAAAGCTGAATACTGCCTCTCTTGAAATCGAATATTGTACCCAAGACACACTTCCACTATCACCTAATTTCCTTTTATAATGCGCCTTAGGAAATTATTCTGCAGCTGTGAAATGCAAATCTGCAATTGTTTCTTGATGTGGGCCATGTTCAACAAGAAGTGGACGTAGAAGTATCGCAGGGTTATCGAAATTTAAATCGAGATACCTTTTGTCCTTACCTCAAGCTCGTTCTATTACTTTTCGGTATACTTTTTGTTTCGGGAATCAAACAAAATTGCTCCTTAGTATATGTTTCCATGCGAAGATAGTTTGCTTCTTTCATCCACATCTTTTCCTGCTCTCCGTTGTTGAGGATGTGGCCAAAGATACTACTCGAACGAGCGTCCTTTCTTCGATACACAGACATATATTACTAGAGTGGTAAATTTGCCTCTCTGACTGAAGCTTGATACCGCCATCTTGCCTCACCTCACGTCAAAAACTTTCCATACGGTAAAATTATGATCTTCTGACACGATATGATGTTTTAAGCTTTAGCCTACTAGTTGGTTTCAACATGATTTGCATTTGAGCTAACACATCCGCAATAGCTGAATTTAACAGATAGGCCTACATTGTCGAATCGTGTTACGTACGCTTAAATTTTACTTACTGTCCTGGTGGCCTCACGTGATTATGTTGTTAGTCGTGTGACGTTTGCATTAGCCAATCGCTTGACAATTCAAATTTTTTGTCATGACTACTTCGTTTCACGAGAGGAATTATTGTTACTAAGTGAACGAGAGCACATACAAAAATCTCTCAACCGTAGAGCACGAACAGCATTATTTGTTTACTTCATCATCTATACGAATCACTAATCAATTCATACTGTATGGATTACTAAGAAAATCGATATCTCGGTTAGGGCTTCCTACCGTTTTGTTGATGTTGCCAACATAATCATACGAGGCCACTGAGATGATAAGTAAAATTTCACGCTACATACATTTAAATCAGATTGTAATTATGGGAAAAAACACTCAGAAGAATGAAGATACCTGTTATCCACGACAAATGGATCAAACATTTAACGTTGTTGTTTCCGCAATTCCAATATTAAACTATGACTTTCTACATAAAAGATCGCCACTCATAACCTCACTTTGAAAATCGGGTATTAAGGTAACGAATTGATGTCATGGACAGTGTGAATACAACCTGACCTGACGTTGACGTGACGGACAGTGTGTATTGGCCTTATATCTTCGTTTTGCCGTACGAAAAATCACAGCTACATACAACACATGAATCAACCAATATGTCAAATCTCTAAAGACAGCGTAGTTACGTGGATTCGTCCGTATTTTTACGAATGTATTCTGTAAATACACACACGACTGCTCACACGTTTGTAGTATAGAAATATGGCGGCGAGACTTCAGTGACGCAAATGATACTGTATATGGCATTGCCAGTCTAATAATACATGTCTGTGCTTCGATAATGACAGTTAAATCTCTAACTTCCTCTTGCGGAATTGGGCAGCACATTTTTTTTCTCTCATCTGCCATGTACCATAAATTAACAAACCCTTCATCATCATCATCATCATCATCATTAGAGACTGATTATGCCTTTCAGCGTTCAGTCTGGAGCATAGTACCTCTAAGAAAATTCCTCCATGATCCCCTATCCAATGCTAACATTGATGCCTCGTTTGATGTTATGCCATTTACTTCAAAATCATTCTGCACCGAATCTAAGTACTTTCTTCTTGGTCTACCTCGACTCCTCTTACCCTCCACTAGCAAGCTCATGAGTCTCTTAGGTAACCTTGCTTCTCCCATGCGTGTAACGTGACCCCACCATCGCAGTCTGTTCGCTCTAACTGCTTCCTCATTATGGACACCCTCCTGCCATTGTTCCCATCTATTGGTACCTGCAATCATTCTTGCTACTTTCATATCTGTAACCTCTGTATTATGAATAAGGTAACTGGTATCCACCCAACTTTCACTCCCATACAACAAAGTTGGTCAAAAGATAGAGCGGTGCACTCTTAACTTAGTCTTGGTACTTACTTCCTTCTTGCAGAAGAGAGTAGATCTTAGCTGAGCAGTCACTGCATTAGCTTTGCTGCACCTCGATTCCAGTTCTTCCGCTATGTTGCCATCCTGTGAGAAAATACATCCCAGGTACTTGAAACTGTATACCTGTTCTAACTTTATTCCTCCTATCTGGCTCTCAATCTGTTTGAATCTCTTTCCCACAGACATTACTTTTGTTTTGGAGATGCTGATCTTCATATCATAATCCTTGCACCTCTGTTCGAGCTCTGAAATACTAGTTTGCAACCTTTCAATCGAATCTGGAATTACAACTAAGTCATCTGCATATTCGAGACTGCTTATTTTGTTTTGACCTATTTTAATCCTGCCCTGCCAGTCAATTGAGTTCAACATATTATCCATGAATAGTATGAACAGCGAACCCTTAAGTAAAAGAAAAATATTTTAAAATGCATGAACAAAATTTGAGACCAAATTTTCAGCTTTTTCGGCCTGCTGAGGTCGTCGGTCCTTATACTTACAAACTATGTCGAAACTCCGACGGGAGCGGCCGCGCAATTTGTGACAGGCGCCTGAGACAGCGCAGCCAGAGCCGCGCAGCTTTTTGGAATGTGTTCTGGCGCTTTTTTATTTTCATTACTCAGTACTTGCGAAAGCAATTTACCGCTTGAGCTACGATTTTGCAGTTTTAGTGGGACACTCCATTTTCTGTTCTGATGTCATTTCTGTATTATTGTTTTACGAGAAATGACAAGGTAACTGCTTTACCGTGCACGTTCTCATATTGCACCAATACATATCTATTAAAATATTTGCAAGGAATAATTGTTTTGCGAAACCTCGGATAACTACATTGGTTACATACGACAATATATTCACGGTCAATCGGACTAGATGTTCATTTATTTCTCTTCGGCGATATGAGCATTTCTCTGTGTGTCCGGTTGTTTAGCTGCAGCGTTATTGATACGTTGCGGAAACAAACCGGAGGTTGGCGATCGCTTTTATCGGTTTCGTCACATTTAATTTGCTTGCGGTAAACGAGCCAACTGCAATTGAAGCGGACGCACTGCAGGTTCGGTTGGCATCACTGCTAGTTTCACGGACAGTGGGCAAGGATACGGTCTCGTGGTCGCGTATTGTGTTTAATGGCTCCCACGTGACAGGTGGAATGACGGGGGAGGGAGTGGCAGAGGAGGGAAGACCTGGAGATTTTAAAATTTTAGAAGAGGAATGGCGCATAAAACAGTTCTAACCATGTTAAATAGAGAATCCTATTACTGGAAATTTGAAACAATTTTCAAGAAACGAAAATTCTAACTAAATCATGTTGTTCCTTTTTTCGTTAAGCAGTGCGAGCTGGTGCATGACTAACGCACTAGGCTCGCAATTGGAAGGGCGACCGTTCTCATTTAGGTTTTTCGCGATTTTCCTAAATTACCCCAGGCACATGCCCGGATAGTTAGTTACCCAATCCTGACAAACTTTTCCAATCGTGTGCTCCGTATCGAATGGCGACGATTATTATTATTATTATTATTATTATTATTATTATTATTATTATTATTATTATTAGAGGAAGGAGAGGAGACGGGGCGAACCCTCTTTAGCCTCTGTAATTGACGGCAAAGTCTGTGAATTAAATCGTAGATCGACACAATTTTATTGGTTACCTATGTCTGCTACCATGTAGTCTTCTCAACGCAGTCGTTCACACTTCTGCAGAGATACCTCCTCCCAACAGCAGAAACTTCAAATATCGTAGCTTCACATTGTTACATTTCTGCGCGGACAGAATGCATTCGACTCGAACATCTTTTCTAACAGCACAGAATCGCTTGCATGTGCTTATGATAACGTCGGTTAGACCCTAGACTACTGTGCAACTATGGCTTGGTCAAAAGTGTTGTAATTTTCGTTGGTAATACGAGGAAGTTACAATGGTACGAAAGTACTCTCAGCCACGCACCATGAGGTGGCTGCCGTAGTGTGGATGTGGATGTAAAAAAAATTAGGAAAAGGTACTGAAGTCTATGAAGAAGACGTACACGAAAATGTAGATGTAGATGTAGATATTAATGTTTTTGCAGATCGATTTCGATCACATAATGATCATCCTCAATGCACCAGTCAACAAATGCCATATTAGCTGAATGTAACAGATTTTTTTTAACATATTAATGTAGTGTCCAACCAAGAAATGAGCGATATGTTAAAACAAAAATCTGTTACATTCAGCTAATATGGCATATGATTATGCATAGCTGATATTACAGTGACTGGTGCATTGAGGATAATCATTATGTGATCGAAATCGATCTGAAAAAACATTAATAAAAACGACCAATGTTGCAGACTATATTTATTATATTCATTATTTTGTGGTCGCTGAGCACATCGTTCCAAAAAATGGAATCAAACCTCAAAGCAATGCGTAACTCACACAGTAATACTTGCCTCTTCATGTGGCCCCACTTCCGAAACACGAAAACTGAATTTCGGAAACCGTTTTTCGCTGTCGTGTGTACACGTCAGGGCCAGATATGGTTTTGATCGATCGATTAAAAACGGCATCTGGAAATTAGCTGCTAGGATTTCTGATTCAGACAGCACAATGGCTGTTCCCTTTCAGTTCAATATTATCACATTATTTTCAGAAATAAAGAGGATGTATTTATGACAAGTGATGAATTATTATTTAAGTTCTATTGCTTCACAACTACCTCGGAAGTACCGGCGTATTCGGAAAAAATTAATAAATATTTGTAACAAGTAAGAATATGAATGTCATTTCTGGTCCCAGAATCTGTTACATACTGGAAACTCAGAGAAAAAAATATTAACGCATACCAGGGTTCGAACCAACGATCACTGCATTTAAAATACTACTCTTCGTTAATCACCCGGCCATACTCCATACTAAACATTGCTACTGAATAGCTTTAGTCAGTGGACAATTGTGACTGCTTTTACAATCTGTGACAGCTTTTACAGCCACTGTGTCATTGATTGACATTTAATTGAAAGAAACGCTACCGAGGGTGACGTGGCTTTGATAAATCCATTAAAAACGCTCAGGTGCAGCTTTTTGAGAAGGAAAGCGGACTACAGTGACGGTCCATTCAATCAGCTGCCAACTCCAGCTGCGCATGGGAAGAGCTGTTATCGAGTATCAGCAGCAGCTCTGCTCATGCGCAGTTTGCTGGAATATGGCTACTGGCAGCTGCTTGAACGAACCCTGAGTGTCTACTGCTGCTGAAGGAGAGCTGTCGCCTAGCGGCTGAGCACGCAATTAATGTGCACCGATCATTCCTTTAATACGTGATCTGTGGTGCGCCGAATGAAGAGAAGGATGATTAGCTGCAGGCGAGTCTTCAGGGTAGTATGACGAGAAGGATATTTTGTTATTTTATGACAAGTTGTTTTGTTTAGAGTCTAAATTTGTTAGTCTCGCGACACCCTTGATACTACTACGTGACACCCTAGGGTGACTGTGAGATGCGGAGCTTTGGCATCATCACTTCAGAAACTGAACGACTTCTCGCAGTTTAGAGGAATGCTACGATGTCTTCTACAAGTGCCGAAATGAAACCACCTCTAGATGTCGAGAGGTTCGGGGCCACCTGTCACAAAAGCGTTATATGTTTGCACCTGTTACTGTCCTCCAAAGTAGTCATCAGCGTAGTACACCGTTAGCAGAGCTTGTTCTGTTGATGGTGCGAATGGAGCGGTCTACTGCCTGTGGAATCTCTGGAACAGTTCTGAATCGAATGCCACGAAGTGGTTGCTTCATCTTAGAAATCAAATCAATGTCACAAGGACTTAAGTCCTGGGAGTGTGGTGGTTGGTAAAGTACCTCCCAGCCCCGTCGACCGAACAGAGCAGCCACAGCTTGCGTTGCTTACGCCCGCGCATTGTCGTGCAAAATGATGGGTGGGTTGCGCAGAAAGTGTTTCCACTTCTTTCGCAAAGCTGGTAGCAGGTGATGCTCCAAAAACGAACAGTAATACTGTGCATTCACGGTCTGCCGTGGAAAAACATAATGCATTAGGATAACACCACTCGTTCTCCCGATCTTCATGAATAATAACAAACTGCAAGAAAAAGTGCAAAGTGTTTGGATAGTACTACGCTTAATACCATTCCGTAAATGTAACCTGCATGTGCCCCAGAGGAAGTACACCCTGTATGATGATTTGGGGACCTTCTACTGTGACAACAGCGCTTTATTTGGTCTGAATTACGCAAGTAATACCACAATTACGAACCACCAGCACCTCATTTGTCAACAATAACCTTGTCCTTGAGGGAGTGGCATAGCATTTTTCCTGAGTGCATCTAATTTTCCTGCCTAACTAAACAAAATGCACTTCT
This sequence comes from Locusta migratoria, assembly GCA_026315105.1. Classification (NCBI taxonomy): domain Eukaryota; kingdom Metazoa; phylum Arthropoda; class Insecta; order Orthoptera; family Acrididae; genus Locusta; species Locusta migratoria. Next base: position 23,521,041 of record CM048748.1, on the reverse strand, counting down.
TACAAGGGAATCGACGAAATCTACACTTGAGAGCCTGTGATGACCACGACGTCGTCGGAACGTTGAACTGTTATCCTCTTTCCTTCCTCTTTCTGCACAATGTAGGTCTGCTGACAAGTACTGCAGCTTCAGAAACCGGCACAGTAAATCGTTGTCGCAGCTAGCAGCAGACTTTCTCTCTCTGCTCGTTTTAGCCGTGCCTCCGCCTGTTAATCCGTCTCCACGGCCTCAGTAACGTAGCGCCGAGTTTGTCAGGATGACAAATGAAATTAGGCCGTCGCTCTTTCGCGTCCGCTTGTCATAACAAAGTTCTCAGGCCACACGCTTTTAAAAATATGAATGACCCACACAAAGAGATTCCTATTAACGTACACTGTCAGAGGGACGTGTGTCTGTGGGTTGCTCAGTTTATAATTTGCTACACTCTGTTAGAATTCCTTACAAATTAAAGTGCCTCTTTATTTTTCATGTCTGGCGACCCCGCAAGTATGAAATTTACATAGCATTCATATTCTAGCAGAATGTGAGAAACATGAATGAAAATTCATTAACAATTTAGGCAGACATAAAAAACAAACACAGTAATTTATTTGAGGACACCAACAAAATGATTATTAGCTCTGATTATATATATATATATATATATATATATATATATATATATATATATATTCAAAAACTGATAGGGACACATCGTCGAATTAGATGTCTTTATTTTTTTATCTGTAACGCTATAAAGAAAAAGTCATTGAGAAGTTTTAGAAAAAATTTATTCAAAATTTTTACACGAAGCTCCAATACAATACAATATGTTATATATTACTTCAACAGATATCAGTATATATCTTCCACTCCATAAATGTTATAAAAATGTATGTATGTACTCAGCCACTCAGGGGTTCATCATTAATTTGCTGGGTACAGGCTTGGCGAACTCGGGGTCCTAAACTGGGGATGTGGTGCGCCAACAGTCCTCCACACTGTCAGCTCTGTGATCGCTTCAGCGGTGCAACGGTGGAACGTTGTATGTTTCAGGAAAAAAAAAAAAAAAAAAAAAAAAAAAAAAAAAAAAAAAAAAAAAAAAAACTTCATCTCAAGGTGTGCTAAGTTCCGAGGAGATGCATGGCTGTTGAACAGTCGTTACCGAGCAACCGCTGAGGAACCTGCCCCACCTGTTGTATTAGGCTTACCCGGGCAAGCGGGACTCTGCCTGGGCGTAGTTCCCTAGCTGCTCGTGGGAACAGAATGACACGAGCAATTAACGGAGTTGGCGGACGCAAAACCGCCATCTCTAAGCGTGGGAAGACCGACTTCAGTGCAGAGTGATATGGCCCCAGATCGTTGCCTTCCTTGGCCACGCTATGGGAGGAATGCAGGGCACATAACCGATCCTAGCCGTTTTCTCCGCAGTACTTGGTATGCACACGAAGCGATGGGGAATCTTTCTCGTCACCAAAGCCTCAGTTCTTAGTCGAAAACCTTGAAGATAAGTTCGGTGAGGTAGCGCCTTTCTCCAAGATGAGAAGGGGGCAGTATTGATACAGACGGCATCCCCTACCCAGTCGAAGGCACTGCTTGCCTACGACAAGCTGGGTGATGTCCCAGTCAGTATCACGCCCCAAAAGACGTTCAACATGGTCCAAGGTCTTATTTACCATCATGATCTCCTGTCACAGTCATATGATGAGCTGCGCGCAAATTTAGAACGAACAGCTGTTTACTTCTTCAGGCGCGTCTATAGGGGGTCTTAAAGATCACAGGGTGCCACCGGTGCTTGCATCCTGACCTTCGGGGCCGATACACTGCCCGAGAAGGGAAAAGTCATGATATACCGGTGTGACGTCATCTGTACGTCCCTCTCCCTATGATGAGCTTCAGGTGCTGAAAGTTCGGGCCTATGTCCTCCTGATGTACTTCCAGCCCTACATGCAGGGAATGTGGGCGTCCATCACATACAGACACTCCATGCACCCCAATTGCAAACAGCTAAATCCACCTTGCACGCCAGATTGCACTCATTTGCACGTGGACCCACTTACTAATACAGAGGCAAGAAGAAAGTATGAGCAGCTACACCCAATTCACATGAATACATCTTTCGCTTCTCTTTCGTCTCCACTCTCGTTGGGTACGACACCTCACGCCGTACCACCACCTCCTGTGGGCCCTAGGGGCCAACAATCTTCCAATGCCCCCTCGATGGGAAGGGGCGCTCCTCCATCTCCTGCTGTAACACCTGCTGTAGGTAAAATTCTACCATAACCATAGAGGATTCCCCGTCTCCCAGCTGGAGAAGGAACAGCCTCCTCTGGCTCCTCTCACTCGGAAGGGATCCCTTGGGACACTCCCTTCAGAGCCTACTTAGAGTGCTCCAGAGGATCCTAGCCGTATGCTTAAGGATCCAGAACTTGCCAGTCGAAGAGTTTCCAACTCTTCCTCCACCCCAGATGCCACTTCTGAGAAGACTTTCAGCCCTTCAAACCCAAGGGCCAGCGAAAGGGAAAGAAAATGAGGACCAAGAATAAGGAATATTCGGTAGCTCCGAAGCCACAGCTACCCTCATCTTCTGCTTCAGAAGATGAGGTAGAGATCCTCGCATCACCTCAGAATATCACACAGACTGATGCTCTAGAATCTATGATTCTTGGCTCGGCAGATACCTAACGGTTGGCAGTAGGTGTCCCAATGGAATAACGCTCCACATTTCAATCATGGCCCATCTTATCAGACGCAGTGTCGTTCTCCAGTGGAATTACGGTAGCTTTTTCCCACACCTGGCTGAGCTTCGACAACTTCTAAGTGTAACACCTGCTCTCTGCATTGCTCTCCAGGAAATCTGGTTTCCAGCAATGTGGACCCCTGCTCTTCATGGCTACAGGCGATATTATTTTAATTGCAGTGTGTATAACAGAGTCTCACTTGGTGTCTGCATGTTTATCCTTAACTATATCTTATGGAGAGCCTGTGCCCCTTCAGGCACCTCTAGAAGCTGTGGCTGTCAGGGTAAGGATACCACATGACATAACTATCTGCAGCCTATATCTCCAACCTGATGGTGATGCACCACAGAAGACATTGGCTGCAATGATATCCCACCGCCTTTTCTACTACTCGGTGATTTTAACGCCCATAATCCCTCGTGGGATGATGCCATGGTCAATGGCCGCAGCAGAGATGTTGAGAACTTAGTATCCCAACTCGTCCTCTGTCGTTTGAAGACTGGAGCCCCCATGCACTTCAGTATGGCGCATGGCACCTTCTCAGCGACTGACTTCTTGATTTGGAGCCCTGGCCTCTTACCAACTGTATATTGTCATTTTTACCAAAGTAAAAGTCGGCTCCAACGTCTGTACCTCAAAAATGGATACTGCAAATCATACTGTCAAATTTAGGAAATTGTAAAGTATGAAATTACATGTTTTAAAAGTACCAAGTTTTTATTTTTTCATTTGTACAAATTTTATATTACTCAAATATAAATACTTAATGGCCATTACTTCGTTTCCTTTTAGCACGCGAATCTTAGCCTTTAAGGCATGGATAAGAATGAACGTGAATGAAAAGAATTATACATAAAAATGTCATTAGAGCGCCGTCTTCTTACAAGAAATTACATTTCACTGAATACGACCAATACATTAAAAAAAGCCAAGGAAATGAATTTCCTTTGGTTATCAAGTGGATGAACTTTTAATATTGCCTAAAAATAAAAAACTAGATTTTTTAAAGAAAAATATTTATCTCTGCTCCTGCATGTCGTAGAGCAACATTATTTGTTTATAATCTGCGAGAAAAATATCAGCAACATATTTCTTTAACGGTTCCTTTTGTAAAATAAAAAAGGAAATAGTTGCAGAAAACGCACCCAAAAACTGCGAGTTTTTAAACGTCATTCTTAGGTACTTATAACTAACAAAGTCTAAATAATTATTTAATAGTGTGATATTACAACTCTTTTCGAAGCAAACAGACAAAATACCGTTGCTCTACGTCGATCTCTTGACCAACTGTAGCCAATTTTTAAGAGCCCTTACAAATCGCTATACCTAAAACAATACTTAACATTTTTGTTTCGAAAAACGTCTTTTTTTTTTTTTTTTTTTACTTATTTCGTGCTATACTTGTAGCAAATAATAAGTTTCGAAACGTGAATTGTCAAGTTATAAGGGATTCAGTTTTTAAAGAATTTTAAGTGTTTTTCCAATAGATCTGTAAATGTATTAAATCAATTGATACGTACAAACAGGCAATCGATAGATAATATTAAGAGCTACAACTTTCTACTGTAACTTTTCCCATCGGGGTTATAGTTTATTTTTTTAATAAAAACAGTTTTTTGGAACTTTGCGAATTATTTCGGCATATTTCGCCATTTAGGCTCAGCTCCATAAAATAGAAACTCTATTTGAAATTTAATTTCTACACGCTCATTTTTTTCCAGGTACTAATTTGCGCGTATAAATTACGTTACAAATATCACCAGGGTAATATATAATGAAATGTGCGTTGAAACAATTACACAGAAGTTCGAATAATTAAGTGTAGTATGATTGTACGTAAAAACAAGCACATTCATTTGTTTGTTTCCACGAATTTTCAGAAGTATCATGCTGTTGAAAAAGCGACGCTGTGACACAGAAGAGCGCACATCTCGCATCTGTTTATGGGCTACCCTGAAACGAAAAACATTAAGCCTTGGAAAGCCACTAGCAAGTAAAATTCCAAAAGTCACTTGCAGAAGCTACTTCTACTAATTCTTCGCAATCGAAATAACCGCCCACCCACGTGAGCAGTCATCGTATGCACTAATAATAATTCAAAGGTCGTCTTGTAACGTTACCACTATATTTAATACAAAGGGCCACACACAACCCTGTGTTTATCAGTTACATTACAACATTGAGTGTAACACCCATGTTGGGAATTTTTAATTTAACCGTGTGTACCTAAGCATAAACTAACTCTCACAGGCATAAATCTTTAGGACAAATTAATTATGAAACGAGGGTAAATACAGTGTACAATAATCTATTAACTTTCTCAACGATGAATAAACGCTTTACAGCCCAATTAGACAATGAAAAGTTTATATATGTACCCACAATTGATTCAATCCTACTGTAACTGTTAGTGTAAACCAATTATGTACAGACAAGTGGAAAATCTCAAGTTCATGGTTAAATAAGCATTCACTGTAACTGTAGAAAGTAATGTTCATGACAAGGCAGACCAGAACACTGTTTACCATCGAAAATTGACTATAAATAATAAATAAGGCTTTGCAATTCACTAATAACTGAGAGAAATTTTGGCATAGGTTCCCCTGATGCAGTTAATCTTTCAATTAAACACATAAATTTCAAAACAGTAACAACAACATCCACTGAATTACGTTTTGGTTTAATATACTGAGTATATTTTAACTAAATTTTTTAAATGTTTTTTTTCTTTTAATTCTGTTGGCAGATCTGACAATGTCACAACACACTTTCCTTTATCTTGCCTGAATTTCAGCAGAAATACAGATTTTGTTGAGATAATTTAAACTGCATGAAAGAATGAAATCATTTGAAAGAAATATTATAGCTATTCATTACATACACTGGATAAATAAAAGAAAATTGTTCTACATTACTATACTTTATGAATTTTAAATTTGTTCTTCAAATTTCTACTTCTTTCAAACGTAAAGATTATTAAATTATATCTGCAATTTTCAAAACTATTTTTATTTTCAACTAATATATGTAATGCATTCGATAACTCTTGTTGTAGCTTACTTCAAAGTTATTAAACAGTTTCACTAAACTTTACTGCTCCAAAAACATAAACGATTGTTCAATTTTATTATTTATTTTCTTTAAGGACACTCGGATATTATCACTATAACACAGGACAGCCACAAGGTGAATGATTAGGATAAAAGATAGGTAACAACAATGTTTATCAAAGTACGAACGTAGTCTTTCGTGTTAACGTTAAAATTCTTCTGAGCTATTTGCCACGTCGTGATAATAAAATGTGTTAGGACGGAGCACACTTTATAAGACCAGCACAAGGAGGAAAGAAGTCAGTAGTCCCTGAGGAAGGCTCTTGCAACGGATCCGAAACGTTGGAAAGATTTTATTATCATTACGCTGCAAATAGCTCAGAAGAGTTTTAATGTTTATCAAGTACTATAATTTTTAAAATATATTTTTACATCGTCTTCGGACAGGTCCTTAAATGAATCACAATTTTACCTAACCTGAGTCTGAGTCCCGTGCTGCGTGCGAGAAGTGGCGTAATTGCACAGCATGAGACACACCCATTGCCATACGTGGCGCTTGAAGAGTGGCACAATATCCTCTTCTCAGCGACGTGCTGATAAGTTGCAATCTAACTAGAGTGCCATGCCACCCTTAATGTACATTGTTCCATCGTTCCATATTTCCTGTCTCACTTGCTGCAGTTGGGTATATCCACACATCTAGGCACTGCAGCCTCACGTCCGTCTAGCCTTACACTCTGACTTACACTCCCTACGCTGCTTGCATCAGAAAGTTTCCTTGCGCGCCAAAACTTTGCACGTTCCAATTGGAAAGACGATCTTGTTTCCAAAGGTCATATAAATCCTATCTTTGGACCAGTATATACATTTTTACGATTATATACACATTAGGGCCGATATTATTACAAATTCTTCAAACAGTTAATACCAAAAACCATCTTTCAGCGAACAAATTTCATCAAATTATAAACACAAATCACAGATTATACTTCATAATAAGAGTCTACAACGATATATCGATTCCATATTACATCACGATTTAAAATTCTGAAAAAAAAACTGAATTTGTATATTAATGTTCCAAGCTCTTTGCGATACACCTTGCTGAAGTTTTGTAGTCGGTATTCAGTATTTATTCTAGCAACCTACAAAAGAGGTTTCAAACTTGCCGGTTACGATCTGAAGAGCCAAAGAAACTGGTATGCAAACTCAGGGATATGTTAATACAATGACGGCGACGCGATCGCAACGCCTATATAGAACAACAGATGTCGGGCGAAGGCGTTAAGTCGGCTACTGCTCACACAGTGGCAGCTTATCACGATGTAAGTAAGTCTGTACATCGTCTTATAGTCGCCTCACAAGAAATGGAACACATCCTCTCCGAGGGGGCAGTGACGTGGGGATTATACCGTAAAGGATTTCATGAACGCAACTTGAATATCAGGTATCCGGTAAAAAATCGAATCTCTGACACTACAGCTGCCGGAGAAAGATGCTGCCAGAATGGGACCAATGACGCCTGAACAGACTCGTACAACGTGCAACCCTTCCTTAAATTGGGGCGGATCTCAATGCTGGGCTATCAACAACTATCAGCGTGTCAACCACTCAACGAAAAATCATCGATATGGGCTTAAGCGAAGCGAAGCGAAGGACCGCTCATGTTCTCTTGCTCACTTCACGATTTCAAAAAGGCATTTCACGCGGTGCCACACTGCAGACTGCTAACGAAGATACGAGCATATGGAATAGGTTCACAGATCTGTGACTGGCTGGAAGACTTCCTAAGTAACAGAACGCACTACGTCGTTCTCGACGGCGAGTGTTCGTCAGAGACGAGTGTATCGTCAGGCGTGCCCCAGGGGAGTGTGATAGGACCGCTATTATTTTCTATCTGTGTCGATGATCTGATGGACCCAGTAACTTGTAATTTGCGGATGTTTGTTGATGATCCTGTGGTGTATGGGAGGGCGACGTCTTTAATTGACTATATACTATACGGGATGACTTAGACAAAATTTATAGCTGGTGTTCAGTATGGCAGCTAGCTCTAAATGTAGAAAAATGTAAGGTGATGCATACGAATAGAAAAAATAATGCTATCATGTTCGAATACAGCATCAGTAGGAAGCGTCTTGAAGCAGTCGCATCATTCAAATATCTAGGACTAACAATGCAGAGCGATATGAAATGGAAGGAACATGTAAGGACAGTTCTAAGGCGGACAGCCGACTTCGGTTTATTGGGAGAATTTTGAAAAGATGTACTTCATCTGTAAAGGAGAGCGCGTATAAAACGCTTGTACGACCACGTCTTGAGTATTGCTCAAGTGTTTGGGACCCGCAGCAGATCAGTTAAAAGCAGTTCAGAGGCGAGCAGCTAGGTTTTTTACTGGTAGGTTCGACCAATGCGCGAGTGTCGCTGGAGGAAAGACGAAGTTCTTTTCGACAAATTCTGTTGAGGAAATTTATAGGATCGTAATTTGAAGCTGAGTTTAGAAAGAACTTCCTGCCGCCTTCTTACACTTCCCGTAAAGATCTCAAGGAACACATAAGAGGCACATAGACATTCTTTCTTTCCTCGTTCTATTTGGGAGTGGAATAGGAAGGCAAATGCCTAGTAGTCGTACAGGGTACCCTCCACTACGGTGGATAGCTGATTGTGTATGTAGATGTAGAAAGTAAACTTTAAGCCACGCCTGGACCAATAAATAGCACATTACACTGTTGATGACTGGTAAGAAGAAAGAAAGGAAGCTGTTTTCAGGATTTATAAATCTGTAACCTTTGGAATCTTCACAATATCCAATAAAAATATGTTTTTTCAGATTTGGAGTCCCATTTTCTTCTAAGTTTGACTGGAACTTTTATCATGGCCTTGCGAACTACCTATCGGATCTCACCAATAAGGCTTGGGCAATACATAACTCAGGGTAGTAAAAGTTTATGGCTCGTCGTCTCTGTTCACGGGGGTGAGTTATATATGTCAGCTTCTATGCCCTAAACAGCTACCCAATCTGTTTAAACAACATCAATAATTAATCTGTAGTTTACCCAGTCTATCAATCTGTATATGATGACATGAAAATATATTTAACGAACATAAATTAAACCTCTGAATGACCAACAAAATGGATTCTAAAATAAAGAAGCGATTCACTCACGAAGTAATTCTTTATAATGGAGTTTATTCCTCTTTCTTGACATGAAAATGCGGAGGTGGTTCTACTATATATATCGGTAAAGAGCTGAATATTTCCCCAATTATTGTCCATGAGAGGCACAGTAAGTATCACACGCACTCGACAGTAAAAGTTCCAAATTGTCACTCGTAAATTAGTGCAGTGAATCTAACATTTCAGTTCCTAATTAATCCGCGATTAAAGTATTTGTTATAAAACACAGTTTGTCATCACAAGAGTACACGATTGCTGAATTGTCACAGTTCCACAGCCCTACTACCGTGTATAGTTTATCACTTTTCAAGCAGAGACTAAGTTCTTCAGTCACAGTCCCGTAAGTTTTCTAAGTCCACACATGCGTATCTCTTCAAATCACAAGTTCGTAACGCGGCTTCAGACCGCCCAGCGTCACATCCTTTCACCAGCACGTCCAAGTTACGAGTCCCTTCCCAAGCGTTCGAAAGCGTGCTCTCCCTGCTCAGAAAATTGTATCCTTCCGCGCATCCTAACGCCTCATCTTTAAAATACAGTTTCCCTTCCAAAATATTATACATTTGAATATCACAGAATTAAATGCTTTTACCACCTCCCTACAAATGTTGTTTACATTTAACAAACAAATACATATTTAAGAATACTAAAAAAACAGTTGAGACTGAAGCTCTTTGTTCATATAGCCATTAAGCATGGCATCTCACTGTTCAAATATATTGTCACCGTCGAAATATAGTTACACAATTAATATTTAATTTATTATGGCTTTTTATACAAATATATTCAGTTGTTGTCCACAAATACTTATAATTGTTTAGATACACATTACGTGCTGCATATATACTATTTTTAGTCGGCCATGAAATATTTAAGTGGCAGTCTGCCAGCTGAACGAACATTACTAAGAATATTATTAAATATAATAAAATACATATATAAATGTAATGCGCTTTGCTGGGCTCATGTTTTGTGTTTCTGTGGTGGAATCGATGTCCCGACATAAGAATATTACTACCTAAACGAAAAGCAGAACAAGGGAGTAAAACAAAGTTTATTGAAAGAATACGGAAATAACGTAGCACGTCTTTTAAGATCAGTTGCATGGTGCAATGCTGTCCATTTGCTTCTGAAATTGTTACTGATAAACACTACCTATCAATAATTGTAAATATAAGTCTTATAATATTATTATTATAGTACAGAAATTTGTTGCCTTTTTATCTGTAAGGGATATTTAAATTGTAATTACGGCGTTTGATTCTCCCAAGTCTCCTGAATCGATTCATATAATTATATTTGCCGTATGATCATTCCCTGATTTTAATATGGATTTTTAGAATAATGTTTGTGGCTATGTTGTATTCCAGTTGCAATCTGGAATAGCCACCCTAGCTCAGCCAAGCGTTTCCGATTTCCAAGCACATTAGGGAACCCCTGAATACCTGACCATTCACTAGGTTCAAACTGTCAACCGACCGTCTGGGGAACCCAACAGCTCGGCAAAACCCGCCTTTCACAAGGAAACATTCAGCTTCCCTGCATCTGTAATATCACAGCCTTACATCCAAAAATTTTTAAATGATATATATCAGGTTTGTTTAAAGTCCAAACTTCATATGGAGTCTTCTGCTGTACAGCTTTATTAGGTCATCTGCTATTTAGGTAAACTGCAGTTGATACTGCTTCTGGCCAACAACTTTTTGGTAATCATGCATTCTGTAACATGCTTCTTGCTTTTTCTATAATTGTACTGTTTGCCCACTGTGCTACTCAGTTTTGGGCAGGACTATAGCGAATTGTAGTTTAATGCTTGATTACAAGTTCACTTAATTGTTGACTAAAATTATTATTTACGTATTCAATACCATTGTCTGATCTGAGAACTTTTATCTTTTTACCAGTCTGTCTTTCAAGTCTGGCACGAAAACTAGCAAATATCTCGTTCACTTTGTTCTTAGGTATACGAAACTATACATGCGTGTACCTTGAGAAGCCATCAGTGAAGGTTAGAAATAACGACTGTCCCCTATAGATTCCTCTTCCATAGACCCACTGAGCTGTGTGCATTTGCTCAGCAGACCTACTTTAATTTGTTTTAAAAGGTAATCCGGCTTGTTTTCCTTGCATGCATATGAACACAAGGAGAGTTGTAACTCTTACATTCCATTACGCCTGTAGCCATATCCTTTAACAAGATTATACTTCTTCTATTACCTAATCTTCGATGCCATTAAAATTCTTTTGCAGAATATAATGGGTAACTATTTCTAACTTGCAGAACATTTAATTTTTAAACATCTCTTTCTTTACTTGCTGCAGCTATCAGATTACCACTGCGATCAATTATGTCTACAAGCTGGAATCAAAAATTACTTTGTTGCCGTTATTCACTATTTCACTTACTGACAGCGAGTTTGTACCAATATTCTTCACATAATGTCCGCTGTAATATCTTGTGATTCACCTTTTACATTCAAAATGAAGTTTATTTTTCCTACTAGTTCACACCGTAATTGAGAACTATCCGCTGTGAAATTCCAACATTAACTTTAGGAGAAACATCATATAAAATTGATTGGTCTTTCATAATATGTATAGATGCCTCAGAATCCAGATACCAATCTGCACCTTTATCTTCAATTTTACCACGAGAATAACATGCAGTAAGTGCCTTATCTTTATTTCTGAATCCGTAACTGTACTTGCCTTTTCCATGCATTGTGTTTCAAAATGGCCCTTTCTTTGACATTTATAACTTCTAAAAGGTATCGTTTTTATGTATTTTGAATAGAAAGTCATTTCCTTGTCCTGAACAGGATATTCTTGTACACTGTTAACATCTTGCAATATTTTGACTTGATTGTTATTCCTGAACTCCCTAAGCCCGTTATCAGGGAGCTAACAGCAACATGCTAATCCATTCTTCAGAAATATCAAATGCTATATTTCTTAGGCGATTCGAAGTGGAGATGATTTTTACATTTATTTAAACGTGTAATGACGAGCTCTCTCAGCAAACCCACCTTCCTGATAAAACCATCTCCAAATGCTCTTCTTACATTCTCCCATACTTCCTTTGCTGTGCTTGCCTTTCCTGTATGTGCATAATTTACGAGATCAACTAGAAGAATTAATTTGGACTTTGCTTTACGATCCTTAGTCTGGAAATCTGAATCTGTGGACTTTAAGGTTCCATCAACAATATTCCAGAGCTCATCTAACCACAGATAAGCTTCTACTGCAAATTTCCAGGTAGCATAATTCTCTCGACTCATCAGCTTCTCAATCTGTGGTACCGGGGCTGTGGACATTTTGCACAATTTCAATATAATTACTGCAAATTATTACTGGCATCAAATACTTGGGGGGGGGGGGGGGCGGCGCCGCATCACCGAGTGCACAGTAAACTGACAAGTGCAACGTTTGTTTGTGCTATTGAGTTTGCGAATCTCCTGTTTTCAGTCGATCATTGTTGTGCTGGCTTCAGTGTTCGAACGCATCAAACGAAACTGTAAAAGCTCCTGGGGTGATTTGAAAGCCTAGAACGTAACGAAAGTTTGACTTTCAAAGGCGACACCCAACGTTCCAGATAGAGATAATATAATTTGATTAAACTGTCGCTTGTTTAGCTCCCACATAACATTAGTTGCAGTTAGAAAAACGTGTAACCTTTTATTTTCAAGGCACATAGTGTTGAAATATTAGCAGATTATTGCGGATGTGAGAATGTGCAAGATCCCGCAATATGCAGTTAGTATCAGCATACCACATGATAAAATGCATTGTTTCCTTAACTTTTCGCGGCTTAATGAATTTTGAACCAACTTACGGGTGTGCCCCTGTCGAAATATCGGCGGTGGTCAACGACGTCACTCGACAGCATACCCGTAAGTTGTTTGAAAGTGCATTGTTTCCGTTTATCTTGCATTTTCAAACGTCAGGGGCCTGTGTTTTAGACACAGCAATGTTTATTGATGTTAATGTGTTTCTTTGTATTAATCTCGGACATAGGATACATATACGTACTCTCTGAGAACGTTGTGGAATCGTACTGGTTTTATTCCCTCTCAGCTATGACGAATAGACGCTTTCGTATCTACTAAATAATGAACATACTGTCTTTAAGACGTCTATTTCAATGATACATTTCCCAATCTAAAATCCCCTGAGAAAACGTCATAAATGGCCAGTGCAAATATCTGTTGCGTTAAGATGTAATAAAAATTGGATCACTAATGTTCGTATATTGCGTGTCCATTCGTCGTCGCGATACCTTCAAACATCGCCGGCCGCGGTGACCGAGGAGACTGAGGCGCTCCAGTCACGTTCTGCACGGCCACTACGGTCGGGGGTTCGAATCCCCCCTCGGGCATGGATATTTGTGCCGTCTTTAGTATAAGGTAGTTGATAAGTAGTTTGTAAGTTTGGGGACTGATGACCCCGTAGTTAAGTCCCGTAAGCTTAACAAACATTTGTATTGTCTTCAAACATCAGTTAACAACTACTTTATCATCAACATGGAAGTGTCGCTTAAGGAGGCAAAATATATATCCTGCACCATCTTTACGATGAATTCTCAAAATATATATCGCTGGAGTTTGTCGCATATGCCAACTGCTTTACGTCGTTCGGAATTCATCTGACACCGCAACAAGTGTTTTCTCCTCATGTCGCTAAAGGGCACTGAAGCTATAATTTGCAACATGATTAGCTAACTACTCCATTGGGTGTATCTTAGGGATACACCGCCTATCTTTCAAGCGAAAAATGTTCTAATTACACTGTAAAATCATAAAACATTTAAAATTTAATTCCAATACTCGTTCAATAGTATGTATCGACGTTCTTCAGCCATATGCCCTGCAGTTAGTGACGTTGCTCTGTGTACTTGATAGACCCACGTTGACAACAATACTGTAATGCATGAAACGTCATATGTCGTTGCCTAACAATTCATCCATACCAATTCGAATACCTGAAGAATCGAAACGCATTTGCTTTTAGTGTTACTCACTTCGTGCAGCTTCAGATTCGAGCCAGCCACTATATGTTTGGTTTCAGAATGCAACAGGCGAAACAATTTAAATTCTCAGATTGCTTTGCAACCTTATAACAAAGCAAACGTTATAACTGCAGTAGTGATGTACGTTGTCGGCGACCCAAATAAAGGTACGAGCTTTTGATGAAATTCTCAGGCCGGCCGCGGTAGCCGAGGGGACTGAGGCGCTCCAGTCACAGTCTGCACGGCCACTACGGTCGGGGGTTTGAATCCCCCCTCGGGCATGGATATTTGTGCCGTTCTTAGTAGTAGTTAGTTCATGAGTAGTTTGTAAGTTTAGGGACTGATGACCCCGTAGTTAAGTCCCATAAGCTATACAAACATTTGAACATTTGATTTGAAATTCTCAGCTTCATATTTACCCTATGACATCGGCTGCTGTTATAACAACGTAAAGGAGTTTATTGTCTGCATATGTAGTGTGTAAGAGTGTGATGTTATTTCGAAAAATGTCGTTAGTAACAGTATACCACGTGAAAGAATGTATTTTTCCAATTTTGAATGTACGTTCGAAGCTTATCAATAATTTTTGGAAACTACGCTCTTTACTCAGTGTGCGATAATGTTCATAAGCTTTCATCATTTATTATGAAATTCAAAGCATAGTTTCACAATTACAACGGTTACTTCGACTTCCTCTATCAATTACACTTATTTACGTTTTGTAATAATTGTAGGTTTGGTGTTGCTGTAATGTTCTACCGCCTCTGACGAATAAAAGACACTAATTTATTAATTGCTATCGTCGTTGTCAAAAACTGATGTTCGAAATAGTCACCAGCATTGCTGTAATTCTGACAACAATGATATGTTATTTGAAGCATCGTGTCTCATTTACTAGAAATTCCTTCCGTGTTGCCTCGAGTGTTCAAAAAATCGTTACGAATATTGTAAATTATTTGATATGTGAGAACTTCTGTTTCAGTGCACGCCTAGTGGGAACTTTGTGATTAGATTGCAATTACAGAAATATTCTAAAGTTTCTGTACAACTTTAAAACCTGAAATCAAAGCTCGACATATGGCTTCCGAGGCTAATTACATCCTCCCAGCTAAAAATGACTGACAAGGAAATTACTTGGGCTCGAACAAACACACATACACCAAAATCGATTGAGAGAAAATGTAAAGATCCCTTATTGCACTAGTGATACTCCCACATCTGCAAAACTCTGTAGTCGTCCGTTAGAGGCATCTGCGTGTGCCATGCCACATTGCACTTTGACCTGTCGGTTCGCTAGTAGGGACGGTGCAGTGTGCCTCCGAAGTTGCGTTTTGTGATGTTATTTATTTGGTGAAGCGTCAGATGGGGCGGCGATTGCTAATCAATCCTGCTAATGTATTGCGATTAGTTGAGATGAAGTTATGAAGAACCCTTCTTCGTTAAGATAGTATTAGTGTAGAATATGAATCATTTGCATGCTTTATCGTGTCTGTTATGGTACAGAAATATGAGCAAAAGTTAGATATTGTTGTTACAAACTCATAATAATGATAATAGGGATGATAATGACGAACAACTCATTGCAAGCGGTAGTGCTACGGTAAGTGCGGGAAGAGGCGATGGAGGCAGTGGCAGTGAATACCAACAGTCTTTCGGGAAGAACGTTAAAGTTGCAATTATCATCACGGCTTTTGATGACAATTCGCTAGAGAACGTGAACGATGATTATTACATAAGTTATAGTTAAGATATCTGCATTACGTATGGCGTCTACAATTACATCTACAGTGCTATCTAGAGCATGGTTGCAGAGCTTTGCAGAAAAACGACACCCACCAGCACATTGAGGTGTACGTAGAGATCCTGTAACCAAATGTTCATACAGATATGTTTGTTCGAGCCCATGTACTTTCCTTGTAAGATATTTATTTTTTATACCACATTAACTGCAGTGAGAAGCATTTATTCGCTTTTATTTCATTGTATATGTATATTTATGTTTTAGATATGTAAAAATGATGCATTTGATGAAGTGTGATGGGAAGGTGTAGTTGTTAATAGTATTCAACGTGAAAAAGCACATTTGTTGAGGAGTATTAAAGTTAGATGCTTGACTTTATATGCGTTACCAAGTTTTTGATGAAGTTCATGTGACTTCATTCGTAGACTATGATCATAGTAGGGTCGTGCTGCTGTTATTTCTTACTGTGTTGAGGGTAACTGTTCATGCACTGTCTAGGATCATGTCGAGCAGAAATCCTATGAAACGTGGTTTCTCATCCTGTTATATAAGGAAACTGAATTAATGCCTTGGAGCATCGCTGAGATTTAGATGTGTAAACTGTTTATTAGCCGTCGGGTATTTTCCTTGAATTGATATTGCTTGGCATAATTGAGCACAAAAAACAATTATTACGTTGTACTTGTCAGTTTAATGTGCACTCGGTGAGGCGGCGAGAGCCACGTGTAAATTCAGAGTTGTCTTTACGTCATAGATGACTACCAGAGATAGACGGGACCGTGTGCAGCCTAGCGAGAGTATACCTATAATATGTTAGTACTGATTAGCGTAAGAAAATCGTTATCTTGTCAGACACTGCGGTGACATTTAAGGATTCCGGCTTGTTCTTCTGTGTAAGTTTGAGTGCAGTACGTCGGTGCTAAGTGAATACTTGTTATAAAAGTACCTTTAGATAACACGAAACTCGGCCTAGGTATATTGGAGGGGGAGTGAAAATTATTACCCCGAAAGACACCAATCTTTTGCTATAAAATTAGTTTACATTTAATGGAAGTAGAATCCATTAAAACTTTAAAAGGAAGCCTAATTAAGAAACACGTTATGTATGTTGCCGCGCTCGTTCGACACTGCCCATGAAACACCTTGTTGTTGTTGTGGTCTTCAGTCCGCAGACTTTGATGCAGCTCTCCACGCTACCCTGTCCTGTGCAAGTCTCTTCATCTGAGAATACGTTCGCCAACCTCCATCCTTTTGAATCTGCTTACTATATTCGTCCCTCGGTCTCCCTCTACGATTTTTACCCCACATGCTTCCTTCTAATGCTAAGTTGACAATTCCTTGATGTCTCAGAATGTTTCCAACCAATCTATCCCTTCTCTTAGTCAGGATATGCCAGAAACTCCTTTTCTTCCCGAGTCGGTTAAGCATTAGTTACGTGATCTACCCATCTAATTTTCATCATTCGTCTGTTGCACCAAATTTCAAAACCTTCTATCATCTTTTTATCTGAACTCCTAATCGTCCACGTTTCATTCCCATACAATGCTACACTCCAGACAAATACTTTCATAAAGAACTTCCAAAGATTTAAATTAATATTGGATGTTAACAAGTTTCGCTTCTTCAGAAACGCTTTTCTTCCCATAGCCATTCTGCATTTTATATCTTCTTTACTTCGGCCATCAGAAGTTATCTTGCTACCCAAATAACAAAATTCATTTACTACTTTTATTGTGTCATTACTTAATCTAATTCCTTCAGCATCGCCTAATTTTCTGACATTGGATTCCATTACCTTCGTTTTACTCTTGTTAATGTTCATCTTATATCTTCCTTTCAAGACACTGTCCATCCCATTCAGTTGCTCTACCAGAGCTTTTGCGGTCGTTGACAGAATTACTATGTTATCGACAAAACGCAATGTTTTTATTTCTTCTCCCTGCATTTTAATGCCCTCTCCAAATTTCTCCTTCTATTCCTTCACTGCCTGCTCAATGTACAGATTGAACAACATTGGGGAAAGGTTACAACGCTGTCTTACTCCCATCCCAACCTCTGCGTCCCTTTCTTGCCCTTCGACTCTAATAACCGCTGTCTGAGTTTTGTATAGGTTGAATATAACTCTTCGCTCGCTATATTTTACCCCTGATACCTTCAGAATTTGGAAGAGTGTATTCCAGTCGACATTGTCAAAAGCTTTCTCCAAATCGACAAACGCTAAAAACGTAGGTTTCCCTTTCCTGAAACTATATTTTGAAGTGTTTCATCCCTTTAATGTAACGGTATTTAAAGTCGCTGAATCCTAATCTGAAATAATATTCTGATAATTCAATATGGCTGATCCAGCATAGTGGACGAAATGCTTGAATAGACAGTAACTCAACTTTCAGAAAATTATAAAAACTACTTTTGGATTAACAGCGAATAAAAATGCATAAGACATGTTAAAAATGTTTTTCGATTTTAATAGCCTTCACGAGCCCGTTGAGGTCACACGAACGCGTTAATACGTTTGTTTACCTCTCAAACGTGTAAACAAACAAAAAAATACGTCTCTTAATTGGCCTTGCGTTTGAAATTGTAATAAATTTTACTTCGAGGTAATCAAAACTAATTTTTGTAGCAAAAACGTCTCTTTCGGGGTAGTTGGCCCCCTAATTTTCATTCCTCCTTTTATACACCTAGCCTGATTTTCGTCTTTTATCGAAATAAAGTTTCATTAAAACCGCTCTACTAATCTCTAAGTTATCGAAATTTCCCCATTTTAGGCCCAATTTTGAAGGGACCTTTTACCTCTTTAATATATTTCAATTCCGCTGATAAAAAGGTCCCTTAGTTTTTCATGTATTATAACCATGGAAGTAAGAATAAAGGGAGACAGCGACACGTATCCCAGCCGTACTCCGACAAAACACTGACAGTGTGTTATAGCTGTGTCTGTATTTACAGTCGCAAATTGCATCATATACGCGTGTAACGTCCGGAAACTGGTTGTTTCAAGCTGTTTAAAATAAAATCTCGTTAAAGGGACAAATTTCGCGTTTATTCTGTTTAAAAATAGTTGTTACTACAGTTACGAATCACAAACGTTGGTTCGTTCTTTAGCTAATCTGACGATCGTCAGATAAAATAATTCGATTGAGTGAGCCAATGCCAGATTTACGAGCACAGTGACAATATTTGTTCTTTGTGTAGTAATTTTCATTGACATTGAAACTAGGTTTTGCTTTCGACATCATTGATTCAATAAAAATCAAATGTATATTTTATTCCTTATTCATTCCTAAATAGTCTGTTAAGAGGGGGAAATAACTTTCATATTTAGGATATCGAAAATCATTAGAGAAAAATATGCTACATTACAAGTAAAGATGCTGTATAAGTTCGTTCACAATAAAAGTAGTAAAATCACACGTTAGAGAGGCAATTTGCACATGAAATGGCATTTCCTTCGATTTCGCGTCACAATCAGAACGATTCGTACACATAAATACCACGCAAGTCACTGTAACAGTGCAGAATCCTTCCAAAAACGAGCCACAAGCATACGCAAACAAGGTAAGTACAGCAGTGTTTTGTTCGGGTCAAGATGGCTGCCCTTGGCTTCACAGCTGTGGCGTCAGGGGGCCTCCGATTATTCTTACCTCCATGATTATAACATATCCAAATTTCAGAAATATCGGAGAGTGACATTTCCGTATATTTACTTGTCAGTCAATGCCATCAGACAAAAAATGCACAGTGGAGCGCAGATAGTCGCGTCACCGTTTTGAGTACAGCGTAGCGCTGCTGAAATTCGTAATAGCAAACGACACTGTGGTTTCTATTAACCGTGGAGAGAGTATAACAGAACTTGTTTCCTGACGATTTGTTTTGATACCAATACCAGCACGTATGAGGATGTACGGCGTGATTTTTATGCGACTGACTCGCATTCGAAGAGGAGTCGCATAGTTTAGAACCAAGTTTACAGTATGCCGTAGCTCACAATTTCCGCCGCTCCTTGGAACGATGTATGTGTATGAGGCGAATAGAGATCACCAACACCATTGTGTTCCAGTTGCTGCAAAGAGAACTTATGACCAGTAGGCGGTACTCACCAGTGATGAACACCGTTCCTCTATTACTTGCTTAGTAAAAAGTTTTGAAACGTATGATCTTTTGTAACTTGTAATTACTCCGAAAAAAGACGTACTGTGCTACGGTGATAGCCAACAGCCTTCACATGCCATTTGAATCTGAGACATTGTTGTCTTTCAGTTTGTGTAGAAAATAGTGTGGTTGTACCTCTATAAATTTCAAAGTTTCTTTCGTAACAGTGGCAGTTGTCTTTCTTTTGTGCCTGCACCAGAATATGCGACTCAGAATAAGATGATATTAATATTCTAGGTCGAAATAGCTACTATGTTTTTACTAGTTTTATCAATACAGGTCTGTTTCAGCTTATATTGCTATTTTCAAGCGATGTTTATAAGAACTTGACGTCCATATGAGATCAATAGAACAATGTCATGGAACTATCAGTGCTTAGTTGTTAAAATTATTACGTAACTTTAAGACGTCAAATAGTTTCACTGTTAAATATCCAAGTAACTTTATTTGCTCATGTTTGGGTATGGCGATCTTCTTTTAAATTCCAATTAATACCACCCAAAGGTCGCAATTTTTATTTATTCATTGTCCTGATGACGTGTTTGAGCGCACTGAGCAACGATTTTCTGGTCTGGTATCTTACAACATTTATGCCTCTAAACAAGTGCACTACGTAGGCTATGTCACAGTACTGACAAACAATTCCACATCTTAACAGTAGTCAGTAATTTTAAAACAACTAAGCAGTAACAGCTGTAGAACACTGTACTTATGTCGTATAGAGCAGGATATACGTACACTTCATCCGAAAATGGCAATGAAAGCAGAAATATGGCTGTCGTGTTCAAACTAATAATTACACAGCAGCTGTTGCACCAATTATTAATAATATTCAAGGAATTACGACCTCCACTACAATGCTGAAAGTAGTAGATTAGTTTCCTTAATGGTCAGTAAAATAACATATGATCGCTATACAGAATGGCAATGGGAACAAAATTATTTTTGAAAAAGAGAAATATGCTAACATTGAATATTAAATGTAAACAACTCTGTTCTGCATGCATTTGTGTGGAGTTTTGCCTTGTACGGGAATGAAACACGAACGATAAATATTTCAGACAGCAAGAAGACAGATCCTATCGAATTGTGGTGCTACTGAAGATTGCTGAAGGTTAAGTGGGTAGATCGTGTAAGTAATAACGAGGTACTGTAGAGAATTGGGGGACAAAAGGAATTTTAGCACACCTTGAGTAAAAGAAGAGATCGTTTAGTAGGACACATTCTCAGTCTTAGAGATATATGTAAATTTTGCATTGAAGTGTGTGGGGTAAAAATCGCAGAGGGAGACCAAGACACGAATACAGTTGTCAGATTCAAATGTTTAAGGTTTAGAAAAAAATACGGGTATTAACTGCGGGCTCATTAGTCGCTAAACTTACTAACTAGTGATTTATAACTTATACTAAAGACAGCACAAACATCCATACCCGAAGGAGCATTCGAACCCCCGACGGGGAACGGCCTCGCGCATTGGAGCATAGCAGCGGTGGAGTAGCCGAGCGGTCTATGGCGCTTCGCTGCGGAGCGCGCGGTTGCTCGCCGTCGGAGGTGCGAGTTCTCCCTGGGACATGGGTGTGTGTGTTTGTCCTTAGGTTAGTTCACCTTTGTTTAAGTAGTTGGTAAGCTACGGACTGATGACCACGCAGTTTTGTCCGATAGATTTACAAACATATGAACATTGGAGCATAGCGCCTCAATGAGCTCGGCCACTCCACCGCGACTGCGAATTCTCATTACATCAAACAGAAGCACACTGCATTACGTACGCTGCCAGTACGAGCTCACAGGATTAGCGACGCAGACAACTTAATGCATGAACAGAGTGACCTAAAATAATATTCCACGCGAATTGATACAGCAATAGGGCCACGCAACAAGCTATGGGTACAACGAAGACAAGATAGGCAATGATTCAGAAAATAACTCTTCCTATAGCTCGTCTGCCTAATGTGAGAGACGTTATCAAACGAATAGGCAAGGTCCTTATCCAAGGAGGGTTGAAATACATTTCCGAAAGTGACCGCTAGATCCGTGACCTGGTGAAGCCCTCAAAGGATCCCTAAAATTCCCTCCTCACTGCAGGCATGTATGATCTCCAGAATGAATGCAGCGATTATAATGAGTTGAAACCGGTAGACCCATCAGCATTCGCGACTCGGAATATGAACGTTACATACGATTGGGACGAGTCAACAAGTCAGCTGTTTGCACCGAGCGAGGTGGCACAGTGGTAACGCACTGGACTCGTATTTGGAAGGATGGTGGTTGCCCAAACTCTCAGAGCTTAAGCTCCGACTCTAATGACCACGCTGTCGACGGGACTTTGATTGATTTTGTCAGGGAAGCCAAAACAGTTTTGGTCCAACCCGCCACTGCCCGCACCGAAACTAAGTTTATTGTGCGATATCGCTGCCTGTATATCTAGTAAAGCCAACCAATGCCCTTGAACAGTGCAAGGAGTCCGTTTACCAGTTATTTATTAGAAACGATTTCTTCGGGTCTGGTTGACCCAAATCTTCTGTGCCTTTTGATGTCCAATGCAACGCATTCGAAGATTAGATGTGATGCAGTTTCATCACCGTCATCACAGATCTTACATTTAGGGCCCTCTTCTGTTATTCCCGTTGTATGTAGGTGTTTTTTGAAATTCCCATGGCCTATCAGCAATCCAACCATGAGTAATCTTTCTCCTGTTCAAGCCCAGGATTACAGAGCTTTTTTTAAAACATGGCTTTGGCATCATTACCTTGCCATGTTTTTGTTTATAGACCTTGGTCCAATATTCTACGTGCTTTCTTCTGAGCCAGTTACGTAGCTCCAGTTTGATCATTGCCTTGGTGATTGTCAGGAGAGGTTCCGGTCCAATAAATGGAGTCTCTGCCCCCATCCTGGATAATCTGTCGGCATGTTCGTTGCCACTGATCCCCGAGTGGCCAGGGACCCACAATAGGTTTACTCTATTGCTTTCCCCTAGACTGGACTTTGAACTCTAAGCTTCCTTCCTTCCAGATGTTGCAGAACACTAGAAGGATTGCAACGGTAATATTAACTTTCAAGAACCTCGCATGCTTCTCTGGGAACCGAGGATGCAACACCGCAGAATAAGAGAAGCCATCGAAATAAAAGACCTAACCAAATGAACAGGAAGGGCGGCTACAAGTCACCTTCGACGCGGCTGGCGGCAATCCCTGCCCCGCGGGCCGTGTGTGTACTCCAGCCAGCGGCTCCACTTGACCCGGGCTCTGCAGTGTAAACAGAACAGCGGCCACAGCAGAACTGACGCGCGGCCTGAACGTTCGCAGCAGGAAATGCCACCCCCTGGATGCTAGTTGCTGCCTGGCTGTCACCTTCCAGTCAGATGTAAAATCTTGCCTACCAATCACTTACGAGGGTAGCAAACGTAAGAACCCAACTGCCAACTGCCAACTGCCAACCAATCACGATCTTAGATATATGACATCGGTATCAGATAACGGTTATACATTCAGCAGCATCCAACAGTTAACTGCCCTAAAGAGGACTACGGTAATTCCTTTGATAAGTGTTTTCAAAAATTACACTGCCTAATACCCAGAATAATTTTATTCGAAAATAGATGACCCGGTGAACTTTGTGTCACGTACCTCTTAATCTACATCTACATACATACTCCGCAATTCACCGTAAGGTGCGTGGCGGAGGGTACACTGTACCACTACTAAGCATTTCCTTTCCTATTCCACTCTCAAATGGAACGAGGAAAGAAAAGAATGCCTATATGCCTCCGTACGAGCCCTAATTTCTCTTATCTAGTCTTTGTGATCTTTACGCGAAATGTCAGTAGGCGGCAGCAAGATCGTACTACACTCAGCTTCAAATACCGGCCCTCTAAATTTACTTAACATAATTTCACGAAAAAAAATGTCGTCTTTCTCCCAGCGATCCCGGACACTCGCGTATTGGTCGAACCTACCAGTAACAAATCTAGCTCCTCGTCTCTGAACCGCCTCTATGTCTTCCTTTAAACTGATCTGCTGCGGGTCCCAATACTAAAGACGTAGTAGTACAAGCGTTTTATACTCGGTCTCCTTTACAGGTGAAGTACATCTTCCCAAAATTCTCCCAATAAACAGAAGTCGGCTGTCCGCCTTACTCACAACTGTCCTTACATGTTCGTTCCATTTCATATCGCTCTGCAATGTTACGCATAGATATTTGAACGACGCGACAGCATCAAGAAGCTCACTACTAATGCTGTATTCGAACATTATAGGATTGTTTTTTCTACTCATGCGCATCACTTTACATTTTTCTACATTGAGAGCTAGCTGCAATTCTACGCACCAACTAGAAATTTTGTCTAAGTCATCCTGTATGCTATTACAGTCAGTTACAGACGACACCCTCCCATACACCACAGCATCATCAGCAAACAGCCGCAAATTACAACTTACTCTGTCCATCAGATCATTTATATAGATAGAAAATAACAGCGGTCCTATCAAACTCCCCTGGGGCACGCCTGACTATACACTCGTCTCTGATGAACACTCGCCGTCGAGAACAACGTACTGCGTTCTATTACTTAGGAAGTCTTCCAGCCAGTCACAAATCTGTGAACCTATTCCATAAGCTCCTATCTTCATTAGCAGTCTGCAGTGTGGCACCGCGTCGAAAGCCTTTTTGAAATCGAGAAAAACACAATCCGCCTGTTGCCCTTCATCCATGGCTCGCAAGATGTCATGTGAGAAAAGGGAAGGCCAAGTTGAGTTTCACATGAACGATGTTTCCTAAACCCGTGCTGATTCATGGAAAGAAGCTTTTCCGTTTCAAGGAAATTTACTATATTCGAACTAGGAATATGCTCTAAAATTCTACATGAAACTGATGTCAACGATATTGGCCTGTAATTGTGTGGGTCAGTTCTCTTTCCTTTCTTATAAACGGGAGTCACCTGCGCTTTTTTCCAATCACTAGGAACTTTGCGCCGAATTTCAGATTCGTGATAAATGCAAGCTAAGTAGGGGGGCAATGCCGCAGAATAGTCTTTGTAAAACTGAACTAGTATTCCTTTTCGTATTTAGATCTCTCAGCTGCTTCTCTACACCGGAAATACCTATTGCTATGTCCCCTATTTCGGAATTAGTACGTTGATCAAATGATGGTACATTTGTGCCGTCCTCCAGCGTGAAAGATTTCTTAAAGGTTAAATTTAGAACTTCAGCTTTCCGTTTGCTTTCTTTTATTACTGCCCCGGAATGATCAACGAGTGACTGGACAGTGGGCTTTGACCCGCTTATCGATTTTAGATAGGACCAGAATTTTTTCGGATTCTCGGAAAGATCTTTAGCCCGTTTCAGGTCCCCAGATATCTGAGCTCCTTGCGGGCGCGATATCGTACTTTTTCAATGTTGATCCTTGAGATCGGGCTCAGTTCTGTTATTAGAGAGTACGTGTAGCTCTTCCACATGACTCTGAATCACCGTGCCACTGATTACTACGCATTCGCTTTATCCACACAGACGCTGTGCCCTTATGGATAAGCCACACCCCACAGTATGTCTCCCTCCACAACACGGGTTTCAAATCTGCCTCCATGTTCCCCAATGTAATATTGACGAGACTCTCCGATATCGGAATAGCACACCAGCATTGAATGTTAATGGGAACAACTCTGCATTGTACCTAAGTCATAGGAGATAGCCGCGGCGGATTAGCCGTGCGCATTGGGGAGCCGTGATGAGGTGCGCGCGGCCGTTCACCGTCGGGGGTTCGATTCCGCCCTCGGGCGTGGGTGTTTGTCTTATCCTTAGGTTAGTTTACCTTAGTTTAAGTAGTCTGTGAGCTACGGACTAATAACCCAGCAGCTGAGTTCGGCATATTTACAAAGATTTGGACATTTCATAGGATATATTAATGTTGTTGTGGTCTTCAGTCCACAGACTGGTTTGATGCAGCTCTCCACGCTATCCTGTAATGCGCAAGTCTCTTCATGTGAGAATACGTGCGGCAACCTACATCCTTTTGAATCTGCTTACTGTATTCGTCCCTCGTTCTCACTCTACGATTTTTACCCCACACACTTCCTTCTAATACAAAGTTGACGATTCCTTGATGTCTCAGAATGTATCCCACCAATCTATCCCTTCTCTTAGTCAGGATATGCCAGAAACTTCTTTCCTCTCCAATTCTGTTGAGCACCTCCTCAATAGTTACGTTATCTACCCATCTAATCTTCATCATTCGTCTGTAACACCACATTTCGAAAGCTTATATCATCTTTGTCTGAACTCCTTTTCGTCCACGTTTCACTCCCATACAATACTACACTCCAGACAAATGTTTTCAGAAAGAACGTCTTAACGTTTAAATTAATATTGGATGTTAACAAGTTTCGCTTCTTTAAAAACGCTTTTCTTCCCATAGCCATTCTTCATTTTATATCTCCTACCTCGGCCATCAGAAGATATCTTGCTACCCAAATAACGAAACTCATCAACTACTTTTATTGTCTCATTACATAATCTAATTCCTTCAGCATCGCCCGATTTTCTAACATTACATTCGATTACCCTCGTCTTCCTCTTGTTAATGTTCATGTTATATCTTCCTTTCAAGACACTCTCCATTCCAGTCAATTGCTCCTACATAGGGACGGAATTGAAGTTAGTGTTGTGGACGGAGCCTAGATTTAGGATTCTTCGTGCATTCGTATGATCCGTAAGTACCTGGTGGCTGAGTGGAAAGCTATCGATATTGTCAGGGCCTTTCTCCAAGACAGCCCGTTATCAATGCTGTTGTATGTTCTAGTAATAGAACCTCTCTGTTTAGTCCCATCTAAACAACAACAACAACAATAGAACCTCTTGTTTGAGAACTCAGCAATGACGTAAAAGAGATTGACGATAATGTCAGTGAATAAGGTTATTAATGTGATAATTTAGGATTGATATCACGGAGTGACAATGACTATCAATAACTACGAAACGCAATAAACCTTTATTTGATTGCTTACTGCTCTCAAGGGAATAAAAAAAAGTTTACTCTTCAGCCTGAAAGGTTGTGAACGAAACGATTTGCACTGGGCTACCTCCATAGATAAACATAAATCATTAGGTATTACGTTTTATAAATGTCTACTTCATACGACGTTTGCTAGAAGGAAATTCCCACAAAAATCAGAGGACTAACTGAAGAGCACAAAGATAGATATCTCAATTTAATTCAAGGGGTACAGCTGATTAACATCACAATACTGTGAAAGGTAGTCTTCTTATGGTAAATTTTTTGTATGCCATTGGCCATTTCAAAGAATATTGCAAGTAATGAATGTCAACAGAAGTGGTAGGGAAGTAAATTCAGAGAGTCAGCTGATATATTCCCTTTACGCTATGGAGACAGGGGGCTCGGACTTATGGACATTTAGCAAAAGACGATAGCGTTATTTATCAATAGGAGTCTACTACTTGTCCGTAATTACCCAGACAGTGTTACTGCGTTTTTGTTCAGAATTACGTGACCATAGAGTCTAGATACCCCAGTGAAGGTAACACCCATCTATTTCAAGCTGAACTATGCAAGTCTTTATTTCATTGAGTGAAGTTAAAAGGAGAATTCGTACACACAGACCGGCAGTAAAACCAAAGCATTCTCTATTTCCACACAAGAGGAGCGTCACCAGGAGAAACACAGAGAAAAAGTAACCCATAAAGGACTTGAACACCATTAGTAACAAAGTTCTGCCGCGGTGGATTAGCCGTGCGCGCAGAGACGCCGTGCTGCTGTGCGCACGGCCGTTCTCCGTCAGGGGTTCGAGTCCCCCTCGAGCATGGGTGTTTTTGTTGTCCTTAGGTTAGTTTACCTTAGTTTAAGTAGTTTGTAAGCTACGGACTGACAACCTAGCAGTTGAGTCCGATACACATCTTTTTTTCTTTTCTTTTATTTATTTTATTTATTTTTTATTAATTTTTTAAAGTACGGCTGACATGATATTGCATCATTAACACATTCTAGAAACGTACAAGGGGTTGAATTTCGTAGATTTATCTGACGCAAATTAATGTCACAGCTGTGGAAATATTGATACACTAGCTCGTAGGCTTACCTACTCTGGCTATAACATCAGATGTAAAAGGATAAAAAGAATCACCTTGTATTTCATAGGTGAAATGATGGAATGAACATAATGACATAAGAACTACTAGCATATTTTCCGCAACAAAAAAGTAGTACCACAATGTAGTTACATAGAAGCTTATTTAACTTTCTCATCCATCTGACAAACTTAAAGACTATCAGAGCTACATTGCAACGGAATATTACAATGAACTAACGACAAAGAACACCAAATAGCATTTCGACAACATGTTACAAATTTTATTTCACATGGATTGTATTGGATAAGGCATCAGTTGCATCGATAAAACTGACATTTTATTGAATATATACAGATCGTAAAGTAACCTTTAAGAAATCTTTCACGCAGGAGGACCGCACAAATGTACCATCATTTGATCAACGTACTAATTCCGAAATGGGAGACATAGCAGCAGGTATTTCCGGTGTAGAGAAGCAGCTGAGAGAGCTAAATACGAAAAAGTCTGCTGGTCCGGATGGAATACCAGTTCGGTTATACAAAGACTATTCTGCGGCATTGGCCCCCTACTTAGTTGCATTTATCGGAAATCTTTAATTCAGCGCAAAGTTCCTAGTGATTGGAAAAAAGCGTAGGTGACTCCCGTGTATAAGAAAGGAAAGAGAACTGACCCATACAATTACAGGCCAAGATCGTTGACATCAGTTTCATGTAGAATTTCATAGCATATTCTCAGTTCGAATATAGTAAATTTCCTTGAAACGGAAAAGCTTCTTCCCATGAATCAGCACGGGTTTAGGAAACATCGTTCATGTGAAACTCAACTTGGCCTTCCCTTTTCTCACATGACATCTTGCGAGCCATCGATGAAGGGCAACAGGCGGATTGTGTTTTTCTCGACTTCAAAAAGGCGTTCGACGCGGTGCCACACTGCAGACTGCTAACGAAGATACGAGCTTATGGAATAGGTTCACAGATTTGTGACTGGCTGGAAGACTTCCTAAGTAATATAACGTAGTACGTTATTCTCGACGGCGAGTGTCCATCAGAGACGAGTGTATCGTCAGGCGTGTCCCAGGGGACTGTGATAGGACCGATATTATTTTCTATCTATAAAAATGATCTGATGGCCAGAGTAAGTTGTAATTTGCGGCTGTTTGCTGATGATTCTGTGGTGTATGGGAGGGATTCGTCTGTAACTGACTGTAATAGCATACAGGATGACTTAGACAAAATTTCTAGTTGGTGCGTAGAATTGCAGCTAGCTCTCAATGTAGAAAAATGTAAAGTGATGCGCATGAGTAGAAAAAACAATCCTATAATATTCGAATACAGCATTAGTAGTGAGCTTCTTGATGCTGTCGTGTCGTTCAAATATCTAGGCGTAACATTGCAGTGCGATATGAAATGGAACGAACATGTAAGGACAGTTGTGAGTAAGGCGGACAGTCGACTTCGGTTTATTGGGAGAATTTTGGGAAGATGTACTTCACCTGTAAAGGAGACCGCGTATAAAACGACATTGAAGCAGTTCAGAGGCGAGGAGCTATGTTTATTACCGGTAGGTTCGACCAACGCGCGAGTGTCATGGAAATGCTCCGGCAACTCAATTGGGGATCGCTGGAGGAAAGATGACGTTCTTTTCGAGAAATTCTGCTGAGGAAATTTAGAGGGCCGGAATTTGAAGCTGAGTGTAGTGCGATCTTGCTGCCGCCTACTTACATTTCGCGTAAAGATCACAAAGACAAGATAAGAGAAATTAGGGCTCGTACGGAGGCATATAAGTATTCTTTCTTCCCTCGTTCCATTTGGGATTGGAATAGGAAAGGAAATTCCTAGTAGTGGTACAGTGTACCCTCCGCCACGCACCTTACAGTCAATTGCGGAGTATGTATGTAGATGTAGATGTAAAAGTAATATCATTATTACTTTCCACAATCAACCAAATTTCTGTTAATGTGTAAGTGATGAACTTTCATTATTTCCAAGAACAAGAAGAGAGAAGAACTGTGGCTTTTCATTTAGAAGATAATTATTTTTAAGTTTCATTATCAAAGCTGCAATTTATTTGAAGGAAAAATAGACAACGCGATTGTCTAGTGTGCAGGAGGTTCACGGTTCGAATCCCTCCTGTGGCACTATTTCAGTTCAATGCTTCTCATTCTGTTCAGTATCTTCGATATAATACATAATCATAGTTCATTCCTATTATTTAAGCACGGCAACTTGTGAATATTATTCGTTGATAACTGTAGAAAAGGATTTTGTTGCAGTCACACTCTTAGACACAAAAATCTCTAACCAAGAACTAATGTCCATAGCCGACATAAAATATTAATAATTTATTATCCCGACTGACGGAAAAATATGTGAATAATGCTCCAATTTTATTTACTTATGCATTCTTATAATAATGGAATGTAAACGTAAAATATGTGAATACTGATTTGAACTATACAGTAGTCACACATTATTTCGCCATCATTCCACAGAATTATGAAGACACTGGATTGTGCCCAGTGCCGATAGTTGTCCAACTGATATGTAAGTAGCTTATGGAGCCCAAAGTGTAAACTATGGCCGGAACTAAAGTATGACAACAGTTTATAGTGCCCAAATTTCGATGATGATTTACATGAGGCTTGAGAGTTGATATTTTTCCGTTGAACTGCATATAACCATGCTTAAACGTCTTGTAAGTGTAGAGTTCCATTGTTATGCAATCTACAGGTGCAACGGCTTCTGTTATAAGTTTCTAGAATTTTAGGAGATCTCTTCAACCGCGCTACATTCTCCTCTTCCTCACGCCGCTCTATAATGTAACGTCTCACCTGAACGCTTAATATGGTTTTCATTAGAAACGCTATTGGAATGGCAATCTGCTGGTTTTTTGCACAAAGATATATCTTTGCTTGAGGCAAGGAGATGGTATTGTTGTAAATATTTGATGAAGGGTGTGACTGTATGTATTTTACGTTGAAAACGAACGGCAGTGAATGTAATTATTATTCTAGATTTTGTCTTGGAGTGGTATGGCCATTTTTGAAAAAAGAGCGATTTATATAATCGACATAAGAAACATAATGGTATTAATGGAGAATATCAGAGGTCCGTATCCTGTTTAAAAGTGTAATGATGTTTGCTTACTCGTCTAAATAGAAGGAGCTTTAAACCGTAACGTCTTTTATTACGTATTTAGACTTATAACGTTTCTGAGTATTTTTCATAATATATCTAGTGCTTGAATAGAAAAACAATCGTTGTGTATGGTGAGCCGCTTTAGGTGTACTCGTGGTAAATTCAAAAATGACCACATTCTCAAACGATATCTTGAGTGAAATATCATTGTCTGAGCTGCAGCAGTGAATTTTAAAACAAGGCACTTAATAAATAATGATATTTAACGGACTAAATGAGTAAGTAGAGACTGGAGACTGTGAGTCACAGGCACGGATCACTACGTGTGTTATAAGAATAATATGAATCTTTTCTGGACAAAATTTGTAATGTTTTCTGACGGTAGAGGGAAACATGTTTGTGTTTTAGAAAGAGTTTCATGTGCTTAAAGAGGGGTGCTGGACATTTTGGATAAAGAAGGACAAGGATCAGTCAATATTAGGTTTTATGTTGTTTTCAATTCAAGACATCTTAATTTTACTAAAAGGCAGTTAATAGTGTAATGAACTATTCACCGCAATAGTGAAAAGGACTGCTCATAGGTGTGGTCATATGAACTTACATACTTTGACAAATTGAACAGAAATTAAAATTAAATATGTTGATTCCGGCAGTAGACTAGAATTATATTTTGAATAGCAAACGTGTACAAGTGTCACACTTTAAATGCGCCACTTGCTGCTATCATAGACAATAATTACTACTCAAAACTAAAACAGATTTACAGGGTTTTTTGACTTGCATATGAGACATTAACTTGTCAGTTTGCATACAGATATACGCAAGCATAGTAACATAACATACACACAGTTACAACACACACACCAGGTCAGGAAACATCACAATAACCATACCCATAATCTCACAAAATACTGTCAATAGGCTTCGTGGCTATGGAGTAAACTTTCCTACTGCTGTCAGGTGCAAGGTTCTAATAGCTGGGCTGTAAGTGCTCAGCGAACGTATGTTCTGTGTTAGGCAGTAACGTATCATCGATAAAGGAGAAAATATTCCCGGCCTATAGGCGTCACGTACGAGTTATATGCCCTTCAGCGGATCGAAACAACTGCAGTCGACAAGAGTCGCGTGGCGATGGCCGCGGATTGCGCGGACGCTCCCACTGGATGAAGTCCAGTCCTGCCTCGAGAATTATTAATCAAGATTATACCGATAGATGTTGCATTGTTACTAGTAGAAAGTGTGTAAAGTTTCATTCTTCTGTCCTGACGT
The DNA here is from genome assembly GCA_026315105.1 of Locusta migratoria. Classification (NCBI taxonomy): domain Eukaryota; kingdom Metazoa; phylum Arthropoda; class Insecta; order Orthoptera; family Acrididae; genus Locusta; species Locusta migratoria. Next base: position 23,488,714 of record CM048748.1, on the reverse strand, counting down.
TTCCATTTCTGATCAATGACGTGATATGGGAAAAAAAGATACGTTTATCCATTGTCCGATTTGAAACGCAGGTGGAGCTTTGAAGTAGTTTGCTGTTTCCACAATAAAGAAATACATCATTTCAGTGGTCAAACTTGTTTGGTGTTGTTGTGGTTAAAAATGACTGGCCCCACATGCCGGTGTAAGCATATTGACACTGCCACAGCTGACTGCGTCAGTTATATGTTCGCCTCCCCCCCCCCCAAGCCAATGAGGCCTCTCTCAAAATGCATCGGTTCGCAAGTACGCAGCTTCTGATAATGGAACTCATGCAAGTACGCAGCATCCCTGTGTCGGTTAGGTGCCTGCTAATGATTTGTGCGTGAATTGAGGTACAATAACATTCCCGTAGTACATCCACTGTCGCGTATAAATGTAGTAGCGGATCGGTGAATTAGTTACACTGCGAAGTTTAACGCCACTGTTCTATTTTATGTTAGTGTTAGCAGCCTAGATACTTATTCTTAATAATGCATGACCATATTGGTCTAAACAGATTTTTCAGTTGCTTAACCTGTACAACAAACCAATGACATATGACCAGATGTATATACATTTGTATCGTCATACACCCTACTGCTATATTATGAGCCTTATCCATTCATATGCAGCCCTATGGCTAATTACATACTATCTTAATAAATCTTCCTATGTACCTCTGTTCTGTTAGATATGTGCCAATACATAATTGTCATATACACTTAATAGTGTGTACTAGATGCTTAAGGTCTACATGCCAAATTAATGCACTTATTTCTTGACATAATTGTATTACATTTTGATGTGACTGGATGCTATATCCATATTTAATGTAACTGCGTACACCCTGAACTATGTAATTGTGACACCCTGTCGCTTTTATGCTTTAGCTAAAGGTTTACATGTTTACTTCATTTAATGTTACTTTGTTCTTGTTCATAATATGTCAGATCTTGTTCATTGAAAGATGTATCCATACGTATTATAATGTTGACATATTGTGTTGCCCACTATGCTCATTAGTAGCCTCTGCCCTACCTCTGCATAAACTAATTACAATTTTACGATCCTGTTATTGGGTTAGGTTTGCTTTATTTCCTAATATTAGGTCTTTGATGTATACTTTGTTTACTTACTTTCATACTTTGACAGATAATTGTTATTGTTAGACATTTTTATTGTTTTCAAAATCCATCCTGTTATTTTCGTAACGTTGACGTACTGCTTTCTGTAACATGTCGCCATGACACCTTGTCGAAGATGGTTGTCTAAGATATATCATTTTCTCACCATGTATACTTTGATCATCGCTAATTTTATCTCATTGATGCGTTTAATGGTTGTGTTAGGTTCTCTTGTAATAGACCTTGGTTCACCATCACACAGCCTGGCATTGCTCTTATGTTTTTAACCAATACTTGATGCCTAGTGACATCTTATTTATTTTATGCATGCCAGTATGCATAAGGAGGCATATAATGCACCTGTTTAATCTGTCTGTCTAGTTCGTAAGTGAAACTACTAGGTTATATTATGTATTTTACTTCAGCTTGTGTACAATTCTGTTTCTGTATTTTTATTTAATAGTCTTCCATGAAGATGGTTCATAACAGAAACCGGTAGAAGTATGAAAAATAATAAACAACTGATGGTTTACAATATGCTTTTCCTCAAATATCTTACGGCTGTCGAACCACATCTCAATAAAAATTTGAGTATTTTATGTGAATTTTGGACAACTAAGCGGAATATTTTCGATAAGTCTGAAACAGGCAAAGAGGTAGGAAATGGATGCTTGGTGCAACATGGACGTTTTGCAACTGCGGCATTCGCTTTGTGTGCGCAGTACGTAACTAAACTGTGGCGGTGTAGCCGCGCGGACCCGCAGTCCGCCATCCGACAAACGTCAACACGAGCGCCGTAGAGTCAACAGACGGACCGAGCTGCCATCCTGACAATGTGTGTGTGGCAGGAAAACACACACGATTATCCACGCCCAGGATCTCTTCACTGGCGCTGCCAAATCACCAGCATTAACAGCTGTAACTCACGAGTAGGCCTAATATTTTAAATATTCGCTTCCGTCTTGTTCTGTGAGTTCAGAAAAGTCCCAGGAAGTGCGGGACAGCTGTTCTGGCGCGTTGCGGCCGACCTTACGCCCTGCACTGCTTGAAGACGACTTTTGCAAAAAATGTTCAACAATATTTGTGAAGCTTATGGGAACCAACTTTGCGATCGTCAGTCCCTAAACTTACAAACTACTTATAAACTACCTTATACAAAAGACAGCACAAATATCCAAGCCCGAGGAAGATTCGAACCCCCGACGCAGAATGGCCTCGAGAATCTACATCTACATCTACATGGGATACTCTGCAAATCACATTTAAGTGCCTGACAGAGGGTTCATCGAACCACAATTACACTATTTATCTCCCATTCCATTCTCGAATAGCGCGCGGGAAGAAAGAACACCTGAATCTCTCTGTTCGAGCTCTGACTTCTCGTATTTTATTCTGATGATCATTTCTACCTATGTAAGTGGGAGTCAACAATATATTTTCGCATTCGGAGGAGAATGTTGGTGATTGGAGTTTCGCAAGTAGCCCACGCTGCAGCGATAAGCGCCGTTGTTGTAGTGATTCCCATCCCAGATCCTGTATCATTTCCGTAACGCTGTCTCCCCTATATCGTGACAATACGAAACGAGCTGCCCTTCTTTGGACTCATTCGATGTCCTCCGTCAAACCCACCTGATAAGGATCCCACACTGGGCTGCAATACTCCAAAAATGGACGGACAAATGCAGTGTATACAGTTTCTTTTGTAGTTCTGTTGCATCTTTTAAGGGCTCTGCCAATAAAACGAAGTCTCTTGTTCGCCTTTCCCACGACATTATCTACGTGTTCTTTCCAGTTTAGGTCTGAAGTAATAGTAATTCCTAGGTATTTTGTGGAGTTTACGGCCTTCACATTTGATTGATTTATGTTGTAAACAAAGTTTAACGGACTTCTTTTCGTATTCATGTGGACGACTTCACACTTCTCATTATTTAGAGCCAATTGCCAATTTTACACCATACTGATATCTTATTCAGATCGTTCTGCAGTTGGTTTTGATCTTCAGATGATTTTACTAGACGGTAAATGACGGCGTCATCTGCAAACAACCTAAGAGAGCTACTTAGATTTTCCCCTAAATCGTTTCTGTAAATAAGGAATAGCAGAGGACCAATAACACTACCCTGTGGAACGCCCGATATCACCTCTGTTTTAGTCGATGCCTTACCATCGATTACTACGAACTGTGTCCTCTCTGATAAGAAATCCCCTATCCAATCGCAAATTTGGGGCGATATACCATAACGACGCAACTTGATTAAAAGCCGTTTGTGAGGTACGGTGTCAAAAGCTTTCTGGAAATCAAGAAATACGGAATCGATTTGCGAACCTTTGTCGATAGCACCCATCAGTTCGTGTGAATAAAGAGCTATTTGTGTTTCGCATGAACGATATTTTCTAAATCCGTGTTGACCTTGGGTCAATAGATCATTCTATTCGAGATAATTCGTAATATTTGAATACAGGATATGTTCCAAAACCCTGCTGCAAATTGAAGTCAATGAAATAGGTCTGTAGTTTAGTGGATTACTCCTACTGCCTTTCTTGAATATAGGTGTGACCTGTGCAACTTTCCAATCTTTTGGTACAGATCTTTCTATGAGAGAGCGGTTGTATATGACTGTTAAGTAAGGAGCTATTGCTTCAGCATAATCAGAAAGAAATCTAATGGGTATACAATCCGGACCAGAAGACATGTTCTTGTTAAGTGATTTTAGTTGCTGCACTACTCCGATGATATCTACTTCTACGTTACTCATTAAGGCATCTGTTCGTAATTCGAAATCTGGAATACTGCTTTCGTCTTCTTTAGTGAATGAGTTTCTAAAAGCTAAGTTTAGTAACTCTGCTTTAGTAGCGCTGTCATCGGCAGGATCGCCATTACTATCACGTAGTGAAGGTATTGTTTGTGATTTGCCGCGAGTATATTTAACATATGACCAAAATCTCTTTGGTTTTCAGTCAAATTTCGAGAAAGAGTTTCGTTGTGATAAATATTGTAGGCATCTCGCATTGAAATCCTCGCTAAATTTCGAGCTTCTGAGTACGATCGCAAATCCTGGGGATTTCGTGTTCAGTTTAAATTTAGTATGCCTTTTCCTTTGCTTTTGCAACAGTGTCCTGACCTGTTTTGTGTACCAAGGGGGATCGTCTCCTTCTTTTATTAATTTATTTGGTATAAAACTGTCAATTTCTGTCGCAGCATACCGCCTCAATGCGCTCGTCCGCTCCGCCGCGGCACAATTTTGCAGACCCTCTACTTTTTCCAGCAGATATCACTGCGTACAGTCGATAGCTGATGGACAGAGTGCTGCAACACCACATCGCGACCATAGAATTAGAATCACCGAAATTCCAACATTTTTCATCGTTACGTAATTTTAATTATTTGTTTAGAGACAGAAATTTCTCATTTTTCAAAATTTTTAGTAAATTCATATTAGATGAGAGTAATTTAGAATAACAGTATACAGGGAATACGTAGGTCAAAACACCTCGTATATCAAAGATCATTTGTCAGGTTGCTATTATAAATATTACCCGCAGTTGGATTACTCTCTCTCTACGTTGCTTTCTCTCTATGTGACTAGATCTCTTAAGTGCTTAACTCTCTATGTGATAGCTCTCCGTTATTAATTTCAAAGTATAATACGAGGTTTTATTTACAAGATAGGAAGGAACCCAAGATAAAGTATTTATTTATTAATATAAACTTTCATATCGTGATCATGCGCGAATGCGTACATTATCTTTGGACTTTGATCGGGATACGCTAGGACGGAAGAATTAGAAACTTCTGCCTCCCGTAATAAACTGATTAATATTCGTGATTTTGGAATTTGAACTTATTGTCAAGTTTAATGAAATAACTTTAAAAAATAACTTATCTGGAAGAGTTAAAGTTCGTAAGCAATGTAACTGGATTCAGAGACTTTAATATAAATGAAACTTTGACGAAAATAATCACGCATTGTGATCTCATAAAGTGTTTTCTGCGAAAGTGTTTTATTGTAAATATTAAATTCAAAATAGAGAATCTGTGATACTTAAACAAGTCCTAAACAATTATTCAAGAATTTAGTTCCCTAATATTGTCCAAGAAGATTCAAAAAGCGAAGAAATATCTGTGAAATTCGTAAGGAATCAGTTAATATGTGAAAGAAAGTATCTAACAGTTTTGATTAGAAGAAACTTCTAATGACATTTTTTCTAAGGAGTAATTAGAAAGGAATCAGGTACAAATAATATCTTTTGTGACGGGCTTCATACTGTCTGAACGACCGGGACTCAATGATTCAATTTTTTCGGTTTATTAAATATCAGCCCCTGAGAAACTGAATTTCATGCTCAAACATTATACAAAGTCTTTAATTTTAATTGATATGCAGAACCAATATTTACAGTATGAAAAATTCAACAAAGATATAAATTTTATTAATTACGAAGAAGTACAATGACTACCAACTTAAATTTCATACTGAAGTGACAATTTTGAACCCACCCATCCACTACAACTGTGAAAGTCAAGCCGAATCTACAAGTCACAGGCTAAAACCAACATACAAGACAACAACGTGAAGCCCCCTCTACGAGTCACAGCGCTTCCCTGAATTAACGGTTCCCGTTCCTACAGAATGTTGCGTTTTACATGAGCACGAAAATACCCATTCGTGTTGACAAAAGGAAACGGAAACTATTATCGAAACCAGTACCGTTTCTGTTACCACAGCCTAACAACAGTCGCGACACTCGCTGGTGTGAAATCTGTTACCGTCTGACGGCTGGGACGACACTAACGCTCCAAGCGGTGAGCAAGGGAGTCGCTTATTAATGTCATGCACATCGCACGAATAACACTTATTTTAGACTGTTTTCTGTGTGGTTTAGGCTATGACTGTTTTATTTCAGACTCGAGGGCGTTAGTCTAACATCAGACGGAAACGATGAAGGTAAAATAAACAGCAGTGGAGCGAAAATAGATTGTAGAAATGAGGAAAGCTAGAACAAAGGCACGCGGAAATACCTAACTACTACCGACCGAATATTTTTGCATCTTTCTCCATTGGAATCATAATAATGCATATCAACAGATACAAACAGTTGCAAGCTTAGGAAGCTTGTTGTTCCAAAGTAAAGGGGTATGAGATTTAATGTTCTTATATCATTTTGTGTTCTAGTATTTTTACGGCACCAGTTAGCAAAACTTCGACTTTCGTATTTATTACTGGTCTGTGTCGGACAAGATACTTCCAACTACCAGTAGAAATACGTTGAAACGTTCATGATACTTAAACGTTTAGCAACTGTCCTCGTTACGTTTTCCGTGAACAAAACCACAGACTAGTTTGACCTATGACGCCCCCATTTGTTTTGATGTTAATACTGTCTGCACCTCGTCTACTTCCTCACAATGTTCTAGATGGTATTGATCTCACTTTCCTAACTTTCAATTTTTTCCCTAAAATATAAGTTTTTTAGAGTTTTGTAGTATATTATTAAGAATCTTACAGTATAGCTTATAATGCGCACTTTTTGCACCTTCGGACATTTATTTTTCTCCATACATGAGCTTTTTCTATTCCTAAAAAGATCAGTCATGTGATTTTTAGATGAATCGTAAAACGCGTGAGCAATATGATTATGTAATATATCTCTCATAATCCTTCAGATAACTCGAAAGAAAATGACGAATGAGGTACCTTTTTCATGATTGTTTCTGCGTATTATTGCGTTGCAAGCGTTTCAGTTCAATAACCCACAAGTAAAATATACGCTACTGTTGTGACTGAGGAGGCTCGATTCAGAACAATACAATTTATTCGATTGCCAGTCGATACAAGAGGCCGTGAAACTCTAATTATCACAAGTCGGCCGCGGTGGCCGAGGAGACTGAGGCGCTCCAGTCACGGTCCTCGCGGCCACTACGGTCGGGGGTTCGAATCCCCCCTCGGGCATGGATATTTGTGCCGTCCTAGTTCGTAAGTAGTTCATAGGTAGTTTGTAAGTTTAGGGACTGATGACCCCGTATTTAAGTCCCATAGACAATACAAACATTTGAACATTTGAACTAATCACAAAATCCTGGAGTACTAGCATGAGATACCAAGTCCAAGAGAGTGCAAGTCTTCAGGTAAACGTCCACTCTTTAGATAGTCCAGGCCAGGGTCGACATCCGCAGAAGTAGTCCCTTCCAAGGGTACGTTCCCGAGTCCGTGACGAGGTCTTCTTGAAACAGTCCACAGGAAGCCTACGAAGAGCACACTGGCAGTTGTAGCGGCATGCTCGGGCTGAAGTAGCCAGGTTTGGCGGAGTGATCTCGTTCTGACATGGTTGGCAGCTCCACCTGGACGTTGTTGTGATGACAGCTCAACCTGGAAAATGCAGTTCCGGTTAGTCTGTTTGTTGTTACTATGAAGTATGTCCCCCTCGGCGGTGTTTTCTGCAACGCCACATAGGTAGACCACCGGTGCATTCAGTATGTTGGTTGGGCTGCTAGCCTCTCAGGGGCGACCAGAGGCCAGCAGAACAGCTGATTTAATTTGATTTTTTCAGGGAAGCCAAAACAGTCTTGGTCCAACCCGGAACTGCCCGCACAGAAACTAAGTTTATTGTGCGGTATCGCTCCCAGTATATCTAGTAAAGCCAACCAATGCCTTTGAACAGTGCAACCAGTTCTTTATTAGACACAATTTCTTCGGGTCTAATTGTCCCAAATGTTCTGTGCCTTTTACTCTCCAATGCAATGCTTCGAAGATTAATTGTGATGCAGTTTCATCACCGTCATCACAGATCCTACATTTAGGGTCCTCTTCTGTTATTCCCATTGTATGTAGGTGTTTTTTGAAATTCCCATGGCCTGCCAGCAATCTAACCATGAGTCTAATCTCTCTCCTGTTCAGGCCCAGGATTGCAGAGCTTCTTTTAAAACATGGCTTTGGCATCATTACCTTGCCATGTTTTTGTTGGTAGACTTTGGTCCAATATTCTACATGCTGTCTTCTGAGCCAGTTACGTAGCTCCAATTTGATCATTGCCTTGGTGATTGTCAGGACAGGTTCCGGTCCAATAAATGGAGTCTCTGCCCCAATCGTGGCTAATCTGTCGGCATGTTCGTTGCTACTGATCCCCGAGTGGCCAGGAACCCACAATATGTTTACTCTATTGCTTTCCCCTAGCTCCACCAGAACCCTGTGACATTCTGCAAGAATTTTAGATCTTGTTGCAGGAGCTGCCAGTGATCTCAGGGCTGCCTGGCTGTCTGAATAGATATAGATGCTACGATCTTTGTAGCACCTATGCAAATTCTCCTCCACACACGCCTTGATGGCAGTGATTTCGGCCTGGAATACTGAGGCCAGTTTCCCTAGAGAGATGACGCCCTCCAGTCTTGGCTGCAACCCGTATACCTCAGCCCCAACGCCTTGGTCTGATCTTGAACCGTCAGTGAACCAGACAATATCCCCCGTACGGTGTCGAACTATTTTCTCCCACTGCTCCCTACTTCCAATTGTTATATTGAAAGGCTTGTTGAAGCAGTATGGGGTTATAATACAGTCGGCTGGCATTTCCCCAACCTTTCCTATATTTTATCTCACTCACTACTTTAGTGTGTGATTCTGGATATCCCAAAGAGTTCCAGTTGTTGCCAGTTTTGAGGCTGTATGCACCAGCTGCTGCCTCCATCTTGACCCAAAGATAAAATGGGGGCATATCCAGCATGGTTTCCATCCCAGCAGTTGGTGTGCTGCTAGGGTAACCCCTAGATATTTCAATGTCCCCTGCACAGGTAGCGCTTCATTGAAAAGATTCCAACTTGAATGTTGTATATGCTTCTTTGTGAATGGTACAACAACAGTCTTCTTATTACTAACCCCCAGATCCTGTTTTCTGCACCAGTCTTGCACAATGTCCAATGCACCTTGTGCCATATTCTTCACTGTGTCAGTAAATTTGCCAAGTATTACTATGACAAGATCATCTGCGTATCCTTGGCATAAGTACTGCCTAGAGTTTAATTATCCAATGAAATTATCCACCACTAGATTCCACAATAAACGGGAAAGAACGGCTCCTTGTGGGCAACCCTAGTGGTGTTGATTACCATTTTTTCATTCATCATGGTAGCTACTACCTTTCTTCCACTGGGCATGGCCCTAGTCCACCTACATATAGTGGTCCCTAGGACATGCACCTCCGCTTCCCTAACCATGGAATCGAAGGTCGTGTTGCTAAAAGCCCCCTCGATGTCCAGGAAGATACAGAGGGCTATTTCCTGAAAGTGTAGTGCTTTCTCCACCTTCCCAACGAGTTGGTGGAGAGATGTCTCACATGATTTACCTGGCTGATATGAATGTTGGTTTGAATGTACAGGAGTCCTACTTAACCTCCTTTCTCCAACATACACATTAACCAGCTTTTCCAATGTCTTAAGAATGAAGGAGGACAGGCTGATTGGTCTCATATCCTTGGCATGATCAATTCTCCCTGGTTTTGGAATGAAGACATCCTTCACTGCCTTCCAGGCATTGGGAATGATTCCTGATGCTAGGGTAACCCTGAATAACCTGATTTTCTCCCTCTTGTTGCAGGAGAGCTGGAAAGATTCCATCTGGGCCAGGTGACTTGAACGGTTGAAATGTTCCCACCGCCCATCAGACCTTACTGAAATCGACACACTCCTTGGCCAAATCACAGTCCTCTTTGCGAGTACCTTAGAACCGTTGTCTCTCAGGAATCGCATTCTGGTCTGAGTTATCCCCCAGAGTATATTGAGGAAAGTGAGTCTTGAGGAGCAGTTCCAGCGTTTTAATGTGCTGTCTTTGTATACTCCCCATCCTCCTTCCTCAATGTTCCTCCTGGATTAGTTGGTACCCTAGTGAGGATTTTATGAAGTCTCGCTTGAGCAGCTGTGCCCTCCACTTCCTCACAGAATACCTTCCAGGATGCCTCCTTTGCCCGTCTGATGGCAAGGTTGTAATTGACAAGGGCCTCACGATACTTTGCCCTTTGTCCTCTGCGCTCGCAAGGTTAAACAGTCTTCGTACCTGTTTCCTTTGCATTTCCAGGCTATTATTCCACCAAGGCACACTCCTATTTGTGCACTTCTTGGTGATTGAGCAGTTGTCCTGGTATGAGGTCACTATAGCAGAAGTTACGGCCTCTACCACTTCCTCAAACTCTGCTGGATTCCTTATCGAAGTTTTAACTTCCGATAGGCTGAAGTCAAGGTCACTCCTATATGTCTCCCAGTCCGTTTTCCTCGGATTCCTATAGGCCATGGTCTGTCTGGTTCCCATTTCAACCTTGAATCTAATATACATGTGATCTCGGGCTTAAGTAGCCAGGTTTGGCGTAGTGATCTCGTTCGGACATGGTTTACAGCTCGACCTGGACGTTGTGGTGACGGCTCCACCTGGGAAATGTAGTTCCGGTTAGTCCGTTTCTTGTTGTTTACTATGAAGTGTCTTTCCTCTCGGCAGTGTTATCTGTAACGCCTTACAGGTAGACCACCGGTGCATTCAGTGTGTTGGTTGGGCTGCAGGCCTCTCAGGGGCGACCAGAGACCGCCAGAACAGCTACGAACAACACGACTTATAATGCAAGAGATACCGCCATCTCAGCAGTGTCCCCTGCTGGCTGCTAGGCGCGTGTCGTTAACTCACTGTACTTCCAGAGCTATACTTTCCAACCAGTAGTTTAATCTACAGAAATCCGTACAAAAGAATCCACAATGTCTTATCGAAAATTTGCATTGCATCAATGTAAGTCCGAATCCACAAAATTTTTACGCAAAGTCAATTTCTTCAGACCGATGGCAGAACTTTTCTATTTTTCCCCCTACAAATATGGACTTCGATGCTTCTCGCTACCTGCGATTCTTCGAAGCAAGTCAAATCTTTTGAAAATGGAAGAAACAGGTGGCTTTTAGAATTTTAAAGCTGAAATAGCCAAAAATAACGTTAACGTCGAATTAAGTTATTTTAGGTGCTATAGAATTTGCAGTTTTGGCTTTATTTAGTTATAGAACATGTAGGTACAAGTTTATTTGCAAAATAGGAACTCAGGAAAAAGAATAGGTTTTAACCTCGAGTTCCGCAGTCTAGTAATAACTAAAACTATTGCTCTATACTATAGATGAAGTGTACTGACAATGTAGTACTCATTGTAGGAAACTCGCACTCTCTTTCCTCTTGTAGACCTCTTTGCAGCTGGATAGCTAATATGTCAGAGTTGAAAAAAGCTATTAAAAACTTCAAATCGCAGTACACAGATCGCCAGATGTATTTCGTTCCACAAACTTGGAGTATTGTAACGCTTGGTAAGCTACAACCGTTCCCAACCAAAGATTGCGTGCCGCGCGGGAATAGCCGTGTGGTCTTGGACACTATGTTACGAATTGCGTGGCCACTCCAGTCGGAGATTCAATTCCTCCCCCAGGCATGGGTATGTGTGTTGTCCTTAGGTGAATTAGTTGAAATAGTTTGTAAGTCTAGGGACTGATGAGCTCAGCAGTTTGGTCTGTTAGGATTAGGCCGCGGCCTGCGTGGGCTACACATTCTAGCGGCAGCGCGCGACAGCTTCACGCGACAAAAGACGACCACACGTATTGCTACGGGAGTGTCTTGCGTGGGCGTCGACTGTGGCGCTGCCTGTACTGTAGCTGCGTGTCGCGCTACAACGAGCCACGTTTGAGATTCAAGCCTGTTTGAATCTTGTCGCTGTCGCACGCGCTACAAAGTGCCGAGTTTCGTTGAGAGTCGACTGCTTTTAGAGGTTATGAAGGTTGTCGCAAGAATTCTGCGAGCCAATAATCCCTGGAGTTTATGAAATGGAGACTGTTTGTGAAATAACAGAAAATGAAAATCACCTTGCACATATAATGAAGTATTTTGCTTGGGATAACTAGCTCGGAAATTTTCTTTTGGCTCTTATAGACGACTGAAGTTAAATTTTTAAATTGTTTCTAATATATCAGTCTTCTGTATTTTTATTCTGAGTGATAGTTTCACATACACCACGATGAACGTGATTTGAAGAATTACTCGCATTTGTGTGCTTTGTGCATTTGCAGTACCGGCAACAACAAAGTTACAGTACTCCTGAGAGAGAGAGATAACTCTGGGATGTCAAAGGAGATGCGTGTAGATTACGTTTCTGAGTAAAATGTCAGGATATAATTGTTTCAGTAGCAATTTAATGTGTTTGGTAGGTGTACAGTTGGGTACGTGTGTTTGCAATGAAGATGCAGTAAGGGTAAAAACTTTTTAAAAAATAATAATTGTTGCTTTCTAAAGATAATACATAAAACCTTGCACAGATAAAAGGTGAAAGAGTTGTAATTGCAGTAATTAAAATATAAGATGGAACGGGAAGCGAACCAGCAACCGCAAAAATTACTTATATTGCAATTTAGCAGCTCAGGTCGCTACCCCTACGCTACGCCGACCAGAGACAGATGATCCCGGGCTAAGTGATTTACTATCGTCTTCCAATAAGACATATTTCAAACTTATTCAGTTGCTGATGGTTTGAAATCACAAAAACTCATTGAGAACATAGTCGAAAGTAGATGTACTCGTCGTTGTACTTTCGAAGAATTTGGCCGGTGATATTCATAGTCTGTTTTCGTATTTGAAGTTCCGAATGAAATAGTGTGCTACAGAAGAATGCTGAAGATTAGGTGGGTAGATCGCATAACTAATGAAGAGGTACTGAACCGAATTGGTGAGAAAAGGAATTTTTGGCATACCCTGACTAAAAGAAGGGATCGCTTGGTAGGACACATTCTTAGACATCGGGGAATCGTAAATTTAGCATTGGAGGGAAGTGTGTGGGGTAAAAATCGCAGAGGGAGACCAAGATACGCGTATAGTAAGCAGATTCAAATAGATGTGGGTTGCCGTTCTTATGAGGAGATGAAAAGGCTTGCTCAGGATAGAGTAGTATGGAGAGCTGCATCAAACCAGTCTCCGGACTGAAGACCATAACAACAACAATGAAATAGTAGACGAACATTCCTCGCTTTGCAAATAAATGCACAGCATTCCTTTTACGCCTTATTTCCTAAAGTTAATAAAACTTTATTGCCTTACTCTACAGCTATCATTATTCTACGATTTACGGACGGCAAACTTTAGAAACAGCTGATCGGTTGTAGCGGCCATCTTGTAGCGAGAAGTTGTGGCGCTCACGTCGTCGGACACCCGGCCATGTCGCCGAATGTGGCCGCTCGTAGCAGCAGTGTCGCGTCGCTGGATGTCGCGCGCTGTCGCTACAATGTGTAGCCCACGCAGGCCGCGGCCTTAAAAACATTTGAACACTTCGGGAGAGAATAAATAACGAAAACCAGAATAAGGAGCGTCTGCATCATAGGGTCACTGGTCGTGAGCCAGGAGTACCTGTAGGAGTGTTCGCTATGATGCAACTAAGGGCCGACCGAGTATTCGATTACGTTATCGATTTCGGTCTGTTTCGGCCAAACTACTTGGTTCCAGACGCAGTTTCGGTTTCGGCGAGAATTGAGCCGAATCTTGCTTGGCCAAAACTAGCTTTCGTGCAGGGGTGCCGACTTCGTGGGTGCTCCGGGGCTCGTGCACCCCCCAAGAATTTTTTGGGGGTGCTGAGCACCCACATAAAATTGAGGTGGAAAATAAAATTGTATAAATTTTTAAAAAATCGGGAAAATCAAATCCGACCTTATGACTCAAGAGGCAATTCAAAACGTGACCATAACGAGAGACGATATTTCATACGTGAAAGAAATGATCAGTTTTGTACGCGGGTCCCAAAGCGAGTAGTAATGAGTGTCCGTATTTTACCGACTGTGCTAGCTTTATTCATCCTGAAGCGCGTCGGTCCTTTTGACCTTTCAGGTGTACGTATTTAGGAACATCCAACTGTGTTCTTTCAGGAATTTAGCTTGAAGATTCTGATGCTGATGCTAAAGTTAATCGTTTTTCATTTTTCTTTTCCAATTCCCTTGTTATTAAAATTATAGATTCAGTTGAAATCTGTAATGCTTTTTTCTCAGGATTAAAAAAAACTTGGACTATATTAATACTGTCAGAGATGCCATGAAGTTATCTCGAAGTAATGAAAGTTTCGATGAAGTATGCAGCTCTTGCTTGGAACTGACCAAAAAAGTTTGATGTCGAACTTCAAAATCTTAAAATATTTCAAAGATTTCTTTAAACCTTGGTGACGGTGTTCTACCAAACGCTTTTGTCAGAAAAAATAGCTTCGCACAAAAAGTGTTAGTTTAGTGTACAGTGCAAAATTATTTCATTGGTCGTGTAGAAGTTTTGGGGTGTTACTTATATCGAAATATCCACTTCGGCCAATTAGTCGCTTTATTGTAGTGTCCTAATGCAGCCATGTTTTCCTTTTTTCCTCCTCCTTTTTCCTTCTATTTTTAAGGGTGGCAGACAACTGCCTATTTACTTTTATCAAGTATTGCTCATTCAAAAATGCATCAACATGATTTTCAGGAAAGTTTGTTTCGAACATTTGTGAATCGTGATTTAGAGCACCCACACTGATTTTCAAAAGTCGACGCCTCTGCTTTCGTGGACTCATGTATGAAATTGTGTCGCGCTCAGAATGGTTTCAGTCAACAATAACGCTTTACCTCAGTTAACGGCGTGCCACAAATACAGTATACATTTATTATTATACTATTATTCTACATTTTGAATCTCATCAAACTAACAATATCTCTATCAGCAGGACTGTCAGTCCAAAGTCAACGATTGTGTAATGAAATTTGTGGTCATGCATATAACGGAGGGGTAAGTTGTTTGGAAAATGTTCTAAGTTACGAATTCTTTTCTTTATTTTAACCTCTCATTTATATTTTTAAAACTTTGAAAATATTTTCGTTTAGGAAGAGGAATGAACAGTGTATGTGATGTATACGTCTTTGATTAATAAGTGAAGGAATGTGCTACTTCACTTGTTTAAAAAAATTAAGAGTCACTTTGTAAGACGGTTACTATACTGCGTCTTAGTTCTGGTGTCATGGAGATAAAATGCACTTTTCCTCGTTAATTATAAACGAGTTGCAACTTGTATTTGTGAGTGTGAAACTTTGTGGTAAAAGGAGTAATAAAACCTCGAAGTTTTTTAGTGTGCATCATCATCCAAAAGTTATATGTGGGCATTAAAATAGTCCACGTCGAGAGATACAGCACAACGTTATCATTTTATTACGGAGACAGATAAATATATATGTTATTATCACCCATTTGTATTCTAATAATGATATTAGTGCACTCTTATACTGACGAACATCCTAGAAATGCCAATGATAAACATTGTCATATTCTAATTGCTTTGTGCTAATTTAATAATTTGTCTTATTTTTGTTACATGTATCCGAGACAACATTGGCAAACTGAATAATAGAAAATATTAATAGAAAGGAGAACCAATATTGTAACACTGTAAAAGAAATAAAAGAAATTCAGCACGCATCTATTGTCTACGAGTGGATAATGGGCAATACTTCATTAGCAGTACTTATCTTTTCCCCAATGGTGTTAAACTTGTTGTTACATATCTCTTCTCGTATGGATCTCTTTTCCTACATAATTTTAGGTAATAGTTTGAAATGGCATTTCAATCCCACGCAGTTCTTGCGTAATTGTGCTGCACAATGTAAAACTTTACATTTTTTTGGACATAACAGCATTGACGCGTTATATTTAATCCGGATAGGTAAAACTCCAGTCAAAATATTTGTCTATATCCAGAATTAGAATTTTAGGCTTTAAAAAAATACTACAACCATTGATATTGCAGATGCTGCTGTTATGTTAGAACGAGTTATTATGTGTAGCGATAATTAATCTGTACCAGTTTTATTGCGTTTTTTCTCAAGAGGATTTTGAGTGTTAACATTTTTTATGCCACGCAGAAGGAAGAAACTTCACGAGCAAAGAATTTTGAGCAAAATGAATATCAACTAATCATAACGCGTAGGCTTTCACGGCCGGCGTCTTCACCAATTAAAACTTCCGGGCTGAGAGGCCGTGGTCGAACAGTAGAAATTCTTTCCCCTGACTTTTCGTTGCCGGCTGCGGGCAACATCTTCCGAGGTGAGTCGACGACTGGCTGCTGGGCCGTGGAGATCCTGCTTATATAGAGGGCATAGAGGGTGCCACCGCTCGTCACGTGATGTCAACAGTAAAACTACCTCTGGCTGGCGGCATTACTCTCGATCAAAAGTAATCGATTGTCACATCTTTGGTACAAAGTCGACCGCCATATCTTATCTAACTTCAAGCCTTTTTCCTTCCTGTTACAGATCTCTATAGCCTCTCTATACATACGTGCATAATAGCCGGCCGCGGTGGCCGAGGGGACTGAGGCGCTTCATTCACGGTCTACACGGCCACTACGGTCGGGGGTTTGAATCCCCCCTCGGGCATGGATATTTGAGCCGTCCTAGTTCGTAAGTAGTTCATAAGTAGTTTGTAAGTTTAGGGACTGAAGACCCCCTAGTTAAGTCCCATAAGCTGTACAAACATTTGAACATTTTCGTGCATAATAATGCGATGTCTTAGCTAACACGCAGGTCTCACTAAATTTTATGTCGTTGTCACCGTTTTCAAAAACATGTTCCGCTATGGCCGATTTCTCCGTGAGTCCCATCTGCTTGTTTAATTACTGAGACGTCTAAAAAATTTATCTGTCCATTACTCTCCGTCTCCATGGTAAATTGTGTTTTTGCGTTGATGCTATTCAAATGCTTTAAAAACCAGTTCAGTTCCTCTTCTCCGTGATCCCATACCACAAAAGTCTCGTCGACATACCGATACCACTTCAAAAGGCTCTTTCTGGCTGACTGCAGAGCCTGTTGTTCAAAAAATTCCATAAAAATATTAGCAACTGCTGGACTTAGAGGACTACCCATTGCCACTCCATTAATTTGTTCATATAATTCATTATCACATTGAAAATAAGTCGTGGATAGGCAATGTCGAAACAGAGTTACAATATCAGTGGGAAACAAGTCAGATATGTAAGCAAGAGCTTCGTTGACAGGAACCATGGTGAACAGAGAAACCATATCAAATCTGACAAGAATATCACCAGGGTTGACAGTAATCAGTTTCTCGATAAAGTGCATAGAGTTTTTAATGTGATGATCAGTCTACCCAATAAACGGTTGTAGCAAGGAGGCAAGATGTCTAGCCAACACTTGAGTAGGGAATCCAATAGCACTTACTATCGGTCTCAGTGGGATAGCGATTTTGTGCACCTTAGGTAGCCCGTATAATCTAGGAGCATAAGCTTCCGTTTTGCAAATATGTTTTTTATCCTCTGCAGAAATAGGATACTTGTTTATCAGTTGATTGGCAACTATCAGCATTTTCGTTGTAGGAACCTTTTTCAACTTTTTATAAGTGGTCGAATCCAAAAGGTCAGTGATCTTCTTATGGTAGTCTTCACTTTTCATCACCACGGTAGCATTTCCCTTGTCAGCAGAAAGTACAAAGATACTCTTGTCCGCATAAATCTCCCGCAATGCCTTCTTTTCTCCTGGAGACAAATTGCTGATAGGTGGCTTAGCCTTACGCAGTATCCTGGATGTTTCCATCCTAATCTCATCAGCAGTGTGTGATGGTAGCAGACGATTCCCCGCCTCTATATTAGCTACAATGTTGTCCTCTGGAATCTTCGGTGGAGTAATTGCGAATTTTCCACCTTTTGAGAGAAAAGAAATTTCTTCTCTGGATAATTCTTTTCCAGACAAATTTATAACCGTTGCGGAATTGTCTATATCAGGTATTTCCTGTCTGCTCTTCTGTAGATTATCGAACTTCTTCCTTCTGCCTATTAGAAGACACTTCTGCACTATGTTCCATAGATCCAAAGGTTGGGCCCTCCACCTTATTCCAATCGCCAACTTGCATTGTTTTGCTAATCAACAGATGGAGATTTAATAATTCACTACTTGTTGCCGCCAGTCCTCGACGAGTTTGATGGATCCGTTCCCGTAGCATCGCCAGTTCCATGCGTGAATAGGTACGGATAAAACTCTGTGCACTTTATCGAAAAACTGAAGGAGATTACTGCCAGCCCTGGTGATATTCTTGTCAGCTTTGATGTGGTTTCTCTGTTCACCATGGTTCCTGTCAACGACTTATGGGACTCTGGGCCATAAAGTATACAGGAAAGATACGCACACCGATCGGTACCTTCACAAAGATTCGAATCATCATCTCGGGCAGAAGAGAGGTGTTATCAAAACATTGGTGGACAGGGCTAATAAAATCTGTGAGTCAGCTTATTTCCAAGAGGAACTCGATCTTTTAGGAACCGCATTTCAGAAAAACGGATACAGTGATAAGGAGATAGGTCTATCACTCCATCCCAAAAGACAGAAGTCTGCAAACGTGCAGCAACAACCACCTTTGGCGGGGAAAGTTTCTCTGCCATTCATTCACAATATTACGGACCGTATCGGGAAAGTACTGGCCAAGTTTAGAGTTGAAACAATATTCAAACGCACCAAAAAGATCAGCGAATGTTTACGATCAGTGAAAGATGCGCGACACCCTTTATCTACTCCTGGCGTGTATAAAATTCCATGTAGTTGTGGGAAGGTTTATATTGGAACAACGAAAAGAAGTATCAATACTCGCCTAACTGAACACAAAAGGAATTGTCGACTGGAACGCACACGGAGAAATCAGCCATAGCGAAACATGTATTTGAAAATAAAATTTAGTGAGACGAGCGTGCTAGCTAATACATCGCATTATTATGCACGTGTGTATAGAGAGGCTATAGAGATCGTTAAACACCACAATAATTTTAACAGGAAGGAAGTAGGCTTGACGTTAGATAAGATATGGTGGTCGACTTTGTACCGAAGATGTTACAATCGATTACCTTTGATCGAGAGTAATGACGCCAGCCAGAGATAGTTTTACTGTTGACATCACGTGACGAGTGGTGGCGCCCTCTATATAAGCAGGACCTCCACGGTCCAGCGGCCAGTCGTCGACTCACCTCGGAAGATGTTGCCCGCATCCGACAACGAAACGTCAGGGGAAGGAATTTCTACTGTTCGACCACGGCCTCTCAGCCCGGATGTTTTAATTACTGAATATCAACTGTCGCGAGACAAAGTCATTCATAAGAGAGAGTAATGTTGCAAAAGCAGGACACATACACTAAAAGGGTAGCGATGCGCCCGTATGGGTATTGCGACATTTAACAACAATTATGAAAGCATTACAAGGCAGTACAAAAACGACACATGAGAATACTGTTAGAAGGCAAACATAAATAATGATATTCCGATAGGTAGGAAGGCACTAATGACGGACTGTAAAAAATAATGAATGAACTGCATGCTTCATGCAATTGGTTGAATAGTAGATAGGGCAAGTGAAAACAAACGAGTGCACAACCTGAACAGCGATAATCACTTAGAAATACACGTGATGTACAAACGGAATTATCGGTGCCTCAGAAGGCAGAAACACTCTCAAGTTAAATACTAATTTCATGTGAAGAAAACAATTCGACAGCTACTTTAGTTTCGCATGTTAAGACGGGAATTGACGAAATATTTGTTCCAACAAATGATGCTAAAACCAACAATAAAGGTTATTACTTCTGACAAGTATCAGGTTGCAGTGAGCGAAACCCCTCTTTCAAAGCACACCTCAGTGCATCAAATTTGGTCGTATATGAGGAATAATTCATTCACAGAGTAACTGACAGTTGTATTTCACAGACAACGGAATGCAGCAAACAGAACACAGAACGCGCCGTCGCGGGTACAAAATTACAACCACCAGTAGTATGCCCAGTTGGCGTGCCCAGACCAGAGCAGTTGGAAACACACGCTTCCGAGGACGACGTCTCATTTTCACTCAGCTTAGATAACAAACTTTCCCATATCCATAAACAATGTAAATTGAAACAGTTGAGAATGAAGAAATGTATTCGCATAGGTATAGAAGTTTGCATTTAGACGTGAACCCGCCCTCGCAGAAAGTTATAGTGTGTCAATTTCATTGCTTTATGATGTAGGGTGTGTGATTCTCTTTCACTAACATTAAACACAATGACTTTACAAAAGTTGGATGCAAAAACGTCAGAAAAACATGATCAAATTCAAAGGTAATTTCATCAAAAGATGAGTATATTATATAAGACTATTCCGTATGGTAAATATTTCCTTTCATTTGTTGGAGAAAAACGAAACACAAACCAGTTTACAGTTGAATCGTTTAAGTGAAATCACACTAGCAACCCCCTTGCAGTTTTCTAAGTTGTGGACAGAAAATTCTAGCCCACAACACAAACAGTCGCAAATATTCCACGGCGGTGATAAATAAGGTTTTGGGACTTGCCACCCGGTATTTACGAATACCGCGAATGGTTCGTTTTAAATCTCAGATGTGCCACATCAACCGGTTTAGACGACAGAATTAAATTCCAATTTCAGTAAACAAATGAACATACTGTAATATGACAACGAAAATTAAGGGCTCGTACCCGCGCAAGGACTTAAAAGTTTACATTCAGTAATATAAAGGACGTTCAAAATCTGTTATTATTGGTCTGTGATAGATAAAATGAAACCATTTAACCCGTAAACGCTTTGTCGGACTTGATTATTTCGTTCCGCGCACACGAACAGTGTAGACACTGTTTACAAACTCTGTGGCACGTTTGCGTACAGCTAATTAAATGCGACGGGTGCGGTCACTGGTAATTGTACTGTGAGAGAGCGCTGATTAGCGAAAATAGCGAGTGTGTCTGGTGTCTCGTGCTCTCATTCAAGCTGACGCCGAGGTACTGCTTTGTTTCTGTATATCCAAATTTAAACAATACATCCGAAGGTTGTAAAATGTGATAAGAACATTTTAGGAGGCAAAGAAAAATTAACTGGACAATATTTACAACAAAATTAACCTAATATCGAAATCTAACTAAATACACGACTATTTAAATCGAATTTAACCTAATACCATATCCTAACTATATACAAACATTTACTGCATTATTTCTGTACATCCAAATTTAAACAATACATCCGGAGGTTGTAAAATGTAATAAGAACATTTTAGGAGGCAAAGATAAATTAACTGAACAATATTTACAACAAAATTAACCTAATATCGAAATCTAACTAAATACACGACTATTTAAATCGAATTTAACCTAATACCATATCCTAAATATATACAAACATTTACAACGAAACCAACCTAGTACCGAACCTTAACTACATTTATCCGATATTTATAAAGACAACGTAAACTAAAATGAATTTATAAACTACCTACGGCTAGCCGAGGATAAAAAGTACAGATCTACACCTATAATACATTAAAATATCATACCATTCTAGTATAAATACCATACACAAGTCGCACTATTATTCACAGTAATGTAAATTATATGCATGAGTTACAGCTTACTATGGGGAAACGGAAAACGAATATCAACAATAAGAATGAGGTGTGACGACAAGAGAACAATAATACTCACGAATTTATGAAAGTTATTGCATTATATTTAAGAAAATTAATTTCATTAAGAGTGACAAATTGTCTTACCGCAAGGGAGGCCAAGTAATAGTTAAGATATTGTGATTATTAGAAAGTATTTGTTAAAGACATAGGTTTGTTGACGAACACACCCCACAACATGCGTACAGTTGAGGAAATTGAACGGCTGTGGGCCATCGCATATTTAGTTATTTATAGATTTACGTTTATGTGTGTGTGAGAAGATGTCGTGTTTTTATTATTCTCATAATGTGTGCGTCGTCGTAGGCGTATATGACTATTGGTGAATTTTTCTGAGCCACACGAAATAAGTATTTAATTGAGAGTTACACGATCTCGGAGAAGAAGTGAAGCAACATATTGAACTGTTGGAAATCGATGTACTTAATTAAGACAGTATTATCTCTGATTTTCTATGTTTTGTAAACCCCTTTGGTTTTATATGTTCTGTGATATGGCAAATAAAGTGTTGTGTTGCACTGATAAATCGCCGTGCTTTCTACTGTTATTCGCTACATTATTTTTGGTGTCAAAACCCAGGAGTACCACAAGATATTAAGAAAATGGCACATGTCCGTACAATATAGTTAGCTGATCAACAGATCGATTCCTAAGAAGATATGCATATACAGCTTTTAATTCGTAGTGATCCTTACTGGACGATTATCATCGACAGTCTACCTATCCGTTTTTCTAAATCCATTGTTCAGTTTCCCACCATATTTGGTTGGATTCTCAGTGGGAGAGTTTAGCTGTCGTTAACTTTGTAGTTAAGGCTCAGATGCCCACAGAGAACCAGTTGAGATCTTTTGGGATCTAGAGACAATCAGTATAACTTCACATCATGATACAGTAAAGACCGATAAAGATTCTGTGCTCCTCCAAGAATTTCAAACATCTTATCTTGTGCATGATCATCGAAGAATTGTTCCTCTCCCTAAGGAACAAAACGTTATTTTATGTTCTACGCACCAACTGAATGCAGAAAGTAGATTTCGTAGTCTACACAAAAGACAGCAACAGCTCCACCAAATATTCTGGGGAAGAGGAACCAAAGGTTACGTTTCATCGGCAGAATGCTTCGAAGATGCACCAGCTCCACCAAAGAGACTGCCCACATCACACTTGTGCGTCCTCTCCTGGAGTACTGTTGCGCAGTGTGGGACCCTCACCAGGTGGGACTGGCGAAAGACATTGAGAAGATTCAGAGAAGGACAGCTGGTTTTGTTTTATTACGTTACAGGGGGGAAAGCGTCAAGGAACGATTTGAGGCGGAATTCATTAAAATAACGACTTCATTCGTTGCGGCGGCATCTATTTGCGAAATTTCAATCATTGACTTTTACTTCTGAATGTGAAAATATTTTGCTAGCGCTCACCTACGTAGGGAGACATGACCATCCCAATAAAATAAGAGAAATCAGATCGAAAACTGAACAATTTAGGTGTTCTTTCTTCCCGCGCACTATTAAAGTATGGAACGGTAGAGAAAGTTTATGAAAGTGGTTAATGAACCTAACATCCAAATGTTTATTAAGCTCAAATAATATACAAGAAAATACAACAATTAAATTTTGGATTCATAAAAATAGCCACCGTTTGCTTTCATTACTGCCTTACACACAGTCGGCATCGCTGGCTCAATTTTGCCAGGGTTTCAGTTCTTTCGAAAGGACCTCGACCCAATCGTGTCTGACTCATAATTCTCGGTTTTCGGATCCTCCTGTCCAACTCATCCCATAGCAGTTCGATTGGGTTACACTCTGGTCACTGGGGGTGCCATTCCATGTTTTTCAATATCTTCCAAACCTCTAAAATATTTTACTTAGTTCTGGCACAAACTTCACATATGTATCGGGTCGATGTCTCTCTGTAGCCGCGGCGGAGCGACCGAGCTCATTGAGGCGCTATGCTACGATGCGCGAGGTAGTTCCCCGTCGAGGGTTCGAATCCCCCCTCGGACATGGCTGTTTGTGCTGTCTTTGGTATAAGTTAGTTCATAAGTAGTTTGTAAATTTAGGGACTGATGACCACGCAGTTAAGTCCCACAAGCTTTAAACATTTGAACATTTGTCTTCCTGCAAGTCAAACCCAGCCCCAAATAGATGCAAATTAGATGTCTTAGTTTATCGCTGGAGATTTCCACGATACACCTTTTATATCATTTTTCCATCTGTTTTCACCAAATCTCGGACTTTCTTTCCATCGAGGGATCCCCATACCACCACAGAACGTCCTCCATGGTTGACGGTTGGAATTACGCACTAAGAATCCAATCGTTCCTTCGGTAAACGACGGACATATTAAAGGCGTTTACTTGCAAATATTTCCAGCTTGGATTCATCATTAGACTCTTTTCCAATTCCACGCTGTCCATTGATGGTGCGTATTAGCCCAGTGAAGCCTTTCCTACTTGTTAACAGAGTGCAACAGTGTTTTCCTACAAAACTTGGAGGTTGTTGTCTACCAGTCGCAGTCTCATTTACCGATGTGTCCCACGTTACGTTTAGTTCGGCAGTCAATTCACGGATATTATTGAATATGTTACGTTTACTGGTAACTAGGAAGTAACTTTCCTGGTGTTCTTGCGTTTTCTAATGTTCTAATGTTTGTATAGTCTATGGGACTTAACTACGGGGTCATCAGTCCCTAAACTTACAAACTACTTATACTACTTATGAACTACTTACGAAATAGGACGGCACAAATATCCATGCCCGAGGGTGGATTCGAACCCCCGACCGTAGTGGCCATGCAGACCGTGACTGGAGCGCCTTAGTCCCCTCGGCCACCGCGGCCGGCCTTGCGTTTTCCCGGGTGCTCCTGAGAGATGACGATTTTCATATCAGCCTTATCTCGATGCCGGTGTATGGTTATGACAGAAATCTCCAGTCTCTTCGCTACCTTTCGGACACTATTGCCTTCTTCGTGGAAAGTCATTATCATTATACATGATTCATAAGGAACGTGGCACTTTGTGAACATTTTCAGTTACCATCACAGCGAGTGATATCTTCATGAATATGGAACTGCAAGTGAACAGAATTGCAAACAACGTACCTCTACATAACCATGCGGTCAACTCTCGCCACCTGGCGTGTTCAGCAAAACTGCTTGGTTCAAGCAACGTCGGTTCGCATTGAAATGAGCAATGCCAGTTTTCCCAATTTGTATGTAGATTTACAGTAATTAAGAGTGCAATATTTGTCACTATTAAGCGTTATTTATGCATGATACTCCGCATTCAAACGAATAAGTAACATAGATCGCTTCCATTCTGCTCCGTTGGAATATGCAGCATGGTGTTCCCAAATGTAAGGAGGGTAGTATAGATGAATCTATCCTTCCAGTAGAATGTTGTTCATAGGATGTAAGAATTGGTCTCAACCTTGGAGATATGTTTCTGTATTCACATGGCACTGTGAAATGTACTATATGATGCAGAGCATTTTTAATTTGCACTACTGCCCATTAAAATTGCTACACCAAGAAGAAATGCAGATGATAAACGGGTATTCATTGCACAAATATATTACACTAGAACTGACATGTCATTACGTTTTCTCGCAATTTGGGTGAATAGAACCTGAGAAACCAGTACTCAGAACAACCACCTCTGGCCGTAATAACGGTCTTGACACGCCTGGGCATTGAGTCAAACAGAGCTTGGATGGCGTGTACAGGTACAGATGCCCATGCAGCTTCAACACGATACCACAGTTTATCAAGAGTAGTGACTGGCGTATTGTGACGTGCCAGTTGCTCGGCCACCATTGACCAGACATTTTCAGTTGGTGAGAGATCTGGAGAATGTGTTGGCAAGGGCAGCAGTCGAACATTTAACGTATTCAGAAACGCCCGTACAGGACCTGCAACATGCGGTCGTGCGTTATTCTGCTGAAATGTAGGGTTTCTCAGGGATCGAATGAAGTGTAGAGCCACGGGTCGTAACACATCTGAAATGTACGAGGCCATTGGGATCCAGCACGGCGATCCGTATTGGCCTCCTGAACCCACCGATTCCATATTCTGCTAACAGTTATTGGATCGCGACCAACGCGAGCAGCAATGTCGCGATACGATAAACCGCAATCGCGTTAGGCTACAATCCTACCTTTATCAAAGTCGGAAACGTGATGGTACGCATTGCTCCTCCTTACTCGAGGCATTACAACAAGGTTCCACCCGGCAACGCCGGTCAACTGTTGTTTGTGTATGAGAAATCGGTTGGAAACTTTCCTCATATCAGCACGTTTTAGGTGTCGCCACCGGCGCAAATCTTGAGTGAATGCTCTGAAAAGCTAATCAGTTGCATATCACAGCATCTTATTCCTGTCGGTTAAATTTCGCGACCGTAGCACGTCATCATTGTGGTGTAGCAATTTTAATGGTCAGGAGTGTAATTAGGTGATTAAGAAAATGTAACTTTTGTGTGCAGTAAAGTGTGGTATGAAGTGAAATTTGAAGGAAAGAAAATGTGACTTGAGTCAAAGAGGAGATTGTATATTTTTTAATTGAGTAATGAATGTGACAAATTTCACATTGTCATTCGTGGGCGATTAGTACAGTTGCACACCTGCGTTGAATGGTCAGTATGAAGTTATCAATCAGCTCTGCAGGGATATTTGGACCTTCTTCCATGAGAGTAATATCCAACTCTGCAAGCGTTGTAGGACGTGTTGGTCTGACTGCAGTGCATCTGCTAAGTGCATCCCAGGTGTGCTCAATCGCGTATAAGTCCGGTGAACAAGCTGGCCACTCTATTCGTTCAATTTCCTCAGCTTCATGCATGTTTTCCACCAGTGCAGTTGTCGTCCATCAGACGTTAGTAATAGAACGCAGTACGTTGTTCTCGACGGCGAGTGTTCATCAGAGATGAGAGTATCGTCAGGCGTGCCCCAGGGGAGTGTGATAGGACCGCTATTATTTTCTATCTATTTAAATGATCTGATGGACAGAGTAAGTTGTAATTTGCGGCTGTTTGCTGATGATGCTGTGGTGTATGGGTGTGTGTCGTCTTTAACTGACTGTAATAGCACACAGGATGACTTGGACAAAATTTCTAGTTGATGCGAAGAATGGCAGCTAGACCTCTATGTAGAAAAATGTAAGGTGATGCGCATGGGTAGGAAAAACAATCCCATAATGTTCGAATACAGCATTAGTATGGAGCTTCTTGATGCAGTCGCGTAGTTCAATTATCTAGGCGTAACACTGCAGAGCGATATGAAATGGAACGAACATGTAAGGGCAGTTGTGAGTAAGGCGGACAGCCGAATTCGGTGTATTGGGAGAATTTTGGAAAGATGTACTTCATCTGTAAAGGAGACCGCATATAAAATGCTTGTACGACCACGTCTTGAGTATTGCTCAAGTATTTGGGACCCGCAGCAAATCAGTTTAAAGGAAGACACAGAAGCAGTTCAGAGGCGAGCAGCTAGGTTTGTTACTGGTAGGTTCGACCAGTGCGCGAGTGTCACGGAAATGCACCGGCAACTCAATTGGGGTCGCTGGAGAAAAGACGTCGTTCTTTCCGTGAATGTCTGTTGAAAAAATTTAGAGGGCCGGAATTTGAAGCTGAGTGTAGTACGATCTTGCTGCCACCTACTAACATATGTTGTAGGAGTGGGGGAGGAAGGGCATTAGGTCATAGCGTGGATCAGCGTGGGGAAAGGGAGTCAAATACGGTATGCGAGGCGGAGGGCATGGCACTACAGGATTTGCAAGGTCTTGTAGAAGTTGGGGGAGGGGCGGCTTATATCCAGGCAGGGTGGAAGGAGCAAATGACGCGACGCATGATGGATTTATAGGTGTGAAGGGTAGTGGAAGGGTTGAGTCCCCACGACCGGCCGGCGAGGAATTTAAGCAGGTTTAGGCAGGACATTGCTTTTTCACGGAGGGATTTGAGGTAAGGGGTCCAGGATAGTTTACGGTCGAGGGTGAGGCCAAGGTATTTTAGTTCGGGAGTGTGGCGGATGGGACGGTTGTGGAGGGTATGGTAGAAATCATAGAGACGGACGGAGTGGGTGGTACACCACCATCTCGGTTGCCGTTATGTTGTTGTCTACACTCCATAGAACCGACAGGAAGAAGTCGAACCATTTCAGTTCATTCTGCCGATGACAATACTTCAGAACCTAGCTATCTCAACTGATCGCCTAATTGTTTTAACCACTGTATACAGGGTGGTTCATTGATAGTGACTGGGCCGAATATCTCACGAAATAAGCATCAAACGAAAAAACTACAAAGAAGAAAACTTTTCTAGCTTGAATAGGGGAAAACAGTTGGCGCTATGATTGCCCCTCTAAATGTCGCTGCCATACGTCAAACGGATATCCTATATCAGCTACAATAATCGTTGACTTAGCAGTCACATTCTGTAGGAGTGTTTATCCTTATTGTGTTTATTTGAATGTCTGTCAATTACACGTTCCGCTATTTCATTGGCATTCGGTTCTGACGTGTATTTGGCATCGGAAACAAATGAGTTTGAAGTTAATTTACAATTTACATCATTCAGATTGGTTTCGTTCCCCTTATCTATTTTGGATGAACATGATTAATCAGTTTAATTTGTGAATTAGAGTATTGATTTGATTTGATTTGATTTGCTCAGGGAAGCGAAAACAGTCTTGGTCCAATCCGCCACTGCCCGCACCGAAACTAGGTTTATTGTGCGGTAGCGCTCCCTGTATGCTGAAGATTGGGTGGGTAGATCGCATAACTAATGAAGAGGTACTGAACATAATTGGTGAGAAAAGGAATTTTTGGCATACCCTGATCAAAAGAAGGGATCTTTTGGTAGGACACATTCTTAGACATCGAGGAATCGTAAATTTAGCATTGGAGGGAAGTATGTCGGGTAAAAATCGCAGAGGGAGACCAAGAGACGCGTATAGTAAGCAGATTCAAGTGGATGTGGGTTGCCGTTCTTATGAGGAGATGAAAAGGCTTGCTCAGGATAGAGTAGGGTGGAGGGTGGAGAGCTGCATCAAACCAGTCTCCGGACTGAAGACCATAACACACACACACATCGCTCTCTGTATGTCTAGTAAAGCCGGCCGCGGTGGCCGAGGTGACTGAGGCGCTCCAGTTACGGTCAGCACGGCCACTACGGTCGGGGGTTCGAATCCCCCCTCGGGCATGGATATTTGTGCCGTCCTAGTTCGTAAGTAGTTCATAAGTAGTTTGTAATTTTAGGGACTGATGACCCCGTATTTAAGTCCCATAGACTATACAAACCTTATTATTATATCTAGTAAAGCAAACCAATGCCCTTGAACAGTGCAAGGAGTCCCTTTACCAGTTCTTTATTAGACACAATTTCTTCGGGTCTGGTTGTCCCAAATGTTATGTGCCTTTTACTCTCCAATGCAATGCATTCGAAGATTAGATGTGATGCACTTTCATCACCATCATAACAGATCCTACATTTAGGGTCCTCTTCTGTTATTCCCAATGTATGTAGGTGTTTTTTGAAATTCCCATGGCCTGTCAGCAATCCAACCATGAGTCTAATCTCTGTCCTCTTCAGGCCCAGGATTGCAGAGCTTTTTTAAAACATGGCTTTGGCATCATTACCTTGCCATGTTTTTGTTGATAGACTTTGGTCCAATATTCTACGTGCTGTCTTCTGAGCCAGTTACGTAGCTACCATTTGATCATTGCCTTGGTGATTGTCAGGACAGGTTCCGGTCCAATAAATGGAGTCTCTGCCCCCATCCTGGCTAATCTGTCGGCATGTTCGTTGCCACTGATCCCCGAGTGGCCAGGGACCCACAATAGGTTTATTCTATTGCTTTACCCTAGCTCCACCAGAACCCTGTGACATTCTGCAACTATTTTAGACCTTGTTGCAGGAGCTGCCAGTGATCTCAGGGCTACCTGGCTGTCTGAATAGATATAGATGCTACGGTCTTTGTAGCACCTACGCAAATTCTCCTCCACACACGCCCTGATGGCAGTGATTTCGGCCTGGAATACTGAGGCCAGTTTCCCTAGAGAAGTGACGCCCTCTAGACTTGGCTGCAACCCGTATACCCCGGCCCCAGAATTAGAGTATACTTATATAGGCGGTGTTTGGAGGGTCAGACACACCTTCCTATGTTTTTAAGTTTTGTAACTTTTAACATCCATTTGCATATTCCCACGACCTTCCTTCCTTCTCTCCCACCCCACACCTTTCGTTCTACAGACAGCTGCCTGGATCACCGCTTTGTGTCGTCTTCATTTCTCCCCAAACACCTTTCACCTGGCTGTTCCGAACCAACATACATTTTCCACAAAGGTATATATGTGCTCCAGACGTCACGGTTAAGTCCAAAGATCCTCTTTAACACTTGATTGATATTGCGGGTCAAATTTTGGGGATCAGAATCCATTCCAACTGGCAACTCAGTATTTGTCTACCTTCATACGATCTTCGTCAACAGTGCCCTTGCGTTGATGGAAGTAAATTATTAAATGTTCCAAGGTAAATATCAATTTGGCCTCCGAAAGCACTATAGTACAGGAACTGCTTCAATCGAAGTCACTTGCGATATCCAGCATGTCACAGACAGATGTGTAATACTAGGTAGCTGATCACCTACATACTTCCATTATCTCTCAAATGGATCAAAATTTTACCACAAATTCGTTTGTAGCTGCTTGTATACATAATTTTACATATGGTAGTAACTCGTCCTCGAAATTATCAATTGCAGACTGCTACTGAATCATTTCGACAGTTAGCTGCATTGAGCTACGTGTGCGTTACATGTGCGTTTGTTTACATTAGTATTCCTCTCTTGCAATTTAAAAGTGGTTAATCACATACTACTGTTGCATTATACGTTACTTTTCGGAAATCTGAGGCGCATAATAGTGACATTTACTGTAGAGGGTACATCATGGAAGCGCTACATAACTGGCCAGCTATGAACTTTTTGTTGCTAGTAGAGCATAATAATTTTAAGGATTATTTTTTCAATATTTTTCTCAGTATATGCGCACTGTTATTTATCGTGGTATTTTTATAACTTCAAATAAAAGTCATGCATTAATGGGTTAAAGCAGGCTTGAGATTCGGCTGACTCAAATGAAACAGCTGAATTTCTCGTACAGTGCAACGTTGTGATTCGTCTGCTACCGCATATATATATGTTAACAAGTGATATGTATTGTGCTGAAAGCTGAAATAAACAGATCACATGATACAGAAGAAACAGTTGTTTCCTCAAAAATGGAGTCCCGAAAGATCGATCTTGGGTCCTTTTCTATTCTTAATATATATTAATTACTTGCCATTCTATATTCACGAAGATGCTAAGCTAGTCCTTTTTGCTGACGATAGAAGTGTATCTATCACACCTGACAAACAGGAATTAAGTTATGAAATTGTCAATGATGTCTTTCAGAAAATTATCAAGTGGTTCTCTATAAATGAACGCTCATTACACTTTGATAAAACCCAGTATATACAGTATCATACAGTAAATGGCATGACACTATTAATAAATTTAGACTTTGAACATAAATCTGTAGTTCAGGTAGAATATTTAAAAATTTTAGGTGTTTGCATTGACGAGGGATTGAATTGGAAGAAACACATTGAATATCTGCTGAAACTTTTGAGTTCAGCTACTTATGCTATCAGGGTCATTGCAAAGTTTGGTGATATAGATCTCAGTAAATTAGTTTAGTTTGCCTATTTTCATTCACTGCTTTCATAAGAGATCATATTAGGGGCAATTCAACGTTGAGTAAGAAAAGTATTCATTGCACAAAAGCGTGTAATCAGAATAATTGCTGGAGCCCACCCAAGACCATCCTGCAGACATTTATTTATGGATCTAGGGGTCTTCACTGTAGATCCACTATATATATATATTCACTCATGAAATTAGTTATTAGCAATCCGACGCAATTAAAAAGTAATAGCAGTGTGTATAGGTACAGTACTAGGAAAAAGTGTGATATTCATTATTGAAGATCAAAATATCCACGGGTGTACTGCCGGTCTATAGTGTCCAACGGGCAGTGCCCGTTGGACACTATAGACCGGCAGTACACCCGTGGATATTTTGATCATCAAATACTCCGGGAGAAACTGAAGAATCACATTCATTATTGAAGTTTAACTTTTGCACAGTAAGGGGTGAAATATGCTGCCACAAAAGTCTTCGGTCACTTACCGAGTAGCGTCAGAAATCTGACAGATAGCCAACTGGTGTTTAAAAAGAAATTAATGGAATTTCTGAATGGTAACTCCTTCTACACATTAGATGAATTTTTAAATAAAACTTCAAAAAAATTTAAAAAATGAAAAATTAAAATGTAAAATTAAAAAGTCCTTAAAATATTGCCATGTATAGACACCATTTACTAAACTGACACTTTCCACATCATTACGAAATGTCGAGTATATGATCTATGGAATAACACCGTTGCGTTCTTGTACCAGTACGTATCACGTATTGGGAAACACACGTTAATTACATATTGAACGGCGTTACGACTTGTAGCAAAATGTTCAAATGTTTGTATAGCTTATGGGATCATCAGTCCCTAAACTTACAAACTACTTATGAACTAGCTAATCCATGCCCGAGGGGGGATTCGAACCCCCGACCGTAGTGGCCGTGCAGACCGTAACTGGAGTGCCTCAGTCCCCTCGGCCACCGCGGCCGGCGACTTGCAGCATATACTGTCCATTGTAGCCCTTTTCTTCTGTCTTGACATCGATACCTCAGTTGGAAAATTACGGACGTATGAGAGACTTCAGAGAGTACGTTATTTTGACATGCCTTACAACGTTTGGAATTCGACAACGATAATAAACGTCAACAAATATGCAGGGACGAGTTCAGATGCTCTTTCGCAAGGAGTGGGTACTGATTGTGAGCCCACCGCGTCGACGCTCTCGCGCTGTTTCGCGCTCATCGCACCGGAAGCAATATCAGGCTGTACAAGTGCGGCTGCAATTGTGCGCGCTCGGAACCGAAATTTGGCGAGCTCGGCGAGTGACGGCGGCGGCGGCTTTCAAATTAGCCGGCGCCTGCGTAATGAGCCACGACCCGCGCCTCAAAGGGCTGCCGATATTACGTCTGGCACCAGCGCCAGCGCGCATGCGCACTCGCTGCCGACGCCCAGGACGGGGCGCCGCTCTGCTG
This sequence comes from Locusta migratoria, assembly GCA_026315105.1. Lineage (NCBI taxonomy): Eukaryota > Metazoa > Arthropoda > Insecta > Orthoptera > Acrididae > Locusta > Locusta migratoria. The sequence goes on along the minus strand of CM048748.1, from coordinate 23,455,882 downwards.
CACACACGCGTCTCCTGTACACCTGTGTCAATCCAGTTGTCTTTACTGTAGTACAGGCCGACGTGACAAATGTTCACTGCTCACAGAAATTAGGGATCAGCTGAGATACCCACGTTCTGGAGTACTGTCATCTGCAGAATGAATTCAGATGGTTCGACGTATTTCTGTCGATTCTACGGTGTGGAGACAACAACAATGCGGCAACCGAGATAGTGGTAGTAACGGAAAGTTACTGCAGAGGAGGTTGTGAGACGTTACTGCTGTATCGCCTCATTACTTCACTCGCGCTAAATTCACCGAAAGCCGTGCTTTGTTGTACTAACCAAGTACAATGGTTATGTGAGAATTTACATATGTTTAGAAGTACTGAGTGCCTAATTCACTCCGCATATTTATCAGTAGCAATGCCGTAGAAGCAGGGATGGCGAGTTATTGAGGTTTTTATTCATCATAAATATAGCCGTGTCACTATCCTCTGTGTCCTTTCTACATCTACATAGATACTCTGCAATTCCATTTAAGTGCCTAGCAGAGGGTTCATTAACCAGTTTCATAACTTTTCTCTACCGTTCCATTCTCTAATAGCGCACGGGAAGAAAGAAAACTTAAATCGTTCCGTTTTCCATCTGATTGCACTTATTTTATTGGGATGGTCATATCTCCCTAAGTAGGTGGGTGCTAGCAAAAGTAAAAGTCGGTGATTGAAACTTCGCAAGCAGATCACGCCGCAATGAATAACGTCTTTCTTTTAATGATTTCTACCCCAATTCGTGCAACATTTTCGTGACGCTTTCCCCATGTAACGTGATAAAACGAAAAGAGCTGCCCTTCTCTGAAACTTCTCAATATCTTCCGTCAGTCCCACCTGGTGAGGGTCCTACAATGGGCAACAGTACTCCAGGAGAGGACGCACAAGTGTGATGTACGCAGTCTCTTTGGTGAAGCTGGTGCATCTTCGAAGCTTTCTGCCAGTGAAACGTAATCTTTGGTTCGCCTTCTCCACAGTATTCTCTCCAGTCTAAGTTTTGTTAATTGTAACCCTAGTTATTTGCTAGCATTTACGACCTTAAGGTTTGACTCATTTATCGTGTAAATGAATTTCAGCTGATTTCTTTTAGTGGTTACGTGTATTACTTCACACTTCTCATTATTTAGTGTCAATTGCCAGTTTTCGCACAATGTGGAAACTTTAACTAAATCGCTTTGCAGCTGCTTTTGATCCTCTGTTGACTTCACTAACCGATAAACGACAGCATCATCCGCGAACAGTCTAAGGGGGCTATTCATATTGTCTCCTAAATCGTTAATAAACACAAGAGTAGGGGACCTATAACGCTTCCCTGTGGAACGCCAGATATCACTTCTGTTTTACTCGATGACTTACCGTCAATTACAACGAAATGTGTCCTTTCTGATAGGAATTCGTGAATCCAATCGCACAATTGGGGAGGTATTCCTTTCCCTGTATGAAAGAGAGAGCAGTTTAACTTGGGTATTTAGATCTGCATGGGTAATTATACAAGGTATATTGTAGTGTGGGCTGTATTTAGCAGAAGGCAGGTTTCCTGGTAGCAAAGATATTGCTTTCGGCTTCGAGTTGATCAAAGGTTTTCGCATGCTTTGGCGAGCAGTCGATCTCAGGCAGAGGGTGGCCAGAAAGCAAGCAGATGGAACGGAGCCACTGGTCCCCCAATGTGAGTGCGTCTTCCCCCAGGAAGTTGACACCGGGAACCGTTAGCAAGTTACGATACCATGTTAGCAGAGTTGGCGAAACCTTGGACCTTCCTGGACGTCTGTGACACTGGCTGCACAATTTCTGCAATTTGTGGTAAGAAATACTTCGAATGTGATCATTTTAATGTCTTAAAATGATTTGCAGTTGGCGATAGATGTGGTGATAGCAGGCGGAGAGGCTAGAGTCAATTCTTTATTAAAATTTCATTGAAAACGTATACGCACCTGCGTGCTTGTTTAGTTAATCCATTCAGTTAGTGTGGAGATCAGGAGTTTTTCTAGGCAATGTAGTGGTACAGTGATCCATTCTGGTGGAGTTACAAAAGCGAGGGCGATGTGTATGGTATTACCACCCACGTGGAACAACGAAGTGCAGCAAAAGATAAATGATGTGCTTGCTCCTTCGGAGCGAGCACCATTACGTGAACTATAATGAGCAATAATGGACCTCTTGCGGGTTTACCACCAACGCGGCTCGACTGTGAATAAACCAGTGAATTTTAGTCAGTTTAATATGTCGCCTTAGTGACCACCCTCCCGAGATTGTGTACTTATTTGAAATTATATTGTGTTATAAATATTTGTGGGCAATGTAGCGAAGTGTCTCGTGGAGCATAACAACTTTTAGATTGTGTGTGTGAGCGGCGGCATGTGTAACGGAAATTCCTGCACTCCCTTTCCCAGTAGGGACACAGAACAAAGAATTCTTTCAAATTTTCATTGAGATATTTTCTTTCAGTAAGAGATCTATATTTTTCACTAGTTGAATTTTTACGCATAAATTTTTCTGCTCCCCCCTGTTTCTGGGCTTAACATATGTTTTTTTTTTTTTTTTTTTTTTTTTTTTTTTACGCAAATTCACTCTCGTTATATATAAATACCCAAGGTTTCGAGTATGTTAATTATGAGATAACGGCCTCCTATCCTCCTTCTTATGCTGATAAGAAAATGTCTATTTCAAATAATTACTAAAAAAATTTCATAACTGTTATGTAGCATATTCCCTGGGCGTTAAACATCAACGTATCCTTTCCCCTTGAGCAAGCATATTGGTGTCATTTACAATACAGTTTGCGTTATCCGTTGCGCCATAATTTGCTATTAGACTGAATCTCGGACGTAATAACAGAGTGTTTCTCTTAACAAATATGGCTGAAACCGATTTGGCTGGTCAATAAGGATAAACCCTACATAAATGCCGAGCCTATTTCATGTAGCACGAATCGAAGCCCTGGCTGTCAAAACACAGTGCTAGGGTAGGCGCACGTCCAGAGGAAGTAGGGCAAAATTAAGGCGAGTAAAAAAATTAAATGAGGGAAAATCTTATACGGGTACGTCACAGTGGGTGTTGACTTGAGTTTCCTCTACCAAACGTATTACACAACCAGTTGGGTTCAGGTACTGCAGCGAGCAAGTAGTGCCATGCAACATCTTCGTGACTCACCCGAAGACATGACATGATATAGAGCGTCATAGGAAGAGGACAGACACAGAGGGAGGTTGAAACATTCCTCCCTCAATTTTATTATTTTAATTTAAATTTTTAAATCAGTATAAATTTTTGCCAGTAAATGTGAGCACGAAATAGAATAACTGTAAAGAGTTGTTGGGAGAAATATTTCAATACTGGTTATGTAGCAAAACCATCTATCTATTGAAGTGAATCTACTATGCTTTACTTTTAGAGAAATTAGTGAACTACGCACCAAGAAAGTAGTTAAAATCCTTTTCTAACCTGGCTGATACTGATAAGCAACTTGAACCTAACTGTTGGAGACATTATCACTATTGCTGATTTTGTAAGTAAGTTTCTGTCTAGTTGATCTGTTACTAATCGAAAATGGTAAGTCGTTCGTAATTTCAGGGTCGCAGTTAGAATAATTATTTAATAAAAGAACGTGATAAAAATGGGTCTAATTGTACACATCTCCAACAATTATATTCGTAAATCAGTGTGACTCGTTATTCTTTCGTCCTGAAATATAAATTGCATCACAGTTAAATGAAAAATGTGAAAGGAAAAATAAGTGTGGTGTCGCACAAGTATAAAGTTCGCGCCACCTACTTTCGCCGCGCGCCGCCATGCACGCACGGCGCGGCGTTCTTACGATGACAGCCACGAGCGCCCTCTGTTGCAACTCCGCTCGTGGCAACCACTGAATGACATCGTTCACTTGGGACTGAGATAGGAACCAGTTAACACTTGGGATTCAGATAGGCACCAGTGACGACTTGGCTATCGGACAGGCACTAGGCAGGCCTCTAGCTCAATTATGTATCAGCATTCTGCAGTACTGAGCTATGTAAAAGTTAAGTATTACTAAGTCTCTAAGAAATATATATCTCGTTCTAATTTACTCTAGTGTTTCTAGTTTCTGCTGTCCCACTGGCTGGTCACCTCCTACCGGCACAAGCGTGCATCCTTTATTCCTGTGTCGGTTAAATTCTACTCGGCCACCGACACCTTCGACGGAAACGAGACACAAAAGCGGCGACGAGGCTGGGACACAAAAATAAGGTTCCAATCTCACTTCACATAAGTACTCGGACAAATTTCGGTAAACTCACGAAACAATTACTATTCAAATAAATGAAGCAAGTCTACATATACATCACATTCAAAGTTCAGTTTCCTTTGTGAAATCTCATTAACTTCATACAGTCGAGATCATGTCATAAATTCAGTTCATCATTTCAACTACAACTTTCTCATCGAGATATATCGTACAGACATTTTCACAATTCATCAGTGCGTATACAGGCGTAATATGGAAGAGACGTTTACTAGACGAAAGAATAATACGGAAGAAAAAAAATGGCGTCACTACTCCTTTCTCTTAAAAGAAACAATAGTTAAATCTATGTATTATTCTAATTGCTCTTTGTTCAGAGTTATACCCGGGCCGCTGAAACATTGCACTTGACGTTTCGCGTTACGGCGAGTTAAGTTGGCTACACTGCTTTAGCGACGTTGCAACACTAGCCTCTATACACACAGCAGACGAAACGGTTTTCAGTTGCATCTCCTAAATGTATGGTGTAGGCAGTAAAAGTGCATATAATAATTTGTTATTGAGCAGCAATTGATTAACGGCATATTAATGAAGACCAGAGCACAACAATGCATACGCTTTCAATAACGAAGCAAAGCAATATAGGGAAAAAAAACATTACATCACGACGGATGCGAAATAAACAATAATGAAGCTAGTAACTTCTCTCTCTACGTTTTATAATCAATGATTTTCACTCACCAATTTACTGCGACAATGGTACAATTACGTCTAGCTCCCCGTCTTCACTGTTGTCGTCACTGCCAAAATCGTCATCAGCAAGACAAATCATTAACTGTACATGATCCCTTCCATTGTTTATACTGCCCGAATCAGTTTTTCAACGTGCTCGACCCTTTTATTTATTTATTTATTTATTTTCAAGATGCAGCATCCACATTGGCAACAGCTTCATGCAACAGCTTTTCCACCTCTGTTATTGTGAAAGACTTATTGTTCCTTAAGTAATTCTTCACGTCACGCCATACCAATTTTATAGCGTTAAAACAGCAGTGAAATGGGGCCAGATTTATTACACTGTGACGCTGCTCCTTTGCGATTTCGTCTACTGTTTATGTGGGTGTAATGGGCTTATTTTGTTTCACGAGCGATTATAAAAGAAGTTTTGACATTGATGTATCTGCAGCATTATTTCTTTCTTATAAACACTGCACATAACTTCTTTCCAATCGTTTGAAGCGAGAATGAACTTCCTGCTCAGAGCATATGCTTCGTTTATTGATACGAAATTGAGAACTTAGAAAACGTCACTAGACAAATGTCTTTTCTATGACATTATCCAATTACTTGAACTCGGAAAGTCGAGTTAACCCACTCACAGAAAAGCAAATCGCAGCGAAAAAAAAGCACACACAACATAAACACGCGATAAACACAATACACAATTTTGTTTACGCTAGAACTGAACAAAGCCGGCAACGCGGGAACTGTGACGTCACGGCACGTGACCACTGGAAGCTGTGATTGGATCGTTCCTAGCGTCTAGCGCCTCGCGCTTCTTGCTCTTCACTTGTTATTTGTAAATGTCAAGTGCAAAGTTTCAGCGGCCCGGGTACAGTCTTTGACTTAAGTTTTTCAAAGAATATTGCGTCTTTAAGAATTTAGGGACACATTGAAAATGACACGAAATTACAAATATATATATATATATATATATATATATATATATATATATATATATATATATATAAGCATAATTAATTTAAATATGGGCAAATAAATATTGTTTTGTATGTGGAGGCGCATGGAACACTACAAGGTGGCTGCAGATATTGGAGTGTCCCAAAGTGTAATTTCGACGAACAGTAAGAAGAAGGCAAGTCCAAGGCCGTCCACGGGTAACATCGGCAGGAAATGACCATTATCTCCAGTTAACAGTCCGTCGAGACAGGAGGCTGAATCCAACTCAATTTCAAGGCACCCTCCAGGCAGCAACACGACTCGCAGTATCAGCACAAACAGCCCGAAATCGCCTTCTGGAATGTGGCCTCTACGCACGGAGGCCTTTGGTGTGTGTCCCATTGAAACTAAAACAATGGAGACGCGTGGACGCGGGTTATCATGGAGCAGAATCACTTCCTCCATGAGCATGCCTAGCCGTTTGCTCTTGATTGACTAGCCTAGGCTACGGAGTGTCTCACACTACACGTCGCTGCTGCACAGCACTTAATCTTTATCCTACGGATGTTTGGAAAATTATAAAACCCATCCCAGTGCTGCATCAATAAAATGGGTTGGAAGCGTTGTCAGGATGGATGGCGGAACGGTGAAGGCTTGTGGGCGCCCTAGGAAAGGGTGGCTGAATGCCAAATAAAAGATAGGATGCAAGTTGATATTTGGTATATTCTGAAATACGGGATACATGGCGGGACTCGCCCTGGGAATGAATGCCAGACTAAACGGATTAGAAAACGGAAAAGGTGATGGTTACGGTAATGGTTATGGTTCACATAGTTGGTGGCTGATACCGAACAGCCGCTAGGCGGGAGCGGACGGCATGCGGCCGTTCGCCCCGCACAGACGCTGAGCCTCTAGAGTGCGTCTGTTCTGTACGAGAACTCAAGCTGAAGAGCGCGAAGGAACTGATTCTCACACTTCTCAGTCCTCCAGCAGTGGCACACGTTATCAAACGTGGGTGTCTGCTATTGGCTCCACGGTAGCATGGAAACGTCAGTAGTTTCAGCACGGACGCCAGAAGGGTGGCGTGATTTTAGAATCAGCATTCAATACTGGTTCTGGCCGGCTCTGTCCTGCAAGGTGGACAGCCTTGGTAGAACACTTGTAAAACTTAGGCGAAGTTTTGAAATAAAATTTTGAATTATTTCCCTAACCTGTTTTAGACTGGCTGGTCATCCTGTACACTGCTAACGGTTTTTCCGTGCTCGAGGAATTCGACAAGTATCGGACCTCGGACGTCTAAATGGACGGTGGCGTCTCCTTGCCTGCTGAGGGCACAGCCTATATGTCGTACTGCGTTATCCTAAAGCGGCATAATCAAATTGCAAACAGTTTGGTTGTTAAGACGTTTCGTACCTTTTATTTGAACATCCATAGTATATATATAGGGTGCATCAAAAAGGGTGGTACAAATTTACATGGTTGAAAGTGCACGATAATAACAGCAAAAATGTCCCATTAAACGTGGGTCGGCAAACGAGCCGTTTTCGAGATAATTACGAATGTATTCAGAATGAAACTTTCACTCTGCAGCGGAGTGTGCGCTGAGGTGAAACTTCCTCGCAGATTAAAATTTTGTGCCGGAACCGGGATTCGAACCTAAGACCTTTTAGTCTGGAAACATCCCTTAGTATATGATTAATCTATGTCTCCACCATCCTATCTTCCAGGAGTGCAAGTTTCACAGTAGAACTTCTAACTTTGGAAAGTAGGAGGCGAGGTACTGGCAGAAGTAAAGTTGTGAGGACGGGCCGTGAGTCGTGTCGGAATAGCTCAGTGGTAGAGCGCTTGCCCGCGAGAGGCATAGGTCCCGGTTTCGAGTCCCGATTTCGGAAGACAATTTTAATCTGCCAGGAAGTTTCATGAATGAATTGGTTCCAAGTCGCCACTGACGTCATTGTAAACATCGTCCTAGTAACTACACATTAATTTGAAATTTATACTTTACTATTACGATTTACATCACACTTAGTTTTCACCGATTTTATTCTCATCATCGTCCTAGTTAGTACAAATTAAATTGAAATTCAGAGTTTACTATTAGGTTTTACATCGCATTTAGTTCATATTTCACGTATGGGTTATCTATTAAAGGAGAGTGTCTTCCTTGCATCTGGATGCAATACTCAGCTCATCTCTGTAATGAATTTGGAATTCTTTCTAAAACCAATTCCGGGATCATTTCGGAATTCTTGACACGCGTGTACAACTCTCCACTCCAGTTCTTCAACCATTATAACGGGTGTGCTGTACACTTCGCTTTTGAGGTGGCCTTAGCTACAAAAATCCAAACGATGTAGGTAAAGTGATCTTGGAGGTCCGCCTCTTGCTATCCATCTTTGGTCGTACCTGCACGTTAGACGCCGTCTCACAGCAGCGGCAAAATGTGCCGCAGCTGCATCTAAATAAACTAGGACGACGTTTACAATAAAGTCAGTGAAATGCGAACGAAATGCGATGTAAACCTTAATAGTAAAATCTACATTTCAAATTAATGTTTTCTAACTAGGACGGTATTCACAGTGACGTAAGTGGCACCTTGGAACCATACATTCGTAATTATGTCACGAATAGCTCGTTTTTGCTTCTATTATCGTGTACTTTCAACTGTATAAGTTCGCGCCATCCGTTTTTATTCACGCTGTATAGAGAGAGTCCGAACGTTTGGACCCGTATAAAATGTTTTAAACGTTTGTAGAACTAAGCTTACAAACTACTTATGAACTAGCTAATACTAAGGACGGTACAAATATCCATGCCCGAGGGGGGATTCGAACCCCCGACCGTAGTGACTGAAGCGCCTCAGTCCCCTCGGCCACCGCGGCCGGCGTATAAAATGTGCTTAAATTATTGTTGATAGATGTCTCTTAGAAATGAGACCATGATCCATAGCATAATTATGTGACTGACGTTTCGTCGTCTACTGCCACAGACATCTTCGGAAGCTGTAATACAGCGGATTCTTTATGCCTATGGTGGCAGAGTCGTCTGTCGCATGCTATGGAGCTAGCAGTAAAGAGTAACGACGTCTTGCATTGAGGTTCACAGTTACTTTATCTTCAGTCCTTCTTCCGTTCCGTTGAAACTAGTCTCAGTACACAGCGTTTCCCGGGTTCTTATTTATTCCATTCTTCTTTAGATCCATCTCCTCTCTCTCTCTCTCTCTCTCTCTCTCTCTCTCTCTCTCTGTCATTCGTCTTTCTCTCTCTCTCTCTCTCTCTCTCTCTCTCTCTCTCTCTCTCTCTCTCTCTCTGATCATCTCATTTCACATGTTTACCTACATATCAAAAATTGCATATAACTGTATACTGGAACGGACGATTTAAATTTTTCTCCGGTCTTACAATGCTTATTGCTGCCATATTTTTGGCCTCCGTTGACATCAAAGACCTTACTGTTACAATCACTGGATTGTCTCGATAGCAGCTGTCGGAAAATAAGTACCAAACTATGACCTTCATATCTCTAAAATGACGACACCTAAAAACAAAAAGACCAGCGTCATATTCTGTCCCCCGTTGTCCCATGCAACTTTTGTCCCACAAACGTTTCAGCTCCTGTCACACTTTCGGAGTTATTCTCGGTGGCAATAATTAGTGACTGAATCTGTGTATAGTGAAAAGTAATAGCCTTATAACACTGCCTTGCGGCGAACCAGAATTACTTATACGTTCGAAGATATCTCTCCGTTGGGCGTTACATGCTGTGTTCTGTTTACTAGAGACTCTTCAGTCCAGGCGGGCAGTTAGTGTGACATACCTCACTTATACCCGTGCTTTGTTCATCCGGTGAGAGTACGGAACCGTAGCGTACGTCTTTCGGAAGTCAAGAAACACGGCATCTACTGGGACACATTACACTTCATTAACGGTATATGTACAAACTGATTTTGTCATTTCAGCAGCATATGAAAAGATATATATGTTTTCTAATAACAAAATATGATTGATATCGATGCAAATTTCGTAAGCTGTAAATTACTTTACTCTTTTAATCATTGCTAGAAAACATTGGTAAATACCCATGTTTAGCTTATAAATGGACAGAATAAATAGTTGTCTTACTGCAACAAGTAATCGATTGAAACCACCTGATTTACAACTGGATTTCTGGTATGAAGTTGTGTTAGTTACTGAATTAGCTTAAAGTACTACTTTAGCTCTTATTGTTACAAGATAAAATGTTCAAATGTTTGTAGAGCTTAAGGGACTTAACTACAGGGTCATCAGTCCCTAAACTTACAAACTACTTATGAACTAGCTAATACTAAGGACGGCACAAATATCCATGCCCGAGTGGGGATTCGAACCCCCGACCGTAGTGGCCGTGCAGACCGTGACTTGCGTCCCTCAGTTCCCTCGGCCACCGCGGCCGGCTGTTAGAAGATAACGTCCAACACAGGTTGTCTGGGAAAATATGTCTTAAAAAGCTTAAAAACTTGTTTGATTTTTCGGCAAAACGGTATATTTGAAAGTGACAAAGCTTGAAGAAGCTACTGATTTGATGTATATTGTGTCTTTTTTTTTTTTTTTTTTTTTTTTTTTAATTTTTTAGCTGCTATACATTTATACTTCAACATTAGCTTCCCAGAATAACCATTAATTTTGTTGTAAGGTATGTTGACCTCGAAGCGTAATTAACAGCAGGTAGAGAGTATATCGCGATTGCTTTTACAACAGTGGGTGAGGTTGAAACTCCACAACTCAGCTGAAATTGTAGGCCGCTAAAATCTCGCCGCTCACCGCATTCCAGAGACGCGCAGGAAACATCGTCCTGACTTTGACCCGCGCAGATTAAATTAAGCCAGCCGCTCCACGGTCGCTTTTTGTGAGATAAAGTGTTTCCGCCAAGAGCTTCTCTAAAATTTATGTGACTCACTTAAAGAGATTCATAATATCGTTTTGCATCATATTTCGCTATCAAAGGGACGTTAATGTTAGCTGCTCTCTTTTTAATGCGCTATAATTTTTCTTTTGACGACTAATTGGAGAACCGGTCTGGTTCTAGTTCAGTTTTTACTTCTTGAGTACAACGTAACTCTTGTAGAATAACCACAGGGACAACCGATTTCAAAACATGTACTTGGATACTTTATTCATTTACAAGTATTCTCTAGAACTGCTTCCAACATCTGATTTTCTTACAAATGAATTAATCTGCTAAATATTTGAGTTTAAGTATACAACCGAGAACATTTTTAGAAATAGTTTGTAACAGCATTTAAAGCTTGTTGGAAGTCACTAACAGCTTTTGTTAGCAAACACCTGAAGAATATAGGGTAATTTTTGCTTGTTTTCAAGCATCTCATTGTTTACGATCTCATATCTCCAGTACTATTAGTCGTGCCAATATATGATTTTACAATTACATTCAATTAGATATGCGAATAATACCTCCAAGGTACAGAGAAGTAATCTCTATCTATAAAAAAGCGAAAGGAGACTCATTCACTCATTGACTAAACAGGAAATCTAAATAATTACTTCACCTATGAGGCTGATGAGGCAGGATTGTAGTTTGTAGGTAGAAGACGTCAGCTAAGAAAGGATTTTGCGATAGGGCCGATAGTTCAGTAGATATGACGTCATAAACAATGAAAACTTCCCTGTCTTGCGGCACGTGATAGTGTGACTTTATCAATCCACTATTTGAGAAGCAGAGCACCTAGCAACTTGCAACAAACTTTAAACATAATTTCTAACCTTTTGGAAACTTTTCCTCGCTGACAACCATAGCAAAATGATGAAAGGAAAAAAGTTTCTCGCTTACTACTTTTCTGCAGTTCACGGAGTAAAACGACAGCATTGGGTATAACGTTGCAATTTCTACGCTGCATTATTGTAGCCGCAGGAAATTTTAAATTCATACTGCTGAATTTACCTTCGAAATTTATCACATTACGACACGTAGTTTATGAGATATGAGGATATAAAAAGAAACATTAATGAAAAACCGCTCCATTACGCACCCAGTTTTAATGTATTACTTCTTTACTACTAATTGTATTCGCAACAAATTCTATAGACGTACCTCACTTACACAAATGAATATACATCTGAAAATTATACAGTTGTATAACATATAATTCAATAAATATGAGATCATATACACTGCGATGGGTAAAATCTTTTCCCATCAGGCACCACGCTGTATTACATTTCTTTTTTACTGCTAAGACACTTCTGTATTCCAGTGAGATTAAGGAAATTCCTGAAATATGACAGTGCTGTTGAGAACTTTGAAGCAACGTTCAACTGTGAAGCGCATATCGCTGTAGGAAGAAGCAATAGACTTCTATAGAGTGACAAGCAAAGGAAGAGAATGAAACAGTGCACAACCGACGAATACCCATTATTTCCGATAGATCTGGCTTTTAACGTTAAGAGGCTGCAGTTTGCAGTGAGACTTGTATTTCCTATTATCTATATCTACGAATGTGAATGTTCGGTGTACGTTTATCACGTCTGAACCACAAGACATAAAGAGCTACAAATTTCTACAGTTACTAATGTCTACCCGAGGAAGACTTTAGGCACGGTTTTATGGCGATATGATAGCTATTTATGTATATATATTAATGTGAATTTCTGTTCGGTGTACGCTTATCACGTCCGAACGACAAGACGCAGAGACTTAAATATCTGTAGTTACTACTTTATACCTGTGGAAGGTTTAAGGCACGGCTTTATAGCGATCTGGTAGATATTTAGTAATTTGAAGAATATAACGCGAAATGCGGAACAATAATTACTCTTTGAAAATTATATTTACTATTTGAAAATGGTTTTATTGGTTGCATTGTTGCTTGATGGTTGATAATAATAAAAGGGTGGAGTATATTGGGATGGAAAGTTATGGGTGTATATAAAATTCTACGTGTGTGTGTGTGTGTGTGTGTGTGTGTGTGTGTGTGTGTTAATATTTCGCTTTGCAGCGAAAACCACAGAACGCAAACGAATGGTCTGTGTGTAATTGTTGTCCGAAGTCTCCCGTTGTACACCATATCAGTTCCATACCGATAGCTATGAGGGGGTGGACGATATGGTGGTTGAAAGTCGTCAAATTATTATAAAAATTGGACTGAAGGCCAGCGATGACGTTTGTGACTCTATAGCAAGGAGGTTATATACAGCGAAATGTGATGCCACAGACCATATCTTTGGTCTATGCGTGCTACAATGTCTTCAGTTCTTTCTCTGTAAGGATAAGCATACGAATAAGAAATATAAGAATACATAAATAGTACACTACTGAAAGATAAGCTATCATAATCAACCAAGACGCGAGCGGAGCCGCGGGTTTAAGCTCGTAATTAATAATCAGGAGGCAGTCTACTCAGTACTGTGGAGTGTATCTGAAATCTCCATGTTTCTCACACGGATAGCTTTATTTCGCTTGCTCAGGGCTGGGCTCACCACAGAAAACATTCATATTATATCCTGGGCAAATCACAAGAAATATTGTTGACAGTCAGGAACGAAAGAAGGAAGGAAGGAACATTATTGTTTAACGCCCCGTCGACAGCGTGGTCGTTAGAGGCGGAGCTTACGCTCGGGTTGTTTGGGTAAGGATGGGGAAGGAAATCGGCCGTACCCTTTGAAAGGAACCATCCCGGCATTCACCTGGAGAGATTTAGGGAAAACACAGAAAACGTAAATCTGGATGGATGGAGGCTGGTCTGAACCACTGTCCTACGAAATGTGTTACCACTGCGCCACCTCGCTCGGGGTTGTTTTAGTCAAGTTCTGAATTAAATGTAAGTTACATATCATGTGTACTTCTATTTCTGTCTTTGCTTGTTTGGATACTGTACTTGAATTTTTGTACATTATGCAAGACAGCCTTAGTTTTTATGTACTCTCTGATAAATATAAAAAGTTTTCAGAAAAAAGGAGATGGACAGAGAGAATGGATAGAAGAAGTACTAACGCAAGGCTTAAATAAATACTCAAACAACGCCGGGTTTTCACCTAGATAATTATAACATCACGCCTGATGCTAAAGATTCATGACAGTCGTTTTGATAGTGATGCAATGGTGGGCGTAACATGTTGCAGTATTGTCGTATGTAGCTCAAATTTCCTGGTTACTGATGTTCCATATTTTTTTTTTTCGCAGGAAATGGATATGAATTCGAAGGTCAAACAGCGTGAAGTGATTGAATTCTTGACACAGGAAGCGAGCGGACTTGCTCACATTCATCGAAGGCGAAAAATATTTCGGAGACAGCACGATTGTCAATAGCAATGTTTAGAGATGGGTGAAGAAGTTTAAAGATGGAGACTGAAGACCAGTGGAAGAATCGTAATTACGAACACTGACGTAAATCACCAAAGACTGGATGAACTGATTCGTGCGGGCAGACGAATCACAGCTGGTGAGCTTGATCCACAAGGTACTGTGGCTGCTATGCCGTGAGTAAAAAAGTAGGGTAGTGAAAGTGTTTGGGAAGTAGGTACAGAGGTAGATGACACGTGGTTTGAAAGATACGAGAGTGCTCTGAGAGTCTCGATGCATTTGAATCTAGCGAAGAGTCGTTGTTCTCAGATCTAGTCTGACTGATTAAACAAGGGTATACGCTTACAATCGAGAAACAAAGTATCAGTCGAAAAGTGGCATCACTTCTCTTATCCTTACAAAGGCCATACAATGTCGGTGGTACAGCACAGGAGACCATCAAGATTCGTAATTCTTACTGTGCTGTACCACCAGATTGTGTGGCCTTCCTAAGGTCCACAAAGAGAACAATCCTGTAAGGCCTGTAGAATCTAACATTGGTGCTAGTTTGTTGAGTCAAATGGTAGGTAGATGTGAACACCACATTAAGAACTCGGCGGATTTCTTTTTTGCGTATGAATGACTCTGATATTTTGCGTTTGAATGACTCTGATATTTTAGTGAGTTTTGGCGTTGTGTCTCTCTTCACTCGCGTTCCTGTCAGACTTGTTGCAGCTAATTGAGGTTAAGTTTGGTGTCGAGTTAACAAACCTTTTTCGACATGTGCTGACTTCCACTTACTTTTTATTCAATGGTCGGTACTGCGAACAAACTGATGGAGTTGCAATGGGAAGCCCGTTGTCACCTATTGTGGCCAATTTGTTTATGGAGGATTTTGAGGAACGTGCTTTAGCGTCAGCGACTCTGAAACCTGCGTGTTTTCTCAGATATGTAGACGACACTTTTGTCGTTTGGCCTCATGGTAGTGAGCATTTAAATGGTTTTATGGAACACCTACATTAAATCCACCCGAATTTTCAGTTCACTATGGAGGTGGAAAAGAATGGCTGTCTTCCTTTCCTTGATGTGTTGGTCAGAAGGAAGGTTGATGGTACATTGGGATATTCTGTTTATAGGAAGCTTACTCACACTGATTTGTCACAACCTTTCACCACCACGTCCAAGTTACGAGCGTTCCCAAGCGTTCGAAAGGATGCTATCTCTGTTCCGAAAATCCTTCGGCGCATCCTAACGCCTAATCTTTAAAATAAAATTTCCCTTCCAAATTATTATAGATTTGAATATCATGCTTTGAACACCTCCCTACAAACGTTGTTTACATTTAAGAAACAAATACATATTTAACAATACTAAAAACGGTTGAGACTGAAACTCTTTGCTCAGGTAGGTTTTAAGCATGGCGTCTCACTGTTCAAATCTACAGCCGCCGTCGAAATATAGTTACACAATTAATATTTAAATTATCATGACTTTTTATGCAAATATATTCAGTTCTTGTCCACAAATACATATAATTGTTTATATATAAATTATCTGCTGCATATTTACTATTTTTAATTGGCCTTGAAATATTTAAGTGGCAGTCTACAACATAAAACGAACGTAACTAAGAATGATATTAAATATAATAAAATAATATATAAATGTAATTCGCTTTGCTGGATTCATGTTTTGTGTTTCTGTGGAGGAATCTACCTTCTGACACAAAATATTACTACATCAACGAAATGCAGAACAAGAGAGTAAAATAAAGTTTATTCAAAGAATACAGAAATAAAGATCTGTTACTGATAAACACTATGTATCAATAATTGTAAATATAAGTCTTATAATATTATTATTATAGTACTGAAATTTGTTGGCTTTTTATCTGTAAGGGATATTGAAATTGTAATTACGGTGTTTGATTCTCCCAAGTCTCCTGAATCCATTCATATAATTATATTTGCCGTATGATCATCCCCTGATTTTAATATGGATTTTGAGAATAATGTTTGTGGCTATATTGTATTTCAATTGCAATCTGGGAGAGCGGCCCTCGCTCAACCAAGTTCGCCGTTTCAGATTTCTGAGCAGATTAGGATAATTCTAACTACAGGTATTACATCACTAGGTCCAAACTGTTAGCCGGCCGGCTGGGGAACCCAACAGCCTGACAAAACTCGCCTTTCACGTAGAAACAATCAAAACAATCAGCTTCCCCCTGTACCTGTAATGTCATAACGTGAGGATGGCCTCTGAACCCAAGCGACAGCAGTCTTGCCAATTCAATGTCACAACTTCGCGCTAAAAGTGAACCTGAAAGTTGCTAGAGAAGCGCTAGATCAGAACGAGCAGGCGCAGTACAAGGCGTAAGAATATTTTACAATAATGTGCTGGAGTAAATATAACAAATTTCGAAGATGAGTGTTGTATTGACAAATTATGGAAAAATCTGCCCATTGTAAACATTTCTGACATAGTTGATTTACATATATATTGCAAATAAACGGATGCTGCTGTGGAAAACTGTGACGTAATATGCTGCTGCTGAGCAGTGTATTTATTTGTGTGCAGAGGATTCGCAAGTAATTCACATTTTACATAATACGTTACTCAGAGACAAAGAATTTTTGTGTATAGTGGTCGTTCACGACCGAAGTTGTGAGTGCTCTTACTATTGCAGGGCAGAGTGTATTAACATCACTAACTTCTATCACGTTTCGCCAACAAACCAAAATACTCATGCAATAACGGGAACTATGTTTTTCAAAAATTAAAAATGATATGGCAATCATACAAATAAACTGTAATGAATAAAACAGTAGTCTACGATACATCAGTATTATCTACAAATATAAAGGACAGTACACAAAATAATTAACATAAAACGTTACGCTAACATCCGTATGATGCAGTTTCTTCGGAAGGCTAACGTTTTTTTATCAATTGGTGATCTCTGCTCTATTTTCAATCGCTACCTTTTACAATACCATTCAATTAATACTGTTCAAATCACAATCGGAAAATGTTTCTATTTCATCTTCTTCTACTGCCGCACAAGTTGAAGGCTGGTCGATTTTCAAGTTATATGCAGGCGCGGTCAAACCTTCAAAGTCAATAGCTAAAAGCCCTAAGTTGGCACCACTGAGCGACAGGCGTCACTGGTGCAAACGTGTGTCCCAACTTCACACGACCACGACTGCACCCCTTACGCTCGATTGCGGCAAGACCACCCCCCCCCCCCCACCCCACCCCCCCCCCCCCCCACCCGCTGGTCTTTAATGAGGTCTCCAGGCAAATTACCGTGTGTACATTGGAATTCTTTCCGGCAGTGAACGTTTACACAGTTTACACGATGATCGAGCTAGTGATAAACAGATTACGTTATGCACCATCTAGCGACGTTAACACGGAATCACCAGCATTTCGTGTCCACATATGCTTTTCGTACTAGTTAGTACACTAAAGAATAGGTTCTAAATTTCCTAGTAGCGATGTGAGTGTGCATGCGCAGAAGTGAGCTCGTTGTGCCGCTTTCATGTCTACCTGTGAAATCAGCGGCGTCCATATTACAATAGCTTTTTAAGTTGGAGGCATACATCGTGTATAAATGGAGTGGAACAGAGTTGGAATTGTGCTTTTGATTGAAGCATGTAGGGACGAACTAATGATGTTCCATGCAGATATCCTCTGTATCACAATTAGCTATAAGAAGCGGTACTTACAAAGAAAATAACAGTACAGTGTTTATTATTTTTATGATATAACCTCTGTAATGTTGTAGCTTGCCAATATGAGATAGTTGCGCGAATACTGAAAACCTTGATGCGAGGAGCCACATCACAAATGTGGAAAGCAAAATTTAGGTCGCTGAGTTCCCATTATAAATCGGGAAAAGAAACTGCGTTGCAAACTTCAGCAACATGTCAAATAGTCGCAACAGAAATTCTTTGTGAAAAGGAAAGGCTTTTGAGAGATTCACCTGTGACCAGAAACCATAATGTTACCTAGAGCCTGTAAAAGAATAACAATTACATGAAGTAACTGACACACAAATTAAAAAGTGCCCAGAATGCAACTCAAGTATTTTTGCATCTTCGCTCTCTCATCACCGTATTTCGGTCATGTGTTTGTCCTTGAACGAACGAAAGGAACTTGGTAAAACACTCATCTACCTTTCGTAAAATATTTTGGAATTAATTTGGGTCCTCCGGCATGAGTTCCTTCATTAGCATGCAGTACACATCTCATTTTTCTTGTCTTCTCCTCAACCAAGGACCCATCCAAATTTTAATTCTTCTTCGCTCTCGTGTTCTAAGACTGCCACAGCTCACGCAACCGCCGACAGTGTGAGCTTTATAAGTTGAATATTATCAGCTATGACATACACACGAAAATTCTAGTATGCAAATAATAGTACAGCCGATTTATCACAGTGGTTAAATCACGTATAGACGGAAAATGATCTAAATACGCAATCAAGCATCTATGATCACGTACCATTAGTATGGAGTTAGTATGCTTGGAGCGCTGCTACATACCATAATATTTCTTGTGGACTTTCGATCGCATAAGGGGATGCATAACTGGGCATACGGGGATGCATAACAAGCCTAACAGTGGAGCTTGTGACACAACAACACAGTGACCAACGGTGCTTTCCAGTCATGTGTGCGTACAGGGTGATATATAAAACGATGTTTTATGTACTTTTCCTCATTATTTGTATTTTTTGTAATTTATTATGTATTTGTATATTTTGTTTCTGTAATATATTTGCATCATCCTGCTAATTTCCATATATGTCAAAAATATGGTAAATGTAGTAGACACGCTGGGTTAGCAAGGGCTTTGCTATTGTATAGCATCATCTTTGAGTACGGAGCTTTTTATCGCTGGTAGCGCAGAGGCGCACAGCGAAAAGTAGTCGTTGTTGAGAAGTAGCGGAGGACAGACGGATTAGTGAGACTGTGTGCTCAGTGGTGTACGGCAAAAGTACATGGATTGGCACTAGTGGAGGAGACAGCGAAGAGGCAATATTATTTATTCATACGGCCACAGCTCAGATAATTAATAAATGCATCAATAGGAATGCTGTGGGCCCTAAATTGTAATTAACATTCGTCGCCAAGAAGAGCCTGTGTTTGCCAGTTGTTAAGTGCCAACAGTCTTCAATCAGCAGCACCACGTCGCACACCAAATTCAGTAAGATCTGTCCAGTTTGTCTTAGCATGTACAGCTAACCAGCGTATGAGTGTTATTTGTTCAATAGTGAACAGTGTTATTTGTGAACCTGTGTTTAAAAATAATTACCCATAGTCATTGTCCAGACAGGTTCCTCCCTAATCCATTGTTTTTCAGAAAATATTCACAAAGTTATAGAAAACTAAAAATCAGAGTCATTAAAGACAATGTGACAGTCGTTAATAAAAAATATGTTCAGAAAAGTATTCCTAATTGTAGCTTATGCCAGTGTTGCTGATCAGTAGGTTTGCTAAGTTGAACGAAACTGCTAGACAAACTTTCAATTTCAAGAGATATTTCAATAACAGTGTAAAAGATTAATTGTTTTCCACTGCATATTATTTTGAGGAAAAGTTTTTTTAAACTTGCAAGTACTGACTAGTGAGAATAGTGATTATTTGCAAGTGTTTGAAATGCTAATAATTCCTGATTAAAGAAAGTGTAAAAGTTAATCAGAAGGTTAAATAGTTCTTTTCTAAATATTCAGTGTTATCACGATAAGTCATTAATTAATTTTTTGAGCTTGCTATTAGTATAGTTAATAGTTCAGTTACAACTTGATTATTGCTGAAGCGCATGGCATACTCGCTGTCGAATAATTTCTGCTACTTATATAAACAATTAATAATTTGAAGCTATAAATAGTAAATATTAAGGTGAGAGTTTTGCATGATTTGCTGCATGTTTCATTTGCGTGGCTATGGCTTGCATTTCACAGTCTTACATTGAACCCCTGTGTTAGTGAACTATTTCTCAGTAATTAGTATATTGTCAGTGTCTTTTGTACCGGATTTGATGCACATTCTGTGATTCACGTCCCACCCAAATTTTACGTAATTTTTCACGTTTGTTAATTAACTTTGCTATTATTGACATCCCACCAAATTATTTACTCGTACAACGAGCTGGCGACCGTAAATCAATAAGTTATTGACTTTTTTCAAATTAACCCCTCTGTTCCGTTGGTTCCGCACTTTTTTTTTCATTTAAACATTAATAATTTTATTCCAAATTTTACCTTCCACTTTCTTTATTCCTGTCGATCGTTTTTGTCTACCAAAGAGGTGCAGCAACGTTCCGGTTATAGCCTCCGCTACATCATCGGCTTCAGTACCGATAGCTTTTCCACCAAATTAAGATAATTAGGCACACGGGTCATTTTTCTGATTATCATATACTAACCGGTGGTGTAGGACTGGTAGGGTTATAAGCTTCCTACAAATACCCCCCCCCCCCCGGCCGGACCCTGCTGAAAGAGCGACCCCCTGTCCACTCCCAGGATGAAGAGGCGAGGCCAGACGGCCAGCCTCCACATTGGTGATCCGGCTAGAGCGACTGCCGACGAGCCACAACCTGCCAGTCACGCTGCGATGAGGGCGGATCAACTAAATGCGATACACGTGAAGCTGCCGCAGCGGCAGACACCGTGGGCCGTCGACACTTCACTACAGTCGAGCCGTCATACGGTGATCCCTGGTGGTCGCGCCAATCGACTTTGAGCGCCGGCTGCTGCAGCAGACCGCTGGAGTAACTCAAAGGAGAACGTCGCTCAGTTTGCAACGCTCCTGTTATCTGGCATACTCTGAAATAATCTTTAGAAAACGGCACGTTACAGGCCAATCTCATTGACGTCGATTTGCAGTAGGATTTTGGAACATACACTTTGTTCGAATATTATGAACTACCTCGAAGAGAACGACCTATTAACCAATAGTCCACACGGATTCAGAAAGTATCGCTCTTGCGAAACACAGCTTGCCCTTTATTCACATGAAGTGTTAAGTGCCATCGACAAGGTATCTCAAATCGATTCCATATTTCTGGTTTTCAGGAAGGCTTTTTGATACTGTACCCCACAAGCGGCTTCTAATGAAATTGCGTGCTTATGGAATTTCTTCCCAACAGTGCGATTGGATTCACGATTTCCTATCAGAAAGTATACAGTTCGTTGTAATTGACGGTAAGTCATCGAGTAAAACAGAAGTGATATCTGGCGTTCCCCAGGGAAGTGTTACAGGTCCCCTACTCTTCCTCGTGTTTATAAACGATTTAGGAGACAATCTGAATAGCTCCCTTAGACTATTCGCGGATGATGCTGTCGTTTATCAGTTAGTGAAGTCAACAGAGGATCAAAAGCAGCTGGAAAGCGATTTAGTTAAAGTTTCCACATTGTGCGAAAACTGGCAATTGAAACTAAATAAAGAAAAGTGTGAAGTAATACACATGACCACTAAAAGAAATCCGCTGAACTTCAATTACGCGATAAATCAGTCAAACCTTAAGGTCTTAAATTCTACCAAATACCTAGGAGTTACAATTACGAACAACTTTGATTGGAGAGAACACATAGAAAATATTGTGGGGAAGGCGAATCAAAGGTTACGTTTCATTGGCAGAACGCTTCGAAGATGCACCAGCTCCATCAAAGAGACTACCTACATCACACTTGTGCGTCCTCTCCTGGAGTACTGTTACCGCTTGTGGGACCCTCACCAGGTGGGACTGACGGAACATATTGAGAAGGTTCAGAGAAGGGCAGCTCGTTTTGTTTTATCACGTTACAGGGGGGAAAGCGTCACGGAAATGTTGCATGAATTGGGGTGGAAATCATTAAAAGAAAGACGTTATTCATTGCGGCGTGATCTGTTTGCGAAGTTTCAATCACCGACTTTTACTTCTGAATGTGAAAATATTTTGCTAGCACCCACCTACTTAGGGAGACGTGACCATCCCAATAAAATAAGAGAAATCAGATCGAAAACGGAACGATTTAGATGTTCTTTCTTCCAGCGCGCTATTAGAGAATTGAACGGTAGAGAAAAGTTATGAAAGTTGTTAATGAACCCTCTGCCAGGCACTTAAATGTGATTTGCAGAGTATCTATGTAGATGTAGATGTAGATTACGTTTGCACTGTTAAAAGACCACTGTTGCCAACCACTTCCCACAATTACACAAAGTTCCTGAACAGTAACGCCCCCCTCCGAGAGGATTAGCTTGTGCTTACTGATGGATAAGGGCATCAAACCTCATGTTTTGTCTCTTGAAGACTTTATACTAGGGAAAACTTTATAAACTAATGAAAAACTTGCGTGGAAATTAATACTTACTTGTACTAAAGTATCAAGAAATTTAGTAATAATAACGGTCGCCAGACTATATAGTCAAATTAATGTTTCAAATAATTTAATAAGCAGTAGCTTCAAGCAACCATGTGTACAAATTTGTAACTTTGGAACAAAAGAGAAAAGTCTGTCAACACTCGAGCATGCGCTCTATTATGAAAGAAAATTTGAAAATAAATAATTTAAATTGCAAATTTTGTAATCAGAAATTGAAAAATGCATCACACGGTAATATTCACTGCTCCTAAGATGTACCAAATATTTAACTACTAGTCTAACCATTTGTAATAAATGTTAAATGTTGTACATTCTAGGCCTAAATTGGCTGATTGCATAAACACTAGCAAACCTGTTGGTGTTGTGGGAGTCTCATACAACTGAATAAACTGCACCGTGAATAGTGTTTATTCTAGTAGACAAGGGATTGACAGTTCTTTTACTCTTTGTTTTTTTTTTTTAATCCGATGTTGAGCTTTTGTTTTATTAGTTCTTTATCTGTGATAAGAGTTACGTCGAGTATTTTAATAAATGCCTTTTAAAAATGAGTTTTGAGCTAGAAAGTGGTTTAAGGTATACGTGTTTTCATAATAACGAATCCTACAATGTGATTACTCCGCAAAAGACAGAAAATATGCAGATGGGTATCCAAAAGCAGGCAACATCGTGGTCGCAAAGCGCAACGCTGACACATACACGAAGAAACAGTTAGCAGACTTTCGCGATGTGTTGCAGGAAGAGATTGAAGACATACAGGCAAAAGTAGCGCTACGAGAGAATGCAGAAACGAGTCCGATCATCAATAGATTTCCATCGGTAAACAGACAGCACACGAAAGTACGCACGCCACAGTTTATGCCAGACAAACCGTTATGCCGGAGGTGGCTTTCGAACAGAATGGAATCGCAGATGAACGCACGAGATTTGCGGTAGCAGTAAATGCTTTAGGTTCAAGGGCAGCTGCTATATGCAGCGACGTCATACTTGCACCACTGTTGGAGCGTCCATATACACGATTGAAATCACTGTTGGTCGATAGGATTTCCAAGCCGCAAAATCAACGAATTCAAGTATTCATGGGCAATAGGACACCTGCTGAATATGGGTTCGTCTGCGCGGCATAGTAGCCGAAACAGATATACCGGAAGCAATGTTACGACACATATGGATGACACAATTGTCCGGGACGGTTAAAGCGGCAGTGGCGGCAAGCGAAAAAGGAGATATTCGTTCCTTGATAAAAGTAGCGGATAAGGTTCAGGCAACATTGGACAGTAATTGTATGTCAAAATTGGCCAGGGTCAAGGAAAGTTCAGAACAGTAAGAGATTGCAGCGATTCAAACTAACAGGAAAGAAGACACAGCTAAGCAGTTACAAGAAAAACTAAACACATTGCAAACCAAGTGTCACAATTATTGCAGGTAAAAAGAGAGTGTTAATCATCTGACACCAAAGATAACAAACAGGATAGCGGACAGAAGAATATATGTTGGTTTTACAGGGGATTCAGCAGCAAGGCGACGAGATGTATGAGACTCTGTGCATTTGTAGGTTAGAACAGCGGGGCACTCAGCATGGTAAGTAACTTGACAACTTTTTCTATTCAGTCACAAAGGTTGCACGTCGTTGATGTGAAAACAAGACGATGTTATCTAATCGATTCCGGTTCTGATGTAAGCGCGCTACCAAGCGGTTCTGTTCAGGGGGTATCATCGCCTACAGATGACAGAGCAGCAACTGCGACAAAATAATTGTGCCTCACAGCGGTGAATAAATCACCGATAGCTACTTTCGGAATATGTGAGGTAGATTTAAGTTGAATTTTGTACTAGCGGAAGTGTCAGAAGCTATATTAGGCGCCGATTTCCTAAGCAAAAATAACATTAAGGTTCATATCAGTGCAGCACACATTAAGAAAGACGGTGAAGTGGTTACACGTGTACTTGAACGACACACATATCATGCAACAGATTGTTTACACCTACAAGGTGGGCAGTCAAAAGCGAAGTCGATAACACAGTGACGACAATTCCAGAGCTACTGCATAGCACGGTACCTCTGTGGAGAGGCCAGACAAACGTGTGGTTCCTGAAGAGGGGCAGCAGCCTTTTCAGTAGTTACAGGGGCAACAGTCTGGATGATTGACTGAGCTGGCCTTGTAACACCAGCTAACGTGGCTTTGCAATGCAGTTACTGCGAACGGCTGAAAGCAAGGGGAAACTACAGTCGTTACTTTTCCCGAAGACATGCAACTCTACTGTATGAATATATGATGATGGCATCCTCTCGGGTAAAATAATCCGGAGGTAAAATATTCCCCATTCGGATCTCCGGGCGGGGACTACTCAGGAGGATGTCGTCATCAAGTAAAACAAAACAGGCATTCTACGGATCGGAGTGTGGAATGTTCCATCCCTCAGTCGGGTAAGTAAGTTAGAAAATTTGAAAAGAGATACGCATAGATTAAAGTTAGATAT
This sequence comes from Locusta migratoria, assembly GCA_026315105.1. Lineage (NCBI taxonomy): Eukaryota > Metazoa > Arthropoda > Insecta > Orthoptera > Acrididae > Locusta > Locusta migratoria. Next base: position 23,430,835 of record CM048748.1, on the reverse strand, counting down.
GGTGGGGAGTTGTGAAGTTCGGTAGTAGGATGAACAAGATTTTTCGTCAGGTGAGTAACGCAGGAAGTCTGATAATGAATAACAAAATAGGAATGCGGGTAAGTTACTATGAATAGCATAGTGAACACATTATCGTAGGAAAAATAGACACGAAACCAACACCGACCACACTAGTACAAGTTTATATGCCAACTAGCTCTGCCGACCATGAGGAGATGGAAAAAATGTATGAGGAGATATAAGAGATTATTCAGAGCGTGAAAGTACAAGAAAACTTAATTGTAATGGGGGACTGGAATTCGGTAGTAGAAAAGGGAAGAGAAGGAAATGTAGTAAGTGAATATGGACTGGTGAGAACGAATGAAAGAGGAAGTCGCCTGATAGAATTTTGTGCAGAGCACAATTTAATCATCACAAACACTTGGTTTAATCATCTTGGAAGAAGGTTGTATACGTGGAAGAGACCAGGAGACACTGGAAGGTACCAGATTGACTTTATAATGGTAAGGAATAGATTTAGAAACTAGGTTCTAAGCTGTAAGACATTTCCAGGAGCAGATATAGACTCTGACCATAACTTATTGATTATGAACTGCAGATTAAAACTCAAGAGACTGCAGAAGGGTAGAAAGATCAGGAGAAGTAACCTGCTTTCAGAGGGAGCATTAGGCAAGGATTGGCTGAAACGGAGGAAAGTAACACAGTAGAAGAAGAATGGGTAGCTCTGAGAGATAGGATAGTGAAGGCAGCAGAGGACCATACAGGTAGAAGGACAAGGCCTAATAGAAATCCCTCGATAACACAGGATGTACTAAACTTACTTGATGAGAGGAGAAAATATAAAAATTCAGCAAATGAAGAAGGCAAAAGGGAGTACAGACGTTTGAAAAATGAGGTTGATAGGAAGTACAGACTGGCTAAGTAGGAGTGGCTTGAGGAGAAATGCAAGAATTTATAACAGGGGAAAGATAGATACTGCGTACAGGAAAGTAAAAGAGATATTTGGAGACAAGAAAAGCAGCAGTATGAATATCAAGAACTCAGACGGAAAACCAGTACTATGCAAAGAAGGGAAAGCTGAAAGCTGGAAATAATATATAGAAGGCCTATACAAAGGAAATAAACTTGAAGGCAGTATTCTAGAAATGGAAGACAAAGCAGAGGACGATGAGATATGAGATACTATACTGCGAGAAGAATTTGACAGAGCACTGAAAGATATGAGTAGAAACAAGGACCCTGCAGTAGATGATGTTTCGTCAGAACTGTTATTATCGTTTGGAGATACAGTCAGGAAGAAATTGTTCCACCTGTTATGCAAGATGTACGAGACAGAGGAAATACCCTCATACTTCAAGAAGAATAAAGTGCTTCTAATTTCTAGGAAAGCAAGTGCAGACAACTGTGAAAATTACAGAACTATCAGTTTAATAAGTAATTGTTTCAAAATATTAACACGAATTACATCTACATGGGATACTCTGCGAATCACATTTAAGTGCCTGGCAGAGGGTTCATCGAACCACAATTATACTATTTATCTCCCATTCCATTCTCGAATAGCGCGCGGGAAGAAAGAACACCTGAATCTCTCTGTTCGAGCTCTGATTTCTCTTATTTTATTCTGATGATCATTTCCACCTATGTAAGTGGGAGTCAACAATATATTTTCGCATTCGGAGGAGAATGTTGGCGATTGGAGTTTCGCAAGTAGCCCACGCCGCAGCGATAAGCGCCGTTGTTGTAATGATTCCCATCCCAGATCCTGTATCATTTCCGTAACGCTGTCTCCCCTGTATCGTGACAATACGAAACGAGCTGCCCTTCTTTGGACTCTTTCGATGTCCTCCGTCAAACCCACCTGATAAGGATCCCACACTGGGCTGCAATACTCAAAAAATGGACGGACAAGCGCAGTGTATGCAGTTTCTTTTGTAGTTCTGTTGCATCTTTTAAGAGTTCTGCCAATAAGACGCAGTCTCTGGTTCGCCTTTCCCACGACATTATATACGTGTTCTTCCAGTTTAAGTCTGAATTCCTAGGTATTTTGTGGAGTTTACGGCCTTCACCTTTAATTGATTTATCTTCGAAACAAAGTTTAACACATTTATTTTCGTACTCCTGTGGACGACTTCACACTTCGCCTTATTTAGAGTCAATTGCCAATTTTTACACCATACTGATATCCAGATGTTGTGCAGTTGGTTTTGATCTTCAGATGATTTTACTAGACGGTAAATGACGGCGTCATCTGCAAACAACCTAAGAGAGCTACTTAGATTTTCCCCTAAATCGTTTATGTAAATAAGGAATAGCAGAGGACCAATAACACTACCCCGTGGAACGCCCGATATCACCTCTGTTTTAGTCGATGCCTTACCATCGATTAGTACGAACTGTGTCCTCTCTGACAGGAAATCCCCTATCCAGTCTCAAATTTTTAGGTGATATACCATAACCAAGCAATTTGATTAAAAGCCATTTGTGGGGTAAGGTGTCAAAAGCTTTCTGGAAATCAAGAAATACGGAATCGATTTGCGAACCTTTGTCGATAGCACCCATCACTTCGTGTGAATAAAGAGCTAGTTGTGTTTCGCATAAACCATATTTTCTAAATCCGTGTTGACCTTGGGTCAATAGATCGTTCTGTTCGAGATAATTCATAATATTTGAATACAGGATATGTTCCAAAACCCTGCTGCAAATTGACGTCAATGAAATAGACCTGTAGTTTAGTGGGTTACTCCAACTGTCTTTCTTGAATATAGGTGTGACCTGTGCAACTTTCCAATATTTTGGTACAGATCCTTCTATGAGAGAGCGGTTGTATATGACTGTTAAGTAAGGAGCTTCGCTTCAGCATAATTAGATAGAAATCTAATGGGTATACAATCCGGACCAGAAGACTTGTTCTTGTTAAGTGAATTTAGTTGCTGCACTACTCCGATGATATCTACTTCTATGTTACTCATTACGGCATCTGTTCGTAATTCGAAATCTGGAATATTGGTTTCGTCTTCTTTGGTGAATGAGTTTCTAAAAGCTAAGTTTAGTAACTCTGCTTTAGTAGCGCTGTCATCGGCAGGATCGCCATTACTATCACATAGTGAAGGTATTGTTTGTGACTTGCCCCGAGTGTATTTAACATATGACCAAAATCTCTTTGGGTTTTCAGTCAAATTACGAGAAAGAGTTTCGTTGTGATAAATATTGTAGGCATCTCGCATTGAAATCCTCGCTAAATTTCGAGCTTCTGAGTACGATCGCAAATCCTGGGGATTTCGTGTTCGTTTAAATTTAGTATGCCTTTTCCTTTGCTTTTGCAACAGTGTCCTGACCTGTTTTGTGTACCAAGGGGGATCGCCTCCTTCTTTTATTAATTTATTAGGTATAAAACTTTCAATTGCTGTCGATACCACTTCTTTGAATTTGAGCCACATCTGGTCTACACCTACGTTTAGTGTTAGAAACGAGTGGAAGCTGCCTTTCAAGAAGCAATGTATTTTGTTTCTGTCTGCTTTCCTGAACAAATATACTTTGCGTTTATTTTTGGTAACTTTGGGACTTTCGATATTCAATTTCGCTACGACAGCTCTGTGTTCACTAATACCTGTATCCGTTTTGATGCTCGTTATGAGCTCAGGATTATTTGTTGCTAAGAGATCAAGTGTGTTTTCACATGCATTTACAATTCTAGTTGACTCATGAACTAATTGTTCGAAGTAGTTCTCAGAGAATGCGTTGAGTACAATTTCAGACGATGTTTTATGCCTACCTGCTGATTTGAAAATATAATTTGGCCAACAGATTGAGGGTAAATTAAAATCACCACCTACTATTATCGTGTGAGTCGGGTACGTTTTTGTAATTAGACTCAGATTTTCTTTGAACCTTTCTGCTATTGTTTCGTCAGAGTCGGGAGGCCGGTAAAAGGAACCGATTATTAACTTCTTACGATTTTCGGGTACAACCTCTACCCATAATAGCTCGCACGAACTATCAACTTCAACTTCGCTACATGAAATACTACTTTTGACGGCGACAAACACGCCCCCACCTATTTTGTTTAATCTATCCTTTCTGAACACCGATAGATCTTTTGACAGATCTTACTTACAGACGAATGGAACAACTGGTGGAATCCAACGTTGGGGAAGATCAGTTTGGATTTATGAGAAATGTAAGAACACGCGATTTAATACGTTACCACTTATCTTAGAAGATAGATTAAGGAAAGGGAAACCTATGTTTTTTAGCATTTTTGGATCTGAAAAAGTTTTTGACAATGTTAACTGGAATACATTCTTTTTTTTCTGAGGGTAGCAGGGTAAATATAGAGAACGCAGAGTTATATTCAACTTGTACAGAAACCAGACAGCAATTACTCGAGTCGAAGGTCATGAAAGGGTCTCAGTGGTTGGAAAGAGAGTAAGACAGATTTGTAGCCTTTCTCCAATGTTGTTCAGTCCGTACATTGAGCAACCTGTGAAAAAATGCAGAGACAGCAAAAGACCTGGAAGAGCAATTAAATGGAATGGGCAGTGTCTTGAAAGGAAGGTATAAGATGAACATTAACAAGGGTAAAGCGAGGGTAATCGAATGTAATGTCAGAAATTCAGGTGAAGCTGAAGAAATCAGATTAGGTAATGAGACAATAAAATTAGGAGAAGAGTTTTGTTATTTGGGTAGCAAGATAACTTCTGATGGCCAAAGTAAAGAAGATATAAAATGTATAATGGCTATGGGAAGAAAAGCGTTTCTAAAGAAGCGAAATTTGTTATCATCCCATATTAATTTAAATATTAGGAAGTCCTTTCTGAAATCGTTGGTCTGGAGTGTAGCATTGTATGGGAGTGAAACGTGGACGATAAGGAGTTTAGACAAAAAGGTTACAGAAGCTTTCGAAATGTGGTGCTACAGACGAATGATGAAGATTAGATGGGTAGATCACGTAACTAATGAGGAGGTTCTCAATAGAATGAGGAGAAGGAGTTTCTGGCATATCCTGACTAAGAGAAGGGATGAGTTCGTGGGGCACATTCTCAGACATAAATGAATCGTGAACTTAGCATTAGAAGGAAGTGTGTGGGGTAAAAATCGTAGAGGGAGACCGAAGAGCGAATACAGAGAGCAGATTCAAAAGAATGTAGGTTGCCGTACGTATTCTCAGATGAAGAGGCTTGCACAGGACAGGGTAGCGTCGAGAGCTGCTTCAAACCAGTCTGAAGACCACAACACCTTTCATTAACCTCTTTAGGTGTATGGAGGAGGGTACGTTACAACAAACATCCAAATTGTTTGACTAGTCATCATGGAAGTCAGCACATAGACGTATGATTTAATGTAGAAGATTTTTATACTCTGTAAGCCGGTGAATTTAGCATAGCAGAGAGTACATTGCGACTTTATCACCGTCTGACCAGTTACCACGAAATTTAGCGCATATATGTTCTCATATATAAGAGGAACAGGACTAGGTGGAAGAGGAGACGGACAGAAAGGGGAGGAAGGAGACGGACAGAGAGAGAGGGGAGATGATGACACAGAGGTGAAAGGAGATGAAGAGAGGAAGACATGGACAGAGAAAGGGACTCTTTCAAATTTCAAACGTTATTTGTACAATTATTTCTACCGTGGCAGCAATTCGGTACTTCAATTTATGTATTCAAGTAATAATATAATGATAATACTGGAGTAATGATTTAATAGACAGGGAATTTTGAGAAGTTTGCTAATGTACTGAGATGAAGAATCTGTTGAGAAGATGAATATGGTTTTTGGTAGCGCGAGGTAGAGCGTTAAGTTCACATTCTTTCTCATGACTGTGGTTAGATGCTTTGGAACATTTCTACGAAATAGATCGCTTCAGAGATGTGGTCGTAACGCAGGGAGTACAGTACTGTAATGGCTTAGCAGAGGAAGAATTTATTGTCAGCCAGCATTTAATGGTATATGAGGCACAGTACAGCAGCATCGAGAAGAAATGGAACATGGGAAAAGTATTGTCGGCCAAAAACGATTCCATTGAATCGCGGCTACGAAGAGCCTGTTACCGTCCACCGTGTAAAAATTATTACACTTCACTCCACTGCAGCAGCAACTCGCATACTGCCAGTTTTTCGTTTTACACTGTACGATTAGCCAGCGCATTACTTGTAAACTTTTTCCAGGAACAAGTGTAAACAAAGGTTTATTGGGTCATCTTTATTAATCCGAAACACAAGAGGAAGAATGATTGTCACTAAAAATATTGATATATTTAATTTTTTAAGTTAATGCGAGAGAATGTAGATTTCCATAATTCTTTGCCAACAGTAAGAAATTTCTGAACAATAAAAATTGTTCTCATTTATTAACGATTCATCAACTTTTCCTTACAAATGTAGCCTGAGTTCACCTGATTCCACAAACTTCAAATACCAATGAAAACCCTGCTCTTGTGTTTAAATCACTATTCGTGTAGGTTCAAACTCGGTACTTCTACAGATATTTCTTAATCTAGAAAGAATTACGAAGTATCAGAATATTTACAGACATGACATATATTCTTTACTTACTATGGTCAGGATAGGAGAAGAATGAATGGAACCTGACATTTGAGAATGGTTTCAAACAGACTGCACAGTACGACAGACTGTGTCTGCACCATAGACTGGTGGACACTCTACAGTTTCTATTCTCTCTAGACTAACTTAAATTCCATCAACATTTCAATTCTCGAATAAAACACACTGAATCATAGATAGTCAATAATGGCGACGCCAGTACTTGCCAGCATCAATACTTCTTCTCTTATCAGTTTAGACACCTCTGCAACAGCTTTTGAGATGTTTTCAACAGCAGTCTTTTCCAATCTCAGCTACTATGCGTAAACCACTTACTGTCATTACTGCTAGACAATTTATATTAGGAATTGAGCCAAAGAACGATTAAGCCAAAGCACTAGCTTCACTCTTACTCTATAGTAAACAGGGTATAAAAATACCCTGTTCAGTTTTATAATAGGGAATCTCATTACTTATTGAACAGGCTCCTCTTTCATTTGTCGCCAACTAAAGTAATCATCTTTGGTTGCAAATACATTAAAACTTAGACTGATTGGGGCATCAATTTATTCACATGTAGCTTCTCTTTGTAACCCAACCACCAATCTCAGATCAAAGCATAGGACGACTTCCTCTCCTTTAGTATGCAGCTTATCAGTTAAACTAATATTAAGCAACTGCGTTCCATCGTAAAATTGCTACCAGTTTTGTCATCTGCTTCTCCTATTTGGGGCAAGACACTACACCTCATAAATGCACTGAACTTTGTATCATTGCTACTCCCTTCATCTAAGAACTTCACCTCTCCAAAACCTTGCAATACACTATCCTCTTTGTCCAAAGACACTTTAGCCTGCAGATTATCATGATCATCAGAGATGAAAACACTTACCTCTTCTTCCTCGTCACCTGTTACAACAAGTGTGAAGTAGTCCACATGAGTACGAAAAGAAATCCGTTAAACTTTATTTACTAGAGAAATCAATCAAAAGTGAAGGCCATAAACTCCACAATATAACTAGGAATTACTATTACTTCAGACTTAAACTGGAAAGAACACGTAGATAACGTCGTGGGAAAGGCGAACCAGAGACTGCGTTTTATTGGCAGAACCCTTAAATCATGCAACAGAAGTACAAAAGAAACTGCATACACTACGCTTGTCCGTCCATTTTTGTAGTATTGCTGCCCAGTGTGGGATCCTTATCAGGTGATTTTGACGGAGGACATCGAAAGAGTCCAAAGAAGGGCAGCTCGTTTCGTATTGTCACAATACAGGGGGCACAGCGTTACGGAAATGATACAGGATCTGGGTTGGGAATCAGTACAACAACACCGCTTATCGCTGCGGCGTGGGCTACTTACGAAACTCCAATCGCCAACATTCTCCTCCGAATGCGAAAATATGTTCTTAACTTCCACTTACATAGGTAGAAATGATCATCAAAATAAAATACGAGAAATTAGAGCTCGAACGGAGAGATTCAGATGTTCTTTCTTCCCGCGCGCTATTCGAGAATGGAATGGGAGATAAACAGTATGACGGTGGTTCGATGAACCCTCTGCCAGGCACTTAAATGTGATTTGAAGAGTATCCCATGTAGATGTAGATGAAATCTGTTTTTCCCTATTGTCAGCTTTCTTATTGTCTAGTTTAATTCACTTATCTATTATGCCTACAATACCATCAATTAAATATTGAGAGTGATTGAATAGTTCATTCGTACAGTGGCACTACTCCATTATCGACCCTGTCATCTGTGTGTGTGTGTGTGTGTGTGTGTGTGTCTGTGTGTGTGTTGATTTGAAGTGCTACGCTGTTGTTTCGTGCTTGAAATCAGATTTTACTAATTCCATTCCCTGTTAGAAATCAGATTGTACTGATTCCACTTCCTGCTTGAAATCAGATTTTATTTCAGCCTTTACTGAATTAACTTCATATTTTACTGATTCCATGTTCGAGCCTACTGATCCACTTTAGAAAACAGCAATTTTATCCAATCTGGCATCCCAACGTTCCCAGTGTGAATCCTTGCCGGCTGACGAGGAGTTTCCTATAAGTTTTAACTTTCTTGAAATACTGAATCTCCCCCTTCCCGTTCATGACCGTTTCCATTTGATTCTACATTTGACTATTCATCTTCAAAAATATGCAAATTTTTGTATAGTTTATGGGACTTGACTACGGGGTCATCAGTCCATAAACTCACAAACTACTTATGAACTAGCTACTACTAAGGACGGCACAAATATCCATGCCCGAGGGGGGATTCGAACCCCCGACCGTAGTGGCCGTGCAGACCGTGTCTGGCGCGTCGCAGTCCTCTCGGCCACCGCGACCGGCTATTCATCTTCAGAAACTGTCTCCGACTATACTTTATTTTTATCTTGATGAGTAGTCTCCATCTTTAATAACATGTTTGAATTTGTTAGTAAAAACTTGAAGTATTCTTTACTTAACTTGGGTGCTCGATCTCGACGTGAGATGCTGGTGCGGTGAACCAGTAATCGTGATACGTCACGTTGTGGCATGGTTCAGTCAGGATCTGCGAAGATGGCAGCTAAGATGACGATGGGTATCGCTTACTGCTGGAACCAGGAAAAACGGGTGCAGCTTGAAGACCCACGCTGACCGTGATGGCGACCTCGATCCAGTTACTGTCAGCTCTGATCACTGCGTTACCTCACGAACCCCCCCCCCCCCCGTGCACTGTTTGCGTTACCTTTTAAAGGTACCATTTCGGTATTCCAATCGTGCTTTCTGAGTTCGCTTTACACGTATAACTTTCACAGTCTCGTATCCAGGCCGATGCCCCACTCGTTGGGCGGCGGTGAATCGATTTTATTATATTCTTTCTTCCATTCGTGTCTTTCGTTGGACTTTGTAATAAAATATTTGTTCTAGAGTAACACTTCTGTTCTGAAGGAACAGAATTGCCGATGGTTTGCAGCTATAACTGTTAATTATACAAATATTAACTCGCAATTTGCGAGAATTTCCGACTTTAGCTGTTATTCTTTAGTTGGTCAATGCTTTTACAACACATGAAAATTTGTGCCCAACCGGAACTCGAACCCGGGTCTCCCACTTATCGCGAGCGGTCGCCTTAAAGAATAACAGTTAAAGTCGGAAATTCTCGCAAATTGCGAGTTAATATTTGTATAATTAAAATATTTGTTATTATGAGTGATTTCTATCTACCACTGCCTTTTCTATGGTCTGAAAATTAATTTTATGAGCAGCCAGAAAGCGATGGGGAAATACTGCTCTTAATTCTCAGTTATCTAGTTCACACTTTTAGATCGTCGAAACTGTAATAGAATACTCCTAATCTCTATTAAATTAAGATGTCTCGGGAACTATGTCGAAAATGAATTTACACAACTGTCAATGAACTGGTATATACTTTTAAAACATCACACACATATCAGATATCAAATTGTGAAGTAAGTAAGTACATCTTCCACGCGAAATACCAAGTAATTAGCTTTTTTTTTTAGGAATTAATTTAAAATTCCTGGAGATTGCTTGAATAATAAAATTATTAAAATTTTACAATGAAGGTTGCATACCTCTACCAAGACTTTCAGTCTAAAATAAACCAAGTAATTAGCTTTACTGCCCCAATCATCAAACAGCTGAAGTGAGTAAGGCTCCCCTCAACAGTGTAGAAGATTTTGAACACGGATTTCACGCGGATTTTCAAATGTCTATGGGCGCCAACACGGAATCAAAGATCGAAACGACGTCCCACCTGTCTCGACTAAATTGAGTGTACACGATTTTGACTTGACGTGTACTGCCTCAGTGTACATTTATTTTTCTTTATTGTAATTTCAATTCCCCTAACCGGGTCGTTCTGTCAGCTCACACAGTTGCTGTTCAGTCAACAGACAGAAAAGAACAAACAAAATGATTATACAAAATTAAGATGCAGTGACGAGTACAGAAGATAGTTAAAATTTAGTATGGAGACAGTGTTGAAGAACATAAAATATGACTTAAAATCCAGACAATAATGGAGGCTATATACATGAACACGGCGACAAATTATGAAAAAAAGGTAAAAATAAATAAAACAGATATAGGACACTTCATCACCTAAATTGTCTAAAAGAAATCACGAGGTGTCGGCTGCATGTTGGCCGTTCTCTGTTCACAAGATAAAACTGTGGTGTCGCACAAGTCCAAAGTGCGCGCCACCTACTTTCGCCGCGCGCCGCCATGCACGCACGGCGCGGCGTTCTTACGACGTCAGCCACGAGCGCCCTCTGTTACAACTCCGCACGTGCCCACGACTGAACGACATCGTTCACTTGGGACTGAGATAGGAACCAGCTAACACTTCGGAATCAGATAGGCACCAGTGAAGACTTGGCTATCGGACAGGCACTAGGCAGGCCTCTAGCTCAACTATGTATCAGCATTCTGCAGTACTGAGCTATGTAAAAGTTAAGTATTGTATAAATTCTGTGGAATATATATCTCGTTCTAATTCGCTTTAGTGTTTCTAGTTTCTGCTGTCCCACTGGCTGCTCACCTCCGTACCTGCACAAGCGTGCTTCCTTTTTTTCCTGTGTCGGTCCTTCTACTCGGCCACCGACACCTACGACGGAAACGAGACACAAAAGCGGCGACGAGGCTGGGACACAAAAAAAAAAAAAAAAAAAAAAAAAAAAAAAAAAAAAAAAAAAAAAACCAGCAACAGTAGATACCACATTTGGAAGCACTCGTTAAAAACACTAAAGATGATGAGATGGGGTGGAGAGAGGGGGAAGGAGGAGGGAGCGGGTGGCAGGGTGGTGGGAAGAAAGGGCAAGTAGGATGCGGGGAGGGATGGGAGGCGCCACAGCGCCAGGAGGAAGGGATTAGGGGGTGGGAAAGTCCCAGGACGCCAGGGGGAGAACGGGGAAGGGAGCAGCCAGAGCCACCTCCAGGGGAGTAAGGAAAGGAGAAAGGGGTGGAGGGGTGCAATACTCCTGGCTTACAGCCATCATGTCTGATTGAGTGCCTTTCCAGCACAGCAAGCTAAACCCCGGTAGTAGGTAGTTGGTGAATGCTGGTGAGAACCGCGACAGGTGGTACAGTAGATCAGGTTCCCATGGGAAAGAGCACTGGCAAGTCTCCCCGAATTCTAGGGAAGTCCCCGAGCGGCAGGCACTGAACGCCGATTGGCTATAATACTGTCGGTCTCGCGCCAAAATGCGAGTATTTAATATTTAATAAACTAATTATTTATTCTATGTTTGCTTGTGTGGCCATCTTCCGCAGCAGCTGTTAAAATTGATTATAAGAGGTAATCCATCTTATGCTGACTGCAATAAAGAGATTTGTTTTACACCAGACGCGTTTCGCTTTTTATTTTAAAATCATCTTTTGTGGTCTGTAAATGATACAAAGGCTTGTACGTTTTCGATAAATAGATCAAAAAAACTTTGTGCACGTTAGGCCTATGAGTTTGTAACTTAATATTCGGTCTACTCACGGTGTTGATGTCTCTTCTTTACATCTCACTGTTGTTTCTCCATCTTGTTGGCTGGAGTTGATTTGTTCCTGGCGCGTGTTTTTCGCCTGTGTACGGCACTTTTCGTCTGTTTTTGTGTCGTTTCTTCCATTTCATCACAGCACACCACATCACATCACAGTGCAGTCTGGCGCTAGAGACTACTGTTGTTGAGCTCTTGAGAGGAACGGTAGCAAAGTTGGACAGCACCAGCAAACTGTAGTAGCGTGGTGTTTTATGGCGTGTTGATACAAGCAGCTGTTTTGGCAATTGGGTACTGGCAAATAATTAACATGGGCACAGCGTTAAATCTTCAAGAGGAAGCTATGGGCCCAGTGTTTGAACAGTATTTCGTCGCCAAGAAGGTCCCATTTTAGCCAATCATTATAAAGTGCCAGCAACAATCACTAACTACACCACACCAACGCTGCAAAGTAGGATCTACGCAATTAATCGTCTTTAGATGTGTAATGCTAAGCAACCGTTTAGTTTGAAAAGAGTCAATAGCGAACTTGTGTGAAATTAATTAGTGTCGATAAAATTATTCACCCCTGGCATTATCCAAACAGGCTCCTATACCGTTCCCTTTAATATTCCCAGGCTCAACCTGAACAATAAAAGACATTACGTAAATCTAATTAAAATCAGTTGAGTTTCTAAGGATTTCGGTGACCAAAGAACAATTAGTACTTTTATAAAAATTTAAAGTACAGTTAGCAACAATTTTCCGGTCATTGACTATGAGCATGTTGTGTAATCGTTGAACAGTACGAAGTAGTGAATTTTAATTTTGTGTTAGATATTCTCTTTACATGTACTAGAAAACGCACTGCAATAATTGGTTAAAGAATTGAAGTCAACAAATCAAATATACTGCAAAGAATGTTTGATGGCAGATAAGTTGTTATTATTATATGGAACAATAGTTCATGCCATAATTTTACTTCTCAAAAATAACATTTTATTCAATTTGTTAAAGAAAATTTAATTGCTTGATTTCTCAGTAAAGAATCCACGTAAGCAGTCAGTTAGTCATCGTAGGCACAATCCGAACATCACATGTTCAGGTTCTATTGCTAATTAAGGTACAGTAAAGTAGTTTGGCAAGCATTATGGTGGTAGTTTGATTTTTTGTAGAATTGTTGCATGCATTTTTTTCTTATAACAATTTTCATGCCGCGGTGGAGTAGCCGAGCGGTCTAAAGCGTCTCGCTGCGGAGCGCGCGGTTCCTCGCCGTGGAGGTTCGAGTCCTCCCTGGGGCATAGGTGTGTGTGTTGTCCTTAGGTTAGTTTACCTAGGTTTAAGTAGTTTGTAAGCTAAGGACTGATGACCACGCAGTTTGGTCCGATAGATTTACAAACATTTGAACATTTTTTCATGTTCATTAGAGGAATTTGTGCTAATTATTTTTATTACATAAGTAACATAAATTTATTGATTTTATATGGTCCTGTGGTTTCTGGTGCTGTGGTACGTGCGCTTAGTCTGCATTCTGTGACCGCGTTGTTTCTAAATGAACCAATATGTGATTATTGCTATTACACAGTATATTTAATTATCTAAATTTGTTGCTCATACATCGAGCCGATGACCGCATCTATTTAGCAATTCAAAATTGTTCACTCGTTTCCGTTTTACCTGGGCTTATTAAATCTAAGACAATTGTTCAAAATTTCCTTCACCAAACGATCGTTATTGCGAATTAGATCGCGAAGTATAGTTTGTGTGTGTGTAACCTACACTACTTTATTGGTTTCCCCTCCGATAGTCTTATCCGTGTAACTAATTCAATAGGCACACTGGTTATTCTAAAGTCTAATTACTCGCGATTGACGGTAGCGTAGGCGGGTAACATTACGGCAGGAGTAGTACGTAGCTCTCGCATACAGGGTGTTTCACTAAGTGTGTTTGCCTCTGTAAGTTATAAAATAATAGGTGACGGGAAATTTCAATGCGGTAGGTCAACACAAGAAATGTTACACTTTCTGCGGAGCTATGAACATAGTTTATTGTATCATTTTCCAAAGAGTTACAGCACAAAGATAAATTTTTTAAATGGAACAATAGTTTTTTTTTCTATCGTGCATTGGATCCGTTGAAACCAGCTGCATCCAAATCAATTTATACTACATTTAAAAAATGTTTAAATGTTTGTTAAGCTTATGGGACGTAACTACGGGGTCATCAGTCCCTAAACTTACTAACTACTTATGAACTACTTACGAACTAGGACGGCACAAATATCCATGCCCGAGGGGGGATTCGAACCCCCGACCGTAGTGGCCGTGCTGACCGTGACTGGAGCGCCTCAGTCACCTCGGCCACCGCGGTCGGCTATGCTACATTCCTATCACTGTAGGTTGGGGAGCTACAACCCTTCAAAGTTTAGGGGGCGGAGGCTACGACAGCGTAGCTGACTGGCTGGTGGTCATGAGACAGTGGGCCGTGCCCTAGGGGATAGCCACTCGGCCAGTAAGCTACGCTATCGCAGCCTCCGCCCCCGGAACTTTGAAGGGTTGTAGCTCCCAAACTAACAGTGATAGGAATGTAGTTTAAATTGATTTGTACGCAGCTGGTTTAAACGAATCCAATACGCCATAGAAAAAACTATTGTTCCATTTGCAAAATTATATCTTTGTGCTGTAACTCTTTGGAAAATGATACAATAAACTATGTCCATAGCTCCGCAGAAAGTATAACATTTCTTGTGTTGACCTACCGCATTAAAATTTCCCGTCACCTATTATTTTATAAGTTACAGAGGCAAACACACTTAGTGAAACACCCTGTATATAGGCGGTCATGAGATTTAAACATTTTAGATCACTGTGTATTTATATGCGGTTTGCTAGTTTTCTCAATTCAGTAAATAAATTAGCTGGCATCCCAGAATCTTCAGTATTACTCCGTAGTTAGACGACTTCCTGAGAACAACTTAATAATTTCAGCCTCACTACAAGAACTGCAACATGTGCACTACCACCTGCGTGGGGACGACAGCTTTAGAATTTCTTCTCTTCCCACAGTACAGTGGGGAGTAACTACAACCCTTGTGTACACTGTTATTCCAGTATAAATGCAAACTGTTGTGCGTCGTCCACGGCAACATGGAGGAGGAAAAGAAATTATAGTACTGGTTGGCACACCCCCTATAGAATTTTTTGTTGGGGGAGGGATGGGATTGGGGGGATGAAAAGAGGGAAGGAGGGGGATCACTGCTGGTAGGAGGAGTAAATTGAACAGAGGGCATCATCCGCGAGGGGGCGTGTGCGGGTTTAGCCACGGGAAAGGATCCGGAGAGTAGACAGGTAAAGGGCGGGGGGACACAGTGATGTAGAGAGGAGGGAATGGACGAGAGGATGGGGTGGGTCTAACTTGAGGTAGATGAAGCGCAGACGGAGGTGTTCGGTGAAGAGAAGGAGCTGGGGGAAAGAAATGAGGTCGTAGAGGATCCGTGTGGGGGAGTGGGGGGATAAAGGGGGTTGCGGAACGAAGAGCGGAGCGCATGGTGCTCCAGGATTTTCAGGGATTTGTAGAAGGATGGGGGTCGGGGATGGGGCGGAGATTCAGGCCGGATGGGCTACTCAAAGGATGGGGTACATGAATGATTTGTAGGTCTAAAGAGCAGTGCAAGGGTATAGGTCCCATGCTCGCGTAACAAGGAGTTTGAGGAGGCGGGGGCGGGCTTTCTCTTGGATGGTGCAGAAGTGGGCCTTACATACAAGTGCATACAAGCAGAGCAGCCTTACATACGCACGCCACAGCCGGTGAATAGCGACGCGCTTATACGTCGAGTAGGGTGCTACAGTAACCCTCTGTTACTGTAAAAAAAAAATAAAAAAAATAATAATAATAATAAAATAAAAATAAAAATAAATAAATAAAAAGTGATATCTCTGTACGTTGAAAACTTACAGAGTCGCTGGTTTTTCTCCATGTAATAAGTATTGTAATGAATATTATAGAAATATTTTAAATAAATACTTTGTCAACTTTGACCTGTAGATTTCTTTAAATGGCAACCATGAGTGGAGTACAAATGCTGAACTATGCCTGTTCTAAATTCTCGTACTTCTTTTTTCGTCAGCCTTCCTGAAATTTGGCACCCTTTCATCTTCTAGCTTAAGTACTAAAGTGTTGTAATACCGACCTTGTATCTTAACCTTTAACTCGTAACACTGGATTTTCTAACGTAACTGGTTTCATGGTGTCTGTCAGATACCTAAAGTTTTCTTTTGAATTATACAATATTGTTTTAACCATTTTGTTTTTTATTGAACTGAACTAGTTACAACATGTGTTTACAGACGTATGACCGCAAAAAAAAGGAGCAACATGTCAATTAACATATCGAAAAATAAAGAAAATACGCAAGTGATGCTCTGAAAATGTAGATTTATCCTCATTTCTCAAAATCGTAGCCAAATACCTTTTAATTGTTAATGATATGCCATGCTAGCCTTTCAAAAAAACCGATAATGAGGAACATAAACTAATTTACTGTAAAATTTCTAGGAATAGTGCACATTTTGACGTTAAATCTCAAGTTTATCAAAGGCCACAATGTCTCTTGTCACATAATACACTATTGACTGTTCTCTGTGGCAACTGCAGAAAACATTTTCAAAGTACAAAACTGTCGTCCAAAACGTAATTAATAATTTCTTCGCGATACATTTCAAAATTTGGATCATATTCTCTCAAAACTTGTTGAGAATAACGAGGCTCTTTGGGCTGTTTTGATTGGTGAGATGGACCTGGTTGTGACTCCATATTTTGTGAATTAGTTATGACGCACTGTCAGTGATAATTACGATTTTTTGCACGCTCAATATTACAATGAACACGATATACTGTCTGACGAAATACACTCACGCAACTGGTATCACACGTCTGCAAGACGTCGCGCCGACTTTGGCGGACGATTACTCAAGGTCAAACAGCACGATCGGCACCCTACCTTCAGTGCAGGAAGTCACCACTCCAATTGATACACGGAGGGAAAGGGCGGACCGACCCCGGATAGGGAGGGGATGGCCTCCATGAATTTCGACAGCCGTCTCTCAGACGTATGGTACCGATTAAGGGTTAATTCTAAGAGCCATTTAATTTACAACGTTTTTATACCTTCACAGAACATATTTCGTTTGGTTTTGATAATTTTCTGAATTCAATAAAATACAGCCAGAAAAACAGTTTTCCTGTCATTTTACATTAATTCAGATGTAAATCAAAATTTATATTTTTGTATCATTAGCATTGTGTGGTTGAATATTATGCACAGTTGTGAAATTTTTCATAAATGAGGCTGCTCTGTAGCTATGACCTGCTGGTGCAGACGTCACGCACGGTTGTGCAATCGTGTGTAACTATTGCAATACAACTGGCAAACATCTCTTGATGCTCGTCTGACATGGGAGACAGTAGGGAAAACTTGCCTACCTCCAATGCGAAGTGTGAATAATGAGACTTCATTCATCCAATATTTAAAAATGGAAGAACTCTGTAACTTGTCACAAATTTTTTACGTAATTTGAATTCGTAAGAAACTTTGGCTAATTGATGTTCCCTAACAACCAATGTCAGAAAAGAAGCTTATAGCTCAGTACTTTAACGCTGTTTATGCAGTATGGTTACGGTATTCAGCATAACACTACGACTTGCATCTACACTCCTAATAGTATTTGTGAAACATTGTACAGAGATTATGCACACGCATCACTAAATCTACTTAAAAATCATATCATAATACGTCTCATATTGCGTGATATATATCACGTAATAAACAATGACATTAATTCATATTCTCGGAATTTATTACTGTTGACTCCGAATATATGAACTTAAAAATGTAGACCCACCTGGGATTCGAACCCAGGTCTCCTGCTTTCTAGGCAGCTGCGCAGACCCCTACAGTACAGATGACAGAGCGATCACTAAACCAGTATGGATTACTCAAGTACGCCTGCCGTCAGGTCAAATTCTCAATTTTACCCTGCCCACTATTACTCAAACTCGTAGTTTTGGAAACTTGTTCCCGTACGAGTAAGGGACTAGGAGTATCTTCACACTGAAGAAAGGATCATTGCCCGTTATTGACATATTGTATAAGTTTTATGTGTATGGTATCTGTTGTTTTGGAAAGAACAGACAACACATACACATAACTTAGGTTTCGAATCGTCCATTGGGTACCGACCGATGTATTGGGACGGATTATTGTCTCCGCTACATATCTCATGTCAGCTCAGTTTGTGTAGGATAACTTACTTATATTTGTGTTCTTAAATGATTTTTATGTAAAGGTTTAATGTTATATGATTCTTAAAGAAGTTTTTTGTATGTTTTTTTTTATGTTTCATGTGCTGTGAGCCGAGTCAACCTACGAGGGTAACATCTTCGACGCCGATTCCAAGGAGTAAATATCCGGCCACATCAAGTCGCGGGTGACGGCCACGAGGCAAGAAGATGTTGATCTCTGCGGTTGTCGTCGCAAGAGTTGACATTATTATCGACATTTTATGTTAAAACAACAAATTTTAAAAGTCAGTTCCCTTTTGTCTGTCAATGACTACATATGTAACGTCATAGAAAGCAACAAATGTTATTGTGTTTAAACTTGACGAAAGTGTCAGAGTACATCATTTATGAAGAATTATTTTACGTTGAATAATATATTAATGAAATGAGCAGATGATTTAATTTAAATATTCTTCAATCTGAAGGAAGATTTTTTATGAATTTTCATTGGTGGGAAAGTTACGTCAAGAAGACTTCGATAAATGTTTATTTTTTTAGAACTTTGATTAATCGATCATACACATTGATCGATAATCATTGAAGAAATATTGTTTTTTATCTGTGGCTATAGCAACGACCACAAACTGAAGAATTTCTTTTGACGGTGTTATCTATGAGAGAACTTAGAAATATTTTTAACAAGAGTGTCTGTTAAAGACTTCTTCCCTCGGCGCAAGAATCTGATTTTGAAATATTGCAACGTATAAAGTTTTTACATGAACATGTTTTATTTTTTTATTTTATATAAAGTTTTATGGGCGAGTGGACACTTCAAGGATTACGAAGTCTGACACGGCCACATTGAACTCTAATCATACAAGACGAGTGATTTTTAAGATAAGGTTTTAGCACACGTTCCGCCGCACGAAGAGGTTGTTCCGCCGCACCGACCGCCGTATCATCCTCCGCGCAAAGGCATCACTGGATGTAGTATGGAGAGGACGTGGTCAGCCCCCCGCACTCCCGGCCGTTGTGTCGGTTTTGTAGACTGGAGCCGCTGCTTCTCTATCAGGTAGCTCCTCAATTAGGCTCACAAGAGCTGAGCGCACTCCGCATGCCAACAACGCTCGGTACACCTGGATGCTTAACCATCCAAGTGCTACCCAGGCCCAACACTGTTTAACTTCGGCGATCTAACGGGAGTTGAAGTATCCACTGTGGCTCGGCCGCTGGCCATAGAACAGAAGATTAGTAAAAGTACCGTAACATGCATGAGATTTGGATTTATTATGTCTTTATTTCGATCTCTACAGGTGATATTTATGACTGACTGTTTCCTAATGTTCCACTTAAATGCGATTTGCAGAGTATCCCATGTAGATGTATATTATTGTAAGACCACTATTCAGGGCATATGAAGTCATAAGGATTGATCTGCACGAAAACAAAATGTGCATAGTGTGGTAGCAAAGGACCACAGACAGAAGTGGAAGAAGGAGGTGAATAACGCAAGTATGCATCAAACGCTTACCCGAGCAACAGGAGGCACTAATGTTAATAACAGATAACATTAAACAGGGGAAATATATTACATTTACGAAAAGGTTCTGAGTCTTGGTTCGAAACAGGCGACAGCTAAAGCGAGGGCGGGAACGTATTTCCCTGTCACCGCATCCTAACAAACATGATCCCACCTGTTAGATTTCTATTATTACAGACCACTGAAGATGTTTTACTGTCAATAAAACGAAACGCGTCTGGTGAGAAAAATCGCATTTTTATTGTAATTGCAAAGACGGACAAACACTGCTATTCATAATTATTGAAGCAACTACGGACAGCCGGCCGCGGTGGCCGAGGGGACTGAGGCGCTCCAGTCACGGTCTGCACGGCCACTACGGTCGGGGGTTCGAATCCCCCCTCGGGCATGGATATTTGTGCCGTCCTTAGGATTAGCTAGTTCATAAGTAGTTTGTAAGTTTACGGACTGATGACCCCGTAGTTAAGTCCCATAAGCTATACAAACAAAAAACTACGGACATAGCCACACAAACGAAGAACTATTAATTTCATGCTTGCATTCTTTAATGAACAGACAGAATAGCCGTACGTGGTAAGGCACCTTTCTACGGTTCGCGCAGCCGTCCGCCGTCGCAGGTTCGAGTCCTCCATCTGGCACGTGCGAGTGTGTTTTTCTTAGGACATGTTAGTGTAAGTAGTTTTGAAGTTCAGGAACCTTTGACCACTGTAGTGAGGTCGCATAACTTTACACACATTTGAACTTCAAAATTTGTGCTCATTTACATTAAACGAAACCATAGCTGTCCGGGAAGAGGGCTGCGTGCCATACTGCACAGTGGGAACTAACCACCGGCCTCTTGATATTCTGAAACGCCTGCGGACGTAAGGTGCAGCATATTTTCTTTCTCCCCCTCGGAGATCGTAAAGCAGGTTGTAAGAAACCGTTTTATCTGAGAAAGTTGCCGCTTCTTTCTGTCTGACCCAAATTCTGCGCTGGCCTTCCCCCAGCTCGCAGCCGCGGATATCGCAGCCTCCGGTGAGGTACGGCGTCAAAGGGCGTCTCGCCTGGAAGCGCCCCTGCCTCGCGTGACGTATGGCACAATTTCTCTCCCACCGCCAGCCAGTCTTTCATCCTCCAGGCCTCGCCTTGCTGGTGAATGTACTGCCCCGTCACCAACCACGCACGCGAGATAGTACAAATGTCTACTGCTGGAGCCTTGCTGGAAAAACACACTGCTTGCCTCCGAAATGCACCACCCTGAGGAAGCATCCAAACGTCGTGAAATTTGGAGCATTTCTTTCCGACGACGACAGGACCGCACGATTACAAGTTCAGCGAAGGTGCACAACACGGGTGTCAAGAAGCGTCACCTTGTAACACTACCAGTTACTTAATTTCCATAGTTATCGCCGATATTCTACTGTACTCGTTTCAACAGTAAGTATGGCACAAGAATGTAGTGCAGAAACTGAGGTTCCAAATCTACTTGCAAACCTTGTGCTAGCAAATCGGTGTCATTATTTATTGAAGTTGTTGTGGTCCCGATGTCTAGAAGTCGGCTATCGCTTAACCCATAACAGGAATCGTTATTTTGACGAAAATAACTAAAATCGCGGACCCATATGGAACCATGAATAAAAAATCCGCATAATTCCTATAAAAGGTATAATTAATATGTAAATTCACAAAGAATGTATTAAAATAAGTTTTATTTGAAATACGAATCAACTTGTATTAATCAAAAAATTTACATTGTGCAAGTCGTAGAGCCGGCCGCGGTGGCCAAGGGGACTGAGGCGCTGCAGTCACGGTCTGTACGGCCACTACCGTCGGGGGTTCGAATCCCCCCTCGGGCATGGATATTTGTGCCGTCCTAGTTCGTAAGTAGTTCATAAGTAGTTAGTAAGTTTAGGGACTGATGACCCCGTAGTTAACTCCCATAAGCTATACTAACATTTGAACAAGTCGTAGATCTCACATTCCATGAAAATTTGTAATACCTTACTCTGAAATGTTGTATGATTAAAAAATAGCTTATATTAAAAAACCTACATACACTTTGGAGTTTGTCATAACTTCCCCTTGACATACACACAAAATCTATGCGCCCAATCACAAACAAAAATAATGAAAACGTAACATGAAAGTTCCAAATGTTATCTGTATATTGGTACCTGAACTAAGAATGGCACTTGTTACACAACACTTTTTTTCTGCATGTCATTTACAGATAAATTTGTGATTGTTTGTTGTCAATTTTAGGACCATATAAATAACATCTTCCTCTTTTCCGTGAGCCACTTTGATTAGAGGTGAATTTTCTTAACGCGGTTTGAAAATCGCTCAAAGATTCTGTGTCTGAGAGATTTTCCTCTAATAATAGTTCAAAGATTTCTTTTTCAGTTAGACCACGCTGCATTGTGACAATAAAGTGCCTGAAACATTACAAAATAAGTATGTATTCAAAAAACTCCCGATCTGGAATCGCGGGTCAGATTGGACCCAGCGATGGCACTTACGTCAACTTCCAATATATTTCAAACAACGGATTCCCGATTCCTGGTGCACATCACAATGTACTGAGGTTAGACTGGTGCGCGAAAATCAAACTACGCGCGATTAGATTGTTAGACGGTTTTTTTTTTTTTTTTCTGTGGGGCCAAATGGACCCACGATTCCGGTAAAGGGTTAAATGAGGTGTTCCAGGTTGCGAGGGTGAAGGTCGGGGTGAGAGTTTAAAATATGGAAAGATTAATTTTTGAAACTCACAACCACCAGCTGCGAACCAAATTCCTAACCATGCAAAAACACTGCAACTGTGATTGCGACTGTTTGACTCGTTTTCTAGGGGATGATATCACACGTTCGCAGCTTTCCTTCCCTGCATATGATTAACGAAACAAATTCATAATAAAATCAAGTTCATGAGAGAAAAGGGTGTACTAACTACTATTTTTGAAAACACGTGAAAGTTCACTTTATGTTGTTTATTTCACAATATTTGAACCCTGTGGCTGATACCTCTGTACGTCGGCACATTTATCAAATAAAGTTATAGCTCAAGAGCCCCCAGACAAAATGAACATTTGTCGCGAATTGTTTTCACACCACGTGGCTGTCTCAAACACCGTTTATGTTCATGCCTATGCGACGACACGTGTTACATTAACAAATCACAGTCACTTTAATTCAATGCGATGCACACCTTGTTCCACTGGCTAAATATTCACAAACACACAGTAGCACTCGATTTAACTTGGTACAGTCTACGACGAGCAACCACACGTGACGATTGCCACAGACAAATGTAAAGTCACCACCTCGAGATACACATGCCAACTGATGCAGAGCGACGCTGCCTGGCCAGCCACACCACGTGGTCCCGAGTCCTCACTTCCTGCCCAGGCGCGCGTGTGCGCGCGCTCCAAAAGCTCAACTGCCAGGGTTTTTTCCCCTACGTCATCAACTTCCCCATGTGAACTGTTCTAACCGATTTGCCAACGTACAGCGCTCAGCCAATACATTTCTAAAACTTTACTTAAAATCAAAATAATTACACTACACATTAAACAAATATTTTCTTACGTTTTTATATTAGTATAAACATCCTTTGTACTGTTTATCATAATCGTGCAATTTCTTATATCACAGATAACTGATTTAACTGAATATTTCAAGGTAAAATACAAAAGATTGATTGAAAATAAAATGAAAAATAGTTAATATATTATTTTTATAAACAAACATTGCCATGCTAGTTGTGTAACTGTCTTGTCTTCGTTGGTAATTTATTACTTTTCATTGTCAATTAAACATATTACGTTAGATGTGACTATATCAGCTAATGTATTGTTTATTTATCAACAGGCTATTTTGTAATGAGGGCCTTAAAGGTTCCTAACTGCATCGTATTACTTCAAATGCCAGTAGTATTACAATATTTGTGCACTGCACTGTGCCTGGCACTCGCCATTGTCCCTCTCTCCCCTCACCGGAAACGAACTGGAAAATCCTAAGTTGGAACAAGCCACCAACGTCGGCCTGCTCGCTGGCCTCCCGTCAGCTACAAGCACACAGCAAATCTCAACGTGGAGAATTTCTACCTATGGCCTAACTATAAATGTTGTCACCCAACTGTGTACATACATTGCTACCATAATTAATAAGATTAAAATTGTGTAACATTTAGTGCATTGGCATGGTCAATGTTTGCAGTGAAATTCATACTGTTTAATTATCAAATGCTATTGATTACCGGTATTTCTATTAGGCGGCAATCTCACAAGGTTTTACAGCAACTGGTAAGAAAAATGCCAGCAAACGAGTTAATTATTTTTACTGTATAATTTTATTTACTTTGTAGCACTAATGTAACAACACTCAAGCAGGTGCCATCTTCGGCAAAGCACATGAGTAAAGAAAACTGCAATATCTTTCTAGTGAGTGCTTTGGTCACATACATCTACTACACACAACCTTAACGTCCTCCCAACACATCACACTAGCAACTGCTACTGTGCCAGCTCGGCAAATTTCTTTTCTAAGATCGTCAAAAACAGGACTATCATCTTTGGATGTTTCACTAAACTAACAAATATAATTACAAAATAAAATCACGAAATTAAAAGATAAACAGTGAAATTTCAAATAAATGTTATTACATGAAAAGATACAGTTATACACAAGTGAAATATTTGTGTGAAAATGCTCTATTTGGCAAATCGTTAATATGTGACACGATTTATTTTGTACATTAATTACAAAAAATTACGTGTGAAACATTCCAAAACAATAATGAAATCAGTATGCATACACCCTCAGTTTCGTAGTGAAATAATCTTCTTCTTCATGTGCCGTCTGAGAGGTTGACTATCATCATAGCTATTTTAGTTTTTGAAGCTGTAGCCTTAAATAGGTCAGTTGTCGAGACATTAAACAATTTTGCAGGTTCCCAAACCAAGACATTCTTCTCCTTTCAACAGATCTCTTTCCTTCTATCTTCCCTTGTATTATGAGTTGCAGAGACTCATACGTTGAACCTCTCATGCTGTGGCCGAGATATTTTCTTTCTTTCACTTCCTGTAGGATCTCTACGTCGTTCCCCATTCTTCCCAGAACCCCCATATTGGTAACATGTTGTGTCCATGATATTCGCAACATCCTATGGTAGGACTACATCTCGAAGGCTTCTATTTTCCGCTCGCATTATATGTTTAGGGTACAAACTTCTACTCAATACAATAGAACAGGGAACACACGACATTCGAGCATCCGAGTTCTTAGGTCCAGGCCCAAATCGCGACTACAGAGCAGCTTCCTGATCTTCATAAAGAACGTACGGGCATTCTCAATGCGAATATTTAATTAAGAAGTAGCAATCCATGCAGCAGTTGACACTCGTACCTAGGTAGTCATACCTCTCGACTCTTCCCAGCCTTTCGCCTTCTACATAAAGACGTTCATTTGGCACTTCAGTTTTGCTGATAATCATGTATTTGGTCTTCTTAACATTGAGTATCAGACCATATTCTTCACTATCTGTGATAACTTTACTCAACATACGCTGTAGGTCTTGCATATTTCCAGCTAGAAGTACTGTATCGTCCGCATAATAGGTTTTGACAATTTCAGTTTATCTGCTCAGATCACATAAGGTATGTAATGTTTTTTTTATTTACATTTTACAAGCGTTTTCGTAATTTTAAGTACCTTTGAATTATGTAAGCAATGTTGTGAGTTACTTTCTAGATTTAAATATACTATCTGTAACCTCAACATCTTCACAGATAGGGTTATAACGCGTCTTTATTGTAGAAAGTAATAATATACCGAAAAATAGCTGATCGAACACTTCTTAATATGGTATCGAACATTTAAGTTAGTAGTTGAGGTCTTAAGGGCTGTTATAACCTGCAAGAGCTACTGTCTATGAAGGGGAAACAGACAGCAATGTCGACGTACTGGAGTTGTTCTTTCGTGCGGTTGTTTTGTGTAAACAGTTTCAGCATGCATGGTTGAAGACAGCGGGCAACTTTCGAGTGCGTTTCGAAGATCGACCGGGAAAGAATAGTTGCCTATGGGACTGTGAGTTAAACTTCACAGAAATCTGTGAACATGTCGGACGAATATGAACAATCGTGCCGCGGAAATCGCTGGATACTGGATGGAACGAAATTCCGACGGGTCTAATTACACTGCGACATCGACGTTGAGCTTGAACACACGGGCCGATATGATTCAAATATAATTTCAGCAGAACATACTTATTTACATGTCATTTGAACATTCCAGTCGTCCCGACAGGGTAAAACATTACCGATAGTACCAGGAATCTGACCGTTTTCTTTTGCTATTTCACGACCTCTATCAAAGTCCAGCTTCGTTCATTATTACAGGAGGTGACCAGTTCTCCTGAGAAGCGGCATTGACGAATTTGACCGGGACACCCTTAGTGAACGCCTCTTACTCCAGGGCACCGAGGATATGTTCAAACAGTGCCATGCGGAAAAATCTCCAAGACCATATGGATTGCCCTAAGAATTCTACAGGGCGTTCTGGGACGTTTTTGAACGGAAGATGACACAAATGGCTAACGAAATGCTCAGTGGTCTGGATATCCCAAGTGCCTTTCTTCAAGGCCGTGTCGTGCTAACCCCAAAGGTTCACGGACCTCCAACACATTACACTCTTAAACAGAGACTACAAGCTGTTAGCACGGTGCATCATTGGTAAAATAAAGATGGGATTGAATAAAATTATATCACCATTTCAATCCTATGGGATTTGACAGAGCAACATTTTTCATGCAGTCTACAGGGACGCAGTCAGCAGGGCAGTCACTTGTAACGCTGAGGCAGCCATCTTGTCTGTCGATTCCGCCAATGCATTCGACAGGATTAGTCATCCATATCTGTTGTCTTTCATGGGTAAGCTGGGCATTGGCCAACAGTACCTGGGTGTCATATCCAACATGTTGACTAGTGCTTCATCAATAATCACTGTTGATGGCTGGACAACGCCACAGATCCTAATACGGCGTTGGGTGCGCCAGGGCTGTCCAATGTCCATGTTCCTCTTTGGTATTACAGTTGACCCTCTGCTGCGAACTATAGGGAGCACAATCAATGGACTCTATGTACACACAGCACACCTTACCTGCATTGCATTTGCTGATGGTGTCGGAGTCTTTCTCTGCTGTGTAGCAGATGTCGACATCACTCATGCAGTCACCCAGACATATGAACATGCTTCAGGCGCTGCACTCAACCATAGGAAGACGGTCCTCCTCCCCATTGGGACTCATGGTCTAACTCCCAAACAGCCACCGTATAGCATTGTCAATTAACAAAAAATCTTCAGCCTGAAAATTGACGCGTGCCCTCATAGAATGCAGGCAAAGATCTGGCGGCGCATCTTGAGTGTCATCAGAGGGGTCTGCAATCAACATGCTCACCGTCACCTAAATCTCCACTAGAAAGGCGCCCTTATCAATGGGTCCATCCTGTCAAAGCCTTGGTGTGCGGCTCAGGTTCTCCCAGTACCGACGCTGCTGGCGCAGTCGATTTCCCAGTCAGTATACTGACTCCTGTGACGTCACGAGCTATTTAAGGTGAGATGGACTACATGCGTCATGAGACGGTCGGATTGCGAACTGGGTTTGGTGGATTTCCCATGCAGGTGCACGGCCTTGTTCCTCCACCGCACTGCCACCTTACGATTCTGGAGACCACATGGTACAACAGTAGCAATAGTAATGCAGTACCGACCGTGGTTGGCACGAGTCCCAATCGATTTAAGGGAAATTCCTTATAGGCTGCCCTTCTTGCGGGAATTCTTCTTTGCTAGAAGCTATATGCTTAATGTAGCCCATGACAAAAGAACAGTCCGGCGTTTGTATGATACCTTGCTTGGACATCCACCCATCCACAGACTGGTCGCTCGGCAGCCCACGACAAACTGGAGCACGGTGTGGACCAATATCAACCACCCAGCCCTGCCGACGGACGTCACGGCCACTTGATACGTTCTAGTAAATGACACGATGGCCACCAACCAGCGACTGGCAGCCGCCCACCTCCGCGCATTGTGAGAACTGTGCCGCACCCGACGCCCGTGAGCACCGCTTCCTATGTCTCACACGTGTGGGACCTCTGTCGGTGCATGGTGGCGATGATCAAAGGATAACGGCGGAGACCATCCCGGTCAGCTGGGTCTTGGCCCCTGACATCAATATCTTCCCACGGACCAAACATAACCCCACCAAATACCTGCTGGGGCACACAGTCTATGCAATTATCCGACACAAAATCAACGCCGCTGTTCCGTTTTTAGCCTACCTTTCGGACCAACACCTCCAGATCCAGCAGACCAGAAAATACTGTGATGTCTTCGCAGACTTTCTTGCTGCCCCCTTGAGTCACGGTTATGAACCATTGGAGTTTGACGACAAGTTATCTCAAATTGTCATAACTGGCACATGAGTTCCCTTGTCTCCTGCTATAAAGTGGATTTCCTTCAAAAATGTTTGTAGAGCTTATGGGACTTAACTACAGGGTCATCAGTCCCTAAACGTACAAACTACTTATGAACTAGCTAATACTAAGGACAGCACAAATATCCATGCCCGGGGCGGGATTCGAACCCCCGACCGTTGCGACCGTGCAGACTGTGACTGGATTTCCTTCGTTTTTCTATGTTCTCAATTTTCTTAATGTGTTTCTTGTGGATTGTGGGTCATCTCTTATGACCTTCCACTGGCGTAGTCATTGGAGTGCTTGGTTTAATTTAAAGAACTTTCATTGAAGGATTTCCTTCTCATTTGTTTATTGGAAGTGAGCATCTTCCTCTGTTCTTTGTCCCTGATTGAGTTTATGCTCCATCCGTTATAGCAGTTCGAGGTCCTGTTCTTCCTCTGAACAGTTTCTAGACGTCAGTTGTCAGAGAATAAAACAGTTCGAAGTTCCCAAGGATATTACCTTGTTTATTAAATCTCTCTATGCAGAATGCGTTAATTTTTACTTTGTTTAGAAAAAGAAGTCTTTAAGTTATAAAACATTTTCTCTAAAAGGACAAAAAAGATTGTTTGAAGTTTCTTTGAAGGTAGATAACATATTTCCTTAGTTCTCATCCCTCATGGGATTTGTTTCCTCTCGTATCTACATTCTGCTATAACTTTAGGTTTCCTTATGTACAATATTCGCCTATATTGCTTATTTTCTCACACCTTTAATGCAAAGCACAATGCACTTAGTTTCGTTCTTTGACACAGGGGGTATTAAGTTACAGTTTTTTTTTTTTTTTGTTAATTTTCAAATGATGTCTGTTAGGCTGGGTTAAAGGGGTGGTTGGAGACCCAGAGAATTAAAAAACAAATCTATGACCTCAATAGTCATCAGAAATCGTGCGAAAGCGGAATAGGGCTTCGAACGTGGTCAGGTGATTGGATGTCACTTCTATCAGAACATTGTATGGGAGATTTCCACATCCCTAGGTTCACTGTTTCTGATGTGACAGTAGAGTGGAAAAGTGAAGTCACGCGTACAGCACAAAATCGTACAGGCCGATCGCGTCTGTTGACTGACAGCCTGCCGACAGTTGAAGACGGTCGTACAGTGTAATAGGCAGGGATCTATTCAGACCATCACACACAAATTCCAGACTGCATAGGGATCCACTCCAAGTACTATGATAGGCGGAGGTGAGAAAGCAAGCTCATAAGCCACACATCACGCAGGTCAATGCCAAACGCAGCCTCGCTTGGTGTAACGAGCGTAAACATTGGACTATTTAACAGTGGAAAAACGTTGCGTGGAGTGTCGAAACAACGGTATACAATGTGGCGATCAGATGGTAGGGTGTGGGTAATGCGAATGCCAGATGAATCTTTTTTTTCCAGTGTGTGTAGTACCACCAGTAAAATTCGGAGACGGTTGTGCTAGAGTGTGGTCATATTTTTCGTGGAGGTGGCTTGCACCACTTGTTATTTTACAAGGCACTAGCACTACATTAATGTTTTAAGCACCTTCTTGCTTCCCGTCGAAGAGCAATTCGGGAATGGCGAATGCATCTTTCAACACGAATGAGCACCGTTTAATAATGCACGGCCTGTGGCGGATTGATTACACGTCAATAACATGTCTGTAATGGGATGGCCTGCACAGTGTACTGACTTGAAACGTGTACAATACCTTTGGGATGTTGTGGAACTCCGACGTCGCGCCAGGCCTCAACGACCTACATGGGTATCTCTCCTCAGTGCAGTAATCCGTGAAGCATTGGCTGCTACTCTCCAAGAAAAACCAACCAGCACCTGACTGAACGTATGCTTGCGAGAGTGGCAGCTGTAATCAAGACTAAGGATGGGCCGACACCATATTGAATTCCAGAATTACCGATAGAGGGCTCCTCTAACTTGTAAGTCTTTTTCAGTCAAGTGTCCGTATATTTTTGATCACATCATGTATGTTAATAGGACGATGTTTTTATATTGATTAAAAATAGGGGAAAGCAGATACG
This sequence comes from Locusta migratoria, assembly GCA_026315105.1. Classification (NCBI taxonomy): domain Eukaryota; kingdom Metazoa; phylum Arthropoda; class Insecta; order Orthoptera; family Acrididae; genus Locusta; species Locusta migratoria. Next base: position 23,400,508 of record CM048748.1, on the reverse strand, counting down.
TTAGTCATATATAAAACGTACTGATACTGGGACTGGCAAAACCGTCGTATCAGGAATAGGTGGTCATGCGGCGCAGGTCGAGGTAGTGCTGGCTTTGGTTACATTACCCGCCTTTCTTCCAATTTTATTTTTCCTGAAATTAGTAAATTCAGTGGCACCTTCCATTAGTTCAAGATGGGCTAAGTTTCTTAATTATTTTATCACATTTTATGTAAAATGCCTCTTACTTGGCAGTTACTGGCTAGCAGAAGCCACGTTCTGTTACAAATAAATAACTGAAACAAAAAAATACCTTTTTTTATTTTATAAACAGCCACAAGTCGCTATAATTATTTATTCAATTAACCGCTTTCACTCTGTAGAAAAGAGCATCGTAAGAATAATTTATTAAAAATTGATAGCTGTCTATATATATATAATCATATGTCAGTACAGTAATTTAAAATAGTTATAGTATGACATCTGGATAATTGAAAATTATTTATTATTATTTATTATCATTTACTATTATTTATCCAATTATTCAGCTGCCATACTAAAATTATTTTAAATTACTAAACTGACATACGATTATATAAATCGACAGCTCTCAATTATTATCAAACTATTCTCACGATGCTCTTGTGTACAGAGTGAAACCGGTTAAATTGAATAAATAATTGTACCGACATGTGGCTGTTTATAAAATCAAATTTATTTTCGACAGTCGATTCCCCTATATGCAATGTCTGCTCTTTTTACAAAAATTAACGGTCGTTTGTTTTCAGTACTGATGTACAGATATTTATGCTTCACCAAAGAACTTATAAACGAGTAAGCCTGCCATTTTTTAGACTGACGCCTCATCTTCACTCTCGTGTCCGCTGTTGCCATGACCAGCACTGAATGTATCTGGATCATTTTCTGGGTGGTCTTTCCAAAGAAGACCATCTTCTACTCCGTGCAGAGCACATAAAATGCTAGTCTTCTTGAAACCCTTGTCTACTGTTTCAGGAGTGATCGGATCAGAAATGTTGCTGCCAAATATCACAAACAAATTAACAGATTACATATTTCTTCAATTTCCTATTTTGAAGTACATGCTTAGGGGGATGGCATACTATAGGCGGTGCGGTACAATAGCCGAGTAAATATGGTATATGACTAGCGCAGCAGCATTCATCTTTTTAATTATTTTAACGAGAACGTGAAGTTGGATAGCTGCGTTCAGCATTTTAATTAACCGACGTGAAAGCTGGAGTAACTAAAATGCAGAAACAGTATGTTTTTAATTTTATGAGCACCTGATGACGCACCGACATGTTTTTCATAGTGACTACATTTGTCTTGGAATGCCTGCATTTCAATATAACCAAAACTCTTGACATTTTCACGCTTTCTTACAAATTATCCCTAATTCCCTAGGGTAGTGACGAGAGAGATGCCACTGTAACGATAAGTATTTCGTGAAAACCTGAACTTCACTGACACGACACGTGAAATATCATGCTCGATGGTATTCTTCCGAGTGTCATGTTTGCGATTTCATATTATGAATCGTGAATATGCCAATATATTTTTTGTTTTAAACGTTTTTAAAGCTGCCAGGTAAGTCGAGAAGTCAGTACTCCTGTTTTAGATCTTTGGTCAGAACAAATCCCTTTTGTGTCTCTTTCCGCCAGTTGCCCTGGGTGTCGGTGGCCGAGTAAAGAGCGACCGACACAGGAATAAAGGTAGCATGCGTGTGCAGGTACGGAGGTGACCAGCCAGTGGGACAGCAGAAACTAGAAACACTAGGCTAAATTAGAACAAGTTGTATAAGATAATACTTATCTTTTATAAAGTTCAAGACTGCAGAATGCTGATACATAGTTTGTATAGAGGCCTGCCTACTGATGATTCCTAGTGCCTATCCGATAGCCAAGTCTTAACTGGTGCCTATCTAAATCCCAAGTGTTAGCTGGTTCCTATCTCAGTCCCAAGTGAACGATGTCGTTCAGTGGTGGCCACGAGCGGAGTTGCAGCAGAGGGCGCTCGTGGCTGACGTCGTAAGAACGCCGCGCCGTGCGAGTATTGTGCGACTTGTGCGACCCCACACTCCCCTTTCCTTGTGCTGTGATAGCAGCGTTTCTCACTGTGGTTCAAATGTTTGTTAAGCGTAAGACACTTAACTACGGGGTCATCAGTCCCTAAATTTACAAACTACTTATGAACTACCCAAGACTAAGGAAGGCACAAATATCCATGTCCGAGGGAGGATTCGAACCCCCGACCGTAGTGGCCGTGCAGACCGTGACTGGAGCGCCTCAGTCCCCGCGGCCACCGCGGCCGGCCCACTCTGGTTCCCATACTTTTATTTGCATACCTCAAGTGACCAAAATAGCACTGCTAGTTGTTGTAGAATAGTTTTACGTAGTTAAATGAAGGACGTCTTTCTTATTCTTGAAGTGACGGACTGCAAGTAGACAAAACTAAATTCATTCGTAGTGCACCGGAACGGTGAGGAGCTCAGGAGACCGGACGAATGGGCAGTCAGTGATCGTGAGGCGGGTGCCGCCTATCTAGAAGTCCAGATGTCGGTTTTTTAATTAAAAAATTCTCCGCGAGTCAGGCTGTGGACAGCAGGGAGGCGCGAGGCGTCCTTAGGGGGGGGGGGGGGCAGCGGCCCACACAGAGCGGGGGGTACCTTGCCCTCTCCCTCTCAAGGAAACTGCCCAGGAGCTCATCGTATCTTCCAACGCTTGTAATTCAGAAGTTACATTCTAATTCCCACAAAAGAAACCGATAACCTGAAGAAGTAATAGGAAGTTCTCTGCTTAACACAACAGAAATTAAAGGATTTAAGAATCAGTGTATCTGAGTATTGTCAATGTAGACGTTGCTGATGTGTAAAATAACTCTTCCAGATATATTGAGACAAATGTCGCTAGATGACAGTACACAGTTCTCAATTTAATGAGTCGAATATTCTTTCTGTTTAAATATAAATTCAGTAACCCTGAGACGGTTATCTATGGAACAAAGAAGATGAATTAAAGTTTGTGACGTGGAGTGAAGTCGTACTTAGACTATTCGGAGGCGCCTTAAACGTTAGTGCTGTGGTGCTCTCACGGTAAGATGTCTGCCTAGAAAACAAAGAGGTTCGGGTTCGATTCCCGGCCGTGTCACAAATTTTCATTCAGTGCTTCTCCTTTAGCTGTAACGTCTTGGACATATTCGAGACGAAAAACCGTCTCAGTGTTACTGAATTTATATTTAAATTGATGTTTATATCATCTTAAGCAAGAATTTTCCATCATGTCCATTGCCGAGATCCTATTCCGCTGCATGGAGAGCCTTGGCAGTAGTGGCAATTATCTATGGAACACAGAAGCTGAATTTAACTTTGTGACTTGGGGGGAAGTCGTACTTAGACTATGCCGATGCGCCTTAATCGTTAGTGGTGTGGTGGTCTAACGGTAAAAAAAATGTAAGATGTCTGCCTAGTAAGCATGGAGGTCCGGGTTCGATTCCCGGCTGCATCACAAATTTTAATTCATTGCTTCTCCTTCATCTGTAATATTCTTTGTGTTCTAAGGTCATAGTTACCTAGAATGCACATGATAAAACGAGCGAGTAACCTATTTCTTCCATGCCGTAATAAAAAAAATCGTCTCTACATAGCGAAGAGGACATAAAATATTCCACGTATTCCGGCGGGATCTACGAACGTAATTTGAAAGACTAATTCGAAATATGCAGACATCTCGACCGTTGCATGACATCGAAATAAATTAAATTGCGAGGTCGAAAATTTGTGCTTGACTGGGATTCGAACTTGGATTTCCGGTTAAGTTGCCTAAACTTTCTTTAATTTTTTTATCATTTTTTCTTTCTTTTTTATTTATAAGGATCAAGATAAAAAATAGAAAATTCGCATCGCCACTTTTCCATAAGAAAGAAACACACACACACACACTGCAGTAAAAGTAGCTCAGGAGGCTATGAGAAATAAATGTGATACTTTTTGTTATTATTTCAGTTTATTATTTTATTCATTTTTTTCAATAATAGGAGCACATTATTCTAGCAGCCGGAGTAGGTATGAACATCCAGATCTGTCTTCTTATTGAGTGGTTGTAAATTCAATAGTCAGTTTTGTTCGGTTAAGGTGAGTTCAGCTGCGAGGCGGGTCATGTTGTGCGCTCTGTCAGAAGTCGTAAATACACCGCTGATACCGTGGGTTTTGGATTAGGACGCAGTGTCGTTCGGTGAGACAAATCCAATATCTGAGCACTGGCTTTTCAAAAGAATAAAAACATATCGGATCTTGTGACCGCGAATCCAGTTCACGGAATGTGTTTTGGTGGTGGGCTAGAGTCTCCTCCCCCCCCTCCCCCCCGGTAATAAAAGCGTTTTGATGTCGATCTGAACGACTGTTTGTCGAGTAAGGAACGCAATAATACGCCACGATAGCGCGCAGAGAGCGTTTGCTGACGTACAGTCACGACATTACACCGCAACAGAGCGCAGTAAGAGGTCGGCAAGGTACATTTCTCAATATAAAATCAGATGAGTGTGAATGGATTCATTTAAATTGATTTTAAAATACTTTTTTACAATAAGCTGTGTAGGCCTACTGTCATAAAAATAGCTACAAAATAACTCCACAGTTCCCTTTATTTGTTTTCCTACGAACCGCTGGAAGAAATGAAACGGTACACTGCAGGACAGTTTATTGAAGGTTCTCTTGAAATCTACTACCTTTCAATGGAGAGTTTCATTTTATATTCAGAATAAAAATAGCTAATAACAGTAACCTGACCTTTTGCAGAACGACGTCGGATTTCTGCTAAGAAACAGTCTGGATTCCAGTGATATCAATATTGAACTAAGAAAATAGTTTGGAATGCAATACCTACATTCTTTAATGTACCATATCAGCCATCGCAGCTCTACCTGAACGAAAAAAAAAAACTCACAAATATGACATTGGAACGTCAAAAGCAAAAAACAGTTTTTCAAAAAATCAGACACCAGTCCACAACTAATGCTAAATCCGAACCATAGACGGCAAGAATCTCGAAGGCATTTGTTTTATAAGCAAAAGTAAATATACTCAAAAGTACATGCATTTAAACGAAAGATAAGTGGGGAGTAAAAATATTTGAATCATTAGACTATATACCGAATTTTTACACGTCAAAGAAAGTGCCTGTCACGTACGAACATACCTTAACAGTAATTTATGTTCGTCCTATGTTGATATTCAATTATTTTCAGCTGAATTTGCTGCAAATATATACATATTCATAAATATTGCCCCTAGAATAAGTTGTTTATATCAATGCCTCAGTGAAATTCAGCTGTTTTCGCTTATATTTCACGGTTATGTCTCGCAATATTTTAGTAATACTTGGAACGCAAAAAATACAGAAACTATTTGGTTAATCACGTAGAAAAGCTATTAGAAACAAACATTACTCTTTACGGCACCTTTCGCATCATTAGGAGCACTAGCGTCGTTGCAATTGCAATTTACAGCAGCGCGACTAAGTATGGTAGACTATGGTTGTCTTGATCATAGTGGAACTGTGTCCTCCACGAGGGCCGAATCGGCGAGATGAACCCTACGCAGTTGATGTCGGTTAACGTTTTCAAAATGTTCAAATGTTTGTATAGCTTATGGGACCTAACTACGGGGTCATCAGTCCCTAAACTAACAAACTACTTACGAACTAGCTAACACTTAGGACAGCACAAATATCCATGCCCGAGGGGGGATTCGAACCCCCGACCGTAGTGACCGTGCAGACCGTGACTGGAGCGCCTCAGTCCCCTCGGCCACCGCGGCCGGCGTTAACGTTTTCGCCGTTCACCGTGTTATACTGTGACACCATAAAAGACAGTATTTCATCAAAATGTACAAATTTGTTGCCTATCTTTTTTTTTTTCCTGTAATTGTATTAATGTATGTGTAGTAACGATCTATGGATGACGTGTCTTTGTACTCATAAAAGCTTTGACATTTTTATATTTTATTAATGTATTTTAAAAATGTGTATTTTAATCTTGTGTGGATTGTAATGTTACTAATTTTGAGATTACTTTATCGTAATACCTTTATAGAGGATATGGCTTAGGGATTTTATAAATGTACCAGTTGTAGACCCGGCGTGTTTACGTATCCTAGACTCTCGTAGTCCACATCCACTTCCCCCCTCTCTCTGCATCCACCTCTTTCTCTCCCATCTCTGTGTTCGTTTCCACCTTCGTTTCTCGGCAAAGTTTCCTACAACGTACCCTCTGTCATGTACCATACAAACATTTATGTACCCAGTGAGCTTCCTCGTGGTTTAAAGGTCATGGGTGCAAAAATTCACAAAGATTGGAGAAAAACTATGCATTTTGTAAAATTCCTTAAGTTAAGTAACCTCCACCACGCACCGAACGAAATTTTATACAGAAAGTGACATGCCTCTTGTTTTTAGAGTACAGTGTGCAAAATTTCATTAATACCGAAACAAAACTATAGATTTCTATGCAATAGAAACGGAGGGTCACATTGAAAAACGCACTTTGTTGTTCCCAAATAGTCCAGTTTTATTTCATACAACCCTTGTTCTGAGAATAACGAAAACAAGAAAGAAACGATCTGTGAAATCGGTCGAGCCGTTCTTGAGTTATGGCGCGACCAAGGTATTTAGGGATGCATTTTTATGTTATAAAGTACCCTTCCCTATTCACCGCATGAAACTTAAGGAAGACGGTGGGTTTCCTCTTGTTTTGAATGCCAAGAGTGCGAAATTTCGTGGAGATCGGAATGAAATTGTACTTTTCGTGAGTCTGTAGGAGAAGTATGCTCCGCTATGCACCTATCACAAAATACTTTCTTAGCTGGCGGTTTAAACCTATAAACTACCTTCCTGCCAAATTTCAGCTTCATAGGTGAAGTAGTTTTCGAGATTTCGTGTTTAGTCAGTGAGTGAGTGAGTGTCTATTCGATTTTACATAGACAGAGATTAACAAAACAGATTACTTAATTTTGGATGCAAGAGAATTAAGGGAGACTTGCAGTCACAAATAAATAGTAACATGCAAATCTGTAATGCTAACTTTATTTGATACAAGGTCATGCCTGATACGACAGTTTTACGAAATCTACAGCGAAATTGTTATGAGCGGGGGGGAGGGAGTTACAAAACGCCTCATAAAAGTCCGAAATTACATGCAAATTTTGTTGCAGGTCCCTAACTACTCCCATTTTTCAATAATTGACGTATAAATCCGGGTATTCTTACGAGGTGACCTCTCATTATTTATGACATTCTAAGTGCAAAAGATTACCCGAGTATCCAAAATATTTATTAATGCAGTGAAGAAACTGATTTTATTCCTTACAATTGCATTCTCAACAAAAATACGTGTGAATTTTCTAAGACAGTTTAGATAGAAGTTTACATTAACAGATTTTGGTAAAGAGTAATTATATCAATCGAAACTCAGATGATAGCTAGAATTCTTCTTGATATGTAAGATATTCAAAGACATGGGTAGATTTATGAACAATCAGGAATTTAGTCAGTTTCTAAAGTGTGATTTTTACTGTTTACTGATTCACAAATTAGCGTACTCAGTTCGGGCTTTTTTTTTTAAACAGGGAACAACAGAACAATTTTTTGTAATTCATACTCTGTTCAGATTTGGTATTTCAGTGTAGACTTTTCTGCTTTACAAATTAATTTTCCTGCAGTCATTTGATTTTACTGATAGGTAACAATAAATTTAGTTAAAAATAATTACAGTCTTATACTGCAGCTATTTATGCTGAAAGTCATCTTATTTGACTGAAATGAAAAGGTTTGCTCCATGCAAGTAAATTATTAATGTAGGAAAAGTGTTCGATTACTAAAGTACTTACTCGATAACAAAATATACAGTTGTCAACCAATTAATACTAACAAGTTTGCTAGTCTATATGCCAGCACACAATTTAGGCCTAGTATGCACAAAGTTTGATATTTCCAAAAAAATGTTCAAATGTTTGTATAGTCTATGGGACTTATCTACGGGGTTATCAGTCCCTAAACTTACAAACTACTTATGAACTACTTACGAACTAGGACGGCACAAATATCCATGCCCGAGGGGGGATTCGAACCCCCGACCGCAGCGGCCGTGCAGACCGTGACTGGAGCGCCTTAGTCTCCTCGGCCACCGCGGCCGGCTGATATTTCCAACAAACCGCATAGACTTACTTCCAAATATCTGGTACACCATCATAAGAGCAGTGTATATTACTGTGGGACATATTTTTCTCTTTCTTATTACAAAAATTTACCATACAAATTAAATACTTTCAATCTTACTTTCGTAACAGAGTGCATACTTGGACACTGACAGCCTTTGCTCTTATGTATGTCATTTCCAAGGTTAAAAAATTGTTCACATAGTTATTCATTGAAACATTAATTTGACTATATAGTCTGGCGACCGTATTTATTACTAAATTTCTTGGTACCTCAGTACGGGGAAACATTAATTTTCACATCAGTAGTATATTAGTTTATAAAGTATTCCCTCGTATGAAATCTTTGAGAGACGAAACGTAATGTTTGATGCCATTATCCATTAGTAAACACACGGTAATCCTCTGGGAGGGGCGTGTTACTGTTCAGCAACTTGTGGGAAGCGTCTGGGTACGGTGCGGTAGGTGGAACTTTAACGATGTAAACTTATTGCCCGTAATTTGCCGTTTTCTATTGATTGCTTCAGAGTATCCTGGATAGCAGGAGCGTTGCAATTCCACGCTGATTGGACGTCTCATCAGAGAATGCGGTTGTGGATCGCTTTCCATACGTGCCTCCACACATGCTGGGGACACTTAATTTCGACGGTTTGGGCGGTGACACTATTGTAAAAGTTGATACACAATTTTTTTTTTCTAATACAAATGAGCACGTGGTAAAAGTTCGTATACACAGCTGAGGTTCAGCCAGAAACGTCAGATGTGAAAGAAGATTACGGGAGTGCACGATAACATAACTGGGGCCGTCAAAGAGACCGGAGCAAAGACAATGAATACGTTAAGGGTCTCCGGGCAAAGACTCTAGATTTTTAGTTGCAAACTAAACATAGAGCGCCGTGACTTTGGTTGGTACATGTGTTAGTGCCATCCCATCACGTTCCAGAGGAGTGCAAGAGAGATATATTGCACTTTGAATACCATCACTGAGATGATATAGGAACCAAATGCAGTCAACATACGCAGAGCTGGTAGATTTGAGACCGCTGGCATCAGAGCGTGGGGTACGTGGGAGCCACGACAGATGTTCATACATTGTGCATGTTGGAAAACGTTGAGAAATCGTAGCCGGTGATCTGCTAGACTACAGCAATCGCCTACTGTTGGCAGCTGCTGAGCTGTGGAGATGGGCTGAGGAATCAACGTCAAGAGATCGGACAGCGGCAGCGAGATATGTCTCTAGTAGGCCCTCCTCACCATGAGCAAGACCTTTGATCAAGACACAATGAATGAGATGCTAGTGCCCCGTCGTAAACCGCCACCCTTGTGAGGCCGGCTCATTCATCGTCTTCACTGCGCATGTATTGGACGATGGCGTCTGCGTAGGCCCTACAATAGAAGCACTTCCCACGCGACATAATATCTTCCACGAGTACCTGCAGTCCCGAGAGCAGGAGATTGAAAGCGGAAACCAAAATTGGGAGGCCTTGTAGGATGGATCGTTCTTTGACCACAGGTGACATGATGGAGCGTTCAACATGATTCTGGAGGTCACGCCGGTAAAATGGCGCCTAAACTACAGGCCTCTTTCATTGACGTCAATTTGCAGCAGGATTCTGGAACATATCCTGTATTCAAATATTATGAATTATCTCCAAGAGAAAGATCTATTGACCCGAGGTCAACACGGAATTAGAAAATATCGTTCATGCGAAACACAACTAGCTCTTTATTCGCACGAAGTGACGGGTGCTATCGACAAGGGTTTGCAAATCGATTCCGAATTTCTTGAGCCGGCCGCGGTGGCCGAGGGGACTGAGGCGCTCTAGTCACGGTCTGCACGGCCATTACGGTCCGGGGTTCGAATCCCCACTCGGGCATGGATATTTGTGCCGTCCGTAGTCTTAGCTAGCTCATATGTAGTTTGTAAGCTTAGGGACTGATGACTCCGTAGTTAAGTCCCATAAGTTCTATAAATATTTGAACATTTTTTTGAATTTCTTGATTTCCAGAAGGCTTTGGACACTGTACCTCACAAACGGCTTTTAATCAAATTGTGTGGTTATGAGAAGAACATAGTTTATAGTAATCGATGGTAAGGCATCGACTAAAACAGAGGTGATATCGGGCATTCCACAGGGTAGTGTCATTGGTCATCTGTTGTTGCTTATTTACATAAACGATTTAGGGAAAAATCTAAGTAGCTCTCTTAGATTGTTTGCAGATGACGTCGTTATTTACCGTCTAGTAAAATCATTTGACGATCAAAACCAACTGCAGAACGATCTGAATAAAATTCCAGTATGGTGTAAGAATTGGCAGTTGACTCTAAATAATGAGAAGTGTGAAGTCGTCCACATGAGTACGAAAAGAAATCCGTTAAACTTTGTTTACATGATAAATCAATCAAATGTGAAGGCCGTAAACTCCACAAAATACCTAGGAATTACAATTACTTCTGACTTAAATTGAAAAGAACACGTAGATAATGTCGTGGGAAAGGCGAACCAGAGACTGCGTTTTATTGGCAGAACCCTTAAAAGATGCAACAGAACTACTACAGAAACTGCGTACACTACGCTTGTCCGTCCTTTTATGGAGTATTGTTGCCCAGTGTGGGATCCTTATCAGGTGGGTTTGACGGAGGCAATAGAAAGAGTCCAAAGAATGGTAGCCTGTTTTGTATTGTCACGTTACGTGAGGAACAGCGTCACCGAAATGATACAGGATTTGGAATGGGAATCATTACACCAACGGCGCTTATCGCTGCGGCTTGGTCTACTTACGAAACTCCAATCGCCAACATTCTCCTCCGAAAGCGAAAATATATTGTTGAGTGCCACCTTCATAGGTAGAAATGGTCATCAGAATAAAATACGAGAAATCAGAGCTCGAACGGAGCGATTCATATGTTCTTTCTTCCCGCGCCCTATTCGAGAAGGGATTAGAACATGAACGTATAAAGGTGGTTCGATGAACCCTCTGCTAAGCACTTAAATGTGATTTGCAGAGTATCCCATGTAGATATAGAACTGATGACCACAGCAGTCCCACTGATTTACAAAAACTTTTTCAAACAAGCAAATTGTTTCCTACTAGGTATATCTCAAGGTAAGGCTCACGGGGATAAAATTATAGGGAATACAACTCACACGGAGGCATTCCGGCAATAGTTTTTTCTGCGAACCATACGCGACTGGAATAGGAAAAAGTGACAATTGTATGCAAAGCACGCTCCACCACACACCGTGATGTGGCTTTCGGAATAGATATAGGTATCCTACAAGTTAACTGTCATCGAATTAAGATATGGGCCTCTGGTTCGTTATTTCTTCCTACTGTATACCGGGTGATCAAAAAGTCAGTGTAAATTTGAAAACTTAATAAATCACGGAATAATGTAGATAGAGAGGTAAAAATTGATAAACATGCTTGGAATGACATGGGGTTTTATTAGAACCAAAAAAAAGTACGACAGATGGCGCTTCATCTGATCAGAAAAGCAAAAATTAACATAACAAATTAAGACAAAGCAAAGATGATGTTCTTTATCGGAACTCTCAATATAATCACCATCATTCTTCAACAATAGCTATAGTCGAGGAATAATGTTGTGAACAGCACTGTAAAGCATGTCCGGTGTTATAGTGAGGCATTGGCGGCGGATGTTGTCTTTTAGCATCCCTAGAGATGTCGGTCGATCACGTAACACCAAAGGTAATAATCGCACGGACTGAGGTTTGGGCACCTGAGAGACCAAGCATGACGAAAGTGGCGGCTGAGCACATGATCATCACCAAACGACGCGTAAGACATCATCACGCGTCTAGCAGTATGGGGTGGAGCGCCATCCTGCATAAAAATCGTACGTTCCAGCAGGTGTTTATACGGCAGTCTGCAGATGATGCGATTCTGTAACATATCGGCTTACCTCTCACCCGTCACGGTAGCAGTTACAAAACCAGAATCACGCACCGTCTGTCGGACATTTTTTGAAGTTTGTCTTTTTTTCTAATAAATTCCCATGTCATTCCAACAAGCATGTGTGTCAATTTTTAGGTCGCTATCTACATTATTCCGTGATTTATTAAGTTTTCAAATTTATACTGCCTTTTTGATCCCCGGTACTATAGATTATCTCAAAGTTCCGTGTTTTTGATCGTTAGTGACCATTGCCTGGATAATTATCCACAGTTAAGAAACATGCTTACACAACTCACAAGTCCTTTTTAAATGAACAATATTTTAGTCAAAACATCCACGAGTGTACTGCCGGTCTATAGTGCCCAACGGGCACAATATTTCGGCGATCATACATGTCGCCTCGCTATCATCAGGTGAACTGACGGACTGAGCTACTGGAAACGCGCCGGCACGGAGATCCGCAAGCTACGGCGGCTCAAAGGGAACTGGGTTCTAGCCCTCGCTTGCTCGCTTTCTTTCTTGACGGACCTCGACCTTGGTCCGATGGTTGTGCAGGCTAAGCATTTGCTGCTATTCCTGCTGTACCTGAAACATAGGGAAAAAGTATTAGTACCTGGCTGTATGTGTGGACTTAGACTGTCAGATTGCTGACGATGTATTATTGTATTCTCTTTTTTTCCTGGTTTGCTACGAGATTTTTGTTAATCTCGCAGCAGGTCAGGCCTGCGGGTTGTTGGCCTGAAGTGGTGTTGTGTCCCCAATTGCCGGATGAACCGGTTGTGGGACTGCTCTGTCTTCTCGTAGAAGGTCCTGGCGTTGACGCGGAATCTCTCTCGGAGCGGTAGAATGCCGGCTTCGTCGTGAAGCTGGTCGGTTGGGTAGCGCGTTGGAAGATGCAGGGCAGTCTTCAGAGCGCGGTTCTAGGTTCTAGCTCGGTAGCGGGCGATTTAAATACCCTCGGCCCGCGGAGCGACCCCTCCGCGGTCCGCGCCCCGCACCGCGACCGCGCAGTGGAACCGATTGCGCCGGCGTCTGAGATGACGTCGGTATGAGGGCTCTGTCCGCCGTGGTCGTCACTTCGTTACGTTTGCTAGATTAACTCTTAATTAACCCAATCGCTGGTTCCCAAGCTTTGCTAAGATTATAGCCACAGTCACGGTGCACAGTGCACGGTGCACAGTGCACTGGTGGGGAGCGCCAAAGATGATCTCGGTTTGAGGAAGGCCGGCGTGTACCAGATTCCGTGTCAGTGTGGAAAGTCATATATTGGACAGACGATGCGTACCGTCGAGGATCGATGCGTTGAATACCAGAGGCACACACGATTGATGTATCCGAGCAAGTCGGCGCTCGCTGAACATTGTTTGTCGGAGAATCATGCGATGGAGTATGAAAGCAGTAGGATTCTGGTACAGACGTCGAGATACTGGGACTGCGTCGTTAGAGAGACCACTGAAATTCGCACAAGTGACGACCTCATAAACCGTGACTGTGGCTATAATCTTAGCAAAGCTTGGGAACCAGCCATTGGGTTAATTAAGAGTAAATCTAGCAAACGTAACGAAGTGACGACCACGGCGGACAGAGCCCTCACACCGACGTCATCTCAGACGCCGGCGCAATCGGTTCCACTGCGCGGCCGCGGCGCGGGGCGCGGACCGCGGAGGGGTCGCTCCGCGGGCCGAGGGTATTTAAATCGCCCGCCACCGGGCTAGAACCGGGGGTTGGTTCACTCGGCTGCTCGACTCGCTGCGGGTCGGATCTTCGCTACTACAGCTCTCGTCTCGCACCGACTTCTACAACCAGCCATGTCCGGACGCGGAAAGGGCGGTAGAGGACGGTCGAACGGCGGCCTACTGTCGGCTATCATGAAGCACCTCGCAAGCGAGGTGCTGTCTATGGCTGGCAAGGATGATAGAAGGAAGCAGAAGAAGAAGAAGCAGAAGATCTTGCAATGCTTTCGTTGCCAAAAGCTTGGCCACGTTGCCAAGGGGTGCAAAAACGCAGCCGCGTGCCTGAAGTGTGCTGATGCACATGACACACGCGATTGCGGGAAAGCTTTAACGGAGAAGAAGTGCGTGAACTGCGGCGGCCCTCACGCCGCAAACTTTCGTCGATGCAGTTACATTAGTGACTGGAGCGGCGAAAAGAAGAAGAGGGTCACCGAAAAGGTTTCCACCGATGAGATGGAGACAGAAGACGCACCACAGGACACTCAGCTGCCCCCACCAAGCGTGGTGAGCGGACCGAGTGTCGGAGCGGCGTCCAAAGGCGTCGATGTGTGCGCAGATGAAGACCGGCTGCGCACGTCTGCCAACGACGCGGCGCTCGCTCTCAAGACCGCTATGGCGGAGGAGAGAGCGTTGCTCCGCGCCGAAATCGACGCTGCGCGCTGCCAGTTGGAGGCACTGGTGCGCGAAATTCGCGCAGCAAAGGAAGAAATGGCCGCCCTCGCTATCTCCCCACAAGCGGGGACTAAAGTGGGGGTGGATGCTGCGACACAGACGGAAGCGGCAGACTTCCCTGCAGGCGCCGACACAGCGCCTATGGAGGCAGACACACCCTCCCCTGTACAGGCTGCTACAGTGGAGCAAGCAGTACAGACGGAGGCCGAGAGGGAAGAGGACCAGGACGGAGAAGAATGCTTGCCCATGCCGGACAAGTATAGCGTCCAGAAGGTCCTCAAGAAGATCGCCTCCTCCCTAAGGGACGGATCCTATCCCCACCATGACAATCCCTATCCCTTCCTTCCCCCTTACAAGAAACCCACCGATCCCTTCCGTCCACATCAGCTACTCCCTTGCGAGCGTGATTTCCTCCTGGGAATCATAACCGCAAAGGAGTACAAGCTGATAAATTCCCACCCCATCTTCTCCCTAGTTCAGTGGACCGAATGCATGTACCTCGCAGTGGACCACGTGAACTGGGTGAGAGGTGGGAGACCGGGACGTCACCATTTCCCTGCAGCAGATGCAGAGTTTTCGCTGGTTAAAACCAGCAGAAAGTAGATTAATTTCATCTCTGTTATTTTCCAAACAGGTTTCAGACAACCCAACACGCCTGGACGTAATACAGCCAATAATTCAGGAATGAGGAGGCATAGCAGATACATGCTTGAACTCCACTCCGACGGGCCATGGTCAAGGCCCGCCAAGAAGAAGCGAAGCGAAGCGAAGGCTAGAACCGGGCACTTGAGCGGTGGACGCCGGAGCGCGAGGGTCAGCGCAGCGCGGCAGCGGAGAGCAGCAGCCAGGGAAGCTCCCCTCCCCCTCCACCAGCGACCGTCCTGCACTGCCTGGTGGCAGTCGTGCAGCAGCGGCCGAGGAAGACAGCATAGGAAGGGGCGACCGGCCACCCAGCCCCCTCCACTACCTGCGGCCGGCGAGAGCAGCGAGGCGGCAGTCGGCCAGGAGCGGCCGAGGCATACGGACTTCGGCGCGGACGGCGAAAGAGGCTGTAACGGCGGCCACGTGGCGGCGCACAGCAGACCGCGAAGCAGTGAAGAACAACGGAGGACCATCGCGGTCTCACCTCTCGGAGGGCGAGACGCATCCAAGGGAAGCAAAGTGTTGTCGCCCGCGCGCTAGTATACTAGCACGCGGAAAAACAAAAGAGCAAAAATTGTTGTGAAGCTCCGTAAACGGAGCACAGGTCCAATCATAGCGCCACGCAGCAGATCACTTCTGCACCCCAAAGCATAGGGAAAATACGTGTCAGGACCGAGGCACCCTACCCCCGAACCCGACGTTTCGGCGGTACTGTCTGGCCTCGAGCTCCGCGCACGGTAGTGTAGGGAGACCCATATTGCGTGGCCACACCACCACAACACTACTCCAAAACACTATGGAGACACACGATAGGGACAGACAGCACACGCCGCCACCGACGTGCGCCGATCCCAGGAGAAGCGGCATCCCTTCCATCCCACCCCACCACCAACCACTGTCTACGCCCAACAACAGGAACCAGATGAGAGACAGCCCGGAATCACCGACCGACAGTGAAGCCAGTGAACCCAGCCCATGCCGCGTGTCGTTCTGCGACATAGGCCGGAACACGTACCTAATCACTGGCTTACCAAATGGTATTACGCAACCTAAATTCAAGACGTTCATCAACCAATACCTTAAAGCAGGGGTCAAAAGCAGGATCACGTCGCTCACTGTCACCAAGCATGGGAAAGTATTCCTTGAAGTAAAGGAGAGAGGACTCGAAGCATACCTTAAGAGCGAACTAAGGCGCGCTACCTTCGAGAAAGCGGAGGTAAGGTGGCTCAAGCCACGGACGCCCAACATCACAATCCGAAAGCTGCAGCCCCCCTCCCTCTCGGTGATATTAAAGAAAATCCCGGTAGACACCGAAGAGCAGGATGTTAGAACACAGCTAAAGGAACAGGGTTTGGACATCTCCAACGCGTGGAGGATAAAATCGCGGGGAAAAGACACCAATACAGAAAAGTTCAGGGTAACCACGTACAACCCGAAAACGGTAGACAGGTTGCTATCAGAGGGAGCAGTAATAGACTACAAAGTGAGGCATGCCGGACCCCCACATGACCCACCATCGGTACCGGCCCAGTGTAGGAAATGTATGGCCTTCGGCCATACAGCAGCGAAGTGCAAGAGCGACGCCAGGTGCGCGAGATGCGGTGGGGCGCACAGCCTGTCGCAATGCAACATGCAACAACCCGAAAAGTGTGTCACTTGCTCGCAACAACACTCATCACTGTCGTTCAAATGCAAACAGCGACCCAAGTTAGTAAAAGAAGGGGAAACCCGAGCCCCCATTGCAACATACGACAACCCCGAAATCAAGACACATGACACACAAAATGGAAGCATATACCAAGAGGAGCTTGTCCACAAGAACGACCTGATCAGGCTAATGACCACGATCCTCATTGATCTGTTTCAAGAGAGGCGTGATGAGGTCAAACAAGCAATCGACAGGGCATCCAAGCAGATACTAGAGAGGGGAGTAATAACAACACAAGTAAACAACCTCTTACACATCACAATTAAAGAAACGTGGGACCCAGAAAAACACTTTTTCAACTTCCACAACACACACACACACACACACACTCAACACCAAATCACAAACAACACACACAAAGAGACGACACACAACAGTAACCCTCCACGCCCAATCCACAAACCAAAACAACCGCAGAAATGGCGCACACTCAAGAACAAACACAAACACTTAATCTACTCTTTGTAAATACCCAAGGCATCAAAAACAAACGGACACTACTCATACACTGAAAACTGAAGACATACACATAGCTGCCATAGCCGAAACATGGCTAAAAGACACAGACAAATGCGACCTAACAGGTTACAATACATACCGCAAGAACAGACAGGACGGCAGAGGAGGCATAGCTATCTATGTCAGAAACGACATCGCAACCAAGGAACTGCCGCTGCCAGCAGCATATAACAACATAGACGACCGATCGAAACAGAAGGCCTCTTAATATAGCCTGCCTATACAATACCCCCGAAACACCACTTCCCACACAGTTCATACAGCACATTACCTCGCAACCAAACACCATACTAATGGCCGACCTCAATGCAAGGCACCACCAGCTAGGTGACAGACAAGATAACAGAAACGGAAGAATTCTATTCGACCTCCTTACAACAGAGCCAATAAGTAGATTACCTATATACGAACCAACCTTCATTGGTCACCATGGCACATCTGCACCTGACCACGTACTATATAACCCAAACATAGACGACACAATAACCCAACCTACAACTGGCAACTCCATAACAAGCGATCACATTCCAATCCTCTTCTCAACAATAGCAAGCCAACCACCACCACCCATCCCCACCAGGCGCACCATACATAAGTATAAGAATGCAGACTGGAACAAATATAAAGAAACCCTCACTGAGGAACTCATGTCCACAATCTGCATAACAGACACACAGGACCTAGAATTAATCACAACAAAACTAAACACCGCATTCCAGAAAGCCATACAAGAAGTCATCCCCACAATAACCATAGAAAGTTGGAAACCAACTATTCCCCAGGAAGCCCTCAATCTCATAAGGCAGAAAAAACAACTGCACAGAGAGATGAGGCGAGACAGAAATCCAGATCTAAAACGCCAATGGAACAGACTAAATGCAAGGATAAAAAGAATTATTTCCGAACATAAGCAACAACAGTGGGAAGATACCTGCACCAAACTTAACTACAGGGAAGGGAAAAAATTCTGGGATAGATTCAAAACCCTAACTGGCAAAGGAAGATAACCAAGACCACACTACTCATAAACAATGAACCCACCACTGATGAGAAAGAACAGGCAGATGCTTTTAAACAAGTATTGCAAGAAGTATACGCCTTCCCCACTGATGATAAATTTAATGAAGCATTCAGACACCACATAGACACCACACTACCACACACACTTGAAACACCAACAACCGACACAGAAACCCAATCACTCCTCACACAACACATCACCGAAACAGAAATAGCAGACGCAATCTACAGTGGAAAAAACACAGCACCAGGACAAAGTAACATAAAAAGACTACACCTCCAAAAAGGTCCCCTACACCTCCTCCTACCTATCCTCGAAACAATGTTTAATTACTGCCTCCACCATGAAACCTTCCCATCCAGCTGGAAAACCAGCAAGACCATCCTAATCCCAAAACCAGACAAACCTAAAACCGATCCCAAATCCTACCGACCCATCTCCCTCCTGGACGTCATAGGCAAAACCTATGAACGTATAATAACTGACCGCCTCAAAACATACATTGAAACACACAACATTCTCCCTCTTATACAATCAGGCTTCAGAGCAAACCACTCCGCCAGCGATCCACTTTTTAAACTCACAGACACCAACACACAAGGATTTAATAAAGGCCACTGTACCTTTGCAGTAATGCTGGACATCGAACGAGCGTTCGACAGATTATGGCATCAGGGACTGCTCTACAAATTAACAAAACAAGGAATACCCACCAAAGTAGTCAGAATTGTAGAGAAGTACATGACCAACAGAACGTGCATCGTACACGTGGGTGAGCAAAAATCAGAAGGCTTCACACCACAAGCCGGGGTACCACAAGGAGGAATTCTATCACCACTCCTATACTCATTATACACTGCTGATATCCCCATTCCACAAACACAAACAGAAACGGTAGGCCTATATGCTGATGACACAGCATATTGGTGTACCGAACTACGCACAACCACAACACAACACAAAGCACAAAGATACATACAGAGACTAGACACCTGGATGGCACAATGGAGAATCCGCCCCAACCCCAATAAAACACAAACCATACTCTTTCAACACAGACACTTAACACGAAAAAAACAACAAGACACAAACGACATACACCTAACACTCTGGAACACTCCCCTTAGACTAGCCAACGACGTGAGATACCTCGGTGTGTACATGAACAAACATCTTAACTGGAAATCCCGCCTCAGCCACATATTAAACAAAATTCGCAAAAGACAAAACCTCATCCGACAAGTTCAGGGGCGTTTCCACGGATGCGAAACGAGAACTGCACTCCATACGTACAAAACATTTGTCAGGCCAAACCTAGAATATGCGGTAGCCCCGTTAGGAGGAGTACAGGAGCCGATAGCCAAAAAAATGTACAGCACAGAACGAAGGCTACTCCGAAGCATCGCGAAATTACCAGCCCAAACATCAAGCAACGACGTGTACGACACAACACAAATAGAACCCCTACAAACAAGAATGGTCAAACTGCGAGCCAGATATGGCAGAAACATATTACAAAGAAGGCCAGACATGGAACACATAATTTCAACTCCCCACAGAACAACACGAAAACCAAAATACAAATACATCACACCATCCATGACAGTTGCACAAAACACAGCCAAAGCATACCCTGACCTCACACCAATACTCACACCATTAATACAAAACACCATAACACCAACACACCTAGACGAGAGAGAAAACAACTAAAACAACTCACAAAGTAACAACAAAAACCAACACCAAACAGAAAAACACACACAAACCACAACAACTACCCTCTCTAGTATTGCTAGGACTGCCACGACTCTCAATACACCGAAAACCCAAAAGCTGAAACAAGACGAAGAAAGAAGAAACAACAAACAAACCAAGAAGAAACATAAACGAGAGACCACAATAGACTCTCCCGCACACATCCAAACCAACACCAACGAGCTAAGAGATGGCAAAACACAAACACACAGTGCGAAAAATCAAAACAAACACCAAACCCTTGTACCACAGCAAATGTAACAAAAATACACACACCTATACTAAACTACTAACTACAACAACAAACAAACTGTAAATACAATTACAAACAATACAACTACAACATATTAATATTATTATTATTTTACAAAGTAACCTTATATTATAAAATTGCATGAAACAATATGTGAAAAACGGAATTGTACAAATGTAAATGTAAATTTAAGCACTATTAATATTGTATAACTATGAATATTGATAAATTGTAAAAATTATTGTAAAACTATTATGTAATTTGCACATATTGCAAGAAACATGTAATAAAAGAAAAAAATGTAACCTAAAACCCATGGCTGCAAAGGGCAAATCAGCACGCCCTATAACAGCCCGCTCCTTATCCCCTTCAGGGAAAGGAGAATGAAATGCGCAAAAAAAAAAAAAAATAAATAAATAAATAAATAAAAAAGGGGGGCTAGAACCCAGTTCCCTTCGAGCAGCCGTAGCGTGCGGATCTCCGTGCCGGCGTGTTTCCAGGAGCTCAGTCCGTCATTTCATCTGATGATAGCGACATGTATGATCGCCGAAATATTGTGCCCGTTGGACACTGTAGACCGGCAGTACACCAGTGGATATTTTGATTATCAAATACGCCGGGAGAAGCTGAAGAATCAGTACAATATTTTGATTGAAATAGCGATGACGACGTCTTCAAATTGTTTCTGGTAGAGAACTGCCGACAGAACGATTCTTCTGACGTTTTTACTGCCGTAAACGCTGGCAGTAAAGGTGCAGTGGCGCCCTCGGCCACGGCGCGGCTAACGACAATCGCCGGTGTTAATAGTTTTATCGGAAGCCAATAGCGGGCAGTGTTTGGCGCACAAAAGTGGCGGCGGCGGCGCGACGACGCAGAAAGCATCGGCCGGCAGTTCACGGGCCATTCATTGCACCCTCCTGCCGAACCGACCGCATCTGAGCCGCCCCACACGCTACCAACGGTGCTCCGCGAACTTGTAACCGTGTCACAGTGGAGTTTCTGCCGTGACGTGAGTTATGCTCATTTTCCTTTTTTACTTCGCCTTTACTATTAGGGACATAATCTTTATTCTTCGTCATTAATTTTGTAATTACTAGAAGTCTCGAAAATATGTTGTTCTTGTGGTCTGTTTTAAGCAGTTAAATCGACACCACACACACATATTGTTAACCTTGTGGCTGCAAACATATCTGACCTAGTCGGGATGTCAGTGTAGACTCAGGTATTATCGGCACATATCACTAAATTCAATACATTAATAAAGAAAGCTAGGTCAGTATATTTTTTCTAGAAAGAGCATTTTAAGTGTATGCTTAATGATTAAGCATTGTTGATATTTTGGCAATTTGTACACAGCCCTCATTTGTTCCTACACAGTGACCAGTAGACGTTCAGTGGCAATGACAAATAATGTCATTGACATTTGACAATGCTGCCACAAAATATTCCTGTTAAATAGACAGTTGCTCCTGATTTTGAATTGACCGCATTGATTTCCAGTATGACAGCTGAAGAAGAATTATGAACAAGTTTAAATGAACTGTAACCATACTCTGAAGATAAGAGCGTTGTCGATCTGTTTCTAAAAGACAGAAAATGGCACTGAAAATTGAATCTACAGATGATAGAAACTGAAATTTGTAGACATTGTTTATCTTACACTGTAGTGATTTTTCTATAACCCCGTCCCTAAGGGGGTGAAATAGTGGTTGTTGTTGTTGCGGTCTTCAGTCCGCAGACTGGTTTGATGCAGCTCTCCACGCTACCCTGTCCTGTGCAAATCTCTTCATCTGATAATACGTTCGGCAACCTACATCCTTTTGAATCTGCTTACTGTATTCGTCCCTCGGTCTCCCTCTACGATTTTCACCCTACACACTTCCTTCTAATGCTAAGTTGACAATTCCTTGATGTCTCAGAATGTCTCCTACCAATCTATGCCTTCTCTTAGTCAGGATACGCCAGAAACTCCTTTTCCCCTCAATGGGCAGATAACAATAAGATTACGTCATTTTATCTTACATTTTGCCAAAACATGGACCCATCTGCCCATATTGCACCAACTATAAGTGTATATTGAAATATTACATTTTTCTCAGCTTAATATTACATGCATGCCATTTCCAAATTTTACATTTTATTAAATGATTTCGAAATTTTTTCGTAGCCACAGCAGGAGGCTCCTAGCGGCAGTCCTGCATATTCGACGACCTGCGTGCGACTCACGGTGAAAGTCTCGATCAGCGGCATGGCCCAATGTACTTACGTGACGTGAAGCGGCAGTGTTGGCAACAGTCGCTGTGGAATGGCGGCACACAATGTTTACAAGATGTGAAAATGAACGTGTTAACATCACGTTTCAATGATTTTATTTTCGAAATGAATCACAGCGTTCTAATGTAGAAGATCGCGCAGTACAAAACTACGTTTCTCCAGATGCACCGTCTTTCTGTTCAGATGTAACACTTTGTTGTTATGTAAATCGAAATACGTGCGTGTCTGTCTCTCAAATGATACGAATTACAATAATTTTTTAAATGTTCACAATCTGGTAAAACGCTTGCAACAATTTAATCTGTAATCGTCGGTTCTTGCCTAACCACTTCCTTTAATATCATGAAATATTCGTAAAAATCATTAAATTCGCTCACAACAATTAACCTGTACTCTTAGGTTCCTGCCTAACCACATACTTTAATGTTGTTGCTGTGGTCTTCAGTCTGCAGACTGATTTGATGTAGCACTCCACGCTACCCTGTCCTTTGCAAGTCTCTTCATCTGAGAATATGTTCGGCAACCTACATCCTTTTGAATCTGCTTACTGTATTCGTCCCTCGGTCTCCTTCGACGATTTTTACCCCACACACATCCTTCTAATGCTAAGTTGACAATTCCTTGATGTCTCAGAATGTGTCCTACCAATCTATTCCTTCTCTTAGTCATGATATGCCATAAATTCCTTTTCTCCCCAATTCGGTTAATCACCTCCTCATTAGTCACGTGATCTACCCATCTAATCTTCATCATTCGTCTGTAGCACTACATTTCAAAAGCTTCTATTATCTTTTTGTCTGAACTCTTTATCGTACACTTTTCACTGCCATACGATGCTACAATCCAGAGAAATGCTTTCAGAAAGAACTTCCTAATATTTTAATTAATATTGGATGTTAACAAGTTTAGCTTCTTTAGAAACGCTTTTCTCCCCATAGCAGTTTATATCTTCTTTACTTCGGCCATCAGAAGTTATCTTGCTACCCAAATAACAAAATTCATCTACTACTTTTACTGTCTCATTACCTAATCTAATTCCTTCAGCATCACCTGATTTTCTGATATTACATTCCATTACCTTCGTTTTACTCTTGTTGATGTTCATCTTATATCTTCCTTTCAAGACACTGTCCATTCCATTCAATTGCGCTTCCAGATCCTTTGCAGTCTCTGACAAAATTACTATGTCATCGGCAAACAGCAAACTTTTTATTTCTTCTCCCTGAACTTTAATTCCCTCTCCAAATTTCTCCTTCCATTCGTTCACTGCTTGCTCAATGTACAGATTGAACAACATTGGGAAAAGGCTACAACCCTGTCTTACTCCCTTCCCAACCTCTGCGTCCCTTTCTTGGCGTTCGACTGTAATAACAGCTGTCTGGTTTTTGTAGAGGTTGAATATAACTGTTCGCTCCCTATATTTTACCCCTGCTACCTCCAGAATTTGGAAGAGTGTATTCAAGTCGACATTGTCCAAAGCTTTCTCCAAATCTACAAACGCCAAAAACGTAGGTTTACTCTTGCTTAGCCTATCTTCTAAAATAAGTCGTAATGTGAGTATTGCCTCCGGTGTTGTAATATCCCATCCCTCACAGAACATTCAGGTACTCCGACGTAGTGCCCCAATATTATCCCATGTCGGTATGAGTGGTGTGAGTAAATTATTAGATATAACCTGTAATGTGTAGAATGCCCACCAGAGTACATTCGTGATGTCACCGACCTGTTGGAACGATGTTGGTAGCAGTGAGTCAGACAGAGTAACAGGGCGTTTCAAATAAAGCCCGGACGTGCAATCTCATAAAGTTTGCTTTTTATACTGTTTCAGCTCTGCATCGTCCAGCTGTCTAAATCTACATAGATACTCCGAAAATCACATGTAAGTGCCTGGCAGAGGGTTCATTAACCACTTTCATAACTGTTCTCTGCCGTTCCATTCTCTAATAGCGCGCGGGAAGAAACAACGCCTAAATCGTTCCGTTTTCGATCTGATTTCTCTTTTTTTATTTGGATGATCATGTCTCCCTGTGTGAGTGGGTGCTAGCAAAATGTTTTCACATTCAGAAGTAAAAGTCGGAGATAGAAATTTCGCAAATATATCTATGTGCAACGAATAACGTCGTTCTTTTAATGATTTCCACCTCAAATAGTGCAACACTTCCGTGACGTTTTCCCCTCCCGTAACATGATAAAACAAAACGAGCTGCACTTCTCTGAACCTTCTCAATGTCTTCCGTCAGTCCCACCTGGTGAGGGTCCCACAAGGGGCAACAGTACTCCAGGAGAGGACGCACAAATGTCATGTAGGCAATCTCTTTGTCGGAGCTGTTGCATCTTCGAAGCTT
The DNA here is from genome assembly GCA_026315105.1 of Locusta migratoria. Classification (NCBI taxonomy): domain Eukaryota; kingdom Metazoa; phylum Arthropoda; class Insecta; order Orthoptera; family Acrididae; genus Locusta; species Locusta migratoria. The sequence continues at coordinate 23,375,456 of CM048748.1, read as the reverse complement.
TCTGCTAATGAAACGTAACCTTTGGTTCGCCTTCCACACAATACTTTTTGTTCGTTCTCTCCAGTCTTAAGTTGTTCGTAATTGTAACTCCTAGGTATTTGGTAGAATTTACGGCCTTGAGGTTTGACTGATTTGTTGTTGTTGTTGTGGTCTTCAGTCCGGAGACTGGTTTGATGCAGCTCTCCACAATACCCTATCCTGAGCAAGCCTCTTCATCTCCACATAAGAACGACAACCTACATCTGTCTGAATCTGCTTACTGTATCCATCTCTTGGTCTTCCCCTGCGATTTTTTCCCCACACACTTCCCTCCAACGCTAAATTAACAATTCCTTGATGTCTAAGAATGTGTCCTACCAATCTATCCCTTCTTTTAGTCAAGGTATGCCAGAAATTCCTTTTCTCCCCAATTCTGTTCAGTACCTCCTCATTAGTTACGCGATCCACCCACCTAATCTTCAGCATTCTTCTGTAGCACCATATTTCAAAAGCCTCAATCCTCTTCCTGTCCGCACTGTTTATCGTCCATGTCTCACTCCCATACAAGGCAACACTCCATACAAATGCCCTCAGAAAGGACTTCCTTAGGCCTAAATCAATTTTCGATGTTAACAAATTTCTCTTTTTCAAAAACGCTTTTCTACCCATTGCCATTCTGCATTTTATATCCTCTGTACTGCGCCCATCATTTGTTATTTTACTGCCCAAGTAACAAAACTCATCTATCTCCTTTATTGCTTCGTTTCCCAATCTAATTCCTTCAGCATCACCTGATTTTCTTACACTGCACTCCATTACCCTAGTTTTGCTCTTGTTAATGTTCATCTTATATGCACCTTTCAGCACACTGTCCATTCCATTCAATTGCTCTTCCAGGTCCTTTGCTGTATCTGACAGAATTACTATGTCATCGGCAAAACGCAATGTTTTTAATTCTTCCCCCTGAACTTTTATTCCTTCACCAAATTTCTCCTTGCTTTCCTTTATAGCTTGTTCAATGTACAAATTGAATAACATTGGAGAAAGACTACAACCCTGTCTTACTCCCTTTCCCACCACTGCATCCCTTTCAAGCCCTTCAACTCTGACAGCCGCTGTTTGGTTTTTGTACAAGTTGTAAATAACCTTACGCTCCCTATATTTTACTCCTGCTTCCTTCAGAACTTGAAAGAGTTTATTCCAATCAACATTGTCAAAAGCCTTCTCCAAATCTACAAAAGCTAGAAATGTAGATTTGCCTTTTCTTAATCTATCTTCTAGGATAAGCCGTAAAGTGAGTATTGCCTCCCGTGTTCCTACATTTCTCCTGAACCCAAACTGATCTTCCCCGAGGTCGGCTTCTACCAGCTTTTCCATCCTTCTGTATATAATTCGCGTTAATATTTTGCAGCCATGACTTATTAAACTGATGGTTCTGTAGTTTTCACACCTGTCTGCACCTGCTTTCTTAGGGATGGGGATTATAACATTTTTCTTAAAGTCTGAGGGTACTTCACCTGTCTCATACATCTTACACACCAGGTGAAACAATTTTGTCATGGCTGGTTCTCCCAGAGACTTCAGTAGCTCTGAGGGAATATCATCTATTCCAGGGGCCTTGTTTCGACTTAGGTCTTTCAGGGCTCTGTCAAATTCTTTTCTCAGTACAGTATCTCCTATTTCATCTTCATCTACATCCTCTTCCCTTCCTACAATACTGTCTCGAAGTTCATTTCCTTTGTAGAGCCCCTCTATATATTCTTTCCACCTTTCAGCTTTCCCTTCTTTGCTGAGAACTGGTTTTCCATCAGTGTCCTTGATATTCATAGAGCTGTTTTTCTTATCTCCAAATGTTTCTTTTATTTTCCTGTAGGCTGTATCTATTTTTCCCCTATTTATACATTCTTCTACATCCTTGCATTTGCCTTCTAGCCACTCCTGCTTCTCCATTTTGCACTTCCTGACAATCTCATTTCTTAGTCGTCTGTACTCCATTTTGCCTGTTTCATTTACTGCATTTTTATATTTTCTCCTTTCATCGATTAAATTTAGTATCTCCTGTGATATCCAAGGATTTTTTGTAGGTCTTTCCTTCCTACCTATTTTGTCCTCTGCTACCTTCACTATTTCATCTCTCAATTTTACCCATTCCTCCTCTACTGTTTTATTTCCCCCCGTTTCTGTCAATTGTTCCATGTATACAACCTTCTTTTGTGATTCTTGAACCAGGTGTTTGTTATAACTAAATTATGTTCTGTGCAAAATTCTACCAGGCGGCTTCCTCTTTCATTCCTTTTGCCCAGACCATATTCACCTACTATCTTCCCTTCACTTCCTTGTCCTACTACCGAATTCCAGTCTCCCATAACAATTAAATTTTCCTCTCCCTTAATTGTCTGAATAATTTCCTTTAGCTCCTCATATATTTCTTCGATTTCCTCATCATCGGCAGAGCTAGTTGGCATATAAACCTGTACTACTGTTGTCGGTGTTGGCTTCGTATCTATCTTGACAATGATAATGCGATCACTGTGCTGGTCATAGTAGTTTACCCGCATTCCTATTTTCTTATTCATTATCAATCCTACTCCTGTGATACCCCCAACTGATTTTGTATTTATAATCCTGTACTCACCTGACCAGAAATCCTGTTCATCCTGCCACCGAACTTCACTAATCCCCACTATATCTAACTTCAACGTATCCATTTCCCTTTTTAAATTTTCTAATTTTCCTACTCGATTAAGGGATCTAACATTCCACGCTCCGACCCGTAGAATGCCAGTATTGTCTTTCCTGATGATCACATCCTCCTGAGTAGTCCCCGCCCGGAGATCCGAATGGGGGACTATTTTACCTCCGGAATATTTTACCCGAGAGGATGCCATCATCATATGTTCATACAGTAGAGCTGCATGTCCTCGGGAAAGGTAACGGCTGTAGTTTCCCCTTGCTTTCAGCCGTTCGCAGTAGCTGTGTGGCAAAGCCACATTAGCTGATGTTACAAGGCCAGCTCAGTCAATCATCCAGACTGTTGCCCCTGTAACTACTGAAAAGGCTGCTGCCCCTCTTCAGGAACCACACGTTTGTCTGGCCTCTCCACAGATACCCCTCCGCTGTGGTTGCACCTACGGTACGGCTATCTGTATCGTTGAGGCACGCAAGCCACCCCACCTCGGCAATGTCTGTGGTTCATGGGAGTGGTTGACTGATTTATCGTGTTATGATACACATGACCATCACTTTAATAATTTGACTGATTTATCGTGTTATTAAAGTGATGGTCATGTGTATCACTTCACACTTTTCATTATTTAGTGTTAATTGCCAATTTTCGCACCATGTAGAAATTTTGTCTAAATCGCTTTTCAGTTGCTTTTGGTCCTCTGTCGACTTCACTAAGCGATAAACGACAGCATCATCCGCGAACAGTCTAATGGAGCTATTCAGATAGTCTCCTAAATCGTCGAAAACACAAGGAAGAGTAAGGGACCTATAACGCTTCCCTGGGGAACGCCAGATATCACTTCTGTTTTACTCGATGATTTACCGTCAATTACTAAGAACTGTGTCCTTTTTGATAGGACATCGCGAATCCAATCGCACAATTGGGGCGATGTTCCATAAGCACGCAGTTTCATTTGAAGCCGCTTGTTAGGTATAGTGTCAAACGCGTTCCGGAAATCCACAAATATGGTATCGATTGGAGATCCATTGTCGATGCCACTTATCAGTTCAGAGAGAGTTGTAGACTGACGCTCTAGCAAGCACTTCGTCCTTATAAGCAAATATTCAAATGTTTATAAATTTATCGGATTTAACTACTATGGTTATCACTCCCTATGCTTAAATTATTAGCGTGGTAGAAGCGTTTTGTTACTTGGATAGTAAAATAACATATGACGGTCGCAGTACAGACGATATAAAATGAAAAATGGCAATGGGAAGGAAAGCATTATTGTAAAAGAGAAAACTGCTAACATCGAAAAGTGTCATCCTTTTTTGAAGGCATTTGTACGGGAGTGAAACTTGGGCAAAAATAGTTTAGACAGGATGAGGATAGAGGCTTTTGACATGTGGTGCTACAGAAGAATGTTGAAGATGAGGTAGGTAGATCGTGTAACTATTGAAGAGGTACTGAACAGAACTGGGGAGAAAAGGAATGTTTGGCATACCTTGACTAAAAGAAAGGATAGATTGGTAGGAGACATCGTTAGACATGAAAGAATCTTAAATTTATCATTGGAGGGCGGTGTGTGGGGGAAAAAATCGAAGAGGGTGACGAATATAGTAAGCAGATTCAGATGAATGTGGGTTTCCGTTCTTATGAGGAGATGAAGAGGCTTGCTCAGGATAGAGTAGGGTAGATAGATGCATCAAACCATTCTCCGGACTGAAGACCACAACAACAACAGGCTTAAACAAACAGAAGAACAACACACACAACCGTGCTAGAGGGAGGACTCGAACCTCGACGGGGAGCAAACGCATGCCCCGCAGTAAGGCGCCTTAGAGCGCTCGGCCATTTCACCGCGGGTTTATATAAGCCCGTGGACAGAGCTGTTGCGTATGCGATTACAGATACACAGGCACCAAAGACGTTAATCGGTGGCAAGGATGTAAAAGTAAATATGAATTATGTCTATGGCTGCATGGTCCATTAATGCGGAGGTACGTATGCATTATGAGCTGTGCTGTAGCGTAGTCTCTAAATTTATTAAAGAAAGTGCCGGATTTGTGTAAGCAGAAGGCGCTCTCTATTTAATTAAATTCGTCCCCAAGAGAATTTCAGTTGCTTCTTTCACCACTGAGTCTCCGAAAGTTGACGTCGAGGCTGAAATTTTGACGTTTTCGTATATTATAGAGTGTACAGTATCAATACAGTGCTCAGCTACCGCCAATTTATTAGGTTGTACGAGCCGGGTACGCCTTTGGTGTACCTTGCATCTTTCCTGCATTGTGCGCGTCATCTGGCTTTGTACGAAAGGATACATTTACAGGGGATGTTGTAAACCCCAGCCTTCCGAAGGAGCAAATCGTCTTTGATGTAACCCAAAAGATTTGTTTTTTAAAGCAAGACTTATGGGTCTCGAGGGAGTTTCTGCGATCGTCATATGAATAAAATTGTTGAATATCAGTCTCCAGATCGCCTTTATTTTCTAGAACATGACCAGTTTCGGGACAGCTGCTCATCTTCATATCAAATTTATGAAGTACAGAGTAACCTGTCCTGTGATGAACGAATGTTCACAGTCGTTCACAGTTGTTCTTGTTGGGAGGAGTGGCGAAAAATGACTTTACTTTCTGTTTGTTCAAGAACCATCAGATTTCAGTCGAGAGGTTTCCCGAAATTACATCCGGCTCTTTCAAACTAATAATTCAGCGGTGTCACGCCACTCTTGATGTACCAAAACAACAAAATTTTAGCCTCGACTCCATCTTTGTGGGAATAATTGTTGAAAGAGCAATATAAATTCGACAGGATACAAATTTAATTACATCTACACGTATACTCCACAATCCACCGTAAGGTGCGTGGCGGGGGGTACATTAATTCTTAAAAACGGAAGTCACCAACGCTTTTTTTCCAATCACTAGAAAGTTTGCGCTGAATTAAAGATTCGCGTTAAATGCAAGTTAAGGGGCTAATGCCGCAGAATACTCTTTGTAAAACCGAACTGGTATTTCATCCGGACCAGCAGACTTTTTTGTATTTAGCTCTCTAAGCTGCTTCTCTACATTTTAAATACCTATTACTGTGCCCCCACTTCGGAGTTAGAGCATTGATCAAATGATGGTACATATATGCGGTCCTCATGCATGAAAGGTTTCTTAGAGGTTATATTTAGAACTTCAGTTTTCTGTTTGCTTTCTTCTGTTACTGCCCCGGAGTGATCAACAAGTGACTGGATAGTGGGCTTTGACTCGCTTATCGATATTTCATAGGACCAGAATTTTTTCGGGTTCTCAGAAAGATCTTTTGCGGTATGGCTGTGATAGTTGTTGTATGCTTCGCGTATCGATCTTTTTATAGACGCACGAATCTCTACTAACTGTAGCCTGTCTTCATTTTCCTGTTCTTTTTTGAACCGAGAGTGCAACCGTCTTTCCTTTCTCAATAGCTTTCTAACATTATTACACCACGGTGGATCTTTTCCATCATTAATCTACTTTACAGACAAATATTTCTCTAACCCTGTTTTTACAATGCATTTCAATTTAGTCAACATTTCCTCTACATCCATTGTACTGGAACTTAATGATGTCCATTCATTCTCTAAGTGAGATCCTAACAATTGCTTATCGGCTATTCCCAACAAATACACGCTCCTAGCCTTCTTGATTGCTTTACGAACTTTGGTGACCACTGACGATATGAAGATATCGTGATCACTAACTCCTGTCTGACATCTTTAATAAGGTCGGGCCTGTTAGTAGCTACAAGATCTAAAATATTTCCATTGCGCGTGGGTTGCCGGTTTAACTGCTCAAGTCAGTTTTCGGAGACAGTGGCGTATGCTTAGATAGATCTTCGAATGCGTCAGTTGTTATAAATTTACAAAGACGCCACCACAGAGGCAGCATCGTGAGCACCTGTTCGGTTAGCCGTGCGGTCTAACGCACCGCTTTCCCAGACGGAGAGGCGTACCGGCTCCGGTTCGAATCCAAATTCAGGTGTTCACGTGTTTGTGAAGATTACGGGACTTAATTGCGGGGTCATCAGTCCCTAAACTTACAAACTACTTATGAATTAACTTATACTAAAGACAACACAAACACCCATGCCCGAGGGAGGATTCGAAACTCCGACGTGAGAGGCCTCGAGATCCGGAACATGGCGCTCCAGACCGCTCGGCTACTCCCGCGCCGCTGTTCGAATCGGCCCGGCGGATTAACGAAGGGGGTCGGAGTGCCGGCCAGCCTTGATGTGGTTTTAGGCGGTTTTCCACATCCCCCTACGTGAACACCGGGCTGGTCCCCAAATCCCGCCTCAGATACACAACTCGCAAAAATTTCGTAACACTTTACACTTTCACACATATAACACTTTACACAGACATTTGAGGTACACATTTCCAAACGGGGGGCATTGGTGGTAACAGGAAGGGCATACAGCCACCTCGTAAATATTAACACGTCAAACCCGTATTTAACAAAGCCGACCCAGCGGGCGGACTTATTCTTTTCATTCTCCACTCCGAGGAGTGGAGCGGGCTGTTTGAGATCCGCCCATAAAGAGTCGCGGTTCTATTCAGCCAATTATCAGACAGGCTGATAGTGGGGCAAACGGGGGATCGCAATTGGAAATAAGTGGGAGGGGCTTACCAGTTCCGGCAAACGCCTTACAACCAAGGAAAACCTCCAGAAAACCTTGGTCGGAATCGGGGGATTGGGACCAATTTAAATTATCTTTGGGACGTTGCTCCAGACTACAAATGGATTATCGGGAGAGCACGAGTGCACTCACGATAATCAAGGATCGGACGCCCGAGCTACTCTCGTAAACTCGTAGAGATCAGCTCGACCAACAGTGGACAGGCTTGCCTCTAGAGGAACCGCACCCGTGAGCACGGAATCCTCTGCGCCGACCCTGCATGTATGGGAAGAAGAAGAAGAAGAAAGAAGGCCGCGTGTTGGACTGCGGGATGCAGGGCGGTCGTATCGAGTAACTACCAGGCAAGAGTGTCATTCAGATGTCGCTGTGGCCCGATGTTGGAATCAGTGGCGACATGAGGGCAGACAGCCAAGTCGTGTAGGTTCGGGTGGACCAACGAACCACAACCTAGGACCATCGTCTGATGCACCAAGCAATGCATAACCACTTGCCCTCGGTACCCGCCATCAGTGAAGTATATTGCCCTATTCATCTAGAAGTTTGAAAAGCTGTTCTATCATCTTGTTTGCTTACAGAAAAATTTGCTTTATAGGTTGGTCCACCTTGAGCAAACACAATTGTTTTCAGTTTCTCCCAAACATGTTTCGCTGGCCTTGCAGCATCATCAGTGTGATATTTATTTCATACTGTCTTTCAAATGAACAATGAAATGATTGTTACCTTTTGTACATTAAGTGTAACTAACAAAATGTCACTGTGCATTTTAAGGAACCACAAACACAACTACATGTGGTACTAAGGTAGGCCTAGAATACCTATAAAAATAAGAAACGATTTATATTAGTTTCATAATTATCTGTAGCTTTTACACTTAATGTACAAAAGGTAACAATCATTTCATTGTTCATTTGACAGACAGTATGAAATAAATATCACACTGATGATGCTGCAAGGCCAGCGACACATGTTTGGGAGAAACTAAAAACAATTGTGTTTGCTAAAAAGCAAATTTTTATTACCCTACCTTATGACTTCTGTGACTCGCGTCACCGACATGGCACCAGAACAACAAATCCATCGTTTGGAGGGATGACGTGTCCGGTAGGTGTGAACAGAGAACGAGTAATGCCGCATCATTTCAGTCCCGCGTCTCCATAACCTCCGACGACCGTCACGTCCGGGTTTGGTGGCGGCGCGGGCAGCCCACATGTTCTGCCAGCATTGTAAATAGAAACACAGCCGCCGCGGTGGAGTGGCCGAGCGCATTGAGGCGCTTTGCTCCGATGCGCGAGGCCGTTCCCCGTCGGCGGTTCGAATCCACCCTCGGGCATGCATTTTTGTGTCGCCTTTAGTATAAGGTAGTTCATAAGTAGTTTGTAAGATTAGGGACTGATGACCCCGCAGTTAAGTCCCTTAAGCTTAACAAACATTTGAACATTTTAGAAACATAGGCGTTTGCCCTCCCATCAGGATATGGGAAGCCATAGGGTATGCATTCAGGTGACCTTGTAAGATATCATTGTATATATTTGCTATGCAGAATTATGGTTGTAATATCGCTGGTATGCAGCAGCAAGAATGGATCAGTGGAGCTGAGTAGTAGCTGCGGAAGAGTCGTTGGCCAGTGCGGTCGAGCTGACCAGCGGGTGTTTTGAATGAGGCTGTGTTACGTCTGCATACCACAAGCCCCTGCAAGGCAGACTTCACTCGCCACATCCGTGTGTGCCGTATTACATAATCAAAACACTCGCAGGCGCAGTCCGGTAAATAACGTCTCACCAAAACAAACAGAACCTACTAGATGCTAAAAGGAACCTTTTCCTCCAGAGGTCGCGCCGCCGACACGTGGATGACTACACCACACCGCCGGCATCCGCCGGCTTTACAAGCCGTCTGCGGCCGAGGTCACACAACATCTCTGCCTCCGTTACATATATCGCAAATCAGACCCGCCTAATCCTCTAGTCCATCCCCTCCTCCTGGTCCGTTGCCACGCCTCCACCACTGTATTCCCCCTGCTCTCCACTTGTCCACACTCCGGATCCTTTCCCATGGCAACTTCCGTACCCTCCCCCTCCTGGATGATGCCCTCCGACCTGACATCTACCCTTCATACCAGCTGTGATCCTTCTCCTTGCTCCCTCTCCCCCTTCTCTCCCTGAGGGCCCCGACTATCCCTCCCTTCCCCTCCCTTCTCCTCTCCTCATTCCCCCAGCTGTCCCTTCGGATCCTCCTCTTACCGCCCTCCCCTTCTTCCCCTTGGCTTCCTGGGAACCCCCCCCCCCCCCGTCCCTTCCCCACCGGCCCTGTGGCTCCTCCCCGCCCTCTCCCTCTCCCCCCCCCCCACACCACATCTTCAATGCTGAAAGTGCTCCACCATCTATGGAACCTTCTTTGTGATTCCATGTGAGTGCTTCAACAACTGTGGTGTGTTTTACTTGCATTGTTTTATTTTACAACAGTGAACGGCCAACCTGCAACCGACACCATCAGTTTTAACTTGTGTATTTCTCTGAGTGTGTGTTGTGTTTTTTGTTTTAACTCCAAATAGCGGACGGTTTAGCCATAGCCGCCGCACTACGCTCATTTTAATTGTGTGTCTGCCATTGACCTTCGGGCAGTGTTTTTTATTCACCATTATTGCCGTTACTAATATTTTATGACGCCACCGTTTTCCCTCCATTTTATGTACTTTGTTTTATCTCCATTTTACACCTCCGTTTTATGTCTGTGTTACCTCCAACCTTTTATCTTCTTTATGTTCGTATGTTTCTCCTATGTCAAATTTTATTTCTGTAGGCTGAAGAGCGCCAGTGAGCGCTGCCGGCCCGCCACTTTTAGGGCAATTGAAATCACAATTAAGGGGAAAAAAATAACGAGGTCTCACTAGTTCTCCGCCGAGCGAAGAAGCAGCTCAACCGCACTTCGACATCGACTACCAGCAGAAGCCAATGAGGAAGAATACCGTCAAGAAGCCACGATTCCAGGACCGGCAACTCTTCGAGGGTTTTCTCCAACTCCACATAGCGTTGTACGTAATTGATAGTTAATCGAGTAGAAATAGTCTGCGTAATAAACTTTACTAAGTGAAATCCACTGAGTATACTTCAGTGGTGAAGCGTTATTTATCAGCTTGCGCCTGCGAGTGTTTTGAATATGTAATACGGCGCACAAGGATGTGATGAGTGAAGTCTGCCCTGCAGGGGCTTGTGGTATGCAGACGTAACAGGCTGTTAGGCCGATTAATTGATTTGTATTTGCGCACAGTAATTCTGAATCATTGTGAAATTCATGTTTATGCGTGTGAAGTATATTTAATAACAATAAATTTCAATCTTACAGTGCACAGTACTTTTGCGTGTGACTACCTCTTGATGTCGTAGGTAGGGCCCAAAGCAGAGTACTAGGAAAGTGATCATTTGGTTTTTTTTTTTTTTCTTACAGTTCTCTGTGACAGTGTTCCAACATGATAATGAAAAACGCTACACCAGCAATTATTTTTCCCACTCTTCATTTTCTGACATTACTGCGCAAATGCATTGATTGATAAGTCTGTTCTGCCATTTGTTGATCAAAAATATGTTCAAATATTTGTATAGCTTATGGGACTTAACTACGGGGGTCATCAGTCCCTAAACTTACAAACTACTTATCAACTAGCTAATACTAAGGACGGCTGTCGGGGTAATAATCACCTACGACACATACGTAAGGAGTTATGACGTCATAAACAATGAGATGCGCGAAAAACTGCTCCGTCAAACGACAATGCTGCATATTTCCTCCTAAACCACTGGACCGATTTCAACCACATTTGGTGAACATATTCCTTACAGTGAGGTAACAACTGCTGTAGGGGTAAGAACCACATATGACACATGGTTCAGATGATATAACGTCATGAACAATAGAAATCGCAAAAAACTACTGCATAATACAATATATGAGAATGACAGTATATGGCGACTTGAAACAAACTTTAAACATAATTTCAAACTTTTATTAAACTTTTTCTCGCAGACAACCACAACAAAATAATGAAAGGAAAAAAGTTTCTCGCTTACTACTTTTCCGCTGTTCATAGAGTAAAACTGCATTCAGTATAACGTTACAATTTATAATTTCTACACTACCAATTGTACTCGCACAAAAGTTTGCGGAGAGAATACGCATTTAAAGCTGAATGTACGTTCGAAATTGTATCACTGTACGAAACGTGGTTCATGAGATATGAGGACGTAAAGAGTAACGTTAATGAAAAACCGCCCCATCAAACATCACGTTTTAATCTATTACTTCTTCACTACTAACCATATTCGCAACAGATTTTACCGACATACAGCAATTATACAAATCAATATATTCTTGCAAAATTTTAAAATTGTACAACATATCTATATTGGTAATAAATCTGTAAATGTAGGCCTGTCGCTGTTAGCTTCAATCTTCAAAGCTACTGGACGAATTTTCATGCGGTTTCCACAGGAAACATGAGCGAAGATTGTCTCAGGATCTAGGCATGATATTGGGCTTCATATCAATGTTAGATATGTGTTTCTTCGATTACACCAGGAAACTCATTCGTTTTGTGTATTTGTAGCTAAACTGTTCAGTTCCAAATGCCTATGAAACTTTTGAGAAAAAATATTTACTTGCGCCCTGCAATCATCGCATTTTTTTTTTCTTTAATGACTTCCTAAGTAGGTAAAATTTCGTAGATAGGTGATGAGGATCCTCGAAACATCAGAGTTACAGAATACAAAGTCCGGGCATCTGATATTGTGGACTATCAAAAATGTGGTTTACATTTGACCGTGTAAGGTTTGGTTGTTAAGGTTTCCAAATTAAATTCGCCAGTGTGGCAGTGTCATTTAACGGCAGTCATTTCAAATAAATTTCGTCTTCTAACAAAACTCATGAAAACTGTTCCATATGCGTTTTGCCCTCACTTCATGGAGAAGTGTAGGAGTGTTGCCATTCACTTCATCGCCAACCGCCAGCATGCGAGTGATAGGGAAGCAGTTCCCAGAGCGCTCGTTCACTCTTCACAGCAGCAGACTGGTGCAACAGCCGGGCATTACCTTTTTGTCATCCCACCGGAACTATCGGCGAAGTACCACAGTACTCTCTGCAGAGCCTTTCTGCATTGCAAATGCCAGGCCTAGAGCTCTGTTAATGAGGTTTTCGACGAAACGACAAAAAGTACTTTTTTTTCCGTTTGACCGTCGGCGTTTCACTTGAAACGAAAAATTACGGGAAACGCAGAAGTACGGTATACAAAAGTTTGTTTATTTAAATTTGTGACACGATGAATTTCTATACAAAACTTTTCGTGCTATTCTCATGATAATGTCTAGGAATGAGTAAACGCGAGACAATAAATTCCGAAATACTTTCTTCTCTCTAAAATTCGCGACAGATTCAGCATAACTACTTTATATATGGAACAATGGCACAAACAAGACTGATGCGAAGAATCTCTCACACGTCAATTCATTCATCGTGCCCTTCTGTTAACCTCTGAAAGACGGGAAACTTTATGGACAACATTATATATAATTACATATATGAAGGGCTGAAAACCATAACGGTATAAGTGACATTTTTTGCAAAATTGAGTTAAGTGTACATTCGACCTAGAAACAAGGGATACTTGTTAGTGGCACAAAGATACAGGTGCCTACTGTTAACAAATGTTCAAATGTTTGTTAAGCTTATGGGACTTAACTACGGGGTCATCAGTCCCTAAACTTACAAACTACTTATGAACTACTTACGAACTAGGACGGCACAAATATCCATGCCCGAGGGGGGATTCGAACCCCCGACTGTAGTGGCCGTGCTGACCGTGACTGAAGCGCCTCAGTCCCCTCGGTCACCGCGGCCGGCCCTACTGTTAACGTCTGCTCTTTAGCGGTATGTGGTATATCTATATTTATCGAATCACAATCAATATGCAGTGTCAGGACGGTACAAGCAACAACATGGCGGACGGCCCGAAGATTAGCGATTTAGCTGCTCAATTACTGACGAAATCTCTATGAAAATGAGTAGTTCTACCGTTGAAAGTATTCAGCTCTTCTCAGAATAGACTGACAAAGATTTATCAGATGATGATTCAGTCGCAGATGAAGACTATGTCCCTGTTCAAGGTATCTAAAGTTGACGCATTCTGTGCAACATTTTAGTGCTTATGTAAAGTTAGGTATTCATATTTTTAATGAATGTTGTGGCTGAAAAAAAAACTTCTTAAACTATTTTTTAGTACAAAAGCCCACTTAAAACTAGCATAACCACGTCTCCTTATTGTCAATAAAAATTACATTCCTCAAGAAAAATACAGTCATGGAAATATTTACACTTGTACCGGTATGCCACTCAAATGCTTAACATCTTTGAGGTACGTTAGCATTCACTTGAGACAATTACATTCATGAGAAAGACAATGTTTTTAGGGATTTTAGAAGAATCTTTTCTTTATATCTGTACCTAAGTGGTGTATTTCCTTTTCGATTCAGATGAATCTTCAGATGAAATCGATCATAACAAGAACCCTAACATTGAAAAAAAAAATCCCAAATACAGCTGTAGAGATGTGCTTGAGAGCACCTCATGAAGAGTCTCAAGAAAACATTCTGGGGCAAGAATACATATCTACAACAGGAAAAATTACGCCTGCAAGAATCATCCAGCCATTTCAACATAACTGCCGATATGAATGCAATACTTTCACAGAAAAAAAAAACGAAGAGTTATCCATGAAGAGTATTGGAAAACTGGTTCCTAAACTAAACCAAGACGTCCAAAACGAAATTTTATCAAGTCTAAAAAACGAAGTACTGCAATTTTCCTGGATGGCAAAGACACTAAACTATTGCCGATTTACGACAGCTGTATTAAACGAACCAAGTGTGGAAGGTCTGTCTCCTGTTGATAAACGTGGTAAACATGCTCCTGGAAATAAAACACCAGAAGATCGCCTCGCTACCGTAAGGAACCACATAAAAAGCTTTCCTCATTACATAAGTCACTATTCTCGAAAAGATAATCCCCACAAGAAATACCTGTCGCCAGAATTATCTGTCTCAAAAATGTATAAGCTGTGTACTGAGAAATGTGAAGAAGAAAACATTTTGCCAGTGAAGGAGTGTATTTACCGTAAACTGTTCAATTCAGAATTTAATCTGTCATTTTATAAGCTAAGATGTAACACATGCAATACTTGTGACCGTTAGAAAATTTAATCAAAGCGGAGACAGAGGTCAGCATCACCTTTCACACTCTCCTCATAAAACTGCACAGCCAAGTGATGAAGAATCCTACCCAGATGACTGTGATAGTGGTGCAGTGAATGAAAGCGAGTAAGCAAAAAGTGTTCATTCTTTAAAAGCATAGCGGTACAAGTGACATTTTATGAAGACGTTTTGAAAGCATAATGGTACAAGTAAACTTCATGAATATTTTACACAATGATGTCTTACACTCAGAACCTTCAGATACTTATCAAATATATATACCTCAAGTGCAAAATATTGTATAAAAGTATCATTTCATTTTGCATAACCTGTGACTTTAAATAAATATTTAAATGTTTAAGGTCGTTTTTCTCAGAATAACCTGTATGCTACTTATATCGTTGTGATTTTCACCCCTTCATATAATAAACACACTAAACGCATAGAACCAATCACTCGTAAAGAAATCACACTATGCAGAGAAACACCTAAAAAAGAAAAATGCGTATATATTCCGACCACTTATCTAGGAACAATACCCCACAAAATTAATAAAATAATGAAACACACTGACATAAAATTCGCATATCAAACTCGGCATAATCTTAGAACCCTACTGCACTCAGAACAAGTAAAATCCCGGAATTTTTAAAATTCAGTGTAAGCAATGAGAAATATTTTATATAGGTCAGACTGGAAGAAGTTTCATAATTCGTTTTCGAGAGCATGTTCGTAATAGCGAAAACAACCAGTCGATTTTCTTCCTTCACTTGAAGCGAGAACAACACATAACAGACAATACAGAGCAGGCCGTGGAAATTTTACATATCATGCAAAAAGGAGCAATCATGAACGCTCTTTAAGAGGTTGAAATTTATTTACACACGCAAGTTAACCCTGAACAAATTTTAAATGAACAAATCAAGATGAAGCACAAGCGTTACTTGGAAAATTTCATTAGTACCATTCTTCCAAAGACTGGAAAACGTATAATTATTATGATCCATAAAAAAAAACAAAAATTACACCAAAATTAATTCCACAAAATAATATATGGTTAATCATTTACATACTAGTAATGAAACATTCTATTGCCATACCAATAATACCAGATATGCTCTATATAATAGCAAAGAAATAACTGCATTGTAAACTTGTAATATCGCTGGCATATCTGTCAAAATAGCTGTCAAACATCGACAACATAAGAATTATTTTTTTTAAATTATATATACTGCTATATGAGAAGTATAACAACAGCAGTTCTTTTACATATATAAATAAGAACATATACATATAAGAGAAGCAGCGATCTTACAAGGGTAAGAAGAGCTATCAATGTATGTATAAAGTACAATTATCTTCTTAAATTAAATAGTATACCCACCTTTGTATTTTACAGTACACCTGACGATGACATTCACGCCGAAACAGGCAGTCGTATTAAATAACGTAATAAAAAGCAGCGTCTTTGGTATCAATAATTTGCAATGTCTCTAAATGACATATATGACGTAGTGGGCCCAGAAGATTTTAAACACTAGTTGAATTCGCGCGAAACTGTCGTGCTGATGGAAAGAGAGAAAATTTGATACATAGCAGTATTTACTAAAAAATTACACGAAACAAGGCATTAACATAAAAAAGTAGAATAGTAATGAAAACTGATTTTAAGTTTCTTTGATGAGCTGTCATTCCTTCGGGGTACCATGCTATTCACAGGTACGCCAAACGACTTTACTTTCTCGCTCTGTAACAGACTTAAATTACTAACACGATAACTACATGCCTATACAAACATTTGATTTGAAACAGTGTACTTCTTAGTCACAACAATAGTTTCACACCCAGCAGACGTAACTGCTTTCTAATTTGCAACAATACAATGTGGAAAGGCGCTGGTACAAAATACAATCCCATCAAATCGCGACGAATTCCTTCCACCGTAAAAGTTGTCAGACCTCATGAGAAACCAATTCGGTTATTCTAACTAATGTTCATGAATCCACCTACTCAATACCTTGTTATAATTTGTTATCTATTTAGCCATCTACCAACTTTATAGCTAGTGTATCAGTATTATACATCTTGATCTAAATCTTCATGTTTTCGCGACGCAATGATACTCATCGTCTGGGATGGATGATGGCTGCTATTTGTATATGTAAGTATGTAGGAAACCGACACATACTGATTTATACTTACATGCAAATAGCTACCACCATCTATCCCAGACGATGCGTGTTCTCAGAATACTGGTCCATAGAGCACACGTCATTGCTGATGAGAGCAGTCTGCAGGACGAGCTTCTACACCTGAAGAGAGTCTTTGAAGCAAACGGGTACTCTCCACAACAGATACATAAGGCACTACGTACGAAGCCAACGGTACGTGCAAAGAATACAGAAGATGATGCAAAACGTTTTAAATCTATGGCTTTTCTGCCATATGTTGGGAGCCTGTCGTCGAAAAACGGACGGATTCTGAACAAACACAAAGTTAAGGTAATTTTTCGCCCCCCACCAAAGACAGCAGCACTTTTGGGTTCTATCAAAGATGATTTGGAGCTCCGGAAGGCCGGGGTTTACAAGATCCCCTTTCGCACATAGGACAGACGACAAAGTACAGTCCTGGAAAGATGTACGGAACATCAAAGATACACCCACCTCTTACAAACTAATAAGTCGGCAGTGGCAGAGCACTGTATTGATACTGGACACTCCATGGCGTACGAAAACGTCAAAATTTTACCCTCCACTTCATCTTTCTGGGACTCAGCAGCCAGGGATTTTCTTAAAACTCATTCCTTGTCTCATTTATTGATGTGAATATTTGGGAAGTCTGGAAAGCTTAATACATTGTTAGTGTTGAATCTTTTCATCATCTACTCGTAATGCGACAAGTTGGTCTTACTTTGCGCATCGTTTCTGAACTTCAGAATACATCGAAGTTGTGGGTAAGATGTATTTTCCTGTGTAATTGAAAGTAGTAGTTGTCATTTTGCATGGTATTTATTCCATGATAGGTGCATTTCATACAACTGTTATAAATTCTACGTCAGTTCTTTACTCCATAAAACAGCCTTGTTTTTCAGTGTTCACAACTGTATGGTATGAAAATGGTTACATATAATTGTACACATCTTTCTCCTAAAATCAGTACAATTATAGCTAAGAGAATTAAAATAATGTATTTCTAGAGGGAAAACCAAATCTGAGAGCGTTAATAATAAATACTTATTGTGGACTCCAGCTGGAAGCGTTTTTGGACAACAAGTGCATTTTGGCATTATTATTTAGTGAACTTGCTATACAGTGCACGCTGCTTTAGTTCCATACCTCATTTCCCACATTTTTGTAAGATAGAAATCAACAACTATTATTTCAGGAATTGCTCTAGGCCTAATACTGTAGATTTACCCTCAATATCAATTCATTCTTCTGTGTTCATGAGTGGCATAGATTTTTCACTCAATTTTACTTGGGTTCACCAGATAATTTTCTTCAAGACATTTGAGAAGTTTGACAACAAAGTAGCAAAGTTTTTAATGTCGTTCTGCTCCAAGGCTGGTCACATTCTGCAAAAGATGCTAACTTGTCCGCAAATTCCAGTTCTGTTGTTCCTGTACCTGTTAAATATCTTCCATTCCTTGTCATTTTCATAAAGCTGTTCACACCATCATCCAATGCATGTTAGAAGTGTTACATCATTACCAGCATCAGCGATGAGTTTTATATGAATTTCTAACTATATGTCTTCATGTCCGCATTAAGTCATCAAATGATTTCAAGAGAGTTGTTGTACAAGTAATACACAATTTGATATTATCTACATTGAAGGTAGTCTCCTGAAGAATGCTTGACACACAAGCTTTAGTTATTACTTTCAATCTATTCATTTATTGTGGTTACTTTCGTTTTTCTCATTTTAAATTCTTTTACTATCTTGTACTCTGATTCTTTCCTTGAACTACCATAATCAGTTCCTATGTTTAGATCCTGTTTCGTCAGTGTAATGACCACAGTGTAAGTATCACACCCCATTTGTAGGTCATTCAAGAAACGATTTGGGATGTCATTTCTTTTTGTAGGTAGCCCCCACCTTTTTCACGCTGATAAAATATTTTGTACGCCAGCAACTTTTTACTGTCACCAGAAGGCATAACGGCAAGACGTTTTATTGTAAAAATCCACTGTTACTTTCATTTATGAATACCTCGTAATAACGAAAACAGCTTACTTCCCCACGTCACGTAACGTAGATGTTTGTTTCAGTAGACTTAAGTCATGCGCATTCTATGTTCTCTTTGGTCTATTGTCTGTGGCTTCGACCCGAAGCTTCGGCCATAAGTGAAAATATCCTCGCAGTGATCATTTAGTTCAGCGTGTGTTCCCAGTCTTAAGCCGAGATTAATATTACTGATCACAATCAACATTTCTTGCTGAAACAAGTCCCGCCTTCTTTTCACAGAGCAGCCAACTTACAGCTATAATAGAAGAAAACATCAAAAGGATTAATGCGTCGCAGAAGTAACAGGAAATGTGATGGAGAGTTGCTATTTCTGCAAATAGTATCAACGGTCAGTACGCACAACACCGGATACAGATCAACAATACATTCACAACCGTTACTCATTGCTTTTTTATTACGTAGCTGTAGCTGCCAACCAACGTCAACATTTCGAAACAACAGAAAGCCGGCCGACATACATAATCCACAGAATGGACAAAATAAACTGTGTTGACAATATATTTGTTTCGAGATTACGTGACAATTCCAGTTTAATGCCGAGAACATAAAATCTGTTCTGTTCATCTGAATTTACACTCCTAATATATTTCTACTCCATGGGTCCGGGGCCGATCTTACACTATCAAATTCTTTTTATATGTAACCTTTGCCCAATATTCTTGGGTAGGCGTCTTCTTACCCCAGTTTAGGCGATCGTGTCCTAAGCGTGACGAAACGATGACGTAGAAAAGCAATCTCGACTATCGACTACAATGATTGGCGCACGACAGCTCCATTAAAACAATAAACTAAGAAAGTGCGTATGAGAAGCTAGACTGTAATCATCATTGCTACTCATTTCAATCGCAGAAATTTCAGCTATACTCTTAATTGATTCATGTCTAACCACACCCTTTGAAATCATGACTATTCGTGAAAAAAGAATGAAGTAGCCCATTTCTACAAACAGAATATGTGCCCAGATTTCGTGATCTGGGATATAGATTGCAGATGTTACTGCTGCTGGTTTCACTAGGGGCAATTTAGGCTGTATTCTTAGGTTCTTCCTGACAAACATGGGCGCGGTGGAGTAGCCGAGCGGTCTAAAGCGTCTTGCTGCGGAGCGCGCGGTTGCTCGCCGTGGAGGTTCGAGTCCTCCCTGGGGCATGGGTGTGTGTGTTTGTCCTTAGGTTAGTTTACCTAGGTTTAAGTAGTTTGTAAGCTACGGACTGATGACCACGCAGTTTGGTCCGATAAATTTACAAACATTTGAACATTTGACAAACATGGATACCTGCGTAACCACATTCTTTAAAACAATGGCAAATTCGTAAAACTAGAATGTAGATAATGTAGATGTCATTGGTGCTGGTTCCATTTGCTGCAATCTATCTTCCTAATGCAAAAGTTTACAATCGCTGCTCAAATAGAGAATGTACTCCGCAAATGTACCTCGTTCAGGGACTTTCTGTCTGAGGATCGAACTACAATGGTATGGTTCTATGTCATTATTTTATTATTAACTATCGTATGTCGTGTAAAGTTACCACATATTCGAAAATCGTCACTGTTCGAAAATAAATAGCCGGAGATTTACTTGCCACATTTACTTGCCACATGTCACTTCTGTCGACTCCTCACGTCGTAGAAAGATGTAGGCTAGCATAAAATAAAAGTTAAGAAAGGTATTTTACCTCACGAGGTGTGAAATCTAGGACCTCTTACATTTGAGTCCAACGTTTTCCTGCAAGACGATTACCATCACATTACAATTCATAAAAAAGGTTAGCTGATACTATTCCACCAAGCACGTTCGGAAACGGGATAGATATTTAGTGATGTTTGAATGTTTTCTTCTATTACAGGCTAAACACTAACAAAAAATTTAAGTTTCTGTGTATGCTAGAAGTACCTTAGAATTTTGGTGCCGGCTACGGTGGCCGAGGCGACTGCGACGCGTCAGTCACGGTCTGCATGGCCACTACGGTCGGGGGTTCGAATCCCCCCTCGGGCATGGATATTTGTGCCGTCTTAATATTAGCTAGTTCATAAGTAGTTTGTAAGTTTAGGGATTGATGACCCCGTAGTTAAGTCCCATAAGCTCTACAGACATTTGAACGTTTAGAATTTTGGTGATCGGTGAGTGACAGAACTAACGATTTTCAACTCTAAATATTTCGTTAACTATAAGGTATATAGCTAGCTGTATTGGATTCTCTTGATCACCGAAAGTACGGGTACGTTGCTGCATCCACACCGAGGATACGGGGCCGAGGGGAGGGGAGTTCGTGAACGGCTTCGAGAAAAGGATGCTACGACTGTGCTCGCTCGACATGACGGGCTCACTGTCGTGTCACCAGATTTCCGTGTCCGTGATATTAGTTGCATAGGAGTGCACACTAAACCATGTAGAAAATACACAAATTGGCCTTTCGGTCGATACTCCAAGTACCCGCGTCTGAGAGTCGACCACCAAACCTCTGAACCAAACAATAAACACGTCCTCTATTAGGGAAGTGCCTGTCGGTGATTCGTATCAGTCTGTTTACTAGCGGTGCGATGGAAACGTTGTCACATAATTAACCTACATAACATCACGTATATAGGCACAAGGCAACAAGCCATCACCAAGTACCAAAGCAGATCTGGTGTTACGAGAACGAAGATAGCCATTCTATACACATGTGATGGCAGACCAGAGCAAGGGAATTGTCTAAAATATCAGTTAATGGCGCTGATACAGCGAACAAATTGTAGGTGGGTGGCTGAATTTATGTAATATAACAGACTTGGCAGTTTGTATCCCATGAATCAGAATAGGGTTTCTGTTGCACACTCAGGGGCAATTTAAAATCCACATCTACAGAAATACTCTGCAGTTCGCATTGAAATGCTTGACAGAGACCTCATCGAAGCATTTTCGGACTATTTCATTTCCATTCAAATGATCAAATGTTTGTAAACCTACTGGACCAAACTGCTGTGGTCATCAGTCCCTACACAGACAAACTACTTAACTCACAAACCCATGCCCGATGGAGGACTCGAACCTCCAGTAGGAACCGCCGCCCAGTCCATAGCATGATGCCTTAGTCCATGCGGCCATTCCGCGCGTTCATTTCCGTTCCAAAAGCACGAAACGCCATGTCACTATTTGCTGTAAAAAATCACAATTTAACGGGCGCCATAGGATGATGCTTGTCTGAAGAAAGGTAACCAGGAATGGAGGTGGGAGACACCAAATGATTTTCGCTTTTCAGTAAAAATCATTGACAGAGTGCGGAAAAATAGCATAGTACAAGGTGAATGGGTAATTTTGAGAGATGAAATAGTGAAGACAAAACCTACAAAAATCCGTGGATATCACAGCAAGTACTGAATTTAATAGATGAAAGGAAAACGTGTAAAATGTTCTAACAGAAGTAACTAGAATGCAATAAACACGACTAAGAAATGCAAATTGTCTGAGATGGAGTGACTAAATGGCAATTTCAAGTCTGCAGAAGAATGTACGACTAGGGTAAAGGTAGCTTCCGACTGCCGCGTGGGAGTAGCCGTGCGGTCTGGAGCGCCATGTTGCGGATCGCGCGGCCCCCGCGTAGGAGGTTCGAATCCTCCCTGGGGCATGGATGTTTGTGCTGTCTTTAGTGTAAGTTTAAGTAGTCTGTAAGTTTAGGGACTGATGGCCCCGCAGTTAAGTCCCACAAGTTTTACAAACATTTGAACATTTGTAGATGCCGACTCCAGGAAAATAAGACGATTGGAAACGAGAAAATTAGCTGTATGAATATCAAGAATTTAGATGGAAACCCAGTTCTTAGTTGAGAAGGGAAAGCTGAAAGGTGGAAAGACTATATAGAGAGGCTCTTTAAAGAAAATGAACTTCGAGACGACTTATATTAAATAAAGGCAAACCTACATTCATTCTATTGATGGCTTTGGAAACAGTTTTTGACACTTTTGATTGGAATATTTCTACTTAAAA
Source organism: Locusta migratoria (assembly GCA_026315105.1). NCBI lineage: Eukaryota > Metazoa > Arthropoda > Insecta > Orthoptera > Acrididae > Locusta > Locusta migratoria. Next base: position 23,352,691 of record CM048748.1, on the reverse strand, counting down.
TTCTGAAGTCAGAAGGAGTAAAATTAATGGAACGGAAGGTTATTTACAACTTCTACAGAAACAAGACAGTAGTTATTATAGTCGAAAGGCATGACAAAGATGCGTTGGTAGGGAAGGTAGTAAGACAGGGTTGCAGTTTTGTCCCAATCTTATTCAGTTTGTACGTTTGGAGAAGGAATTAAGGTACAGAGTGAAGATATAAAAAATTTTCGCCGTTGATATCGTAATTCTGTCAAAGACATTAACGGACCGAGAGAAGAAACTAAACAGAGCGGACACTATCTTGAAAGGAGAGTATATTATGGACATTAACAAGAGCAAAACAAGGGAAATGGTATGTAGTCTAGTCTGAAGGAATCAGATAAGGTAACGTAATAGTAAATGTCGTAGACGAGTTTTGTAACTTGGGCAAGTAAATTAAAATAAGATGGTCGCAGTAGAGACAACATAAAATGCAGAATGGCAGTGGGAAGAAAAGCGTTTCTGAAAAAGAGGAATTTGTTAACATCCAATTTCGATTTGAGTGTTAGGAAATCTTTCCGAAGGCATTTGGGTGGAACGTTGCTTTGTACGGTAGTGAAACATGGACAGACAGGAAGAGGATAGAAGCTTTTGAAATGTGGTGTTAAGGCGAATGCTGAAAATTAGGTGGGTAAATCGCATAGGTAATGAGTCAAGTACTGAACATAATTGGGGAGAAAGTAAATTTCTGGCATACCTTGAATAATTGAAGGGACTTATTGGTAAAACAGCTGCTTAGACATAAAGGAATCGTGAATTCAGCATTGGAGGGAAGTTTGTAGGGTAAGGAGTTCAAAAGACGAATACAGTAAGAAGCAGCGGCGTAACTAGGACTTGGCTTTGTTGGGGGGGGGGGGGGGGGGGGGATAGATCTGCTTGACGAGCAAAATATTAGTCAGTTTCCAGACAGACTACGAACTACCACTCCCGTTGAAGAAACTAATTCACTCCCTTCCAATGAAATCTTATGGTAAAACACCCCAAGTTTCCAATCTTTACCTTTACCAGATTGCTGTTATACGATTTTTTTTTCCTCTCTCTCTCTCTCTCTCTCTTTTTCCTTTTTTTTTTAATTTTTTTTTCCTTTCGGGTTCTGGGGGGGGGTTTCTATCCCCCTCATCCCCCCCCCATAGTTACGCCACTGGTAAGAAGATATTGATAGATGTCGGTTGGCGTTCTTGTGAGATGAAGAGCTTGCTCGGGATAGAATATGTGGATAGTTGCATCAAATTAGTCTGCGGACGGAAATCACAACAACAATCATTATTTACAAAAGATTGCATAATCTCTGCACTTAGTGTTCATTCTCCTGCTAGCATGTACACTTATTAAGCAACAATACTAAAATAGCCCGAAACCGATCGTCAAAAATAATCACAAGCAACTGGTTGCTGCATTTTATTGGTTTATTCTTTACAAAACTTCATGTTTCTTTAATTTCTATAATATGCGCGGAAAAAAACAGTTAATGCTAGAGTCAAACACGGTGAGCAAATTGACGAAGTTATTTCGGACAACGGCCCACAATTTCGGTCCTCAATATCATTTGGTCGCGCATTTTTTACCGTCATAAAATTAAGCCTTTTTTAATTTCCCCTTTATTTGCCAACGTTCAATCTGTCGGGAAAAAATATGAAAAAAACTTTTCAGGCAGTGCATTACATTCTGGGAAACCGTGGCTTCCGACTTAGAACAGTTAATGTCATTTCTGACCTAGTAGTAAACCACAGTGCTTCCTTAATAGAACACCAAAAGAATATTTTAAATAATTGTATTAAATATCTGACTTCTATTGTCAAATCTATCAACGATCAGTTTCGTAACCCTATATATGACATCACGGTGTAGTGTTTGTAAATAAAACACATTTCAACCTCGTTAGTGACGTCATTTAAGTATAATGTTTAGCTATGTTCCAGTTATTTGATGTAAAAGTTATTATCTTAACAAATAATGTATTTTTCTATATTTTTCTGTTGCAGTTTCAACACGAGTGACGTAGCATCGCTACGTCAGAGGTAGCTGGGCATTATCCCAGTCCAACCGACGGCCAGCGAGCTCCTACGACGATGGAAGAGATCATAGACTAAATATAGCATAGACTGCGTGTGTCCCTGTCTCTGCCGTGTTGTGGTTTGAAACAAACATCTAACAGTGCCCCTAGTCACGTGACTGAGTTTTCGTCATTAGGTTCGTTTAAGCAGCGACCAGTTACCAGATTCCAGCAAACTGAGCATGTGCAGAGCTTTACCGAGGTACTGCAACAGCTCTGCGCATGCTCAGTTTGCTGGAATCTGGTAACTGGTCGCTGCTTAAACGAACCTTTTATGAGCAACAGTTTTTCTATTTTTCAGCTGAAGTCAAGGATTGATTTTAATAATAATACGACTTTTGTACGCTTATTACACATGTAGGACCAAAGGTCATATAGTTTTTGGACAATTATAATAATATTAATATTATGATCGTTTTTATATGTGACTAGTTGACACTTATTCAGTTCTTTTTACAAGAAATAGAATTGCAGAATTGTTTGTGCAGCATTTTTTTCTACTGAAGAATGTAGGCTAATTATCGAAGGGAGGACAATTGTAACTGGTCTTGACTAAATTTATATTTCAGCAAGTAAGTCATTCCTAGTACAGATATGCTTTTAATAGCGGTGCACACAGCTATATTTGAATACAGAACGTTCAGTATAGCTATAAAACTAATTTTGGTTGTGTTTGCACATCACTTATTCTAATGCAAATAGGAAGTACTTTGCAAGGTCTACGTATTGGCCTATGCATATGCAGAAGTCGTTTTCAATTCCCAAGGCGGTTGTAAAGTAAGAGACTCACAGAGCAACTGAAACAACTACTCACTTAATTAGAGCAAGTCATTTAAACGTTTCACCTCTGCACACGTAAAAACTATAAGCACTGCATTAACACTAAGAATTGCGGAGAAATAACGTTAACTGTACTGCTAAAAGCGTTATAAGGGTATGGTTAGACGTTTTGACGTTAAATTACAGTTACAAATGGGAAAAAATACATCCGTCAGCTCCACTTCACGTTTCTAGTTATGATGAAACCGGTATCCTGCCTCAAGTCACGTGACTTAGATGTTGGTTTCAGTGTAATAACGTCACGCGCAGTCTATACTATCTATGGTCTATGGAAGAGACTGTAGTGCTGTTATTTTTAAAAGACAATCATTGAAATAAAATGTAATACGTCATTACTTATGTTGTATGCTAGATAGTACGAGGTGCATTAAGGAAGTTGGTTTGAAACTTTTATTTTGTTTTTGTGAATGGTAGTAAGTTTAATAATTTCAATGAACTCTTATCCTATGTGTTGCGTATTTAAGCCGTTATCTCATAAAAAAAACTTAAAATGGTCACTCCGTGTGAAAACTGCTAATTAATTGATTTTCAAGTGACTGATAGGTACTCTCAATGTTTCCTTCGGTAATCATTCTGAAAAAGTAAGAACATTATTAAAACTAAAATTACAGTGACACTAAAGATAATCTGATTTTTACTCAACCCGAGAAGTAGTAAGATAAGTACTTCGTATTGTGACCTAAATAAGTGTACAGGACTGTAATTGTCATTTGTAGAGTTCAGTGACGAATAATTTCAGTGTCAACTAGTTCTTTAAATAATACAATTGAGACAATGTATTGAAATTTATTCGGGACAATTTACTGACATAGATGGTAACGAGAAATTTCCATTTAAACCCTGCTGGTTATTAATGATGTCATTATTGTTTCGTGTGTGGAGTACGAAAAAAGAATAATTCGAAAGTTGTTGAGAAATGCGGTTGCACTTTGTGAAGATCATCTTTGGACAATCTAAAGCAATCGATCTGACGTTATTCTCAAAAGGTCAAAGCGTCATTATATTCTGCAATAATGTCAAGACCCTCGACTTCGTTCACTTGACGAAACTAAACAGAGTTCATTCCTTTATTTAACGTCAATTTATTGACGTAATAAAAACAAACACCTCTTCTTTTTTAACACAGAATATATTAATAAACTAAAAACAAACAAGCTTCATTTCTGACATTTTTAACAATAAAATCATTGACATACTAGAAACAATCACCCTTAATTATGGATTTTTTTACAATGAACTTACTAAAGTTCTGAAAACAAACTTAGTTCATTGTGAAAATTTATCGTAACAATAAAATTATTGACATAATATGAAGTGACACTTTTAGTTTTAAAACGTTTTTCGTTAACAATAAAATTATTGATCTACTAAAAGCAAACAGCTTTCATATTGAAACAATTTTTTCAATAAACTATTGATGTATTGAAAACACATTACTCGTCTTTAAACGAGTACGTGATTTATCTGGTTAATAACGAAATACCACTTGCACAATCACATATTATTATTTACTATGAATCTGACAAAAATAACTTGTGAAGAGATGGTCAACCGGGAGAATTCAGAAAGTTGGTTGTATTGTGTTGCTGTCCACTATTATGTAGTGAAACATCTTGAAACATACGAAAGAAAACTTAGTGATACAAAAAGGAGAGTAAACGGTAATTAATTTTAATTTCCAGTGGTTAGGCTCTCAACAGTAAAGATGCTTTGCGAAGTTGGTCTTGGACAACAAGGTAGATAGAATATTTGTTTCTGTGTAACATATGAAATAACTTAAGAGAAAATTGTAGTTATATAGACTCAATAACGAAGCTAGTTTAAAAAGCCTCTCGATAGACCACATTTTTAGTTTTATTTTCCGGCTGCAGAATATAAAAACTATCAGGCGAACTTATTCTGAAGTAGGTCACATACAATTGTCCGTGCGAGAAACAATCTTTTTCTCAAATCAGTGGTTATGACGTCGTATCTGCTGCTAAATGTGTCGTTCAGTGACATAATATTGTAGCTCCTTTCAGTGGTGTGTTTGGATATTGTTTGTGGAATGTGCTTCGAACAGAGTAATAAAGACTTAATAAAATGTGAAAAATATTGTACGGATGTCACGTGTATCATGTAATATCTCCTGTGTGTCGTACAGAAACATTATTTACCAGGTTCGTAGGAAACTGCCGGAGAAATGTGTTGTAAATAGAGTTAGTAGTAAGGACGTAGTAAATTACATGATGCGTATTATGGCAAATTTTCATGCATTTCATTGTCTTTGACGTCATAGCCCCTGAACTTTATGTCGTAATAGATGTTATATCGAAGGTAGATCCAGTGGTGTATATGTAAAATCTCTGCAAAATACATCGCGAATAGAGTTAGTAGGAAAGACGTAATAAATCAAAGCGTCATGCCTGATGAGACGATTTTTCATTAACCTTATCGTTTATGACTACATATCTCATTAAATGAGTGTCGTTCTACGATAAAATTTCGAAAGTACGTTCAGTGGTATGTATGTATACCGTCCGTAACATTTGTCGCGAATACAATTAATAGTGTACGAGTAATAAATTGCAATGTCATGACAAATGCCGCAATTTTACTGCATTACCGCCGAAAAAGTAGTAAGCGAAAAACCTTTTTCCTTTAATCATTTTTCTGGGGTTGTCAGCGAGAAAAAGTTTCCTAAAGGTTTTAAATTATGTTTTAAGTTTGTTGCAAGTCGTTAAGTGCTCTCCTCAAATACTGGACTAACTGATAAAGTCACACTATCACGTGCAGCAAGACGGGGAAGTTTACATTGTTTATGACGTCATATCTGCTGAACTATTGGCTCTATCGCAAAATCCTTTCTTAACTGACGTCTTCTACCTAAGATTCATAGGTGAAGGAGTTTCCAAGATTTCGTGTTTAGTCAGTGAGTGACTGAATGAGTGTGAGACGGTGAAATCAAGAGTACTATTTAACAACAATTATTTAAATTTAGATAATAAATGAATTGTGTCAAGGACGGAAGCAAGGAAGGGCTGGGAGGGTATACCATACAGTCACTGCTCCAGAGTCACACTTTTTTTTAGTTAGGAATGCAATAAGGATATTGCTGGTTGGTCTGAACCAGTTGTTTCTCCCTCTTAATATAAATTTTCGTAGATATAGCTTAAGTACTATCATAATGAAATGTTGTGATACTACTTGTAGCCGCGGCAGAATGGCCGTGCGTATTGAGGCGCCATGCTGAGGTGCGCGCCGCTGTTCGCCGACAGGGTTCGATTCGCCCCTCGGGCATTGGTGTTTGCGTTGACCTTAGCATAAATTAGTCTAAATTAAAGTTAGTTTAATTAGTTTGTAAGACTTAGGGACTGATGACCCTGTAGTTAAGTCTCTTAAGATTTACAAACATTTGAACATTTGATTTTACTATTTGTAACCCCCATGGCACCCCTTAATAGTTGAATTTCGAAAAATAACCCAACATGTGACTTTTAAATTCCAACCAAGTATACAAATATCTTTTTTGTAATTCTGGGTTCAAAATTGGATTAGTATCAATGTATTTTCAAAACATGTTCCCCTATTTCATCTCCTAAATGATTAATTTCCTGAAAATACCTAAACACGTGTCTTTTTAATTCTGAGATAGAGTTCACGAACATTTAGATTTTCCATTGTCTCCTTTGACGAACTATTCACATGTGTTTGTGGCAGTTTTCTAATTCTGAATATGTATGGATCCGAAGTTACCAGAAGCCTCTTTGAAACGTCTTCTATCGTTTTTATACGTGAACATTTTCTGGAAAAGTCTTCCCGATATCTTTTAATGTCATCGTTCCTCGCTTCCTGCCCTTCTCCGGATAACTGACCGATCGGCAACAGTGCGTGGGGACTTGTAAATATTAATTATACAAGGGAAATGGCAGATTTTGGCCGCAGATTCTTGTCAATTCCATCAGATAATTAATCAATCTATAGTCTGGGAGTTGAAATTCCGCGGTATATTGCGATATAGGGGAGACCAGGGTAATCTCGCCACACCAGTTTTATGACAAACGGTTGGCAGTACGAGTACGCTTGCCAGTGTTCTATCTCCGTTACCTACCGCGGAACTAATTCCTGTGGTCGCCGTCCGTGATTGTTGACAGGTGTTAATCGTGTGAAAGAAATTGTTATTTTATAACTTTTGGATCTAATTTTCGAGCCTGTATTTTATTGAAATAAGTACCTCTATACGCTGTCAGTGCTTTTTAATACTCGTATTAACGTAATCTGTAGATATTTAGCCTCGATTTAGTGTCTCTAACCTAATTGTTTCGCAAAACCTTTGGCTTTAAATTGACGTCCTTAGCCATATTTTTCAACTGGGGCAATGACGCCATGGTGGAGAATGTAGGCAAAATGAAGTGTAATACAGACGCATACCTTTTGTGAAATGGGCACTTGCAGAATGTAGTAGGTTTGAAGTGCCCAAAACTATACCGGTATATCTGACTTTTGCGGTGTCTTAATCAAGCCTAAATTATAAAATGTATTTTTATTCCAATTTTACATCGACAAGTACTTGAAGCCTTCTAAATGTCTAATACAGAAGAGTGATAAGTGTAAATTACAACGGCTGTAACACTTATTTACTACTACTCACTCATTGTGTAGGTTTATTCTTGATTTTTAAATGTATGGCGTCATTACCTTAGAACCAAGGGTAAGGGCGTCAGTGCGTATAGTTTCACAATATATTTTTAACAATAAAACTTAACGAAATACATGTCTGGAAAAAATTATATTAAATTAGTATTAGCTGGCGAAGCTGTAGTATTATTCTTTACGAAAAAGACATACCTTTAATAAGATAAAAAACTGGTTTCCCTTAAGGTGGCGCCATTCCCTTGGCCTCCCCTATGCTACTTTAGCTGAAAACGCAAGTTCGGCAAAGCATGGTCGTTTTGCACAGGCTTCGGAAAAAATATAATATAAATGGATAAGCATGAAATTTATACCGATTTAGTGTTTGCATCTTGTAGAACTGAAATTCTTCACTTCACTGCCAAAATATCCACTCACAAAGCGAGAGTAAATATGCCTTGCTTTCACAGCGCCGCGTGTGCTCTCGACGAAGGTCACTTTGGAACTTACGTAACTCGACAGGAATGAGATGCAACAATCCTTCCCCTACCCAACCCACCCACCAATATTTCGAGACTCGAAAATCCGTTTTCGTGGTTTTGGCCACGTGTTGGGGATTCCGTCGCACTGTGCGGCGGTCCGTCTCCGCAGCCCAGTAGACAGCGTTTTAGATTACCATGCAGGGGACCCGGGTTCGATTTCCGGTTGGTTTGGAGATGTTCTCCACTCAGGGACTGGGTGTTGTGTCGTCGTCACAATTATTTCATCATCATCGACGTGCAAGTAGCCCAGGTGGTGTCAACTAAAGACTTGCACCAGGCCGGCCGAACACGATCCCAGCTGGGGTCTAACGGCCAAAAAGGCCACATGAAATCATCGTCATCATCTGAGCAGCGGGCGGTTCAATTGCTCGTTGCCTGCCGAGCCGTATGCTTCGTCTGTCAGTAGGCTTTCAACTGCGCCTCGCGACCAGTAGATGTGGTGGAATGGGGACGTGATAACTTCAATGGTTAATACAGTTACTCATGTTTCTCTTTGGTCGCTAATCATGAAAGTATATTGATCCTAGAAAGGTTTTATCAGTTGCTAGGACGTTGTTAATTAGTTATTTACAGTCCCCTAGCAACACCAACGGTCACAAATCTAACCGTGCAAAATTTCAATACTTCATCCGAAGTGTCCCGCGCCACAATATAAATCAGAAAATATGTGAATAACTCCTTTAAATAGTTCACAAAAAATAAATTAGGTTCTTGTACGATCTGGCAAGGAAACCAGTCTGTGGCCGTTACTAAAATTTTGTCGAAGTCAACCACAGGCACTACTGTTTGCTGTCGCTAACTTGTACTGAAAAAATTAAAATTCCACCGCCTGCTAAACACTGTTTTTGCACATTCACACTCGATAGCAATGTAATATCACATTCGAAGCCATTCAGTAATAAATTCAATCAGTATTTAGATTGTTTTCTGAAATAAGTAGAAATTCTTCACAAAAAATGAAATTATTCTTGCCCTAATATATTTTTGATTATAAATAATTCTTCATAAAAGCGATATACTTTTTAATATTAACAAATATTTATTCTTCTTCATACTAATATAGAGTCAGTTTAGCAAGAGACCTGAAGCTGTACAACCAGCTTGGCCTGAATCTCAAACAATAATAATTAATAATGTAATGTTCTTTTCTCTTCTTCTTCGAAATGATTGACGCGCGGCAGTAAAGAAGGCGCAGCTGTATTCGTAGCGCCGCGGTGGAGCGGCCGAGCGCATTGAGGCGCTATGCTGCGATGCGCGAGGCAGTTTCCCGCCGGGGTTCGAATCCCCCTAGGGCATGGATGTTTGTCCTGTATTATAAGATAGTTCTTAAGTGGTTTGTAAGTTTAGGGACTGATAACCCCGCAGATAAGTCCCATAAGCTTCACAAACATTTGAACATTTGTATTCGTAGCCCCGTAGCAGTCGGTTAAATTTTGCTAGCGGTCACGTACTTCAAGCTTGGCTGCGGCGACGACGACCATAGACCATAGATAATGTAGACTGCGCGTGACGTCATTACACTGAAACCCACATCTAAGTCACGTGACTCGGGGCAGGATACCGGTTTCATCATAACGAGAAATGTGAAGTGGAGCTGACAGATGTAGCTTATACCATTTATAACTGAAATGTGACTTTGATTTTAACAACAAAACGTCTAAGCATATCGTTATAACGCTTTTAGCAGTAAAGTTAACGTTATTTCTCCGCAATGTTTAATGTTAATGCGATGGTTATAGTTTTTCCTTGTGCTTCGGTGAAACGTATAAATGACTTTCTGTTATTAAGTGAATAGTTGTTTTTGTTGCTCTGTGAGTCTCTTATGGTCTATATCCATAATATCAGATTTTTTTACACAATACAAGCGTTTGTATTTTACGACTTCATCATATGCCAATACATAAACCTTGCAAAGTACTCGCAATTTACATTAGAATAGGTGATGTGCAAACACATATAAAACCAGTTTTATAGCTATTCTGAATGTTCTGTATTCAAATATAGCTGAGTACACCGTTATTAAAAGCATATCTGCACTAGAAATGACTTACTTGATGAAATATAAATTTACTCGGACGAGTTAAGAATTGTCCTTCAGTCGATAATTACATTCTTCAATTAAAAAATAAAAAAATAAAATAAAAACAACATAATACTGCACAAACACTATCTGTAATTTCTTGTAAAAAGACCTGAATAAGTGTCAACTCGTCACATAAAAACGATCATAGCATTAATATTACCATAATTGTGCAAAAACTATATTACCCTTAGTACTATGTATGTGTAATAAGCGTACAATATCGTTTTACTGTTAAAATCAATACTTGACTTCAGGTGAAAACTAGAAAAACTGTTGCTCATAAGAGGTTAGTTTAAGCAGCTACCAGCTACCAGTTACCAGATTCCAGTAAACTAAGCATGCGCAGAGCTGTTGCAGTACTTCGATAACAGCTCTGCGCATGCTCAGTTTACGGAAATCTGGTAACTGGTAGCTGCTTAAACGAACCTATTAGGTGACGTGACTAGGGGCAATGTTGGATGTTGGCGTCAAACCACAATACGGCACAGATAGGGACACGCGAAGTCTATGCTATATTTAGTCTATGACGACGACGCTGCCCTTGTTGATTGCGGCGCCTCGATCAAAATGTTCAAATGTTTGTACAGCTTATGGGACTTAACTACGGGGTCATCAGTCCCTAAACATACAAACTACTTACGAACTAGGACGGCAAAAATATCCATGCCCGAGGGGGGATTCGAACCCCCGACCGTAGTGGCCGTGCAGACCGTGACTGAAGCGCCTCAGTCCCCTCGGCCACCGCGGCCGGCGCGCCTCGATCGTACATATAACATACAGAAAATAAAACATTTTAAGACTCACATTATAAAATAACAATATTTACATGAACATTAAATATGTATACGTTTTAAATAAAAAGTTTCGTTTTTCCTATTTACAACTTCAAAACAGGGCTGACATAGGATAATGTAGTACGACTATCTTGTCCCATTACATAGTGAAATGTATTAATAGATTTTAAGTCATTACAGTTTATTCTACCGATACTCAGCTTTTCATATTACGATGTATGGGGGTTCTGCTCGCTGCAACATTAGTCTCCTGGGGCGTCGTGGTAGAAATAAATACTCAATATGTACAATTTTTCACTTCTTCTTTAATTTGAAACTAACTTCTCCACCAAACATTTTAACAACTAAACATTTACAAAGCATCAGATCGGTAGTACTTCCATATCAAAACACAGACAGACATAGCTTCCAGAGCATTTGACAAACGACTGAATCTCCAACTCCCCCACGCAAGGCGGTGAGGCAAATATATAACATCGGCAATAATGACATTACATTATGCATTGTTCATAACAATTTAATATACTTATTTACAATTACCAACACAAAGTAAAACATTTCATGTACACAAAAATAATCACAATATAAAATGAAAACTATCCATACAATAATTTTAGATCTCACCTATCTTTTTAAGTTTTAATCACGCTACTTTTTGTTTGACAACAAACCAAAATGTAAAATGTGAATTAATTAGTTAATGAGTCCATCATACATCTTCCTAACATATATTGAACTATTAAATATCTTCGCCATTCACAAAATATACTCAAAATCTCTTTTCAGTCAATATATACAAAAAATAACAATATTGATAATTAACGTAATAGTCGAAATAACATAATTAGCTGGTCAACACAACTTGTTTATGAGCCTAACATATATACAATGCTATTTGTTTTAATGTCTTTATGTTTTACAAAAGTTTGTACCCTTCGTCTGTCTATTTATTGAAATAATTTACGATAACAAAAGTATTGTTTATAGAATTATCTGGAAAGAAACTATATGAATCTCTTAATTAATGAAATCTATCACTTGTTTTAATCACAGTATCACCGAGACACTGTCCTACACTGATTCCTAGGCTGGATATTTCGTTTGTAACGTCACACGCATCATGTATCACTATAGAACCACACGATTCCGGATCCGAAGCAAACGGTATCGTAGGATAACATTGAGATGAGGGGAGCAGCAGTTTTGTTACAATAGGCAAGAGGCAACTGAGGCTGCCGCCCCTCCAAAGCCAAGGAATGGACTCGTCAGAGCACAAGCCGAGAAATCAGGTGCCGCAAGTTCTTGCACGAGCTCTAAACTTGTTGGCAACCGTTCGCGCTGACACTTCTGTGCTCACAAACCCTCTTATCTGTGATGTAGAAGCTGTACGATCAGTAACTTCTGTCTTTGTAAACTAGTCCTACAAACCTCTGGAGAACCAACAGGTACCGACTGGCCGCCATGGCATCCTCCGCCTGAAGGCCTCGACGGTTACGGTATGATAAACGACTTGTCAGCGCCTCACACTCCCGACCGTTATGTTGGTTTTGTGACCGGAGCAGTCACTTCACTATAAAGTACCTGCTCATATGACGTAACAAGGGCTGAATGCACCTGGTAGATCCCAACGGCGAACCCAACTAAGTGCTTGCCAAGCAAGACAGTACGTAACTTCGGTGATGTAGCTGTAACCGGCGTACGCACTGTGGCGCAGCCATTGGCTACTTCTGGCCTTACAAGACGACGATCCTGGATGTCGTCTGTACTACTTGGGCGGCCAGAGCCTCGTCTACAGTTGTTAGAATGTTCACGTGAACATTGCAACCAGCATCGTCGCACAAATGGCGCAGAACGTCAAACGTGTGTGCCAATACACTCAAAGGACCATGTCCCCATCTAGAATTCCCTTTCAGAGTCACCCAATAGGCTGTATGAAACACGAGTACGTCTCCTTGCCATGGTGCCTGTTTACTTCACACATTGATATAAAAAAAATGTTCAAATGTTTGTATAGTCTATGGGACTTGACTACGGGGTCATCAGTCCCTAAACTTACAAACTACTTATGAACTTGAAGTAGGTGGTCTCCTTTCAAGTGGAAAGGAGAATTTTATGGACAAACAGACGGTTTAGCTATGGGCTCCCCTCTTTCGCCGATTGCAGCAGACATCTTCATGCAAGCTTTTGAAGAAACGGCTCTCCAGTCAGCGCCACTACGCCCAGCATGCTGGCTGCGATACGTTGATGACACTTTCGTCATCTGGCCACATGGGGAAGAGGAGCTACAGAATTTCCACGAACATCTCAATCGGCAGCACAGCAAAATACATTTCACTATAGAAGTAGAGAAGAATGGGGTGCTGCCTTTTCTCGACGTTGAAGTCTACCGAAAGTCTGATGGTAAACTCGGCCACAGGGTGTACAGAAAGGCTAGCAGCACAGGAAGGTACCTCCATGCCTCCTCCCACCACCACCCCATGCAGAAGAAGTCCGCCCTTCAAACTTTAACAAGGAGGGCCCACAGGATCAGCGATGCCGATCACCTACAGGCGGAATTACGGCACCTCAGATCCACCTTTGTGGCTAATGGCTATGGACTGGGCGAAATAAATAAAACAATGTCCAGGAGGAATGAAAACAATAGAGGGGAACAGCAGGAAGCACAAAGCAACGCCCTATTACCTTACGTGCAGGGCGTCACTGAACGTGTGGGCAAGGTTCTTCGTCGGGCAGGCATGAAGCCAGTCTTCCGCAGCACCAACAAATCTAAGGATTTCCTTGGTTCAACTAAGGACGCGGTTGACAAACTGAGTAATGCCGGCGTTTATGAAATAAGCTGCGAGTGTGGGCTGGTCTACATAGGAGAGACCAGACGAGCAATCTGCACGAGGCTTTCGGAACATGAAAGGTACATACGGCTTGGACAGCACACAAAGTCAGCGGTTTCCGAGCACCACAATCAGTGCGGAAAAAAGTTATCTTTCGGTGAGGCCCGCGTGCTGGCAATACAACCTTTCTCAACGAGGAGGAAGATTAGAGAGGCTATAGAAATAGCGAATATGAACAGGGAGGATGGCTACAGGCTTCCGGCGTCTTGGCCGCCATCACAGCAGTTGCAACGCTACGTGACGGAATGACTCGAGCAGACTGCCCCGGAGACCACAGCGGCCGCGTGGTGCACACGCAGAGCACCGGCCGCCGCCGTCTGCGCCAGGCGACGTCAACAGCGGCACACCGCAACCGCTGTCCGTTCTCCCAGGTCCATTCCACCAATAGCAAGTTCTAATGCAAAAGCCAATAGGAAACGTCCTTTTTGTCCAATAAGGGAGAAGAATTACAACATCCAATCATATGAAAAAACTAGCCATTAAAACACCAATCAGCAACGCCCCTTTCCACCAATGGCGTGCAATAATATAACCACCAATAAAGGATAACCTACGCCCCCTTCCTCTCCTTCATCCGCTGGTATATAAACACCAAGCTATCGTACAGTCAGCAGTCAGACACAGACCCTGATGAAGGCCACCTGCAATAGTGGCCGAAACGTCGGCAAAGTTTACAAAATGACGACGCGGTATAATACCCAGAAGAATTTTATTGATAGTGACAACTGCCGCGGAAGCTTACGTTTGCAATTACGAAAACATGTTCACTACATAAATAAGCACAGAATGAATTTAGATACGTACTAAACAAGAAAGTTAATGAGTGTTGGCAAACTGGAAGGCTAAACCAGGAAATGTTATAACAATAAAAATATACGAAATTCATCAACCTCGGTTTTCTATTGTTGCTTTCTAAATTTATTAACATTTTTGGGGTCAGTGCTTCGAAGTTGGGAATGGCTGTTTTAGCACAGCTCAGTCTCAAACTAGGGCTGGGAAAATGATACTCGCGTTCGAACATGCTCGGGATTTCCCGATACAGCAGAGAACTCGATACAATATCCAACTGTTCGAACACTCAGAAAATAAATGACTCGCGCTGCGTATCTGTTAACAACGCGGGGAATTTTGAAGTTACCGGGCTATTGCTTTGCTCAGAACTAATTTCATAGGAAGTACAAGTATATGTTAAAGAAAAGAAAGGCATAACTATTAAGAACCTTTTTTATTTTTATTTTTTTAGCAGTGCATACGTGACTTGTCCGGTATCACTGCAAGATATGATCCATTGATAAACAAAATATCTGTTATATAACAGAACTGCAACACATTACTGAAGGAAAAAAATGTGAATACTTCATAATAGAAATTACATTTAATGTGGTATAAGAGATAGGTTGCAAATGACCATTCCTTCCCTGTTCATACGGTACAGTAACAGAGAAAAATGTTACCACCTTCTAATCGCCTTCGAAATCAGATTAAAAGAAATGAAATAGGGAAAACATTTGAAATTTAATAGCCAATAACGGAAATAAGTCATATAAAAATAAACTGTAATTGCAACCTCCGAATAAGTGGTGCACGAGCTGCTGTGTACGTAGTATCAACAGGTGTCGCTAGATCGCAGCACTAGAATTTTAAATCACGATTGCTATCGTTTACTTATAGCCTATATTCGTAGCCTGTTTTTATATATGACCTGTACCCTAGAAGCTACTTTAGTCGGAATTTCATACTTATTAAACCCTATACTACATTAATAATACACTATCTTCCTTATAAATCCTATACCGCACAGCACAGAAAATATTTATGAATATCATCCATGTAAGTCGTAGAGATAGTGCCTCATGACATTGCTAGATAGCGTCGTGATCGAATGTTCGAACATTTCCAGAGATTTCCCGAACTGTGACTAGGGTTGCCAGATTGAACTCGAGGCAGGCCCGGAGACCAGACGTGCCCCTCTCCCCCTTGGCCAATGACTCACCCCCCCCCCACCCACTAATGCGACCAACTCCACCCCCCCCCCCCCCCCAACCAGGATTACACGTGAATTCTAAAATTTTAAAAAAATACTAATCATCTCCCCCCTCCCAGAAAATATCCCCGCTTCTTACTTCCGTTGCCACTGAGGAATCTCTAAAAACATAAGGATATAGCTTATTACCACAATATTGAGAATTGTAAGAATGGTGGTGTTTCACACAATTGTAAGTCAAAGTTAATTCCGTTGCAGTGACTGTTTCTTCTTCTGCAGAAAATTGTTTCGGCAAGAATTTAAGAAGCGACTGATTCTTCTTTTGTGTGGTACTATTCCCTTTGTGTCTTTCTGATTGTAAATGTTTATTCACAGCTTTCACTCCGTCGTACTTAACAGTAAATGAGATATTGCATATTCTGCACTTACACATACACTCATCAGTATCGACTTTTTGTAGCCACTCTTTATAATTTTCTTCCTGCAACCATTCTTCACGGAACGAACATAGATATCGTCTCTTCATTTCACTGTTATTACTCACTAATCTGAGTTAATGTAAGCTTGTCTGTTCACACACGATCCGAGTATTCCAAAAATTGCCGGTAAACTGATAACATACAATGTACGAACGTTCACAAATAATAGACGTCGCCCGTTGACACGTTGCCGCAACAGTGTTTGCTTAATAATGCGCTAGCCGATTACTACCGACGCAACAATGAAAAGTTTTCAGAGGAAGAATAGAAAAGTAGCGTTTTGTTGCAATAAGAAATTGACATTTATATAAAGTTATTCATAATTACTAGAGAGGGGCCGACCGGGAATGGCCGAGCGCACTGAGCGTCTTGCCACGGTGCGCGAGGCTGCTCCCGCCAGAGGTTCGAATCCCCCTCGTAGGGCATGGATATTGTGTTCGTCCTTAGTTTACGTTACGTTAAGTTCGATGTAGATCGTCGCTACATGAGCATAGAACTTAAAAAGCGTCGTAAAAAAAAGTTAAGATGAAGGTCACATTCAAGCCCGGAGATGAGAGTCATTGGCCCGTAGACCCGGAGAATTCATTCCAAACCCGGGCACTCCGGGCGACGCCCAGAGATCTGGCAACCCTAACTGTGACGTAAATTGTTCGAACAGTTCGAGTCATCTTCAAACCCATCACTACTTAAAACACATTTCTGATGATAATCTGACATGGAATATCGAAGTCGTGTTTTACACATTTTCATCGTGGAAAAGAACTGCTCACAACTGTACGTTGACCCGAAAACACTAATCATCCGTGCTGCATGTACATGAAGTTTTGGGTAACATGTTTGCGACAAATGCTTGGAAAAGTCACGAAACGTTTCTCTGTTCTGATATCTTTCAGTTCTGAATCGCACTGAAGATGTATAACTTCCATTTGGAGAGGTTCACTTACAGTATTGACGTCCACAGAGTATGGAGTAGTAAAAATTTCTAAATCAGCTTCCAAACGCAAAATATCAGAAAATATTGTTTCAAATTCAGTACACAGTTTTCTCAACAGATCTGTATACTCTCCAAACTCTGCATCAAAAATTGTTCAAGTGTTTGTTTAGCTTATGGGACTTAACTACGGGGTCATCAGTCCCAAAACTTACAAACTACTTATGAACTAGCTAACACTAAGGACGGTATAAATATCCATGCCCGAGGGGGGATTCGAATCCCCGACCGTAGTGGTCGTGCAGACCGTTCAAATGTTCAAATGTTTGTAAATCTATCGGACCAAATTGCGTGGTCATCAGTCCGTAGCTTACAAACTACTTAAACCTAGGTAAACTAACCTACGGACAAACACACACACACCCATGCCCCAGGGAGTACTCGAACCTCCACGGCGAGCAACCGCGCGTTCCGCAGAGAGACGCTTTAGACCGCTCGGCGTGCAGACCGTGACTGGCCACCGCGGCCGGCCAATCTGCATCAATCTCAACAGTTGTTAATGCTGATAGTTTCGGAAAGTAAGAGATGTTTTTCCTCTCTAGCTGCCTTTCCTAGAGCGACAGTTTCATCTTAAATGCCTTTATTTTGTCTAAGAAATGGATGATGAGAATATCCCTTCCTTGATGCGACATAAACAAGACATGAAAATGCCCTGTAACATCAGATAAAAACGCAACCCACAAATCCATTTATCTCCGACAGTTAAGGAACAGTTTCACCCTTCATTTCCATGAATAACGATATTACTTTTCTCAGTTCCATGAAGCGCTCCAGAACTTGGGCGCGCCTGAGCTAGCATACCTCAATGATAAGGTAAATCCATATTGACAACCGATATCGTCCTGAAACGCTTTGAACAAGCGATGATTGAACCTTTTAGTCGAATAGAGTTAGTAATTTTCACAACCAAGTTCATTAAATTATTCAGTTTTAGGGTTTTAGAACGCAAATTTTGTTAATGCATCAGGCAATGTATAGGGATAACCAGAAGAAGAAGTTTCTTCATGTGTACGCGCCCTATTAAGACATTGATTTCTCCAGTCATAGCCGGACCACCGCCTGTTGCTATGGAATTTAGTAATTCCCATGGCAGACCAAACTTCTCCATGACCTGTTGTGACCTTCAATGGATTGAGATCTAACATCTCCTCGCGAACTTCCAGCATTTTGTTTACCGCCCTGATAAAAATTACCAGTTGTGCTGTGTCTGACATGTCGAGAGAGTCAAATGTTCAAATAGGATTTTATTCGGCTTTTAATACATGTCTTGCCTTTGCACCTATTTTGTCCTCTGCTGCCTTCACTATTTCATCTCTCAATGCTACCCATACTTCTTCTACTGTTTTATTTCCCCACGTTTCTGTCAATTGTTGCCTAAACCCCCCTTCTGAAGTTCTTAAGAACTTCAGGTTCCCTCAATTTATCCAAGTCCCATCTCCTTATTTTCCTAACTTTCTGAAGTTTTTTTTTTTTTTTTTTCAGTTTCAGTCTACAGTTCGTGACTAATAAGTTATGGTCAGACTCTATATCTGCTCATGGGTATGTCTTACAGTTTAAAACTTGGTTCCGGAATCTATGATTTACCATTATAAAATCTGATACCTTCCGGTGTCTCCTGGTCTCTTCCACGTATACAACCTACTTTTTTGATTCTTAAACCAGGAGTTTGTTACGATTAAATCATGTTCCGTGCAAAATTCTACCAGGCGACTTCCTCTTTCAATCCTTCAAAAAAAAAAAAATGTTCAAATGTTTGTATAGTCTATGGGACTTAACTACGGGGTCATCAGTCCCTAAACTTACAAACTACTTATGAACTACTTACGAACTAGGACGGCACAAATATCCATGCCCGAGGGGGGATTCGAACCCCCGACCGTAGTGACCGTGCTGACCGTGACTGGAGCGCCTCAGTCACCTCGGCCACCGCGGCCGGCTCTTTCAATCCTTCAGCCCAGTCCATATTCACCTACTATTTCTCCTTCTCTTCCTTTTCCTACTACCGAATTCTAGTCTTCCATCACAATTAAGTTACGATAACTTTCGTAAATTTTATCAGTTCTAATAAGTACGATGCGCTTATAACATAATACCCACGGGTGTGGGAGGAAGGAAGATTATCGTTTAACGTCCCGTCCACATCATGGTCATTGGAGACGGGAGCCACAGAGGGTGATGAGACTGAATCTTTCATTGAAATTCATGCAAGGCCATTATGTATGAAGCAATTCATTTATGTATGAACTTCCGCCTCAGCTCCTGATTCTGGTGAGAGTCTGCAAGTACGTTAATAAATGATTAGGTGAATCACCACATGTGCTCGCTCTATTCTAACCGTAGCATCCTTATTAGCGGTGCTAAAATTTTTGCAAGACTTTGTCATGCAAATGGCGCAATAAAAACTGAAAAACATGGTGTTAAATACGCTGCTATGACTTATGCAGGCCACTTATCATTAAAAATTAGTAATGAATTTAGAAAATATGTCATACTAGGATTGAACACATGTAATCATTTGGGAAAATTCCTCCGCCATAATGTTCAAAAACCTGTCAACAAATTTTGTTATGGAGGAGTATACAGGATTAAATGTGGGACAAATAGGAAGGGAATTTAAAATAAGATACAGAGAACATAGCTATTCCAGTCATGGCAGCTCACTAAGTAGCCATTTACGCCAAAATCATCAACAACTTCTTAATGCTGAAAACAATTTCCAAATTCTTCATTATGAGAATAAAAGCACATGTTTAGACATTTTGGAGGATTTAGAAATTTTTGTGCATAAATACACCTTGAGAGATCAATTGTTTAACGAACAAGTTAGCAGCACAAGGGACTGATTTTTCCAAATTTTCGAAGCAACATTTTTCAGTAATTAATTTTTGAGGATTTCACGTTTTTGGCAAATGTGGTATTTATTTTATTTTTGATATTTGTGTAAAATGATGCACTTTATTTTAACCTTGTATCCTGAATAAATAAGGCAACTGCTCAGCCTCTAACTTTCATGTTAGTCACATCATAACGTGCCATAGAATCCTTATTTCCTAAAATATTTTATATGTATATTATCTTTATCTTACATAAATTTTCTTTTAATCACCATTGATGTTTATTCTCATTTTTTAATATATAACAACAGTATTTTAAATGGCAAATTTGAATGCATCAAAGCTAAATATATATTATATCGGTATGTAATTCCAAATTATATATATATATATATATATATATATATATATATATATATATATATATATATATCAATATGTATCTTACTGACAGGTCATCAGATGATGGGCTAAGCCCGAAACATGTTGTGAATTGATAATAAATAATCTACTAACAACATCTAGTGATTTTTCAAGCAACCTCAAAGCAATTTTAGAATCATTAAAAAATTTAAAATTTATTATGAAGTTTGCGTATCTCTACCAAGATGTTCAGTGTAAAATAAACACCTCATTGTGTTTACAGCCATGTGTTATAGAAGTGGTGGAACGGTACTTTGGGGTTCAAAGGAGTTAACACGTACCAACAAATTGTCGAGTCAATGTGAAAAATAAAAAGTTATTGAAATGAAAACACTACTCTTCTAAGCTCTTAGTGAACTTGCATTAAATGGTCAATCAAACGACAGAGAAACCGAGTGAAAAAATATGTTCGACAGAACGTCACTTTCATGTTGTTTATTCACTTCTACTTGTCGAATTGTCAATCAAAATTCCGAGAAACCGAGTGAAAAAATACGTTGGACAGAACGTCACTTTCATGTTGTTTATTCACTTCTACTTGTCGAATTGCAACGGCCCCATTAACATTTGTCAATACAACACTACTGACACACATCACCGGAAAACGTCCCGCCCACACTTGTATCCACCGGTCACAACTCTTTGACGCACAGTGCTAACACATCCACTCCCCGCCATCCATACAAAGCCGCTAGAGAACATGTTTACACGTACAATTATGTTTGGAAAGCAACTGTCAAAGTATAATCACAATTAAAAAATCTTTATCAAAACACACAAATACCCTGAGATTTTAGATATGAACCAGTTTCACTCTGTATACAGTGCTTAAGAATCGTATATGAAATAGTGATAGTCCTGGAAGTAAGAAGCAGAATTACCAATGATTCTTAGATTGAAAATGTGTGTGTGCAATTACAAAACTTGTACAAAATATCTTTAAGTATTGTTTCTGGTGAAAATGGATAACATTTATAATAGTACCAACCAAAACATGAACAGTTTCTGTTAGTAAACACTCTCTTTGAATCATAAACGATCACTGCTGTTTTGTAGAATTTATCTATCTTTACTGCAATTTAAATTCTGAGCCGAACATGGAAAAATTTGCATAAGACAAGGAAAAATTTTCCTAAGACAAGAAATGTGGGAAAACATAATAAACCTAACAACTAAATGGTACGTGTTGTTCACTATGACCAATGCATGATGTCATGCTGTTAATGTATCTGTCTTCGTTGAAGAGCTAACTCATTTTTGTTCAATATTCAATTAAAATGTTTCTCGTCGGTTAATTATTAAACTTACTGAATATGTTTGTAGTTCTGACAACGCATCGTAACAAAATCACCTAAGTATTCAAATGTTTGTAAAGCTAATGGGCCAATCTGCAGTGGTCATCAGTCTCTAGACATACAAACTATCTATACTAACTTATGCTAAGGACAACACACACACACACACACACAAATGCAGGAGAGACGACTCGAACCTCCGACGGGGAATAGCCGCGCTCTCCGCAGCAAGGAGCCTTAGAGCCCACGGCCATTCCCGCGCGGCTTTACTTGCGTGTGATGAATATTTTTCAACGTGTATGTTATTTTACGTTTCTCTCACGTAAAGTTCTATTTGTCTCAGTAGCGTACCTACTTTCCCATTTAATATTTAGGAGAGATTCAGGTGTTCTTTCTTCCCGCGCGCTATTCGAGAATGGAATGGGAGACAAATAGTATAATGGTGGTTCGATGAACCCTCTGGCAGGCACTTAAATGTGATTTGCAGAGTATCCCATGTAGATGTAGATCTAGAACTTAAACTTATGTCTAAGGCATCACACACACATACACAAACACACATGCCTGAGAGAGGACTCGAACCTCCGACGCGAGCAGCCGCCGAATCTATCAGATGGCGCATCAGAACGCGTGGCCATCTCACGCGGCAACTAGACATTGCTTTGTGTCGATATGGGATGTGGCTGTTGCAAATTTCGTACACCAACTCCAGGTCCAAAATACTCATTTCGTGTAGATATTTTCCATTATTTCATTAAAGCTGCACAACCGTTTCAGTTTTGAAAATAAGTTGAAACGTGTCCATGGAAAACGTAAATTGCTGAATTTGTAACAAAATGTCTAATATTGTGCCTCCTGTTTTGTGTCGAGTAACTTGCTGGCAAGAAAATGTATAATATTGCTTCTACAGTGTGTATCGATATGTGTACATAAATCTGTGAGGTTTCATCTTTGGCAAAGATTATGTATCGCATAGCATTGTAGCTCGTGCAGAGAGACAGGAAGTCAAACTTGTGGTTCAGCTCGCTTAGAGAGCAGTTGTGTTGTGTATATGGCTCCGATGTAGAGCAGAGGCTGCAGTGGCAGCAAGTATATATATTTTGCATTTCGTATAATTGTGAAAAAGGTTGAACCACCCCTGTAATGAAGGTAATGACATTTCATGTATATATAATGTTAAATGAGAAACAGTGCATTAAACTGATTATGTGCGGAACGGATCTTTTAACAAAACAATTGACATGTAACGTGCATGAAACATACACTGACTATACTCAAAAAATTTGACTGCGTGAAAGATATTAAAAACACAAACCACTTCTTAATGTTCGACTACGAGAATTTTATGCAGATCAGTACCTGGTTATCAAAACTTAGTATCATACTGAATTAACTGCAGTGTTGCATCATAATCATTTACTACGGTACCAATAAAGAAATACGTTCAACAAGATTAGCAAAATCAGTACTGTACTTTAAATCCACAAATAAATAATTATCAAATAAAGGACTACGTAAATGAAACAGGAAAGAAAGATCAATGTTGTTACTTATTATTAATAAGTACCATTACATTACGTAACTGATACAACCTTTTCATAATTACATGAAATGTCATTACCTTCATTACAGGGGTGGTTCAACCTTTTTCACAATTATACGAAATGCAAAATATATATACTTGCTGCCACTGCAGCCTCTGCTCTACATCGGAGCCACATACACAAAACAACTGCTCTCTAAGCGAGCTGAACCACAAGTTTGACTTCCTGTCTCTCTGCACGAGCTACAATGCTATGCGATACATAATCTTTGCCAAAGATGAAACCTCACAGATTTATGTACACATATCGATACACACAGTAGAAGCAATATTATACATTTTCTTGCCAGCAAGTTACTCGACACAAAACAGGAGGCACAATATTAGACATTTTCTTACAAATTCAGCAATAAACATTTTCTATGGACACGTTTCAAAGTTTCGAACATCAGCGAACTCTGGTGAGCTGCGTGGCAGGAATGTTTAATTTTGAACACAGCAGGACTGCGGCGGTAAGCGCGGCTTATTACGTTACAGTGTATCTGCACCGAGTCTCGGCGGCGTAGCTCCGTGCTCGCGCTTCTCCAGAAACGAAGCAGCCAGGATTTCTTACGGCCGCTCCGCTCGGAACGCTTCCCATCCGCTCCAGCAGAGGAAGGCACGCGGATCCCGCGAAAAGGCCCGGAGCGCGAGAGGGGAGTAATAAGAAGGAAGTCGTTAGAATTCCAGCTCCAGTCTTGGCCCGTCTCGGAGCTGCCTCGCAGATGTGCGCTGCCTCCAGAAAATCACTTCCCATCAGTTCGTCTCATACTGCCGTAGCAGGCACGGAGCTGGCGTTTACGTTTCTCGGTAAAGCGGGTAACATTTACCGAAGAAAAATACAGTTCAAGTTTTCTTTCTCGATATCATTTTGAGAAACCCGTAACAGCTACGTTTTCCGCAGCAGTCCGTATGTAGTGACTCGTATTTTCCATTTTAAACCTGATACTCTATGAAATGAAAACGGTTCGGAGGAAATATTTGTCACTGTAGAATTTTCGTCAAAACGTAGTCTACTTTTCAACGACACAAGTTCTAATCTAGAGGACTTGAGAATGAAGTTTTCCCTCAACTTTCGTTTCCAGCGTTTCAAACAATTATCATCATTAAATATTTTCTGTTAGTTGGTGTGTGCAACTTTGAATCAACAAAGATTTTTTTTTTCATTTTACAAAGCTTATATAATGTTATGTTATTGTTTCAGTTATTACTTCCGAATAATGCTAACCATATTCTGGCACCCGTGAATGTGTTCTGTACAGACAACATAGCAAAGAAATCCAATACGCAAAATTTTTCATCGTTTTCAAATAAAATGTTCAAATGTTTGTTAAGCTTATGGGACTTAACTGCGGGGTCAACAGTCCATAAACTTACGAACTGCTTATAAACTACCTTATACTAAAGACAACACAAACATCCGTGCCCGAAGGAGAATTCGAACCCCCGACGGGGAAAGGCCACGCCCATCGGAGCATACCGCCTGGTTGCGCTCGGCCACTCATCATTTTCTTTTATGTATCTAGCAGAGACTGATAAGTTGTTATTCACACTTCATTAATTTGTACAGAAAAATTAAAGTCTAATAGCGATGCAATTTTAATTTCAAAACTTTTATTGTCCGGATTCCTCTGACGGACTGTATTACTGATTTCCTAATAACAATGAGATCGCTAGTAACAATGAGAAGCGAAAACGTTGATTGGAATAGAAATAATGTAATCGCAATTTAGTATATGCATTAGCATCCGCTGTAGAATTTATAAGGACACACGAAAATTTGTGCATACATGTCCTGAAGTACATTTCAATTGAAACTTCCTGGCAGATTAAAATTGTGTGCCGGAACAGGGATTCAAACCTGGGTCCTTTGCCATTCGCGAGCAAGCGCTCTACCATCTCAGCTACCCCGGCACACAATTTTAATATGCCAGGTAGTTTCGTGTCAGCGCACACTCCGCTGCAGAGTTAAAGTTTCATTGTGGAAACGCCCCTTATGCTGTGGCTAGGCCATGTCTCCACCATATCCTTTCTTCCAGGAGTGCAAGTTCTGCAAGGTTCGTAGGAGAGCTTCTGTGAATTTTGGAAAGTAGACGCTGAGGTACTGGCAGAAGTTGTGAGGATGGGTTGTGAAGCGTGCTGAGATAGCTCAGACGGTAGAGCGCTTGCCCGCGAAAGCCGAAGGGTCCCAGGTTTGAATACCGGTTCCGTCACACAATTTTAATCTGCCAGGAAGTTTCATATCAGCGCACACTTCGCTGCATGAGTGAAAGTTTCATTCTGGATACAATTGTTCACAGCGATAAACACGCGCATTGCAGAAGGTATTTGAACGTGCCACAGCAAGGTTTGCGCCAATTGTAGAAAACGTTTCTTCCTCTGCAGTACTCCTGTACGAACATTCAGGTGTAGTATGCATTGTGGAGCGTCCGTGTGTAGCTCAATGGTTAACGTAACCAGGAAAACCGGGAAATTAGGGTTCGAGTCCCGGTTCGGCACAAATATTCATATGAGACCATTAAAATTCAAAATGACGCTAATCTATATTCACGATTGGGAATACGTATCTTGTACTTCGTTCGACAGCTGTAGTAGCTGTACTTCCTACATTTTCGTTGGTACCAGTGATAAACACGAATACTGCACAATGTATATGTTATTGGGTTTGTTCAAATAACAAATCTTGAATCTCTGTTGGTCTCTCACAGTGATTCTTCTCCACATTGTAACTGTTAATGATCTCGAAACAAGTGCACAAAGCGGTCGACATACAGTTGATGTTGCACTTCTCATTTCTGTAACAATATCACAACGTTTCAATCGACCTGTACGTCAAAACGGATTAAATGAAACAAAAGATAGAAATATACCATTAATTTTAAATTTAGAGGCTGTTTTAGAACTCTAAGATGATTTTCGAAGTTTTTAAACATTTTTCCAAGTTTTTTTCGTTAGCATATGCTCTCTAGAGCATAGTTAATTCTACAATCTCTTTCTACCACTTATAACTACAGGAAAAAATCAGATATTTTTGTTTCTGTAGGACTTCGCAAATTGTCTTTGTTATCTGTAATTAGAATTATAATACTTGTCATATTTGATTTTAGAAACATAATTCTAATGACGGGTATCAAAAATTCACATGGCATTACGAAAGCTAATTACAGTACTTTATACTCTTATCGAAGTACAACAAATAAAACCATGACCAGTTAGTTCCATATAACATAATGTTCGTCTACCATAACTTCTGTATCTCAAAATTTTGTAAATGTCAACACACAGGAGAAGAACTTCAGACATAGCTAACCAATTCGATTTATTTCTGACAAGTCACTTATGTGTGAACAAAACTGAACGACTGTGGGATATTTTAGCTCAATGCCACCTACATTTTGAGGAAAAAGCGCTTACAGTTCCTAACACTAAACCAGCTTAAACTTGACTGGATTGCTCTGTGAATTTTTCAACATCGCGTTGTCCGGAAAGGTGTATTTTCCGAGAAATTATGAAAAGAAACTTTTACTATAATCGGTTATACCCAGTGTAATTCAATAAAATTTAATTAAATCAGTTTAATTCTGAAATTTATACAAAAATTTACCTAACATTTTTTCTACGTTAGTTATAAAATAAAATAAGCGCCATTGATTTGAAAATGTCATGAAAAAGGTAATTATGAAAAATAGCTACCGAGAGTTAGGCGTAGTTATATTTGGAACCACTGGCCTTAAGAATAGCACAGTGGTCTGTTGTCGACGGCGTGGAATATATCGGATATCCAACAAATACACAAGATATTAAATGCATTGCATCCAAAATTGAAATTTACAGTAGAGCCTGAAAACAACAAGACAATAAATTTCCTTGTTCACAGAATTATAAACATTAACAACGAACACAAATTCGAAATTTACTGGAAACCTACAGATAATATTATCCATGTAAACTCATAGTTCCCAAAAGCACACAAATACGCCTACTTTCACACCATGATAAACATAGTGATAAACTTAACGGTATAACATCACTCACTACAAAAAGAAATCAAAATCTCATAATATGTAGCTCAAAATAAAGATTATGATCCAAAAATAATCACTAAATATACAATTAACATGTATCACAAACCAAAACCCACATACGAAAAGAAATAACACTGATAAGAGAAACACCAACAAAACAAAAATTTAATTACGTAAAAACCACATTTCTAGAAAATATTTCGAACCGAATGCTTTTCAGACACGACACAATCTTTCGTTGCAATTGAAGTGAGGTAAAACGTATTTCTCACTTTTTTTGCAACCAGGGATATGCAGAATTACATTTATATAGGCCAGACAAGCAGATATTTCAGTATTAGGTACCGGGTGCACACCAGACAAAGCGAAAACAACCCATCTACTTTTTACCAACACTTAGAAACAGAGAAGCACACAACAGACAGATAATTTTACATGTAACACCTAAAGAACAACTCATGAACGTTCTGGAGGAAATCGAAATATATTTACACACACTACACCTCCGGTCTGAAATACTAAATGGACAAGTTGATTTGAAACACAATACATACATAGAAATCTATATTGATATTGTCTACCAAGAAACTGGATAAAAGTACAAGAAAATCATAGGTTACACACCTATAAAGATTTCAGAAGCAAAGAAAACTAAAATGCGGGGTGGGGGGGGGGGGCAAAGCGATGCGCAGTATGAACGCGTTTTCGCCGTTCTGCGCATGATATCACTATGGGACACCTGGGAGAAAAACAATATGCAGTGTTGGATGTTAACTTGTGTGCGTGTGTGTCACCGTTTCTGCTGTATTCGCTTAAGTAGATTGTTTCGCTTCATACTTTGGAAGCAAAAAGTTTACATTGGAAAGTAACGGATATTGAATTTCCGAGTGCTTGTTGCGTATGTTTAAGAGTAAGAATAATTCTCACAATTATTGTAGAACCGTCACTAAGTTCACGTGTGCTTTTGTTTCTGCTGTAATTCTTTGAAATACTTCTATTATTATTTATACAATGCCAGGCTGTGCGATTATGGGTTCTAATTCCCACAGATGGAACACAAATAGAACTGAAATAAAGTTTCATATTTTTCCTCGAGATGAAATGTTAAAGAAAATGCTGTTCTTGAAATGTTATAGGAAGGACACTGTAAACGTTACACATTCTCGAATATTCTCCCCGCATTTCAAAGATATTGATTATGTAAAGGATTTACAGTCGGAATTGCTTAATTTGCCACGGAAAAAGTGCTTACGGCAGATGCAGTAGCATTATACTACTTGCTGTGCGGTAGTGCGAATGTCAGTGTCTCACCTGCAACGGAGGAAAGACATACGAAACGCGAAGTACATAAAAGAGCTTATCCTTCAGCATTACAAGATGGTTGATTCCAAGACTTTGTATATTTAAAACACTATTTGGCACCTTCACTAGATACAGAAAATGGTGAGTAAGTTTCCTTTCTTTCATCTAAATATTTCTTTAAAACACTCATGTTCTTATTTTATAGTTAAAATTAAAAATACTGGAGTTCGTAGAATTGTTGTTTTTATTTCATGAGCGGTTTCATTCAATGTAGACCATCTTCAGATGAATACCACTATGGTGACGAACGGTGGCGGTGGACACAGTAAAATTTGAACCACAGTTGCGGCAGCAGCAAGCATCCAGTGATGGAGAAACTAATAATTTTAACCAGTATATTAAGATCATTGTTTCTCCATTGTTGTGGTCTTCAGTCCGCAGACTGGTTTGATGCAGCTGTCCACTATACAGTAGAGCTGCATGTCCTCGGAAAAATTAACGACTGTAGTTTCCCCTTGCTTTCAGCCGTTCGTAGTAACTGCATGGCAAAGCCATGTTAGCTGATATTACAAGGCCATCCAGACTGTTGCCCCTCTTCAGGAACAACACGTTTGTGTGGCCTCTCCACAGATACCCCTCCGCTGTGGTTGCACCTATGGTACGGCTATCTGTATCGTTGAGGCACGCAAGCCACCCAACCTCGGCAATGTTTCTCCATTATACTTTCTAAAATTACCTATTCGATTTTAGTGTTGTAGGTCGAATTAGTTTTCACGGATACTAACTTGTACCTTAAACTGTCATGCAAACCGTTTCGTGTTTGTCATATGATTTATTATTCATAATGATACGGTCAGTGTACCAAACGGGCCTGACAGGGGTTCTCTCTGTCAAATTTTTGTTCTTTAAACATGTCTCCAAGTATCGAAACACAGTCGCGGTCATTTAATTTACTTATACGTTGTCCTCTCTTCCATGATTAGTTTTCGCCCCAATTTTCGACCTACACTGAATCACGGTACGGGTCAGGTTTTGCGCTTAACGCATCGGGACAGCTTGCCTATCCAAAGTTAACGCAATTTAGCCTCACAAATGAGTTTCCTCTGATAATGACAAAATGTGGGCTCAAGTATATAACATAATAGCTTATGTTTATTACTTTTGCAACACACTAAGATCCAAATCAGAAGACACCACTGCACTGTAGGAATGTTCCTATTTACATTTGTTTACATTTGCAATACGTCGATGCTGTCAGAAGTGGGAATCAAGACAACATAGTAACAAAGTCTGTAAATGATCTTGTTCACTGGCGTCGTTATTTCGTTTAGTTTTATGTAAGTGTAATTTTGTGATAATCTGTCGCCTTTATAAGAACATTAAAAAAAGTTTCTAATATTTAATTCCTTCGTTTTCAATACCTAGATGAAGGATACAGGAAATGGACAGAGACAGGGAATGTGAAATAGTTGATCACAACGTAGAAAACCATTGCTTTTCTAAAAGGCAATTACACTACGCACGCTCCAGAGTGGGAAAATCATTTGATCTTTCATTTAAGTTTATACAGAAATTGGACATGCAAGAAAGTTAATCAGTTCATTGTCTATACAAGAAATAATGATAAACGAAGGCTTCCGCGGCCGTTGTCATTGTTGATAACATCCAGAAGATGGCCGCTTGCAATAGTGGCCGAAACGTCTGTTGACACAGCGGTCCAAGGGTTTTATCAACAGGAAGTAATGATTTTATAGGAAAACATATTTGTCCATCTTGCCGTTCATTCCACATAAAGAAAGTGTCGCAAAACAAAATATTGATTTGATTCATGCAGTTTCTACCTGAGACCATAATCACAAGAATTGTTAGCTATTTTCTTACTTTCCCATTCAATTCACATATGAGTGATCCGGGGGGGGGGGGGGTAATTTAAAAAAAATAAAGGCTTTGAATTTATTAATCTATGACTTATTTATATAGTTCTTATAATTTAACAAATTATACTATGAAAACAATTGCACAAGAAATAAAATGAGTAGGCTCACATTGATTTGAAATTGTAAGAGGAGCAACGTTGTGGAAATGAAGTGTATATAATCTGCTCGTAAAATAATTAAGCAGCTTCTAAGTTACTAGCCAAAGAGAAAGGTCTTTACAGTTTAATTAACGTGAGACTCTACGTGTAACAATTGAACTAAAATAACACTATTGTTGTACATAAGACAGTGGCAGATTAAGGGGGGGGGGGCGGAAGGGGCGGATCGCCCCGGGCCTCTCGTCTTGGAGGGAGCCTCCAAATACCTTCAGAGCCTCGGAAGCTTTTATTCTTAGATTGTCCGGTTCCTCTCGTCCTGAGGGTCTCCAAGTCTCAAAGTTACTTTTTTATGTACCTGGCGTCATATAAGAAGGCGCTTCCGCGCATAGAGGTGCAGCTATAGGGGAAGCCAGAAGGGGAGGATCTACAGGTCACGCACTTTTTCGTGGCCCCTCTGTGATCGGCGTAAGTCGGTTAAGTTCGTGTGTCTACGGAATGTTTATGCTCTCTACCAACCTTAACTCGTAACAGCATTGTACACCGTAGACATCGGCAATGTATTGTTGATTTATATTTGGTATTGATTATTGTTTGTGCCGTCCTAGTTCGTAAGTAGTTCATAAGTAGTTTGTAAGTTTAGGGACTGGTGACCCAGTAGTTAAGTCCCATAAGCTTAACAAACATTTGAACATTTTTTATTATTGTTTCCCACTTTGTTATTTGCTAAAATAAGTCCACATACTCCGACGACTTCTTTTAGAAAAAGGAAGGCTGTACTTGAAAGCGGTATGAAGAATGTGAGTTCCGATTGTTATTCATTTGCGACAATACAAATAGGCAGAAAGCTTTGCTACACCCGCTTAATAAGTCCCTTTAAAATATTTATATTTCGTAGATATACGTTCCAGTTTTCTATTACTCAAACATTAAAGTGATACTTAATTTCGTGTTCCATCTGTGACGTTTTAACCCGTTACATGTTTCTTTTAAAACCTGTAAGCTATACGCCATAAGTTGGCGGCACTGGGACAAAGAGGCAGGGTTTGTTCTGCCAGCCAATGCGCTACGAGCTGAATGCAAGCTTCAGGTCACAACATTCTCCGCTCAGGGGGCACGTTTAAGTGCGTGATCTGTACGGCCGAGTGCCAACAGTTGCGCCTGTGGGAGAAACATGCGCAACTCGCGGCCAGCCACGCGCCTACAGAATGAACGTTATTGGCTGCCAGTGCGCTAATGGAGGGGATTGCGCAGAACGGCTGAAAACTGGGCGCCTTCATAGCTGACGCCGACTATAGTATTTGCAAGTGGACAGGGGATGTCATTTTGTTCTGCCGCCGCCCCAGGCCTCCGACAGCCTTAGTCCGCCACTGACATAAGATTCCACTCGGTGGCGCCGCTGACCTGCTAAGCAGCGGGTCGCTCGTAACGTCAGCATAGCAGTATCAGTAGCGGCAGCATCAAAGCTGGTCGAGCTGGCCGCGGTGGCCGAGGGGACTGAGGCGCTCCAGTCACGGTCTGCACGGCCACTACGGTCGGGGGTTCGAATCCCCCCCACGGGCATGGATATTTGTGCCGTCCTTAGTATAAGGTAGTAAATAAGTAGTTTGTAAGTTTAGGGACTGATGACCCCGTAGTTAAGTCCCATAAGCTTAACAAACAACAAAAAGCTGGTCGAACGGGCATTAAAACCGCTCACAGTAACACCACCACTCGTTCCCAGTGCTTGGGAAAGTACGGTTAGGTTGTCATTTACTGCACATGTACTATATTTCAAATTTCCGGTGCCGACCTGTTCAAAAAATAAAAACATTAAAAAATATTAAAATTAAAATATCTTGGGACTGGCACTGGCACTGATCAACAGGAAAGTGTGTGGTGGTTTAGTAAGTTATTATTTCGTGCCCCTTTTTACTGTGTTTTATATAGTCGCAAATCTTTACTTGTTCCCGTACAAATGAATTTATGTATTATTTGACTGGATTTATCGATAGGGTTACCATACGTGGAAGAGACCAGGAGACACCGGGAGATACCAGATAGATTTTATAATGGTAAGACATAGATTTCGGAACCAGGTTTTGAAGTGTAGGATATACCCAGGGGCAGACATAGACTCTGACCATAACTTGTTGGTTATGAACTGTAGGCTGAAACTGAAGAAACTACAGAAAGGTAAGAAAATAAGGCGATGGGACCTAGATAAATTGAAGGAACCTGAAGTTCTTAAGAATTTCAGAGGGAGCTTCAGGCAACAATTGACAGAAACAGGGGAAAATAAAACAGTTGAGGAGGAATGGGTAAAATTGAGAGATGAAATAGTGAAGGCAGCAGAGGACAAAATAGGTAGGAAGGCAAGACCTACAAAGAATCCTTGGATATCACAGGAGATACTAAATTTAATCGATGAAAGGAGAAAGTATAAAAATGCAGTAAATGAAACAGGCAAAATGGAGTACAGACGACTAAGAAATGAGATTGACAGGAAGTGCAAAATGGCTAAGCAGGAATGGCTAGAAGGCAAATGCAAGGATGTAGAAGAATGTATAAATAGGGGAAAAATAGATACAGCCTACAGAAAAATAAAAGAAACATTTGGAGATAAGAAAAACAGCTCTATGAATATCAAGGACACTGATGGAAAACCAGTTCTCAACAAAGAAGGGAAAGCTGAAAGGTGGAAAGGGTATATAGAGGGGCTCTACAAAGGAAATGAACTTCGAGACACTATTGTAGGAAGGAAAGAGGATGTAGATAATGATGAAATAGGAGATACTATACTGAGAGATGAATTTGACAGAGCACTGAAAGACCTAAGTCGAAACAAGGCCCCTGGGGTAGATGATATCCCGTCAGAGCTACTGAAGTCTCTGGGAGAACCAGCCATGACAAAATTGTTTCACATTGTGTGTAAGATGTATGAGACAGGTGAAGTACCCTCAGACTTTAAGAAAAATGTTATAATCCCCATTCCAAAGAAAGCGGGTGCAGACAGGTGTGAAAACTACAGAACCATCAGTTTGATAAGTCATGGTTGCAAAATATTAACACGAATTATATACAGAAGGATGGAAAAGCTGGTAGAAGCCGACCTCGGGGAAGATCAGTTTGGGTTCAGGAGAAATGTAGGAACACGGGAGGCAATACTCACTTTACGGCTTATCCTAGAAGATAGATTAAGAAAAGGCAAACCTACATTTCTAGCTTTTGTAGATTTGGAGAAGGCTTTTGACAATGTTGATTGGAATAAACTCTTTCAAGTTCTGAAGCAAGCAGGAGTAAAATATAGGGAGCGTAAGGTTATTTACAACTTGTACAAAAACCAGACAGCGGTTGTCAGAGTTGAAAGGGATGCAGTGGTTGGAAAGGGAGTAAGACAGGGTTGTAGCCTTTCTCCAATGTTGTTCAATTTGTACATTGAGCAAGCTATAAAGGAAAGCAAGGAGAAATTTGGAGAAGGAATTAAAGTTCAGGGTGAAGAATTAAAAACATTGCGTTTTGCCGACGACATAGTAATTCTGTCAGATACAGCAAAGGACCTGGAAGAGCAATTGAACGGAATGGAAAGTGTGCTGAAAAGCGCTTATAAGATGAACATTAACAAGAGTAAAACTAGGGTAATGGAGTGCAGTGTAAGAAAATCAGGTGATTCTGAAGGAATTAGATTAGGTAACGAAACACTAAAGGAGGTAGATGAGTTTTGTTACTTGGGCAGTAAAATAACAAATGATGGTCGCAGTACAGATGATATAAAATGCAGAATGGCAATGGGTAGAAAGGCGTTTTTGAAAAAGAGAAATTTGTTAACATCGAATATTGATTTAAGCCTAAGGAAGTCCTTTCTGAAGGCATTTGTATGGAGTGTTGCCTTGTATGGGAGTGAAACATGGACGATAAGCAGTGTGGACAGAAAGAGGATAGAGGCTTTTGAAATGTGGTGCTACAGAAGAATGCTGAAGATTAGGTGGGTGGATCGCGTAACTAATGAGGAGGTACTGAACCGAATTGGGGAGAAAAGAAATTTCTGGCATACCTTGACTAAAAGAAGGGATAGATTGGTAGGACACATTCTTAGACATCAAGGAATTGTGAATTTAGCGTTGGAGGGAAGTGTGTGGGGTAAAAATCGCAGAGGGAGACCAAGAGACGCGTATAGTAAGCAGATTCAAGTGGATGTGGGTTGTCGTTCTTATGAGGAGATGAAAAGGCTTGCTCAGGATAGAGTAGGGTGGAGAGCTGCATCAAACCAGTCTCCGGACTGAAGACCATAACAACAACAACAACAACAACCATACGTCCTGTTGTTCCCGGACACGTCCTCTTTTTGAGGCAAGAAAATGTGTCCGGCCGGAATTTATAAAATTCAACAAATTGTCCTCTTTTTTGGATTCCGAGAAAGAAAGTTTATTGTCATTGGCGACAATCGGTTCTTCCGCAGAGTTCCCAACTGTTCGCAACTATCACGCGAAACTGCCGTTCACAATTTCGCTCTCCTCTTGGGTCTGACAGTTGCAAATGATTCTGAACTTCTCTGCGAAGGAATCCGGTTGTCCATCCTGTATTCAACCAGTGTATTCTGCTTCTGCATTATGTTCTTTGGTGTTGCTTTTGATATACTTTTGGTTTAGGTTAAAGCTGTATTTTGTGTTCGAGATCGAAGGTGGTCTTTTGCTTCAAAATAAATTACGAACTTAAATACAAATACATAATGCCGAAAATAAAGTCAGTGTTAAATATGTGCTCTTGGAGAAATTCAAATCATTCAAGAGAATGATAAAACGAATGTAAGAATTAATGATACTATGTGCTTTGATCAGTTTTGTAATTTTATTAATTTTTTTTAAGATTATCAAAGGAAGCATAACATATCAGCAGCTGAAGTGTGGTGCACATATTTTCGCCTTCTAGTGTTGTTAGTTATTCTGAAATGCTGAAAATTGTACAATTTTTTTTTTTCTATTCCTAGTCATAATTCCAACACAAAACGTGTGTTTCAAATGTTCAAATGTTTGTAAAGCTTATGGGACTCGACTACGGGGTCATCAGTCCGTAAACTTACAAACTACTTATGAACTACTTACGAACTAGGACGGCACAAATATCCATGCCCGAGGGGGGATTCGAACCCCCGACCGTAGTGGCCGTGCAGACCGTGACTGAAGCGCCTTCGTCCCCTCGGCCACCGCGGCCGGCCGTGTGTTTCCTCTTGTGAACAGACAGTGGACAAAAGTGAAGAATACATTTAAAATATTAAATATAAAAGCTATTGTATGTGTACAGTATAATTTAAAATATTCGAAATGCCTGAGCTTTTATCAGTACTTGCTAAAAAACAAAAAAAAAAATGCTCTTGAGAGAGATTTTGAGTGTAGTGATGATGAATAAACTGTCAAGGTTCATAATATTTCGTTTTCCAATAACCAGGCAGAGTTACTGTTTTAGTTTGTAATAGTTTTACGTAGTTCATTAATAAAGTTGTAAAATACATTATGTTAAAAATAAAGTGTCCTCTTTTTTATATCCTCCTTTTTGATGATGAACATATGGTAACCCTATTTATGAACATCGTTATCTGTACTACAACCGAATGTTTTGTGCAACAGAGATGAAAATGTCAATACAGAACAGGCAATAATGTCACAAATGCCCGTGGCCAAGGGTCATATCAGGGACGACAAAGAGGTTTTATTTGTCAGGTAATTATTTTACGTGGTAAGGTCTCCTCAAGTTTGGAACATTCATTCTGGACTGATTTCTGACGCAATCACCCAAACCAGACAGCCCTAGCTTGACAACTGATAACAACTGGGCTGCAAGCTGTGCCACGTATTTCGCGCAGAGGCGGTTGAGCCCTCATCACGAGGGACGTCGCAGCTGCTGCTGTCGTGCTTGCGGACGCGCATTCCAGCATCACCAGGCTACGCGGCCACGTCGCGCGGGAATTTTCCAGTTAACGAGATTTGCGGCTGTAGGGCTCTCCAGCGGCTGTTGTCGGTCGAATCTGGATCGTAAAGCACGCATTCTTTTTTTACGTTAAAAAATTCCTATGTCGGGTCAATTAAAATGCATATTTCCCCCTTGTCCATATGTTACTCTTGCTGCTATCTGCAATATACACATATAAAATCTTCAATATTCATGAATATGTTACAAGACAAAAAGTTCTATATCCAGACAGTAAGCCTATCAGCTTATAAAACTAACAGGTAATCGGTTCACTCTTAGTAGAGACGGTACTTACTCCCACGTAACACCTAATATTGCAGAAGGTATTTTTACAAATTTAATAATACAGTCCAACAGTCTTTTAGTAAACGTTAACAACCTTTTACAAATCGTGGAGGTTGTACGGGATCAGAAGCTCCTTAATTATTTTACGAGCTGATTATATACGCTCCATTTCCACCACATTGCCCCTCTTCCAATTTCAAATTAATGCGAGCCTACTCATTTTATTTCTTGTGCAATTGTTTTTGTAGCATAATTGGTTAAATTATAACAACTGTACTAGCTTAAACCTGCGGCTCCGCTCGCGTGTTGGTTGATTATGACAGATAAGCCATCTTTCAGTAGTGTGCTATGAGACTGGTTTTGAAGGATGAAATGAAGGGATATTTGAACCATATTCCTTTGAAACCTCAGTTGTTTCATTTGACAGTATCTGTTGCACCCATATCTCTTTCACCCATTCAGTATGCTCGCTTAGTACTATATTGTCGTCACACACATCACATAGTCGTCATTGTTGGCACAACTAACGAGAAGAGTAACTTTCAGCACATACTTTCATTGTCAACCTCTTCAGATTCAACTACGGTCCCAACTAGGTGAAATAAGTCGGAGTTGTCCATCAATTTCGTCTGATTCACTTCCGATATTCAAGCAGCTGACTGAGTATCGATATAAATTTATATACCAATGTACCTCTCGAACAAACCATCGACATCATCCAGCAAAACCTCTCCATGAAAGAAAACCTTCTTCCAGACGAAATTGCTGAAATTGTGTCACTATTACGACTACTTACCAGATACAACTACTTTTCTTTTAACAACTCCTTTTATAAACAAAACGACGGTTTAGCCATGGGTAGTTGTCTGTCAGGTTTCCTTGCCGATATATTTGTCAATCACATTGAATCTCAATACTTCCAACAAAAAACTCCGATAAGCAGAAAAGTACTCTTCTACAAGAGATATGTCGATGACATCCGGATTATTTTCAATGGCACCCTAGCTGATGTAACAGTACTAGTTTATGAATTCAACAACTTACACCCGAAACTAACCTTTACACATGAAATAATGAACTCCTCCAGTGTCTTAAATTTTTTGGACCTACAGTTACAGTTAGCTGAAAACAAAGTGGTATTACAAATCTACAGGAAACCAACCACAAG
The DNA here is from genome assembly GCA_026315105.1 of Locusta migratoria. Lineage (NCBI taxonomy): Eukaryota > Metazoa > Arthropoda > Insecta > Orthoptera > Acrididae > Locusta > Locusta migratoria. The sequence goes on along the minus strand of CM048748.1, from coordinate 23,314,513 downwards.
TGACTCAGTCATACATGCATCTTCATGCCATCCATGGCAATACAAAATGAGCTTTTTTAAATCAATGATTAACAGAATTTTTGAGATTCCCCTTTCTGAAACTTCCGTCAATAAAGAAATAAATAATCTGGAATACATCGCAGAAATGAATGGTTACAACCCGTCATTGGTTCGCAAAATGTACAATAAAAAACGTTCTAAAGATGTACCACAGCTTCACTCGGTAACACCTGACGATGAAGTTATACGTATCCCCATTCCTTTCATGGGATATTTTTCTTATGACCTGGTTAAACTCTTTCGTGGCACAAATGTACAAGTCGTATTTAGTAGCCCTTTGAGCGTACAGCAAATTCTCCCACACAACGAACAAACCAATAAGGACAGATACCTTTTATCAAGAGTCTACAAACTACAATGTCCCGAATGCCCAGCTGAATATATAAGACAGACAGGCCGGACCTTTAAACTACGTTTTACTGAGCACCTTCTTACAAAAAAAGGCCAACTCAAAAAACATTCCCCTTTTGCAGAACACACTAAAGCATCCGATCATCAACAACCTACCATTGACAACATGCAAATCTTACATATAGCGCAGAAGGGGCGTAAGCTAAATTTACTGGAAGAGTTTTAGATAGCGAAGCGCGCTTACTTTGGACACCCACACCTCCTAAACGATCAGTTGGCATGCAAAGATCAAACATTCCTAGATATTATGATGTCTCTGTTCAAATAAAATTCCTCTCATTTACCAATACCAACATAAATTATAAACTTCTGTCCTGCTTAATAACCTCCCTTTCGTTAAATTTGTATTCAGATGGCTAGATTTCACCCGTCCCGTCTTATACATCGGCTTCCTAGTCACTCCCTACCCACATTCCCTTAGTCTGTACAAGTCGGCGGAGCAGCACACCACGCCCGCCCACCGCCCGTGAGCGCAATTGTAAACATGGGCTTATCTTGTGTCATCAGAGACCACCGCTTCGATTAAGGTAATCTTAAAAATCGGTTTTATGTTTCTCACATCTTTACCGAGTATGTTCCAATTGTAATTCTTTGTTACCCGAACATTTCTAGGGCCACAAGGAAAAGCAAAAAACATTCCAAGAAAATAGAAACACCGCAATAACAACTTACGGTGTCACACCACGGAGAGCGCATTGTAAGCTTTGTTTACCATTTACTGTCTTCTTAACACAAAATAAGCCCATGTACCATTATAACCGTTTGTAATTCCGCCTTGTAATTTTTTGTAAATTCTGTCACACAGATAATCTGAAGATGCCCTGCTAAAGGGCGAAACGCATCATTAACTAATAAAAAATTTGCAATCAAGACGGTTTGAAGGAATGTTTATTCTAACTGATTGCTGTTGTACACCATGGATTGGAAATCTTTTCACCGCGAATTATGTCAACCGCGCCGGCTACAAATCACATGGAATGCAGTGAGGGATTGTTGTGCAACAGTGAGATAAAAGTAATAAATGACGTGTGACGACTAATATTGGCGAGCTGCGTAAATTGCCGTCATTAGAATGTGCGGTGAAGGCCGTGATTGCCTCGCATATTTGGAATTATTCAAAGATACATAAAAGATAGTTACAGTTCGAAGTTGTGTCTATTACCACTATTGACCAATTATGAACCCTCAACACAGCTGTTTATCAGCAGCAAATTAATTACTGATGAAAGCTATTCCTGAAACAGGCAGAACGATAGCCCTTATCCTGTGCACACGGTAATACTTATCGTTAATTGGATTGCTATTCGACGTTAGAGTGACATCGAAATATTCGTTGGTTGGTTGGTTGGTTTTTGGAAGGGACTAAACGGCAACGATTATCAGTCCCTTTTTCCAGTCATAGAGGTAAAACAATGTGTTAGGCTTCCCTAAATAATTGCGTTAACACTTGAAAGTTTAAAAAGAAGAAGTAAAAACAAAGACAGGACAAACATTATATGAGTGGTTTTGCGTTGGTGATCACAAAAATATAAGTAAGACATCCAGCCACTTTGGTACACATTAACAACACCTACCTAAAAGACTTAGGCGGGTGGAGAACAGATCATTGGCGGACACACAACAAACTTTCCATGGTTTTGTACAATCCACACTCACAGATAAAATTTAAAACAGAATCAACCATGGACCCATTGTCGGCTAAAGCAAGCTTCAATGTCGTCAGCGATATTAAAATTTCGTCGCTCTGCGGCTAAATAGGGGCATTCCTGCATGACGTGGGTGACTGTCAGAGGCGCACCACATCGACACTGAGGAGGGGCGTGACGTCTTCCATGCAGCGGTGGAGGGCTTAAAGACACGGAGCTTATTCGGTTCGTCTGAGTCTGCCCATTGAGAACTCCAAACCTTGCGGTTTAAATGGGATCGGAGGTCTGTTTGTGGGAGGCCTTAGTCCAGGGATCGTGAAGTGGTTGCCTGTTCGGCCAGCTGATCGACGCGTTCATTGCGCGGTATACCTATGTGGCCTGGTGTCCAGATGAAAGCGACTGAACGACCCGACTCACCAAGGGCAAATAAAGCATCTTGGATTGACCGCACCAAATGTTGCTTGGGAAAAAAACTGATCAAGAGCCTGTAAGCCACTCAGGTAGTCGCTACAGATGACAAACGAACCCCTGGGGTGAGCTCTGAGATGTTCAAGAGCTCTCAAAATACCGACCAGTTCTGCGGTGAAGATGCTGCTTCCACAAGACGGCGATCGCTGTTCGATGTAGTCACCACAAACAAACGCATATCCAGCATGGTCATCGACCAAAGAACCGCCCGTGTAAGTAACTTCTGCACCTCGAAATGTCTCAAGCAGTGCTTGGAACCGGCGACAGAGAATCAGTGGTGCAATGAAGGCTTCTGAATTCTGGGACAAATCCAGCAGAAGCGCCAAGCGAGGAATTATCCAAGGGGGAGTTCAATAAGAATAGTGGAAAGGAGGAGGGAGAGGGAGTCAAGGGGGAGAGAAGGGAACGGACAGGGACCGCAATCGGAAGAACCGACTTGGGCCGTCGCCGGGGGGGGGGGGGGGGGGGAGGGGAGGGAGTGCAGAAGTTGAGAAGAGAAGCCTGTGGTTCGGATGGCAGGGTGAAGCATGGACCCGGGCAATGTATGACAAAAACAACTGTTGCCAGCGGAACCGCAGAAGGGGAACACCAGCTTCAGCTAGAAGACTGGTTACGGGACTGGTTCGAAAATCCCCTGTCGCAAGACGCACACCAGTGTGGAGAATGGAGTCTAAAACCCGCAAGGCGGAAGGGGCTGCCGATTCGTAGACTAAGCTCCCATAATCTAGCCGCGACTGAATCAGAGCCTTGTAAAGCTGCAGGAGGGTGGAACGGGCTGCTTCCCAGCAAGTATGGCCGACATTAAGTCATAATATATATCGTATTTAATCGCGCTAATGAGAGAAATTCTACTATTTCACTTAAGTATGTTAATTTTACGACGCTCCTCGCCGGGCTCCAGTGTTGGTACCAATGGTTAATGGCGACAACCCAGATGACCAATCGCGAGGCAAATGTAGGCAGCCAATGAGATTAGTTTTATTTTTCCGCGGAATATACGAACGCATTTCATTGTTTGGCATTTCGTGTGGGGGAGTGTTCGATCCCCGCCGCGAGCTTTCACTCTTGACTAATGATAATGGAAAAGTTTAGTTACATAGTGTTCCTAATAATTAAGATGATGGTCAACACAAAAGACTGTGCCGCTATTCATTGTAACATTAACAGTAAACGAAACGTATCGAACATCCTTTACGTCCATTCTTTCTTGTAATTACTATTTCACGTAAACTTGCAAATTTTTATATCAATATCTTCCTAGTAAGGCAATGTTTTGTCATGAAAACTTCAGTTGGATTGATATTTTTTTTTTCTGAACGGACAATGGTACATACAAGAATCTGTCACCCATAAAGCAGGTACAGGATTAATTATTTACTTCGTAGTCAATGCGAAATATTACCCACGTCGTTGTACGTGGCTCAGCGTTCTATGAATGTCAAAATGTTACAAAGAGTTTCGTACGTCTCTTGAATTATAATTTTCCTTGAGAGAAACGTCAAATATTAGTCGCCTACTTACAGTTTACAAAAGACACACGATTCCTGACAACGTGAGTGGGAAAGTTTTCAGAAACTTTTCCCGCGGGGAGAAATTACATGGCCACGATATATTAAAAATATCCTATTGAACAGCACCTTTAATGTTCCGGACACTATTAATTTGTGTGTTTTTTGTTACGCACACAGAATAACATTAGCTGCCGTGTGGTTCGATTTGCGCAACATTAATCCGAATTTCAATGGCCCAAGTTATGAGAGATTCGCAAGACGGTATAAAAATTTCACAAGCTCATATCATCTACGGCAGAGACACATATACTGACGAAAACAAGTGATAAATTTAAATAAGCGGCCAGTATTTGTACTACGACGTGAGACTGGACACAGAAGCGATGAAAATGCCATAGAAACATTTTGAAACTGGACAGAAGATAAACAAATCATCTTACACTTTCATTGGCTGAGTGAATTTGGTCTGCCATTGGTCCTCTCGTTTCGCGCGATTTTCATCTGTTGTCAACACAAGCTCTGGATCCCGGCGTGAAGTGTCGTAAAAGTTTTAGCAAATCTTAAATTCCATTGTTAAAGGAAAAACTAAATTAACTGCTTCAAATGAACAAAAGAAACAAATTGCACTCCCAATAAAAAAGCTCGTAAATTCCAAATCAATTTTTAAAACTGACATCAATTTCAGATATGGCATAAAAGAGGCAATCTTATTGGCTGCCTGTACGACACACCTCATTGGATGCCTTCAAAGTTCTGTCATTCATCTCGCCGATATCAACGTCAACGCGTCAAGCAGCATCCCAATTCGTAAAACTACGTTTTAACTAGAGTTGAGCAACACGATTATTTTTCAGGAATCGATTCCCATTATTCAGTCCCACATTGTGAATCGATTCCTACACGATTCTTACTGGTCTGCGATGGCATGAATCTTAAAGAATTCCAAAACGTTCTTCATAGTACTATAATTGATGGCATAACATGTCTGGAAAGGTCAAAGAGGTTAGAATTAAACACGGAAAGAACCACGAGACGTGTCACGTGATGAGAATGTAGGTTTACCAACTAAACATTATGAAAGACAGGACAGTGCCTCACAAAAATCCGTACAGTTTTAAAAAAGCTTAAATAATCAAAAAACTGTATTTTACGCAATAGGTCAATAGACGTAGCCGTTAATCTTAGTATCAGCACAAAAATACGTAGAAAATATGTTACATTATTAGGGGATGGTATTTAATCGTTACAAATACAATTCAATAATTTTGAACAAATTTTGCGGTTTCGCAGCAGGTAGATGTAACGAGAATTGAACTGTTACCTTGAAGTATACAATCCAGTCGACTTGTAGGAAAGAAGGTGCAAAATGTTGTGGTATCCCAGTTAGTTTGTATGGTTAAATTGAGCTAATTGTTACGGTGGTCGTTAGATGGCTGGATACTCGGATGGTGTGTGCTGAATAGATTTCATTTACCTGGAATGCACTTCCATCCTATGACCGCCTGTAATCCTGGAAGGTCCTCAACTCGTTACTGAAGACGAAGTGCAGAGTGTTACTGAAATGAGAAGACAATTATTTCAACGTCTACCGCAGTGCCCTCAACATCTCATTCTATACCCACAAAGTCAACCAAAGAACCAACTCAACCACCAACCAAAAAACAGAACTGACTTCGTTACGAAACCCCTGTAACTATTAAAGGTCAAAATTTTGGACGGGACTGTTCTGAAATTAAATGTGAGACATTTTCACCCGTTCAGAACAGGCGAAAGGCCAGAATTTAGAGAATTATGCACAATCTAAATCCAAGTATGTATTATATTCGAGAAAGTATCGCTCAAAATCGTTATTAGATTCAGCGTACAATTCTGTGAAACACAAAGTAAAAACAGTATGTCTAAAGCTGTTGGGTGTTACAACAGAAAGTTGGACATCGGCTGCCAGCGAAAACTATGTCGCAGTCACTGTGCACTATTTAGAAGAAACCCGTAAACTATGCACCCCGTTGATTGTTGAGTGTTCATTGAAAAACACACTGCCGAAAATGTCCCCCACGTAATAAAGCGGGTGTATTAGGATTAGGAAATTGACAAAATTGTCGCAAAGTATTCGGTGTTTGTTCACTCCCTAAAACTAGTTGTAAAAAATGCAGTAGCTGAAATAAATGATATGCAAATAAATTGAAAACCGCAGTCGGTTATTTTGAACAAAGTCCCCACACACTTTCAAAAATAAAGCAAACGTACAAAATTAAATGGGTCTTCCAGAGCAGACTTTTAAACAATATGTTCCAACAAGGTAGTATCAACCCTTGCAATGTTCTAAAGTATAGTGAAGAGTAGTGAAGCTATTGTTGTTTATTAATAATGAACAATTAAAAATTTTACCCGCCAACTCTGCACCTATGCAACATTCAGATGCATAATCATTTTCTCATCCAACTGTGATCGTGAACTGTTTACTGAATGTGGACTTCTGATCTTTCTTTCCACAGGCGTTTCTTACAAAGAATAAAACACCCATAGCCAAAATCAGTGAAAGCTTCGACATTTCCAACTAACTTTGAAGTCTCATTTTGATCCTAAATAAAATGAACGCGTCACACTACTTAAAAATACCGCGTGTACTTAGAAATCGCCTACTTCAATATAAACAAAAAGAAAACTTCGTTAATCTACAATAAAATTTAGTAGAAACATTCACAAGCAAATTTATTAAACTATTTCACATATCGATGACAGCGTAAAACGTCTACAATAATAAATAGTACAGCCCCACCCTATGTAAACATACACTGCAGTTACCGAAGAGCCACCACAAATAACAGCCCTAACTATCAGAAAGAGCAGCAATAGTCGCAATCATTTTACAGCTACAGATATAATGGATACAATGACGATACGCAAATCACTACTGCTATCATCATGCATATCTGTTTCATTACATCCAGAATCAGCAGTTTAATACCAACAATTAAAAGCGACACAACAAGGATCATCAGATAAACAATGAGTCAGACTTTCAGCTCGCCAACGCGAGAAACAATTTTGTACACTGCGACTGCAATTTACACCCCAACAGGCACCAACTGTATCAGTATTATGACAATGAGCAACAAAATCTGGGTTACGCGAAAATGATAACATTCGGAACTACAAAACACATTGTAAATAATCAATTTTGAAAACACATAAAACATTTGATTGAATGAAATCGATAGTCGGTTACATCCATAGTGGCAATGTTTGCGAAATAAGCAACCACGACCTTCATATAAATGATATGGCTTTAGAAAATATCAAGTGTGCAGCTGAAAAGAGGAATGCGTGTAAAAGACAAAATCCGACAACAGAAGATTTCTGGTAGGCAAAAGATATTACTTCGATCACACAGACTTCCACACAAAAACGAAACCAGCAGTTTTTTCTTATTGATCAAAGACAATTTCGTATTCGTTGCATTGTTGCCCACATGTTATTGATATAGAAATACTAAGCACGAAAAAATCAAGAAGCCTTTAACACAATTCTAACATAAAACATGGGGTCGTTCTATTTCGATAAGTCGTCAACAGATTTGCCGTATCGCATGTAGGTACTATAAATGATTCACAGTATATCGCGTACGTCAAGGAAGCGAATTCTTTACACTAACAATAAATAACTCGTTATCAATTATACTCTTCTCAACATAAAGATTTGTGACCAATCGAAACAAGAGTTGCTAACTGACTAGAATAAACAACGGAAAACATAGAAACGACAATTATAAAATAAACTCTGTGACATCAGAGAGTAATATATCATGGAGGATTTCAGCGCCCCTGGCGGATGGCGCGTAAAGCTGAGTGACAGCTGAATCCGAACACAAACACGCGCGTGCAACACAACACGACGAATACAGCACAGGAGACCACATGGGTATCATATTTTAGAATTTTTTATCTTTATTGTACGTGAAGTTCAGAACTTAAATAACAAAAAGCCAAAGCCATTCGACGCAGTGCCACTGATGAAATTACATACAAGTATTGTTTTAAGTGCGATAGACAAGTTCTTACTAGAATAATATCAATATATAATTTTCATTCCATTCCATGATGGTGGTGGTGACGGCTGGTGCAGCAATCTCATGTAAAGCAATGCATTAATCGATGGACAGTTAGCCTCCAATTCAGTCAGTATAGATAAAAAACTGTTAGGCCTATGTCCATAAAGAAGAAGCTCAAAGAAAAAGATACCATTATTGTGCCTGCAGACAAGGGCAGCGTAGCTGTTACAGTTCTGATTATATTAGCAAACCTCTTAGCTTTTTTAATGAGAATGACATCCAACAGCTAGACCATGAGTCAACACAGACTTATATTAAAGAGTTACAAGCCAAATTTACGTTAAAAATACTCAAGGAATTTTTCACCTTCGAAACTACCTATTCTATTCCCAACCGACTAACTTTAATTCAACAATTACAAGGTAAATCTTTCCCATCCTCTGCCTGTTCGGTTTCTCTCGACATAAAGAATCTATACACCAATGTTCCCGTCCAAGAGACAATAGATATCTTTGACAACCTATCCAGATATGGCAAACTAAATCCAGATGAAATTGACGAGCTCATCTCTCTCCTCCGCCTCATTACGTCGTACAATTACTTCTCCTTCAATAATAACCTTTATAAACAAACAGACGGCCTTACAATGGGAAATTGCCTCGCGGAATTTTTAGCTGATATACTTGTGAACACCCTTGCAAACCGTTATTTCACGCAAGCCTCCTCTATTTGCAAGAAAATACTCTTCTATTGCAGATACGTGGATGACATTCTCATCATAATTAATGAACCCAAAGCTGAAGTGCCATCCCTTCGGAACGAATTTTGCAGTCTGCATCCAAAAATGATTTTCAGCCATCAAATTATGTCACCCGACTGCTCCATCAACTACTTGGACCTAACTCTTACCTTATTCAATAATCACATCACATTTTCGATTTACAGGAAGCCCACAACCAGTGACGCTGTCATCCACTCAACATCCTGTCACCCGTACAGTTTTCTCGTACATGATCGACCGCTTATGCGACCTCCCTTTAAACAGTGAAACAGTTGAGCAAGAACTCGCTAACCTGAGGCACATTGCTAGAACCAACGGATACCAGGCTAACCTGGTAGACCGATTGTACAGCAGAGAAAACTCTAAAAATAGCACCTGCCTCCTCCCTAGCACCATCACTACTGAATCCATCTATGTCTCCTCACCGTTCATAGGAAATCTCTCTTTCAGACTCGCCGAACTTCTTAAAACCACCCACATAAAAGTAGCCTTCACGATCAATGACAAGATCCAGTATCGCTTTCACCACAGTGAACGGCTAGATAAAGACCCTTTTAGCCAGTCAGGCGTCTACAAAATACAATGTTTGCAATGCCCCTTATCATACATTGGCCAAACTGGACGAATCTTCAAAGCCAGGTTCCAAGAAGGGCGCTGCCAAAAATAATTCGTCCTTTTCCGAGTATCTCAAAAGAAGCAAACACATTCAGCCCTCCCCCCCACCCCCTAGACAAATTGCAAGTTCTTCACATCGCCCCCAGTGGAAAAAAAACTCACTTCTAGAAGAATTAGAAATCACTAAGTTTGTAGAACGGTCCCCAGAACACAGTCTCAACGAACAGCTCATTAAAAAATCAAACTTTTTACGACATCATGTTATCCATCGTTTTTCAAAATGACCCCCATTCTAACAATTCACAACATCTTTCTTCCGCCCCATCCTCAGACCTCTAATAATTTCGTTTTCATTCATTTATTATTGTTTCCCTACCACCATGTATCATTTCACAAGATTCATTCCCCCACGTCACAAACATCTCTGATAATACCAACCTACCGCTTGGCAAGCCGCTTATTCTCGCAGGCGTAGCTCTGCCCATACCGCTTTGTTTAACGGTCGCATTTATGTTCCGCAATTCTTAACATTACTACGAGTTGTAAACGTGGACCTGCCACGACAGCGACTCCTCTGATGCTATGGTGAGTATTATCACATAAAAAGCATTCCATTAATTTCCATACTGTACCCCTTTAGTCCCTAATTATTCTACTTCAAATAGCCGTTACGTACGTTGTACGTTTACCTCTTTGCAGGGGCCCAATGACATAACACAAATTGTTTAACTACCTCCACCACAGTTTTAGATAGTTCTGTGGCTCCATCTCCGCCCAAGTAAGTCTGACTTTTCAAAATTTACTCACCTTAGCTACATTAGATTCGCTGCCCGCCAAGTACACGGACTGTAATAAAACATTTGTCTGTTTCCAGTCTGATGATGCGCTAACAGCGCGAAACGCGTAATTGGAGTAATAAAGAATACTACAACAGAGACTGAGAATTATTTAATCAATATATAATTTTCATGTGTATTAAAAGGCTGTAACCTGTCAGCACCGCTGTTCATGTTATTCAGGAATCATATGTTGAAAACGGCAGACGGGTAGAGTGAGATAAAAATAGGTGAAAACAAAATAAGCAGCATCGCAAATATGGACGACTTATTTGTAATGGTAAATTAGAATGAAAGGCAGCAATCTAATGACCCAGAGCTTGATCAGAGATGTAAGGGTTACAATATGAATATCAGACTCTCTAAAATTAATATCTCTGGAAAAGAGATTTAAATAGATTGAGAGCCAAATAGAAGGAACGAAGTTACAACGGGTGGAAAATTTCAAGCACTTAGGATGTATTTTCTCACAAGATGGCAACATAGTGAAAGAACTTGAATGAATGTGCAGCAAAGCTAATTGCAGTGAGCGCTCAGCTCTACTCTATTCTGCGAGAAGGAAGTGATTACTAAGACTATGTTTGCAACGCACTGTTCAGTCTTTCTTTTGTGTCCCTGCCTCGTCGCCGCTTTTGTGTCTCGTTTCCGTCGTAGGTGTCGGTGGCCGAGTGGAATGAGACCCACACAGGAATAAAGATAGCACGCTGGTGCAGGTACGGAGGGGAGCAGCCAGAAACTAGAAACACTAGGGTAAATTAGTACGAGATATATATTTCACAGAATTTATAAAATAATTAACTTTTAGATAGTTCAATATGGCAGAATGCTGATACATAGTTGAGCTAGAGGCCTGCCTAGTGCCTGTACGATAGCCAAGTCTTCGCTGCTGCCTATCTGATTCCGAAGTGTTGACTGGTTCCTATCTCAGACCCAAGTGAACGATGTCGTTCAGTGTTGGCCACGAGCGGAGTTGTAGCAGAGGGCGCTCGTGGCTGTCGTCGTAAGAACGCCGCATGGCGGCGCGCGGCGAAAGTAGGTGGCGCGCACTTTGGACTTGTGCGACACCACACCCCTCCCCCCCCCCCCCCAAACCGCCGCGCCGTCGTGGCGTAGAACTGAGGACCACGGCGACGGCACTGGGAGGAGGGCCTGGGCGGGGGCGTTACTGGTGGGACGGGCGTCGAAGCTGAGGCTGGGATCGAGACGCCGTCCGCGCCCCGGCATCCGCCTTGCGATCCTCCAGGAAACCCGCCGAAAACTGAGGAAGGGCGCACACTCCCGCCCAGAGGGAGCAGGTCATCTTCTTCTGAGGTGCGTGGCCCAAGCTGGGGGGGGGGGGGGGGGGAGGGCCCGCACGGTCCCGGAGACCCTCTCGGTGACGCTGTCATCTGCGGCGGCGACGATTGCGTCGGAGGTGCGTCGACGTCCATAGGGATCTCGTAGTCCGGGGACGAACGATGTGGCTGTGCTCCCTGGCGGTGAACTGGGTCTGGAATCAAGAAACCCGAGACAAGATCGCGCGGCCTGTGCAAGCGCAATTGGTTTACGTGGCGCCGCAGCTCCGACACTGTGGAAGAACGTACAACATACATATTGCGACCGAGCACGCGCTGAATGATGCCCGGCAACCATGTGTTCTTGTTGCCAGCAAACACCCTGTACCGCACCGCTGTGGAAACCTGAAAACGCGTTGCGCCATACGAACCGACTCGGTGCGTGGGAGGCTGCAGCAGGTGAAGGAGAGTGCGGTGACGGCGACCGTGTAGCAGCTCGGCAGGAGACGGGCCGTCACGTGGCATGCACCGATACGTAGACAGGAAAATTTGAAGAGCTTGCTGCCTGGAGTGCTGACCTTTCATCTTCTACATGTTAGACTTGAATGTTCCAACGAAACGTTCTGCTTCACCATTGGACTGAGGGTGAAAAGGTGCGGTGGTTATATGCTGAATGCCATTCACACGACAAAACTGTTGAAATTCCGCACTAACAAACTGAGGTCCATTGTCACTGACTATAGTTTCAGGCAAACACTGATGTTAAGGCACTGATTGTACTAGACGCTGTCGTTGAGTTCATGGCAATCACAAAAGGAAACTTGCTGAAAGCGTCTACAACAATTAACCAGCGCGTATTCCAGAAAGGTCCGGCAAAGTCAATATGTAAACGTTGCCATGGTCCCTTGGGGCATGGCCAGTCTGAGAAACGTTGCGGAGGAGCCGCCTGATGCTCCGCACAAACAGTAAACTGTGACGTCATGTTCTCTATTTGGGCGTCCATACCAACCCAGGTAAAATGACGTCTGGCCAATTGCTTTGTCCTAAAAATACCCCAATGTCCTTGATGCAGGAGGCGTAACACTTCTCGTTGCAGGGAACGAGGAACAATCACTCTTGTTTGGTCGTTGTCGGTATGTAACAACAGAACACCCTGACTTAAAGACAATGCATGACGTTGTGCAAAATAACGTCGAACCAGAGGCCGATCAATGTCTTTGGCTCTGGCAGGCCAACCAAAGCGAATAAAACGTGCTACCACACTTAGGTCTGCATCCGCAGCTGTTTCCTGTGCAATCCGACGAGAGTTCAAAGGGAAATCTGCGACAGCGGAAGCATCTCTGGAGTCTATCTGACAACACGCCATTTCTGAAGAATCAAACGACACATCCTGGTCAACCGGAAGTCGGGAAAGTGTGTCCGCGTTGGCGTGTTTAGTGGTGGGTCGGTACAAAATCTCATACTGATAGTTTGACAATATCAAGGACCATCTCTGAAGCTTTTGTGCCGTTCGTGGCGGAATTGGCTTTGTGGGTGAGAACAACGACGTGAGAGGCTTGTGGTCTGTCAACAAATAGAATTTTCTGCCATAGAGATAATGATGAAACTTTGTGACGCCGTAAATGATTGCTAAGGCCTCCTTTTCTATCTGACTGTGATTCTGTTGCGTTGGCGTCAGTAACTTAGATGCAAAGGCAATAGGTCGATCGTGAGATCCAATACGATGTGACAAAACTGCGCCCAGACCGTACGACGAGGCATCAACTGCTAACACTACAGGCTTCTGTGGGTCAAAGGGTATCAAACATGCATCACTGAGTAGTGCAGACTTTAATTTGTCAAAGGCAACCTGACAATCTTTAGACCATACAATAGGAACATTTTTCCTACGTAAGGGATGCAGTGGAGCTGCAATCTGAGAGGCATTGGGAATAAATCTGAAATAATAGTTAAGCTTTCCCATTACTGCTTGCAATTCATGCACATTCTTAGGAGGAGGCAAGTCTTTGATTGCTCTAAGATGTGACTGTAAGGGATGAATTCCTTGGGCATTAATCACATGGCCTAGGTACTCTATTTCAGTCTGAAAAAACGAACACTTTGCTCTGTTACAACGTAGACCTGCTGCAGTCAACACTTTGAAAAGGCACTCCAGGTTTGCTAAATGTTCTTCAACTGTACGTCCGGATACAACAATATCATCTAAGTAGTTCGAGCAACACGGTACAGAAATTGTCAGCTGTTCCAAAAAGCGCTGAAAAATAGCGGGAGCGGAAGAACTGCCAAAGGGTAGGCGTTGAAATTGAAAAAGGCCCATGTGAGTATTAATGACGAAAAATTTTTTTGACTCGTCATCAAGCGGAATTTGTAAGTATGCCTCTGCTAAATCAATCTTAGAAAAGAAGCGAGACTGTCCTAATTTGTCCATCAGTTCCTCAGGTCTGGGCAGGGGATAAGTGTCCACAATTGTTTGACTGTTCACTGTTGATTTGAAGTCCGCACAGAGACGAAGTTTTCCTGACGGCTTGGGTATAATTACTATAGGCGAGGCCCACTGACTCGCAGAAACAGGAGAAATCACTCCACTATCTTGCCAACGTTTAAGTTCTTCGGCAACTGTATCACGCATTGCGATAGGCACTGGTCTAGCTTTACGAAATTTTGGTACGGCAGATTCTCTTAAAGATACATGTGCCACGAAGTCTTTTGCACAACCTAATTCCGGCGAAAACAAGTCACTATATTTCTCACACAATGCATTTATTTTATCCTGAGGCACTACTGACGAAATCTGAAGCACATCCCTTTGAATAGCTAAGTCAAACGCATCTAGTCCAAAAATGTTCTGCGTAGATTTGGCCTGAAGAACTACAAAAGCAACTGTTTTTGTTACACCTTGAAAAGAGGCAGGCAGGCTACACGTTCCTAGGACCGGAATATTTTGTCCTGCATAAGCCGTTAGCACTTGTTGAGACGGCGACAATTTTGGCGAACCCAGAAGTTCATAAGTGTCTTTATTAATTAATGTGACAGAGGAACCAGTATCTAGCTGAAATTGCACAGTCTTATTTTCTATAGAGAGATTCACAAAAAGTTTTTGCTTGTGGCGCTCTACAGGTGCGCGAATGTGGGCAACGTCTGATTGAACTTATTTACTACGCTTGCGCATGCGCGGGCTGCGGAGTGAAGTAAGCGGCGCAGACTCGGCACACAGATTAATATCACTGTCACTAGATGGCACTACCGCCGGATCGGCGTCCGCGCAATGCGAGGCTACTACAGAGTCACTAACTACTGCACTACACTCTTGAGTAGCTACTTGATGTCTACTGTCACTAGCTACACAGTACTGGGCACTTTTACAATAAGAAGTTGCAGAAGGCACTAGGTTCACTACAGGATTGCACTGTACATTGTCACTTCGCTTGTCCCGAACCCGTTTCCGTTGCACTGAATTACGCGCTTGTCGGCGCTTGCGGCGTGGCTCACTACATAGTTTTGCAATAGGTGCAGAAGAATTGTCTTGCATTTAAGAGTCAAGAGAAACACTGTCTAAGTTCACAGTATGAATAACATTTACAGAATGAATTGTTCTTGCACGGTGCGAAGCACTGTTTGTGACGGCACCGTTCTTTGATATTTTGTTTTGCATACACACTGTTCGTACGTGTCCTGATTTGCCACATTGATAACAGGTTGCGTTGCGACTTGGGCATTGCGCACGCTTGTGGCGAGATACACACTGGGAGCAAGATTTACGAACATTTTTCTGAAATGAGCGTTGGCGCCCGTTATTCAAAGTACTGTTCCTAACACGACGGGGCGACCTTTGTGTCGTACTTTTACACTTGCTACTGTTTACTGTCGGTTCAGCACGGCAGGTAGAATTATAAGAATCACTGGGGCTATAGTGAAAACTACGGCTAGGAAAGCGTCCGTTGCGGCGCACTGAATTAACACTGCGGCTTTGCATTTCTACATCAGCTAAGTCAAAAGTATCATGCGCTTCTATAAGCTGCAGGACACTGTCTAATGAAGGGTCAGATTGTTTCAGAATTGCTGCCCGAATTCTGGGGTCCTGAATGTTCTGCGTAATCGCATCTCTTAACATCACATCACTATAAGAAAGACCACAAGAGCAAGTAAATTTACATTTGCGGGTTAAGCCCTTCAATTTAGTGATCCATTCCTGGTGTGACTGCTCAGGTAATTTTTTCAGTCTGAAAAATCGGTACCGTGCAGCGGCTACAAGAACTTTTCTCTCATAATGAGCATTTAGTGCCTCTACTATTTGTTCAAAGTCTACATCACGAGGAAATGCTTGCGGGAATAGTTTCTGCAGTAATACGAAGGTTTTGGGGCCCACCACGGACAATAAAAGATGCTTAACAGTCTGACCTGTAAGTTGATGAGCCGCGACGAGTTCTTGAAACTGTGCGAAATAGTCGCTCCATTCTTCCTCACGTTCGTTGTACTGGCGAAACGTAGGAAGCGTTGCGGCGGCAGGTGTGGGCTGCTGAAGCGGCGGCTGTTGTTGTTGGTTAGTTGCTTGCGCTGTGAGCTCGGCCACAGCCTGCAGGAGTTGTGTGATTTGCGCCGTCTGTAACTGAATAATTTCCATAAGTTTGGGTTCGGGGTAGTGGTCATGCTGACCGATTAGGCGCCGCGTATACAAGTAACTTATAACAAAACACAAATGCAATATGAAAGAGGACGCTCTGCAACAAACAAGTCCACAAAACACGTAACTGAAAACGTTCCCCCAAAAATCTTATAATAAGGGTGGTTAGGCGGGAGCAATTTCTGTATGCTCCGACTGCTGCTGTCTGGCTGCTGCAAGCGGGCTGGTCCACGGTTCTTCTATCACTCCTCGTCGCCACTTTTGTGTCCCTGCCTCGTCGCCGCTTTTGTGTCTCCTGCCTCGTCGCCGCTTTTGTGTCTCGTTTCCGTCGTAGGTGTCGGTGGCCGAGTGGAATGAGACCGACACAGGAATAAAGATAGCACGCTGGTGCAGGTACGGAGGGGAGCAGCCAGAAACTAGAAACACTAGAGTAAATTAGAACGAGATATATATTGCACAGAATTTATACAATACTTAACTTTTAGATAGTTCAATATGGCAGAATGCTGATACATAGTTGAGCTAGAGGCCTGCCTAGTGCCTTTACGATAGCCAAGTCTTCGCTGGTGCCTATCTGATTCCGAAGTGTTGACTGGTTCCTTTCTCAGACCCAAGTGAACGATGTCGTTCAGTGTTGGCCACGAGCGGAGTTGTAGCAGAGGGCGCTCGTGGCTGTCGTCGTAAGAACGCCGCGCCGTGCGTGCATGGCGGCGCGTGGCGAAAGTAGGTGGCGCGCACTTTGGACTTGTGCGACACCACACTTTCGACCAACTTTGTTCTTCGTTTTATGGGAGTGAAAGCTGGGTGGATACAGGTTACTTTGTTAGTAAGTTTGACGTTACAGATATGAAAGTAGCAAGAATGAATGCAGTTACTAATAGATGGACACAATGGCAAGAAGATGTCCATAATGAGGAAATCAGATAAAATCTGGGAAGGAACACCATAGATGAAGCAGTTAGAGCCAACAGGTTGAGTTGATGGGGTCATGTTACAAGTGTGCGAGAAGAAAGGTTACGTAAGAGAGCCGTGGATTTGACTGTAGAGGATAAGAGAAATAGAGGTTGGACAAGGAAAAAGTACTTCAATTTATTCAAGAATGGTTTTGATGTAACAGGCTTCACTTAAAAGAGGCGTAAGTCTTAGCACTGAATAGGGAATCGTGGAGGAATTCTGTAAGCGAAATTACATCTACATCTACATGGATACTCTGCAAGTCACATTGAAGTGCATGGCAGAGAGTTGATCCAACCACTTTTATGATATTTCTCTACAGCGGGAATAAGGAAAACCTAAATCTTTCTGTTTTTTTATTTCTCTTATTCTGTTATAATGATCATGTCTCCCTATGTATGTGAGTGCTAACAAAACTACGTTCGCATTCTGAAAAGAAATTTGGTGAAAGAAATTTCGCAAGTAGGTCTCTACGCAACAACTAACGCCTTTCTTTTAATGATTTTCACCCCGACTCATGCACCAATTCCGTGACACTCTCTCCCCTATATCGCGATAATACAAAACGAGCTGACCTTCTCCGACTTTTCTCTAAATCGTCCGTCAGTCCCACCTAGTATGGATCTCACAATGCACAGCAATACTCCAAAATAAGACGCACAAGTGTAGTGTAGCCAGTTTCTTTAGTAGAACTGTTGCATCTTCTAAGTGTTGGTTCGCCTTCCCTATAATATTTTCTATGTGTTCTTTCCAATTTAAGTTATTCGTAAATGTTACTCCTAGGTATTTAGTAGAATTTAGTAGTATTTAGTAGAATTTACGACTTATTTATCGTGTATCTCAGGTTTAAAGGATCATATGGATAACTTCACATTTATTATTATTAAGGATCAATTGAGAATTTTTGCACCATGCTGATATCGTATCTCAATCATTTTGCAGCTGCTTTTGATCTTTTGGCGACTTTACTAATCGATAAATGACAGCATCGTTCGCGAAGAGTCTAAGGTAGCTACTCAGATTTTCTCCTAAAACGTTTATAAAAATAAGGAACAGTAGGGGCCCTATAACACTTCCCTGGGGAACACCAGATATCACTTCTGATCTACTCGATGACTTACCATCACGAATCCAAACGCGCGAACTGTGGCGATATTCCACAATCACGCAATATGATTAGAAGAAGCTTGTGAGGTACAGTGTCAAAAGCCTTCCGGAAATCTAGAAATGCGGTATCTATTTGACATCATGTGAGTAAAGACCTAGCTGTGTTTCACAAGAAATATACTTTCTGAAACCGTGTTGCCTATGGGTCAATACGTCGTTCTCTTCGAGGTAGTTCATAATATTTGAGGAAAGAAAATTCAACTGCAAACTAACGTCAATGATATAGGCCTGTAATTTTGCGAATCACTCCTATTGCCTTTCTTGAATATTGGAGTGACCTTTGCAACCTTCGACGTTTTGGGTACGCAACGTTCGCTAAGCGAGCAGTTGTATATGATAGGTATGGGGCTATTGCATCAGCATACTCTGAAATGAATCTTATTGGTATACATTCGGGACCGGGATACTTGATTTAAGTTGTTTTTTAATAGTCCAGAGATACTTACTGGTAAATTACGCATGGTGTAATCTGTTCTTGATAGGAATTCTAGAGTATTTGCTTCGTCTTCTCTACTGAAGGAATTTCGAAAAGCTGTGTTAAGCAATTCTCCTTTAGTAGAACTTTCATTAGTGAAGGTATTGTTTGTGTTTTGCCGCTAGTATACTCTCAGTGGTCTCTGTTTCCGCATGAAGCTCTACTACTATTTTATAAAACCGCTATCCGGAGACCGTCTAGCGTGTCACCTGAAAAACCGCTCAGTGCACGCCACATAGCCCCCGCTAACGGTGTAGCAGCGTCCTGTGTGTAGTGCACGCTTGACCTGTTTAGCGGAAACCGATATTCCACCACGCCGAGGCGTAAGTCGAGGAATCTGCAGCCCTTCCGGACGCAGAAACGTCTCGGCCTCTGCCTCTAACCTTTCCCCTCGGCTCCACATCAAGGTTCTGTAGATGTGTAATTCCATATTCCTGGCCGCGGTGGAGTAGCCGAGCGGTCTAAAGCGTCTCGCTGCGGAGCGCGCGGTTGCTCGCCGTGGAGGTTCGAGTCCTCCCTGGGGCATGGGTGTTAGTGTTGTCCTTAGGTTAGTTTAGCTTAGTTTAAGTAGTTTGTAAGCTACGGTCTGATGACCACGCAGTTTGGTCCGATAGAATTACAAACATTTGAACATTTTCCTGGAAGGCCTCCATCTAACGTAGGGATACGTTTGTGGCTAAGCTACCGACGTTATCGATTCTAAATACACCTGAATCACAACGTTCATATCTTCCTTGTCGCACGATATCGGTTACAGTGCATGGCGGTGCTGCACCGGAGGAGAAACATAAGCCAATAGATCTTGTGATTTAATCGCCGAATTGAAAAAGAGAAACAGTTACTGCAGCACTCTACCTATAGTTGGGTCATATACACTACCAAAACAATTAGGGGATCAGTTGAGAGCCGCGGTGGACTGGCCTAGCGCTCTAAAGCTGTCGGCACACGGAGCGTGTGTCTGAACGTGTGTGGTCAACGTGCCGCCGTGCTGAACGCTCGGAGACGGCGGAACTTGAGCATACGAGACGTGTGCCTCAACCAGCTACACGCGACCGCAGCGCGCTCCAGTGACAGTTGTCGGCGGCAACTGGTCCTGGAATCACACTGTTTACGAAATCAGAAGAGTGGAATTCCTGCTTTACCTCTATCAAAGGGCTTATTTTCTTGCTTGTGCGCTTGTTCGTTATGTTCTGTGATACAGGCCTAAATAAGTAATAACAAAATACCTGTGAACATAAGACTCTCATAAAAGTTTATGTCAATAAGTGCAGCAAATTAATTTGTATTTCAAAAAAGGCCAGCCTCTGCAACAGTCCGTTGTGTTGTGATAGATGTATTTAATGGCTGAAGTTGCTTCCTGCTCTGTAGTAAGAGCACCGTTAAAAAGTGGCTTCGTGGCTTATGTTGTTGATCGTATTGTTACCAGTTTAGTAGATTACAGTTCCAGTACTGACAGTAATTCTTCGGATTCGGATGTGGGAGCTACGAGATAGCATTACCACATGTAAGTTTTCAAAAGAAAGTAACCTTGCTAATTCATACAAAATTTTCCAAAAGTGTTATAAATCCAATTTGAAATTATTATAAACCGAAGTGTCTTGCATTGTTGCTTACGTAGTGACTCTAGCTGGCCGCCCCGTGCAGGATGTATTTCACGCAAATTGCTTAGCCAGTCATTTCATTTCCTTTGAAATCGTAACTTGAGCTCTGTTCGGCGGTGACATAAGAAAGAGCAACGTCTCGGAAAAAATATCTCACTGCTGAAAGAAATGTTAAATACTAAAGATTTTATGATGGAGAGTGTTCAAAGTGTTGTTTTAGCACTTTACAAATTGAAGCAGACGTATAATTAATAAAGAAAGAACATTTCCCCATTTTGCTAAAAACTCGCCGGACCACTTTTATGTTCCAAAAAATAAGACATGTCCGGATGCAAGAGCACGTCTGGGAACCCTATTAAGAGATTGCTAGATGAAAGTGGCTTCAATAATTATACGGTGAAATCACTACACATAACTCATGCAGAAAAATTAACCCGTTCAGTAATTCTGATTACTTTATTTCATTATGACATTTTAGCTAAGAACGAGAGCAAATTACATTTTCTGTCTGGCCCCTAAAAATGCTTGTTCCCAGAGTTTTGCTGTATATTACTTCATTCCGTTAAAAAAGACATTTGGAACTACGTTATTCCTGTGCTTGTCCCTTTCTATGTTTTCAATGCAACCATTCACGCTACTGCCCTGCCAGTACTGTCGAAGTTAAAATAATGTACCGGTAAGGCTGTTCATCACTGTTATCGTATTCCCGTTATTATACTTGACTGCACTCGAGACAGCTTGGCTTCGTTCGACGTGAAACGAAACTCAATGAGATTCAAAGTTGTAAACTGTAGTGGTTATCGGTCCCTAAACTTACAAACTACTTAAAATAACTTATCCTAAGAACAACACACAAACATACACACACCCATGCCAGATGGAGGACTCAAACCTCCGACGGCGAATGGCCAAGTACACCGCAGCAAGGCGCCTTAGCGCACACGGCTGAGATTTCAGCAGACGCGGAAGAATACATAGTGTAATACTAATGTTTACATCAGATTTATTCTTAAATTAGCGCTTAACGGCTAGGTTGTCAGCACGTACTTCGAGGAGAGCGATTTGATTTATTACTGTAAGTTATGTGCGTGTCTTCGCATGATCGCAACTCAGAAGAATTACATTACACTAGTTGTCGATAAAATTTAAGTTTCCACTAGCCTTCGGAAGTACATCCGTGTAGAAAATAGTTTTTCTTTTTGGCAAAATGCTTAATATCAATTCATAAATATCAAAGTAATTGGGGTGAACATGTTTCAATACTTTGTACTTTAATTATCAGACAAAATGGTACGTGAAGTGATACTCAAGATACAAAGGATTTTGCGATATTAAAGGCCAGAAGATGTTGAACTAATGGGAAAAGTTGAACATTTGAGCCGATACGGGATTCGAATCCAGGTCCGCCTGGTTTCCAGGCAGTTGCGGTGAACACTAAACCGCAAGCACACGTTGATCACCGGTACTGCAAGATCTACCCTAGCCTCCTATCGGATTTTCAACTTACTCACCATATACGCTACTGACGTATTGCCCATTTAGACTTATTGCCCGAGACATTTCGTCGATTCCTGCTCGAGTTCGGACGTGATCTGCATCCAGACCGAAGAAAGGATAATTGAGCTCCTTAGCCTTAATTTTATGTGCACGCAGTTAAGAGATTGCCAGCCGAGAATTAGTAATACTTCCAGTGGCTTAAGTATTCAACTACATGGTGAAATACCTACGATACGCTTTTATGTCAGATTAGATTAGATTAGTAATTGTTCCATAGATCATGAATACGACACTTCGTAATGATGTGGAACGTGTCAGGTTAATGAAAGGTGTTTTTACAAATTATTACTTTGTACTAAATATTACATGACACACTATTTTTTTATATTTTTTTTCTTATAATTTTTCTCAGATTTACAAATTTATATCTAAAAATTCATCTATAGTGTAGAAGGAGTTGCCATTCAGAAATTCTTTTAATTTATTTTTAAATGCTAGTTGGCTATCTGGCAGGCTTTTGATGCTGTTTGGTAGGTGAACAAAGACTTTTGTGGCAGCATAATTCACCTCTTTCTGTGCCAAAGCTAGATTTAACCTTGAATAGTGGAGGTCATTGTTTCTCCTAGTGTTGTAGTTAATGTACACTGCTATTTCTTTTGAATTCGGTGGGATTGGTAATAACAAATTTCATAAGTGAATATAGCCTATATACTGTGAAACTACTGTGAAGATCTCTAGCTCTTTAAATAAGTATCTGCAGGATGATCTTGAATGGGCTCCATCAATTATTCTGATTACACGCTTTTGTACAATGAATACTTTTTTACTCAGTGATGAATTACCCCAGAAATTGATGCCATACGAAAGCAGAGAATGAAAATAGGCATAGTAAGCTAATTTACTGAGATGTATATCACCAAAATTTGCTATTACCCTAATAGCATAAATAGCTTAACTCAAACGTTTCAGCAGATCTTCAATGTGTTTTTTCCAGTTCAACCTCTCATCAATGCATACACCTAAAAATTATGAGTATTCTACCTTTGCTACAAATTTCTGATCAAAGTCTATATTTATTAATGGTGTTATTCCATTTACTGTATGTACTGTGTTTTATCAAAATTTAATGATAGTCCATTTGCTGAGAACCACTTAATGATTTTCTGAAAGAAGTCGTTTACAATTTCTTCAGTTAGTTTTTGTCTGTCAGGTGTAATAACTATACTTGTATCATTAGCAAAAAGAACCAGCTCTGCATCTTCATGGATATAGAATGGCAAGTCATTAGTATATATTAAGAAAAGTAAAGGGCCCAAGACCGAACCTTGTGGCACCCCATTTTTTATTTTTCCCCCTGTTTGAGGAATCAGCTGTTTTTTGCATATTAACTGAATTACTTATGTTAAATTTCTGCACTCTTCCTGTTAGGTATGGTTTAAATCATTTGTACACTGTCCCATTCCTACCACAATACTTTATCTAGAAGAATTCCATGAGTTACACAATCAAAAGCCTTGGAGAGATCACAAAAAATCCCAACGGCTGATGTCCAGTTATTCAGAGCTTTTAATATTTCATTAGTGAAAGTATATATGGCATTTTCTGTTGAAAAGCCTTTCTGAAAACCAAACTGACATTTTGTTAGAACTTTATTTTACCTATGTGTGAAACTACTCTTGAATAAATTACTTTTTCAAGAATTTGGATAAGGCTGTTAGAAGTGAGATTGGGCGGTAGTTGTCGACATCAGACGTATCCCCTTTTTTGTGTACGGTAGTGGTTTAACAATAGCATATTTCAGTCTGTCAGGAAAAACACCCTGCTTCAGAGAACTATTACATATGTGACTAAGAATCGTACTTATTTCTTGAGAACAAGCTTTTATTACCCTGCTGGAAACACCATAGCTCATTCTGAAAAACTTGTCCATGTTTGCAATATTTATCGTTATTGTTTTTAATTATAATAATATGTTAGCTATTAACGACATCATATTACATTTTCGTCTGGTTCCTACAGACCTGGTGTTTCTCCACTTATACAGGGCTTATATATGAACAGCCGGATAACGAAAAATAACATGGGCTCTTGAGAGATTACATTATGAACACCTGCTTCTGATTTTAGCATACTTGAAGACGTTTTAAGAAATAGTTCCAGACAGAGAAATTTATTTGGAGTCATCTGGACAGGATGTCGACGCCACGCAAACGATCTCTGAGGATCTACAGTATGCGTTCCAGTACACTAAAATTTTCCAGAGGAAAAGTTTGGCTACGGAGCACTCGAGAGAACAAACAAAACCACGAGTTGGTAGCGTGGCTAAGAAAACTTTTATTGTAGTTTCTTTTACCGATACTGCAGAACAGAACGATTCTGTGTGTAAATGCGATCGAGGTACTTCCGGAAGAGAAAAGGGTAGCGGTCCTGTGATATTGCACATGGTCTGGTGTGATGCGCCCACATCTTTCGAAAATTTTTAAGTAACCTCACATCTTATTTATTGAAAAATAATGAAAACTTTCGTACAACTAAATGAATTGTTAAAAATACCCTGTGCTCATCTCCAATATTATGTAGAAGTTTGAGAAGAGAAAGCATCAGTTACGAAAGAAAATTGCTTGGAGAGATTTTGTGTTCATTAGTAAATCCCGTCACGCAGGGACCCTAAAACTGCTGAATTGGATGCCAAAATGTTGTCGCAACACTGTCAGAACAGTCGTGGATATCTAGTGTGGCCGATATAAGAGTGATCAAGAGTGAACAGTTTGTCATTGCTGTAGAAATGTTGGTTTAATTAACGGTTTAATACAAAGATCTGAACCACAACCTTGGCGTGAATAGGAACATTATCCAACGAGTTTTATTAAGAGGTGAACATAATGAAATAATGTGCTGTAATCAATGCTTGTATACAGTAACAGTTCTTGTATACAGTAACGGTGTCGAACACAAATAGAATATAATAAGTTATAACTGAAAAGAAATAACTGCACGACTATTACTTCTTTTAATCATTCAATCACAAATGAACATCTTAAAAGGTCGACACACTGACGCATAACTCACCATCATATTAGCTAACAGCAGATTAAACGCTTATCTTACTGAATATTTCTTCAAAGTAGAAGCTGTCTCAAGATAGTCGCAGATATTTCAGAGATATCGATTAAAGTTTTCATTTAAAACACTCTTACACTAACATTTCATTTCTTTGCTATTACATCAAATAAACATTAAAAAATTCTGACGCTAAATAGTCATTTTAAAATTAAGGTTTAAAGGGATAGAAACAGTAGAAACACAGGAAAAGTCACGTTCTCCTTGGGTCCTCATGCTACAATTGTACGACGATATACATAGTTATGACGAAAAAATATTTCAAGCTGTTATTGTGAGGTATTTATCTGAAATAAGTTGATAAGTTGCTTACTATCAAAAATATGCAATACATAAATCAGAAGGGGCCATATTAATGATGTAGCCATTCGAAGTTTGCATTAATAAAAGAGTAATGAGAAAAAGAGATTGGAGTATCAGTGCTGAAAGTTTCCTGTAAAATTGTTTAATAACTATAATTCGAAACTGTGCATACCGTGTTTTTGTTGGGAAGAACCGATAAGCAAATGTTACGATCGCACTTAGAAAATGAATGGGCATCGTTTAATTCCGGGACTATGGATGTAGAGAAATTGTGGACTAAATTTAAGTGCATTGTTAATAAAGGGTTAGAGAAATATGTGCCAGTAAAGACGATTAAGGATGGAAAATATCCACCCTGTTATAATAATAATGTCAGAAAGCTGCTGAGAAAGCAAAGCCTGTTGCACTCTCGATTCAAAAAAGAACACGCAAATGATGACAGGCAAAAGTTAGTAGAGATTCGTGCGTCTATAAAAAGATCGATGCGCGAAGCATACAATAATTATCACAGCCATATCGTAGCAAAAGATCTTTCCAAGAACCCGAAAAAATTCTGGTCCAATGTAAAATCGATAAGTGGGTCAAAGCCCACTGTCCAGTCACTCGTTGATCATTCCGGGGCAGTAACAGAAGAAAGCAAACGGAAAGCTGAAGTTCTAAATTTAATCTTTAAGAAATCTTTCACGCAGGAGGACCGCACAAATGTACCACCATTTGATCAAAGTACTAATTCTGAAGTGGGTGACATAGCAATAGGTATTTCCGGTGTAGAGAAGCAGCTGAGAGAGCTAAATACGAAAAAGTCTGCTGGTCCGGATGGAATACCAGTTCGGTTTTACAAAGACTATTCTGCGGCGTTGGCCCCCTACTTAGCTTGCATTTATAGCGAATCTTTAATTCAGCGCAAAGTTCCTAGTGACTGGAAAAAAGCGCAGGTGACTCCCGTGTATAAGAAAGGAAAGAGAACTGACCCATACAATTACAGGCCAATATCGTTGACATCGGTTTCATGTAGAATTTTGGAGCATATTCTCAGTTCGAATATAGTAAATTTCCTTGAAACGGAAAAGCTTCTTTCCATGAATCAGCACGGGTTTAGGAAACATCGTTCATGTGAAACTCAGCTTGCCCTTTTCTCACATGACATCTTGCGAGCCATGGACGAAGGGCAACAGGCGGATTGTGTTTTTCTCGACTTCAAAAAGGCGTTCGACGCGGTGCCACACTGCAGACTGCTAACGAAGATACGAGCTTATGGAATAGGTTCACAGATTTGTGACTGGCTGGAACACTTCCAAAGTAATAGAACGCAGTACGTTGTTCTCGACGGCGAGTGTTCATCAGAGACGAGTGTATCGTCGGGCGTGCCCCAGGGGAGTGTGATAGGACCGCTATTATTTTTTATCTATATAAATGATCTGATGGCTGTTTGCTGATGATGCTGTGGTGTATGGGTGGGTGTCGTCTGTAACTGACTGTAATAGCATACAGGATGACTTAGACAAAATTTCTAGTTGGTGCGAAGATTGGCAGCTAGCTCTCAATCTGGAAAAATGTAAGGCGATGCGCATGAGTAGAAAAAACAATCCCATAATGTTGGAATACAGCATTAGTAGTGAGCTTCTTGATGCTGTCGCGTCGTTCAAATATCTAGGCGTAACATTGCAGAGCGATATGAAATGGAACGAGCATGTAAGGACAATTGTGAGTAAGGCGGACAGCCGACTTCGGTTTATTGGGAGAATTTTGGGAAGATGAACTTCACCTATAAAGGAGACCGCGTATAAAACGCTTGTACGACCACGTCTTGAGTATTGCTGAAGTGTTTGGGACCCGCAGCAGATCAGTTTAAAGGAAGACATAGAGGCGGTTCAGAGACGAGCAGCTAGATTTGTTACCGGTAGGTTCGACCAATGCGCGAGTGTCACGGAAATGCTCCGGCAACTCAATTGGGGATCGCTTGAAGAAAGAAGACGTTCTTTTCGTGAATTTCTGTTAAGTAAATTTAGAGGGCCGGATTTTGAAGCTGAGTGTAGTACGATCTTGCTGCCGCCTACTTACATTTCGTGTAAAGATCACAAAGACAAGAAATTAGGGCTCGTACGCAGGCATATAGGCATTCTTTTTTTTTCCTCGTTCAATTTGGGAGTGGAAAAGGAAAGGAAATGCCTAGTAGTGGTACAGTGTACGCTCCGCCACGCACCTTACGGTGAATTGCGGAGTATGTATGTAGATGTAGATACCGCAGCTGGCAGGTAGCAGCGAACTGGGTGATCACTCACATAGCCTCTCTTCATAAGGATTAAATAAAGGGTGGAGCCGAATGGTCCCTTTTGTACTCCGACTGCGAGGAGCCATACACCCGATCTCCGTTAACGAAGTTAATCAAGTACCACGGCCAGAAAGTTTGCAGGAGCGAATAGAGCATTGAAAGGAAGTGAGAAATTCACGAGTTTCCACATAGCAGAGAAAAGAGCGACTTCTCCGTCCTGAGCACTACATAGTGGGGCCAGCGGCCGATGTAGCATCCCTGCAAACTGAAATACATGGACCGTTTTTGGTGGAGACGGTCACGCATGAACGTAGCTTCGTGCAGTGTCACTCACGAGATCAGTATCAGTTTTTTAAGACAGAATTAACACGAAGTCCTGAGAATATTCAGAAAATTTAACGGAAAGAGATTCCAGTAATGACAATACACGAACTACTAAGGTAATTCAATCATAATTACGTATTACTCTATGCCTAACCTCATACCTGTAATCCAGATGTTCTACGGACCCACGTTTCATATGTTTTTAACGATCAGCGTTAAAAAATGCTGAATGTAATAAACAACTTATAATATGAAAACCATAGGTGTTTATTAAATACTCCTTACAGTGTGTAGCATATTACTTAACGAAGAGAGCAGATAGCGCTGTTCCAAGTTCAGATGGCATCGTATGTTTTCAGATAAAAATGTTCCTGACTCGGTTAATTTAGAAGAACGTCTTTCACAACCATACATCTTAAAACACTGCTTTGTTTCTAATCATACAATCAGGGGCGCGCCCACCATGTGTGCAACGTGTGAGTCGCGGCACAAGTCTCGATCAGCGGCATGGGTAGCGTCGCGGTGCGTCCGTAGCAGTGTTAGGTTGGCAATGCAGTACATTTCGAGTAGCCAATGGCGTGTACGATAATTCAATAACTGACTGGACAAGGGTACATCGACGAATATTATTTTTACAAATATGACATGATTTTAAGGGTTGTGGTTAGGCAGGAACCTAAGAGTACAGTTTAAATTGTTGTGAGCGAATTTTATGATTTTTACAAATATGTCATGATATTAAAGGAAGTGGTTAGGCAGGAACCGAAGAGTACAGATTAAATTGTTGCAAGCGTTTTACCAAATTATGGACATTTAAAAAATTATTCTAATTTGTATCATTTGAGAGACAGACACTCACGTATTTCGATTTACATAACAACAAAGTGTTACATCTGAACAAGTGCATCTGGAGAAACGTAGTTTTGAAGTGTGCGATCTTCTACATTCGAACGCTGTGATTCATTTCGAAAATAAAATCATTGAAACGTGATGTTAACACGTTCATTTTCACATCTTGTAAACATTGTGTGCCGCCATTCATCCCAGCATCCACAGCGACTGTTGCCAACACTGCCGCTTCACGTCACGTGAGTACATTGGGCCATGCCGCTGATCCAGACTTTCACCGTCAGTCGCACGCAGGTCGTCGAATATGCAGGACTGCCGCTAGGAGCCTCCTGCTGTGGCTATGAAAAAATTTTGAAATCGTTTAATGAAATGTAAAATTTGGAAATGGCATGCATGTAATATTAAGCTGAGAAAAATGTAATATTGCAATATACACTTATAGTTGGTGCAATATGGACAGATGGGTCCATGTTTTGGCAAAATGTAAGATAAAATGACGTAATCGTATTGTTATCTGCCATAACATATCATAAGCAATGAAATGTATAATGTTGCCTTACTCGTTAAACTATTACCCACGTGTTTACATGCATTTGTCGCTAAATATTTATGTAATGTGCTTACTCGAGGTTTAAGTTCAGGGAGGAACAGGAAATTTGTTATATTACTGCTAAATAGCTACAGCTTGAAGAAGTCTGTAACAATTGTCGTTTCACAAATTTTGGTATTATATTATTGATCATGAGATCAATATTCTCATTTGGATGCTTAGGGTGTGGTTAGATTTCATATTGTGCCATATCAGGAAATTCGAATATTGAAGGTATAGATTGCAAAGAGCGGTCTTATACCGTTATTGTCCCTTGGACAAAAGAAAAAAATATAGTTACGTTTCTTTTCCAACTTCATTACACTAATAATTCTATTGTGCGAGCCAAGTTGTTCCATGTAAAATTCCTACATTTTAAGTGCGGTATAGAGAAAATGGCAACTACAAAACGTAATTTCTACAGAAAGAATAATAAATTATCATACCGAGATGAGAAAGTAAAATGAAATTCTACCTATGACTGTTCTAGCGACATTATCATGACTACAGTTCTTAACAAAGTATATCAGAAAAAAAATATTAATTATTTTTTGTTCGCTGAAGACATAATAGAATTTATATCTGATAATACGAACAGTCGAGACACAAAGGTCGAGGCAGTTTGTCTGTCTTGAGTCGGCTGCCTGGAATTCGTGACTTATTTACAGCCGGCCGCGGTGGCCGAGCGGTCTGCGGTACGCCAGTCACGGTCTGCACGGCCACTACGGTCGGGAGTTCGAATTCCCCTCGGGCATGGACATTTGTGCCGTCCTTAGTATTAGCTAGTTCATAAGTAGTTTGTAAGTTTAGGGACTGATGACCCTGTAGTTAAGTCCCATAAGCTCTACAAAAATTTGAACTGATTTACATACATCATTTAAAAAAATCTTTCACACACACACGTTTATCCAAACATGGATATAACTTTATTCCATGTCTTCATAATGAGATTGAACCTCTACTCGAGGAAATTCTTCTTAGAGCTCGTAAAAAGTTTCAACGTAATAAACCTATTCTGTTAATCGAGAATTACACACCAAATCTGTAAATTCCGTCTGCCAATGAAAGGGAGCATTTTTAATTTATACAGAAAACGGTGCTAAAGATGCCTTGCCAATATCCTGAAAAAGATTCGAAAACAGTTCCTGTACTAATTCCAAAACTAAAATTAATTTTACAAAATTATTTTTTTAATGCCAGAGATTTTAGAGAAAACGGCGCTGGCAGTTGGAAAGGTATCGCACAGCATCATGAAATGTCCCACCGAAGCGAGTACTCCCGAGAAGCTCAGAACAAAGTCGAACCGATCCGAGCTTCAACTGGCTCGTCCAGCCTTAGCCTCCAATAATATAAAAGCCTTGTCGCTAGAAGTAAACGTACGTCGCCGCTCTAGTTGAAAGAGCTGCCGCTATAGGCGCCACAAAACAACCTCACGCCCGCGAAACTTGACTGAAGTGCCTCCTGCTGCAATACATTGTAATGCCCATGCGCAACCTAAAATAGTGTAACTTACTGTTTTTACGTGAGAATATACAACCTCTTAAGTGTTTTGTGGAAAATGGCATATTCTTGTGCACCATTTTGCAATCAGAGCTCCCGAAATAAAGCTACTGGAATTAGTTGTCCCGAATTTCCGATCAATGAATCTACGAGACAATTATGAATAAAATCAATAAGTAGACGTAGTATGAGTATTTCCTAGAGATCAGTGATACATTTTATTGTTGCCTAAATAATTTTTATCTCGTACGTAAGCGATACAAAGGATAAATTATGGCAGCCCAATGAGCATTCTGTGATATCCAGTAACCATTTTCTTACCACTGACTATAAATCCTGCCTGAAGATAAAGAAATTGTTCAAATGTTTGTTAAGCTTATGGGACTTAACTGCGAGGTCATCAGTCCCTAAACTTACAAATTACTTATAAACTATCTTATACTAAAGACAGCACAAACATCCATGCCCGAGGAGGGATTCGAACCCGATGGGGAGCGGCCTTGCACATCGGAGTAAAGAAATTGAATCCTAATGCAGTTCCTAGTGTTTTCGAAATGTATCTGTCAAGCAAACTAATTAAGCTGAAATAATCGAGAAGAGAAATTGAAAGATCCGAGACAAACTCTGTGAAACGGAAGGACGGTAAAATTGCTACAGACAAGGGGAATATAAGCAAAGGAGTCTTCCAAGAAAGCCATATTTCACAGCCTCATAATAAAGATACGTGTCGTCGAAGAAAATATACGAGGACTGTATCAACAAGTCCAGCAGTGTACAATCTCCGTCACGAATTATGGCCTTAATTAAAGGAAAAGACCGAGGTAGTGTTCCATACCCGAAAAGTACATTCATCATGTTCCCGGCTAGACTAGAAAATGTGAATAACGAGCCACTGGAATCAGTCAAAGAAAAGCCAAAAGTACCGTTCACACTGTTAAATATGCTACTACCCCATATTAGTCGTAACCCCGCGTTACAGTGCAGAGCTCCTAAGCACATTAATATTGCAAACATTTCTACGACCCTACTCAACGAAATTCATGAACAATATGACAGTCCAGGTACGCAGGGAATATTTTGCGAAAGTAAAAGAAAATTTAGAAGTAAAAGCTCTCTAGGAAAACCCGTAAAACAATGTCAATAAATTGGGCCTAAATATCAGTGTACATGGTAATGACAAGAAATAATTGATGTTATAATTGTTAAAAAGAGACAGTAACATGAACTTCAATAATTGTTTTCGACATCAGTGGTCAAAATTAACCGCTGTGATATGCGGACATATTTTACGTCTTACTTCCTACTAGCTTAAACCCGCGGCTCCGCTCGCGTGATACACCTATAACTTTCCATCCCAACATACTCCACTCTTTTATCATTCTAAACCCTCAAGCAACAATGCCACCAATAAAACCATTTTCAAAGAGAAAATATAATTTTCGAAGAGTAATTATTGTTTCGCATTTCGCGTTAAATTCTTCAAATTACTAAATATCTATCACATCGCTATAAAACCGTGCCTAAAGCCTTCCCCAGGTACTGTACAAATTTTTAGCTCTTTATGTCTTGTGGTTCAGACGTGATAAACGTACACCGAACAGACATTCACATTTATAGATATATATTTGGCTTCCATAAGAATCTACACGGAATGAGGTTGGCGTGTGGCGCCACCAGCGGAAGACGTTTGAACTACAGCGGTGACACTGCTCATCGGAGGTACGCTCCTAGTGAGTAAGCTTTGTATTATTTGGAGGCTAACGTCCAGCTGACTCGCAGAACTGGAAACCACAGTTCCCATCAGCGAAAGCAGCCACAGGAATAGGAACGTATTGCTGTGTTTAGGATTGTACTTGCGGTGAAGGCTGCGAAGGAGACGTCTCCGGCAAAGACTTGCTTCGGTGCGGTTCCGCAAGAGTCTCCCCCGAAGCAGTAGAAATACCAGAAACTGCACCTCGCCCAGGGCTTTGCGGCTCTACATTGCTTGTGGGTGTAACAGACAAACAGCTCAGTGGAAGTCTGTACGGGAGACGGCACGGTTAAATCTTCAGCATGCTGAGTGCGGCGACGCTTACTGTGAATTGCTTGTGCCGTCGTGCTAGCAGCGGCAGCAGAAACGGGGTCAGACTTTGCTGGCAACGGCGGAAAATCACGCGCGGTGCTAGTGGGAGCTCTAGTCTGATCAAAACCGACGAGGAAAGAGGTAGCCTCGAGTCTGTTACTGTGCAAAAGGAAGCGGGTGTACAAGATTAGTAAACGTCAAATTAAAGCGCTGTTCAGAAGATGACAGTTAAGAAAAAACACCTCTATGCGGGCAGTTGGTTCAAAGAGTGCCACTTTCGTTGCACAGAAACATGTACCCTCTTTCTCCACTGTACGTAATTTGAATACGATAGCCGCAAACCCATAAATGTGACGGAATGCTCTTTTTTATGTCCATTTGCACGGAACGTGTTCCACTATGAAACTGGAGCCTGACTCCATGAGGGTTCCCACCAAATTAGTCCAGAAAAATTAGGAAAATGAGGGGAAAAATTTATAAAGTTTTGAAACTTCGTGAAAATATTCGTAGGGGATGTAGAAGGCAAAACAGAAAAGTTCCCTCCCCTGCCGGAGGTTCGTCCCCCTCCCCCACCCCATAATGTAATTTATTTTAAAAAAGTATAAAAAATAATTTAACGTGAAATCAGACCCCTATGCCATCAATGTTAAATTCTTTCAACTTTTAACCCGTTATTTCTAAAAGTATTGAAGATATCACCACCAAATTTTTACCATTTGATTATATGAATGTATTCAGTTGACTGATCTAGAATGGAAAAAGTGCACATATTGGAAATTGAGATAATTTTTTTTAATATTCCTGTTTATTTGAACAAATTATTGTGTTTTATACAACTCAGCATCAATCATATAACTCTCAGAACACTGATTATAGACCCATATAATCACCTCCTCCATATAAACAATCTTTTAATCGGTCCATGGCTTCCAATGTAGTTGCCGTAGTCTTCCCTATATTTATTCCCAGCTGATCCCACAAGTTCTATAGTACCTATTTCCTTTGTTTTGGCGTCTTTTGAAGATGCCTTTTGGTTTTGTCAGTTTAATAAGAGCAACAACACACAACAGTTTTACTACAAGCACAGCAAACTACAAAACATGTAAACATTTCTTTGTTTTCAAAGATATACAAGCATATGGGCAAAGAAAATTAAATAATCAGTGCAGCCAACACATGGTAAACAATCCCAAAGATAAAGAAGAAAACCCACAGCCTTCTAAAGCATGTAGTTTATGAGATGTGAATACAAATGTGAGAAGACGAAAAGATCAATGTTGACATCGCGATGTGTCAAGTAAAAGTTAAAAAAACATTAAAAATACATTCAAACGGAAGTTTTTCAAAAATTATACACCAACATGTCCAGGAAAGTCCAAAAATTTAGGTAAAGGTAAAGCAGTCAACAATCCGAAGATTGGTTTGAACACCACGGTGCTTTACTAGGCTTGGTCCTGTTTGGAGGTGGTATGCCATTGCCTTCCTCCGACCTTCGAACTGACTTACTCAGCCAGTTATAGGGAACCTACAGTTTAACGTGGGTTCCGAACCACGGTGCTACTCGGTATTTTTCACATGAGCAATACTGCCAGAGGTGAAAGAAGTGGAAAGTGACAGATAAAAATCCTAGGACCTGGCGGAGTTCGAACCCGGGGGCTTTGGATTTGTAGTCTGCCACTCTACCACTGTGCAACCGAGGCGACCAAATATTTATATAGCGGAAAAAACGAAAAAAAAATTTTTTCGAAATTTGGGTCTGATCTCACCTTAAAACTTGTAATTTTGAAACTTCGGGAAAACACTCCTACGGGATGTAGAAGTAAAAAACAGGAAGATTCCCTCCTCTATCGGGGGTGTTTCCCCCTCCCCCACTCCTTAATGTAATTTATTTTCCTTCTTTCAAACCTTCACGAATAACGGTTCATTTAACGAAGATATCTACATGACACAAAACATTTCTGGCTAAATTCTTCTCAGAAAAGCTCAAATGCTTGTTTACGTAAGGTAATTAGTTTATGAGCGCTGAAATTTGAAGGTAAAATGAAGTATAATTTATATTGAAATATACTTATTTATACGGACATTATTGATAGAGCTGAAGCATTGAATTAAAATTTGTGGTGCGGCCGGGAATCGAACCCGGACCTCCATGCTTACTAGGCAGACGTCTTAACCGTTTTTTTTTCCTTTTTTTTCTTTTTATTTTTTTTTTTTTTTTCCTTTTGTTTTGTTTTGCGGGCCTCCTTTCCACCCCTTCAGCCCGGCCTTACGCTCACCATAAGTCGCCTTCTTTGGCGTAGGCTTCATTGCCTTTATGTAAATCAAAGTTTTCTTCTATAATGCGTTTGAAACCCCTTCTTCTGTGAGGCTTTCGTTGAATAATATTTCTCCTTTGATTGTTTTCGAAAAAACGACCTCATGGGCGTTATGATTTTAAATTTAGGTAAACGGAGAGCATGTCTTTTTTTTTTCCTTCTTGTTTTTGTAAAACTTGTGACACTTTCCTTATCGTCACTGCTTTATTTGATTCCAGTTTAAGTGCCAAACTGAAGTAGAACAGAAACATAATAAATAAGTAAGAAAATAATGAGTTAAAAAAAACAATAATAATAATGTTTTTCGCATTTCGTCGCATGTCGTAGTTGAACGTAGTGTCACTTCAAGCCGATAACAGTACAATGAGGAATCTTTGAAACAAATCTTTGTATCTAGGTCGACTTAGTAACTTGTGATGTTCCGTTGATAACAACTGTAAAAAGTCAGGTAAGGATTTCTTTTTATAGTTGATGCTGTAGTGCACATAATATCCAATGAGCCAGGCGTAACTGTTATTTTTGGCGTTAGGAAAGAATTTCCAGTCTGGGTGCAAAATGTGCGTGGTCGTGATATTCATCGTACTAGTTCGTGTTATGAGAGACAACTTTTTCCTTGTCCAGGTCCATATCTCCGTTTGATCCCTGCAAGTGAACTTATGCGCGAGGGAGTCAACGAGAAGACATGCATTGCAATATGGAGTCGGACGGAGTTTGATGTTATATAGTTTTTCTCCTGTAGCGATGGCGTTGTTGACAACCTCGTACCAGACAGCTCGAACGTGAGACGGAAGCACGGGATTCTGAACATTTTTCCATATGTTCTTCCACTGAAGCCCCTGGTGTTTCGACTGGATTGGATGCGGTGGCTGCATTTTTGTAATTTCAGTATACAGGTTTTTTGTTGTTAGTCCCTTACAGTCTGCGTCGACGTAACTTAATTCTAAATAATAATTGCGAACATAGGCCAGACTGCTATTTATTCCACCTACATACACCGGAGGCCTTTTGTCACCAGGATCTAGACATGCGAAAAGTCGGTTCGTGATCGTGTTCACGTTGCTTTGCAACATCTTCATTGTTGCATGTATGAAGATGGCCGTGCACTGGGCGTGAATGCTTTTCACACCGAGCCCTCCTTGCAGGCGTGGTAACGTTGCGGTCGCAAAGGGAGGTTTAAAAATGTTCCCCCTCCAAATAAACCAACAAGCAATCGCTAAAATTCGGTCCGCTATTTTAGGGGGTATTGGTAACACTGCAGCTGTATGGTATACTTTACTAAATACGTAGGTGTTGACAAAATCCGCTCTCTGGAAACGATCCAACGATCGGACATTGTGTTCCTTAATCGTGAATCGCAAACTATTCAACTTCTGCGTCCAATTGAGGTTGCTCATATGCAGTGGATTGGCTGTGATTTTCAGCCCTAGTTGTGTCCTCTCCTTGGTTTCCTGCAGCCACCTTGATTGTTCCGTGTTTGTCTGAGGGCCTAACATCAATATTCTAGACTTTTCCATGTTGAGTGTTGCACCACTAGCACTAGTATATTTTTCTACAAGCTGCCGTGCTATATCGAGTTCTTGTGGGTTGTTGACGACCACGCTCACATCATCCGCGTACGCATGACACACTGTTCTGCTATTTAAAGTGCGGAGACCTTGTAGTTTGGCGTGGAACCCCTTGAGGAGCGGTTCGATGGCGAGTGCGTACAGTGTTGAGGAGAGAGGGCATCCTTGCCGCACCCCTCGCTTAATCTTCACAGCTTCGGTTAACTGACCGTTTATTTTGAATTTGGACTGTGTGTGTCCAATGGACTTCCGTATAATACTAACGACCTGTTCGTTGTACCCCATGTTGCGCATCGTATGTAGTAAGTACGTGTGGCTGATTCTGTCGTAAGCTTTTTCAAAATCCAAAAAGACGACTGAGAGCTGACTTTTAGTAATCCATGTTAAGTGGGAGAGGTCCCTGTATTCCGCCAAAACGTGTGCCATTGTTCTTCCGGTGGCCGGGTGTGCATGATATGATCCTAAAACTTTTTTTTAAAGTGGGCTTCATTCTATCGTTGATCAGGCGTGTAAATATTTTAAAATCCGAATTCAACAGAGTTAGAGGACGGTACTGTGTTATCATCGTCGCATTTCGAGTTTTTGGCACAAGAACCACCATGCCTTCCGTGAAGGTTGGTGGTAATTCGCTAATAGACAGGAGTTCGTTGTACATTTTAGTAAGCTCAGTACCGATGACGTCCCAGAAGCTCACGTAAAATTCAATAGGCAAGCCATCTGTTCCAGCGGCTTTGTTACGTGGCGCGTGCTTTAAAAGTGCTTTCATCTCTTCGTTAGTGAATTCTTCTAAAATAGATACGTTATCTTCTTGGGTTAGTTGAGTTGTAACCTCGGATAACAGATCCTCTTCTCCGATGTCTTGGTACAGCGATTCGGAGTAGAGTTGTTGATAGTAATTCAGAATGCACAGTTTTATCGCCCGTTGGTCACAGTAGACATTGCCCTGCTCGTCTTTTATGTGGGTTATTATTTTCTGCTTCGCCCTTTTGGATTCACGAATGATGTGGTAAATTGACGCTTCTTCATTGTAGAGGTCATTTACGTTGCGTGCGCTTACTATCTTGCCCTGCCCAGATGGGCTAGTCAAGGATATAAGTTTGGCTTTGGTACGTTTAATTCGAGCAAAATTGTCTGCTGGATTAACCGAATTGGCGTAGAGCTCCCTTAGACAGGTGAAAAATACTTCCATTGTTCTCTTCCTCCAATAGTTTTTATGTCTGGCGTACTGTATGATGGTTTTGCGGATCTGTGGTTTGGCACAGTTTATCCACCAAGCCAAGCGTTCTCGGTATCGGGCTTGAAGTCGAACGCATCTGTTCCATGTTTCAATTACATCCTGTCTTAAACAGTCGTCTTGGAGAAGTGAAAGATTTAACTGCCAGACTCCGCGTCCAAGAAAGGTTTTTTGCTGCGTGAGTCTCACCCATACGTGATACGCACAGTGGTCTGAAAAACTAACCGGCCATATTTCGCAGTTTCTCACGGATCTGGAAAGGTCTGTTGTGCAGTAGATACGATCTAATCTGCTAGCGGACGTGTTTGTGACAAAGGTGAATCCTTGGGAGTTCGGTCTCAGGTTTATCCAGCTATCTACCATATGGAGGCTCTCCGTTAAAACGTGAAGCTCGTCACAGTAGTTAAAGTTAGGAATTTGGTCCTCTCGGCGGAGGACGCAGTTAAAGTCTCCTCCTAAAATTATGTTCGAATTCGCTCTCGGAATGAGACGGGCCAAGTCTTCCCGATAAAACTGGCTGCGACTACGTCTATTTCCAGTGCCTGACGGGGCGTAGATGTTAATTAGAAGGCTATCTTGTACTTGAAACGAGATGCCCCGGCCGTTTTCAAGCAGTGCTGTCATTTCGTAATGTATGCCATGTCGTACCACTATAGCGGTTCCACTTTCTTGTCCAATATTAAAATTCACGTCGTAGCCATATATATTGCCTATATCTGTAGTACAAACTTCCTGGAGCATGAGTATGCCGATATCCGCAGCATAAATGTAATCTTTTAAAGCTTGTACTTTTCGTGCGGATTCTAACCTATTGATGTTTAAGGTTGCGACTTTGTAATCTTGCATGGGTCTGTGTGGATTTAATCCTCCATTTCTTCAGCCCATGCAGTTAGTTTATCCGGTGGGTGGTGTCGTGTATCATCTGTCGGTTCTTCCTGTGTCGTTTCAGGTCGGGAGGGCGCGGGAGTCTGCGCTCGTTGCTTTCCCTTGTCTTCCTCCGTGGTGTTCGTGGGGTCGGCGTGTCCATTTTTAAGGATCCTCTTGGTTCTTTGTCGTTTTCGATCTAAGTCTTGAAGTTCTTCTTCCGTTTGCGTTCGCAACTTCTTAGCTCTAGTATTCCTCTGTTGTGAGGAGTTGATCTCCATTCGTTGCGTATCTGCCGGTTCCTTGCTAGTGTGGCAATGGTTGGCTGACTGTGAGGATTTTTCAACATGGGACTTTGGTTCTGAAGTATCCATTTCGTTGTCCGGTTCCCGTACTTCAGCGGAGGCCTGTGTTGCTGCAGGCGGCGCCACCTGTTGGCGGTGCTGCGTACCACCAGGTTCCGCGCTGGCCGCTGTCTGCTGTTGTTGACAGGGCCGCGTCTCTTCTGCCGCCGTTGTGGACATAGCCGTTACGGCGTCCGTTTCCTCTTGCCTACCCGCATCAGTAATGCTGCTGACTGGGGGCTCTGGGTTCGTAATCGTATTTATAACGGGATCAAGCACAGCAGGTTGTACTCCACGAAGAGGCTGTAACTGCTCGTTACTACGTGGCGACGTATTGGCGAGCACGGTTGCGTACGTCTCACCCCCCGATTCTGCGCCTCGGAATAGTCTATGTACGATTTCCCTCCACAACACAAACTTTAATTCAGCTTCTTTGTTCCAAAGATAATTGCCACTACTGCCAAGGCTCTCCATGCAGCGGAATAGCACCTCAGCAATGGACATGGTGGAACAATCCTGTTATGGTGATATAAATATCAATTAAATACAATGAAAGAATCCCTGAGACGGAGAGCCTTGGCAGTAGTGGCAATTATCTTTGGAACAAAGAAGCTGAATTAAAGTTTGTGTTGTGGAGGGAAATCGTACATAGACTATTCCGAGGCGCGTTAATCGTTACTGGTGTGGTAGTCTAACGGTTAAGACGTCTGCCTAGTAAGCATGGAGGTCCGGGTTCGATTCCCGGCCGCACCATAAATTTTAATTCAATGCTTCAGCTCTATCAATAATGTCTTTGACATATTTGAGACGAAAATCCGTCTCAGGGATTCTTTCATTGTATTTAATTGATATTTATATCACCATAACAGGATTGTTCCACCATGTCCATTGCTGAGGTGATATTCCGCTGCATGGAGAGCCTTGGCAGTAGTGGCAATTATCTTTGGAACAAAGAAGCTGAATTAAAGTTTGTGTTGTGGAGGGAAATCGTACATAGACTATTCCGAGGCGCCTTAATCGTTAGTGGTGTGGTAGTCTAACGGTTCAAAGCTAATAAATGCTATCCTTTACGCACATATCCATTAAAATTTGGGTGACTTATTTTTAGTTTATATGCTAAGGAAGAGCAGGTTTTACACCCACGTTATGACATCGTCTGCTTCAAGCTAATCAATACTGCCGATTGATGGACTGCAATTGTAACTATGTTTGTTGCAGTAGGTCGTATTACTGCAGCATATTCGAATTATTCCGTAGTAGGTCAACTACGTTTTTATTGGTGTAGTGTTATTACACATATGTATGCTACCCGTTGTAGTTTTTTATCACATGGGAAGGGCAGCGTGAACTGTTTTTAGTACAATTTGAAGAGGTTCGCATCAACATTTCAACTGTACGAACGAATTTATGGCCATAATGAGTAACTGGACCGTAAGAAAAATCTGTCCTTTGCCATCTGAGCTGTCAGGAATTAAGAAAAATATTCCATGTCCAGAAGAAGGCTGCAATGGCACTTTTCTTAATACCTCGAATTTGGATATGCATCTTAGTAAACACCACAAAAAAGCGAATATAGATTCCCTGAAGAAAGGCGATTCTCAAACAATATTTCAGTATCATTGCCCAGTTGAGAAGTGTCTGTATAATATGAAATCCGATCGCTGTTTCAAGAACATGAAATATTTGAAGCAGCATTATTTAAAAGTACATGCAGAGAAGATGTACATTTGTGAAAAATGTCACAAGGGATTTTCAACAGAGACTGCCCAGAAGAAGCACACTAGAACTTGTGGGATGAAATTCACTTGTTCATGCAGTTTCTCTTATGAATCATATGAGGCATTGTTGACACATGCCAAACGCCATAGACATACATTTGATGAAAAATTCAGATTTTATGGAAAGAGCAGTGTTGCTCTCAGTGAATCAGAAGTATCGAATAAAGATGTACCAAGACCTTTTGCGGTCCCTATTCATCCTCTTGCAGCAGCAACATTGAGTGAACTCTCACCACACTCAGTCACTACCACAGTCAGTAAGGCTGTACAGACAGACAGAGTTGCAGAAGCCAGAAGAACAAGGAAAAGTAGTGCCCATCCAAAGGGATCAAAACGTAAAACCTCTGCCCAGACGCAGACAGGTTCTATTCCCCGTAACAGGCATCCGACCACCAGTACAGAGACTCAGACAATAGGAGATTATATTCTGAAAAAAGCTATGAAAGCTGCTGACATTCCAGTTAGTCACAGAGGTGTTAGTGCTCCTGAATTAAAGGTAGAGGCTACTGCAAAGAAAAGAAGAAAGAGCATGGAAACTCAGACTTCACAGCCTGTGACTAATTCAGTATTCAATAAATGTAATGACATTAACAATATAAATATTTCCACTAATGGGTTTAATGATAATCAGATATATAACCCAGCAGAAGATTCTTTATCTGCATCAGATAATTTCACAGCACTGAACAATAGTCCCACTCCAAATTTTTCCCTTTTCGATGGATCGGATTCATTTAGTTTAGATATGGATAGTCTTTCCAGTCTGTGGCAAAAAAGCTCTTCAGGTACTCAGACAAGTCCCGTTAGTACAGGCAATGCTACACTGAAAGAAGAGATGTTCAATCATGGTGTGACTCAGACTGATTGGAATAATGTACTTCTGGAGACTAAAACTTACACCAACTCATCCAGTAATATAAATTCAAGTTCACAGACTGTGAATGACTTAAGTAGTTACTTTGAAAATCCAGTAGAAACTGGCTTTGTAGAAAGGAATGCAGATGAGGCTAATCATTTCAGTCGACCATCTTGCAGCACAGAATTGAATGGCGTTCCAGAATTTCATGAAGGCTCGAACTATTCTGATAGTAACTTAGACAGCATCCTTACACAAACAGCAGGTCTATTTGATGAGAATTGGTTTTGCAGCACGGAAACACAGACTGAACTAGATTTTAATAGCTGCTTTTTTAATGATGATGATACATCTTTCACTCATTATTTTAATACAGAAACTCAGACTTCTGAGGAGGTAGATAATCTGGGACAACTTCTTTATTCCAATACATGTACTCAAACAAATGATATTAGCAAACTGTCAGAGTTTGCAGACATCCAAACACAGACTGCAGGTCCACATTTTAGTAGAGATTCTGTATTAATTTCGGCTGAAACTCAGACAGCAGTTTCAGAGACTTCTAACACACGGATTAGTCATTTGTCTAAGCAACAGTTGAGCAACAAAACTACTGCAGCTACAGTATTTAGTCAAAATGAAGCACAAACAAATGGAAATGAGTTTAAAGAGTTTATTATTGATCTTGTAAAACGAGATACAAATGATAAACTTTTATGAGAGTTACTAAAAAGTTTTTAGTAATTCTTGACTATCTTGGGTCACTAAAAACGTTCTTATTGTCGATTCATACAATCTAGTCAAAGCTTAACCCTGCTTATTTAATATGTGATAAAAAGCTTTAAGAGTGACACACAGAGAAAAGACAACTATTTATACTTGTATGTATAGAATGTGAACAAATTAACAAATACATGCC
Organism: Locusta migratoria; assembly: GCA_026315105.1. Taxonomy (NCBI): domain Eukaryota; kingdom Metazoa; phylum Arthropoda; class Insecta; order Orthoptera; family Acrididae; genus Locusta; species Locusta migratoria. The sequence goes on along the minus strand of CM048748.1, from coordinate 23,271,651 downwards.
ACTTCTTTGCCTGTTGTTTCATGTTTAATGTCAAAAATAATTATGTGAAACACTTCAAATGTCAAAATTATACATACAGTAAATTTAAATAGCAAGAAATGAATCTGAACAAAGGCTAATATGTAATTGTATTACTTTTTATTTGCATATTATTCTTGTTTTTAAAGTGGTGCTGTAGTTGATTCGCTTATCAAATGAGCGTAATGTTAATGTGATATGAACAAATTGATTGTATTCCCAGACTGGAAAAAAGTCTGTAAGGAAGGAAATGAAAACATTATATAGATGGCTATTTACTGAGGGTGCATGTGCCCAGGTGCTAGTTCTCTCTCCACTTCTCCCCCTACCTTCCTCTCGTCCTCCCTGCCTCTCCCATGATGCCTACTACCCTCCCTGCCACTACCCTCCTCTCCCTCTTCCCCCTCCCTCTGTTAGAAATGAAGATACATTTTAATATTCATGGCTGTGTTATCCCTCATACAGTGAGTATGTTAGCAATGCTTTATCAAGGATTTTGGCATGTTGCACCCAGCTTGAAAAAGAATTATTAATTGTAAGGAAAAGAATATTAAATTTCTATGTTTTTGCAGTGTCTTATCTCTGTTGAATGTTGCTTACTGATCTCATAAATAAATGATTACCATAATTAAAAAAAAAAAACGGTTAAGACGTCTGCCTAGTAAGCATGGAGGTCCGGGTTCGATTCCCGGCCGCACACAAATTTTAATTCAATGCTTCAGCTCTATCAATAATGTCTTTGACATATTTGAGACGAAAATCCGTCTCAGGGATTCTTTCATTGTATTTAATTGATATTTATATCACCATAACAGGATTGTTCCACCATGTCCATTGCTGAGGTGCTATTCCGCTGCATGGAGAGCCTTGGCAGTAGTGGCAATTATCTTTGGAACAAAGAAGCTGAATTAAAGTTTGTGTTGTGGAGGGAAATCGTACATAGACTATTCCGAGGCGCCTTAATCGTTAGTGGTGTGGTAGTCTAACGGTTAAGACGTCTGCCTAGTAAGCATTGAGGTCCGGGTTCGATTCCCGGCCGCACCACAAATTTTAATTCAATGCTTCAGCTCTATCAATAATGTCTTTGACATATTTGAGACGAAAATCCGTCTCAGGGATTCTTTCATTGTATTTAATTGTTATTTATACGGATCAATTATTGTTTAGCAGTCTTTTACTTTACAATTATGCAACTTAAATTACTAGAATGAAAATTATTTTTCATGAAAACTGAAAATTACTATAAATCTAATCAATAATTACATTTGTTATATTTACAATCATATGTACAGCATGTAGACAATGAAAATACCACAATATCAAACAGATAAATTCTTGTAAATACACTCCTGGCCATTAAAATTGCTCCACCACGAATAAGACGTGCTACAGACGCGAAATTTAACCGACAGGAAGAAGATACTGTGATATGCAAATTATTAGCTTTTCAGAGCATTCACACAAGGTTGGCGCCGGTGGCGACACCTACAACGATCTGACAAGAGGAAAGTTTCCAACCGATTTCTCATACACATACAGCAGTTGACCGGTGTTGCCTGGAGAAACGTTATTTTTATGCCTCGTGCAAGGAACAGAAATGCCTACCATGCAGTTTCAGAATTTGATAAAGGTCGTATTGTAGCCTATCGCGATTGCGGTTTATCCTATCGTCACATTGCTGCTCGCGTTGGTTGCGATCCAATGACTGTCAGAAAAATATGGAATCGGTGGGTTCAGGAGGGAAATACGGAACGCCGTGCTGGATCCCAAAGGCCTCGTATCACTAGCAGTCGAGATGACAGACATCTTATCCGTATGGCTGTAACGGATCGTGCAGCCACGTCTCGATCCCTGAGTCAACAGATGGGGGCGTTTGCAAGACAACAACCATGTGCACGAACATTTCGACGACGTTTGCAGCAGCATGGACTATCAGCTCGGAGACCATGGCTGCGGTGAGCTTGACGCTGCATCACAGACAGGAGCGCCTGCGATGGTGTACTCAAGGACGAATCTAGGTGCACGATTGGCAAAACGTCATTTTTTCGGATGAATCCAGGTTCTGTTTACAGCACCATGATTGTCGCATCCGTGTTTGGCGACATCGCGGTGAACGCACTTTGGAAGCATGTATTCGTCATCGCCAAACTAGAGTATCACCCGGCGTGATGGTATGGCGTGCCATTTGTTACACGTCTCGGTCACCTCTTGTTCGCTTCGACGACACCGTGAACAGTGGCCGTTACATTTCAGAGTCTTACAACCCGTGGCACTACCCTCCATTCGATGCCTGCGAAACCCTACATTGCCGGCCGCGGTGGCCGAGGGTACTGAGGCGCTCCAGTCGCGGTCTGAACGGCCACTACGGTCGGGGGTTCGAATCCCCCCTCGGGCATGGATATTTCTGCCGTCCTTAGTATAAGGTCGTAGATAAGTAGTTTGTAAGTTTAGGGACTGATGACCCCGTAGTTAAGTCCCATAAGCTTAACAAACATTTGAACATTTTTTGAAACCCTACATTTCAGCAGGACAATGCAGACCGCATGTTGCAGGTCCTGTACGGCCCTTTCTGGATACAGAAAATTTTCGAATGCTGCCCTGGCCAGCACATTCTCCAGATCTCTCACCAATTGAAAACGTCTGGTCAATGGAGTCCGAAGAACTGTCACAATACGCCAGTCACTACTCTTGATGAACTGTGGTATCGTGTTGAAGCTGCACGGGCATCTGTACCTGTACACGCCATCCAAGCTCTGTTTGACTCAATGCCCAAGCGTATCAAGGCCGTTATTACGGCCAGAGGTGGTTGTTCTGGATACTGATTTCTCAGGATCTATGCACACTAATTGCGTAAAAATGTAATCACATGTCAGTTCTAGTGCAATACATTTGTCCTAGGAATACTCGTTTTCATCTGCATTTCTTCTTGGTGTAGAAATTTTAATGGCCAGTTGTGTATTTTTTTATTATTATTTTAGTTACATTAAACCATCATCCAAATCTTCTGTCAAATCACTGCGAGGCACATTATGCAGCTTTGTCCACAACAGGTTTTGCACATTTTTGTGCGATGTAGGTCAGCCTTCACACATCCGCACCTTCTTCCGCAGCCTTGAGTGCAGCCGCCTGAAATCAGTAGCAGTCTGCAGCAGGTGGTCGTTCCACGTGAATCGGAGAGAGGCATGGGTCTGATTCCCTCCAGCCCCAGTATCTGGGATCCTAGTTCTTCCCCAGCCATAGCTGGACTTGTAGGTAAACTCGGTAAGAGTGGAGGCGACCTGCATCAGTAGTGAGTAGCAAACGAGAGAGTATAACAGCATTGTTTGCCTGACCCACAAGTACATTAAAACATTATTCGAGTGGCATTTAAGTTGTCATCATCAGGACTCTCTAATCTTTTTGTGTATAGAGACGGTATAAATTTCTCTCCAGCTTTTGCAATGGTATGAGGAGAGGAAGCAGGATCGTTGAATTTCCGTGGAATATTATGAAGTTGGGGATACCGGTTGAATAGTTGAAAAGCTTGGAGCTTTCCTTTCCCAAACAAAGCTGAAGTGCTGTCGCAACCGCTTTCTGCATGAAGAAACAGGATTGAATTCTTGCATTCATGATTGAGTGAAGAATCACGTATTTCTCTACAACTGTAACACCTTGTTCTGGGGCTACCTTTACATTCCTTCATCAGGATTATGTCTGTGTCGTCTGAAAAAAGAGCAATAACTAGCACAAGAAGATCTACATCTTGACCCACTATAATATTTTGAAGCATTTATTGCTTTTGCAACAAATTCAACATCTGCATCATCATCATCCACAATCCTGGTTTCAATACCAAACCTGTTTAGTTTTTGCAGAAGCTGTGTAATAAACATTTCATTATTGCTGAGGTTACTAAGAAAGGAGGACTGTGATTCAACACATGACGTCTCGTCATTAAAGAAAATTTCTCGTGAGGCGTTCAATAGTTTTTATGTTCAGAGAACTTTATGAGTATCCTTAAAATACAACAGCAACATCATCTTCAAAATGTCTCTGAATATAGGCTATTAAGGTTTTATAAATGTCACCAAAAGTTCTATTCTCAGGCCACACGACATGGTGGATAAGAAACCCTCCATCTATAATAAAGAACTCTGGTTCATCATTGTTCATATTCCTTTAAGATACTTGATTGAAAAGATTGTACAGCGACTGACACAATTGCATGGGATATTGCTGACATTTCTTTAAAGAGTTCAGTTCACTACCTTTCTTTTTGCCAAAACCACACCCTTCAAAAATTCGTGTAATGTGTCAGGAACGATAACTTCAGCATTCTCTATCGTCACTGATATCTGGGTAATCGGCAATACTGTAAGGAGTCATTCTTATATCTTCACGGACGATAGCTGCTTCTGCTTCTACAGTTCTCATTCTTTCGTCTTTTCATTAACAGCTCGTTCATTATACCACTGATTCAAAAGTTTGTGGCTGCTACCACGAAAACATACACCCGGAAGATTTTTTGGTATTGTGGCAAACAAGACTCCATCACCAAAGTGATCAGTCAGTATGTTTCTCAGAGTTTTTAAAGTCACTGTCTCTCCTTCTTAGATATATTCGTTAACTTTCTGCAACAAATGGGGCAGAGAAAATTTACGTTCCTCTGAACAATCTATAAATTTGCATACTTCTTGAAAAGCCTCATCGAATTTGGTATCTTGAGGGCGGCCTCTTTTTCGAACAGAGGAGTAGTTCGGCACTAATTTAACGTAGCAGTCTTGATGATAACGGGCTTCTGCAAATACTAAAAGGAAAACACTGTTGATGCGAAGTCATCAGCGCGTTTCTCTGCTTTCTCAAGCAGCGTACGTTTCACAGTTAAAGAGCGACCTTCATACGCTACACGGCATTTGATTTTCTTGCTACCGCCTCATTGTCACACTTTTCAGCACATATGCAACATTCGTCTTGGAGACTGAATGGAGAAGAAGATCTCAAATTTTTATCATCTGCTTGTGCAACTTTCTGACTAACCCTCGTATTGTATGCCTGGGGTCTTTTTTGGCCCCAAAGTGATTCAAGCGACTTTATGAGGATAAAATTTGTATTATGTCCATAAAAAATAAATATAATTTATTGAGAAATATATGCACAAAGTTGTTTTAATAACTTTACAATTTCTCAATATAATTAAGTTACATATAAGTTGAAATTGCTTACTAAATTTGTTTCAAATATGAAAACATGTTTTGTTTAATTTTCGTTCTTTGGGGCCCGCAGTCTAAAATATCTCTTGTAATGATATGATTACTATAATGATACACCAACAACACTGCTTTATACCTGCTGTTATTATTTATAAATAAGTTTTGTTTAGTGTATCTTGTTCCAAAAACTTTTTAACACAAAATATTCATAATCCACACACTATGTACTATTGCTGTAATTTGTTAGTATTATGTGTAATATCATTTACATGGAATTTTATTGGAAATCTACTTACTCTGCATGTCATATGACGAACAACTAGTAAACAACACACTTATCCTAGCATGTTCTTTACAGACAAACCTGTGGCACCTTTCACATTCTTACTTTACTCTCTTGTCCTTTGACCTTGGGCAAGAGTCACACTGTTTTCTTTTCAGATTTGTAACATCGGCACATCAAAATTGTGAAAAGCTCATTGTGGCGCGAAAAATAGATAAGCCATATACTCTTCTGACCAAAATTCACTCAAAGGCTTCCCACATGCCTTGTGCAAGCCAGCTATTATTAGTAGACCAAGGAATGCCTGCAGCTCTGTAGAATCAAGTTCAATCCAGCGTTCAAAGGCTGGGTACAGAATTTTGTTATCTTTTGCATGATTATTGGTATGCATTACTATTACACTCTGCATGTGCTTCGTGATAAGGGGTCTGAAACCATCTGCCTTTGTATATAATTGTGTAATAGTAACTATTTACCGAGCACCTGCAGGAAATTATAATCTATTCCTAAACCATCATATTGGATTATTTAACAGGAAGAAATAAAGAAATTCTGGTTGCTGGTGACTTTAATACAGATTTTCTTATGCAGTCCTCCAGTAAAAATTCATTGCAGTCAGTAACTTTGTCTTTCAACCTAACACATACCGTAAACTTTCCAACTAGGATAACTAGAACCTCTAGGACAGCAATTGATAATATTTTTATAGACAAATCAAAGGAACAAAAACATATCATAAAATCAATAATAAATGGCCTGCCAGATCACAATATGCAGCTCCTTGTTTTAGGTATAGATTCTAAACAGATTATGAGGACTGCAAAATGTACAAAAGGAGAGTAGTCAACCCACCAAAAATTGAAAATTTTAGAAAACTCCTCAAAGACATGAACTGGAAAGATGTATATAGTGCTAATGGCATGAATGAAAAATATAACGTATTCATTAATAATGTTAGTATCATGTTTGAAAACTCTTTTCCTCTAAAAGTAATGCGAATTAAACAGAAGTGTATAATAAAAGCTTGGATTACACAAGGAATAAAGATTTCATGTAAGACAAAAAGGAAAATGTATCTATCAGCCAAGAATAGTTGCAATGATGATGATTTAACTGTTGTTGTTCTGGTCTTCAGTCCGGAGACTGGTTTGATGCAGCTCTCCACAATACCCTATCCTGAACAAGTCTCTTCATCTCCACATAAGAACGGCAACCTACATCTGTCTGAATCTGCTTACTGTATCCATCTCTTGGTCTTCCTCTGCGGTTTTTATCCCATACACTTCCCTCCCACGCTAAATTCACAATTCCTTGGTGTCTAAGAATGTGTCCTAACAATCTATCCCTTATTTTAGTCAAGGCATGCCAGAAATATCTTTCCTCCCCAATTCTGTTCAGTACCTCCTCATTAGTTACGCGATCCACCCACCTAATCTTCAGCATTCTTCTGTAGCACCATATTTCAAAAGCCTCAATCCTCTTCCTGTCCGCACTGTTTATCGTCCATGTTTCACTCCCATACAAGGCAACACTCCATACAAATGCCTTCAGCAAGGTTTTCCTTAGGCTTAAATCAATATTCGATGTTAACAAATTTCTCTTTTTCAACAATGCTTTTCTGCCCATTGCCATTCTGCATTTTATATCCTCTGTACTGCGACCATCGTTTGTTATTTTACCGCCCAAGTAACAAAACTCATCTGCCTCTTTTATTGCTTCGTTACCTAATCTAATTTCTTCAGCATCACCTGATTTTCTTAGACTGCACTCCATTACTCTAGTTTTGCTCTTGTTAATGTTCATCTTATATGCACCTTTCAGCACACTGTCCATTCCGTTCAATTGCTCTTCCAGGTCCTTTGCTGTATCTGACAGAATTACTATGTCGTCGGCAAAACGCAATGTTTTTAATTCTTCCCCCTGAACTTTAATTCCTTGTTTTCTGAAAAAGTATGATTATATCTATCTCGACAACTCGTACACTACTCAGTATTTCGTAGAACCTAACGAGTGGGAACACAGAGGTCATCAACAAAATGCGCAATAACAGGAGACACTTTACTTATTTAATGAAAAATGAGAAACTGAAGAATAGTGAATACATCATACTGTAGAGAAACAAGCAGAAATAGATGAAGCTGAAGGATGAGAGAAACGTCGCGTCAGCACATTCCATGACAATATATTTCAAGAGTAAATTCAAAGAATAGCATCGTCCAAAAGTAAAGTGTTATCATGGTTTAAAAAAAAAAAAAAAAACTGGTGACGTGATTAGGGGCGATTCACAGTTGTAAAGCTGTCAAATAGTCAGAAGGAGACTGGAAATATCAGAAAAAAAGGATATAAGGAAGAGAAGATTAACAAACTAAAACTCGTGATTACGCACAATGCAGAGTTGGCTGTATCCTGAAAAATTTTATTATTTGTCGTAAGTTTGATGTATATTCAACTTTTCATATCGATTTCAACTTTATTAATATCACCAGTGCTGTAAATCAAGAAAAAGAAACACGAAAACAGATAAAATTCTGAATGTACAAAATCAGTTATGTCTACAAAACAGAATACTACCCGCTGTCCTTACCTATTATTCATGTTTAGTAAGACTGACGTAGGCACAATCACAAATATGAACGAAATATTCAGGCATTTTGTACAACATATCTGAAGCCAATCCTTATAGCGACATTATACAAATGAACATTGAACATGACTGCGTCTGGACAAAGTCGTATATATTTTTAATACCAAGTCATAACTGAGCAAGCTGCTTGCGGAATCTATGCTTCTGGCTTACGTGGGTGGTGACGCACTCTATATATTTACATGACTGAAACCAAAATGTGTTTTTCCGTTATGTAGGATCGTCAAATACAATACAAATATTAATACAGCATAAGAGAAAAACTTTACTGCTATTATATTACTAACAAATCTAAATGTATTAAAATATTTTGTCATAGTTAGTGCCGTATGGAATAGATTTGGATTTTTAATTTTTATCTTAGAAATGACTCTTTGTCTTATGTCACTATCGACATTTATACTGTATTTGACTATGGGAATAGGACATCTGATTTCGGCACGTAAATGTATATATAGTACACCATTGTTAGTTTGTATTGGAATGATATATACCCTTGTTCAGACGCTTTGTATAACGTCGCCATAAAGATTGGATTAAGATATGTTATATTAAATGCTTGAATATTTCGTTCATATTTTCTATTGTGCCTACGTCAGTCTTACTGATTGTAAATAATAGGTAAAGACATGTTGGTATCCTATTTTGTAGATAAAACTGATTTTCTACATTCAGAATTTAAGGACTTTGTTTCTTGTTCTTGATTTGCAGCACTGATGATGACAATTGACATAGTTGAAATCGATATGGTAAAGTTTAATAAATATCTAACGTACAACCAATGCTGACATTTCTTTTGGTGTGAAGTTGAAACGTGTCCATAAAAAATTATTTTTGTATGAAAATGTCTAATATTGTGCCTCCTGTTTTGTATCGAGTACCTTGCTTGCAAGAAAATGTATAATATCGCTTCTACTGTATGTATCGATATGTGTACTTAACTCTGTGAAGTTTCATCTTTGGCAAAGATCATGTATTGCATAGCATTGTAGCTTGCGCTGAGAGAGAGTAGCACTTGTGGTTCAGCTCGCTTAGAGAGCGGTTAAGTTGTGTGTATGGCTCCGATGTAGAGCAGAGGCTGCTTTGCCAGCAAGTCAGAAGTTGTATTATGTAGGTAATGTAATGCTGATTATTAATAATAAGTAACTTGACCTTTCTTTCCTGTTTCATTTACGTAGTTAGAAAATTAACCTACTTCCTTCATTTGATAATTAGTTATTAGTGGATTTAAAGTGCAGTATTGATTTTAATAATATTGTTGAACAGATTTCGTTGTTGGTGCCATAGTAAATGATAGTTAATTGACTATGATACTAAATTTCAATAATTAGAAACTGATCTGCATAAAATTCTCACAGTCAAGCATTAAGAAAGTGATTTGTGGTTTTTTAATATCTTTCTCGGAGTCAAAAATTTTGAGTATAGTCAGTGTCTGTTTCAAATGGTGACTTGTCACAGTTGTTTTGTGTTTAAAATATCCGTTGCGCACATAATCAGTTTAATGCACTGTTTCTTATTTAATAGTATATACATCAATATCAGGGCCATGATTAAACCAAATTGCTGTGTTAATGAACATTTTGCTGTCTGATTTAACGATAGGTTCAACATCCACAACACACACACAGCTTTTAAAGTATTTTATGGTCGTGCAGATTGCTCCCAATGGAGTCTTCATTTAACTGCTCATAAAAGGTATTAATCGGACACTCGTCGAAAGCCAAAGGTGACATCTTGTCACCAAGAATTTTCTACAATTTTTGCCTAGCATAACGCAGAAAAGAACTATAAGAAGGTGTGAGATACGCACAAGAAGCGGCCTTAGAAAAGGAATAGCTTTTTCCACGGAGAAAACGATACTTAATTCTGAGAAAATAAAATATTCTCTTCTGTAATACATTTTGTTAGATAATTAGCAGTTCATTTTTGGAACCTAAATTATAATCATAGAGGAATATTTTAATTAGAGAACAAGGGACCAGCAAGTGTTGAGCGAAATTACTAAGGCAGATGAGCGCTACGAAAAATACCCATTTGAGACGTTAATGGGGACTATTTTACTACGATGTGCGGTCATCCCCTGCACAAGAACTGAAGACCCAAATTATTTAAAGAGATTCTGATCGTACATTTATGTTCCCTTAAAAGGCACGTTTATTAAAAACAGATTAGTAGCTACCAGTCTTTCCAAGGAATTTTCTGATTTTCCCTTGCTGTGCATCGTATCTCACCCCTAATCACGGTTATCACGATTAATACGCTAACGACATGGAAATGATTGATCTGCCGGACGGAGCTCCACCCGCGAATAAATCCGATACATTAACTGGTCCTTTCGTTCCGGTCGGTCAGTTGAATGGCGGCGATTTCGAATGGGTTAGTGCGCCGGGGCGTAAAAATCAAATGTCCCGCCCGTGGCGCCCTGTAGCTTTGCCAAATTGGGTTGCTACGTGTAATTACCACGGCGGACATTTCCAGCGTAATTTTAACCGTTGCTATTACGTAGTTGTAATAACATTCGCTGCACTGTGCTTCGAAAGCGGCGTTATTTTAGGATTTTTTTTTTTTTTTTTTTTTTTTTTTTTTACCATAAACGTCTTGTTGGGATTACATCTGCTGATATGTGGCAATGTAGAAACATAGTATTCACTACTTGAGAAATACAGCTATATTTCGTTTCTAATTCAAGTAACTACCAAGAAAGGTGGCGCAGTGATCGGATTGTCACCGTGTGTGTTTTAAAAGTTATTGCCAATGTTGAACATAATCAACCTATCTTTCTATCCTTTCTTCTTGTGTTTTAACGCATATCTCTTTCTTCCTAATTATACGCAAATCACAATTGTCGGTCTACCTAATCCTTCTAGAGCTTTGTTTATAACCTCCCAACCTCTACAATTGCCTGTTGACTGGAACCAACAATTGACACGTGCACCTAATGACCCTGATTGACGGGCAGAGGCAAATTTTGTAGATTTGACTTTCAAAACAATAGTAAGATAACTGTCTACATAACATTTCATATCGAGCCTGGCGGAGGGTATTTTACTTACAGACTTCGACAACAATCTACAGTGTCAAAGACAATAATGATAAATCTGAAGCATTGAATTAAAATTTGTGATACGGCGGGGAATAGAACCCGGACCTCCATGCTTACTAGGCAGACGTCTTACCGTTAAACCACCACACCACTAACGATTAACGCGCGTCGGAATACTCTAAGTAAGATTTCCCTCCACGTCAAAAACTTTAATTCGGCTTCTGTGTTCCAAAGATAATTGCCACTACTGCAAAGGCTCTCCATGCGGAATAGCACCTCGCCAATGGACATACAGGCACAAACCTGTTAAGATGATATAAATATCAATTTAATACAAATAAACAATCCCTGAGACGGATTATCGTCTCGAATATGTCAAAGACAATAACGATAAATCTGAAGCATAGAATTAAAATTTGTGATGCGGCTGGGAATTATCTTTGGAACACAGTTTGTGACGTGGAGGGAAATCGTACTTAGACTATTTCGAGCCGCCTTAACCGTGAGTGGTCTGGTGTTCTAACGGTAAGACATCTGCATAGTAAGCATGGTGGTCGGGGTTTGATTCCCGGCTGCATTACAAATTTTAATTCTATGCTTCAGATTTATCATTATTGTCTTTGACATATCCGAGACGAAAATCCGTCTCAGGGATTGTTTATTTGTATTAAATCTACAGTGTTCTTGACGAAATATCTGATCAAAACAAGAGGAAGGATACTGACTACTTAAAATTTTGTACGGTGCATGACATACTCCAGACTTCGACAGCTTGAGATCGATCATCAATAAATGTTGTAGATATCTGTAATTTTTCACATACAAGGGCGGGAGGAGATGGGCAGAGAGAAAGGACGAGTACATGGACTGCAATAATCTTTGTATGTAAATAAAACGAGTGTGAATGAGTAGCTAAACGCAAATAATGCATGCACGTCTCAAAGGCATTTGCATTGGTTCCACCGATAAAAATGAACACTGAGCGTAGTATTTAAATGAGCCACGGTAAAACTTATGTCAATTGCAATAAACCGACTCTCTCTGTGAGAACAAGAACGCGCTGAATTGACTGCCACAAATATAGATGTAACTGAATTGTCGGTGAATTGAGGACATATAAATCATGATGATGTCATTAGGTATCCACTCGAATTTTTGAACTGACTGGATTTGCCAAGGTTGCCACCTCAGTCTTCAATTATACGTCAGTTCAGTGATCATAATATTGTGAAATATCAACGAACAGCGTCTTTGTAGCGGCACACGCCTAGTAAATTTCGTATGGAACATAGCGAAGAGTACTTCACTAATGAAATCAGAACAAAGTTACAGTTTTATTTCCATCCTGATGAAACTTTTTACACTACCTTCTAAACACGAGGATAGCCACTGTCTCCATATATTTTCGTATGGTGAATGGTAGAGGGTACTTTCGGTTCGCACTTTGACGAAATCGACGGTTTTCTTCCGATTTTGATGAAAGTTTCCATACTTGAAATTCAAAACAAGAGAAAGATAACTGTCTACATAAAATTTCATATGAAGCCTCGTGGAGGCTGTTTCACCTACATACTTCGACACCAATCTACAATTTTATGACAATTTTGAAGAAATTTTATGCACTCGACTTTCAACACAATACGAAAATCACTGTCCGAATGCAGATGTTCATAAACCTAAGGGACCAAGGTCATCGGTGCCTACATTTACAAACTAATGAAATTAACTTACGCTAAGGACAACTCACACACTAATGCCCAAGGGAGGACTCGAACCTCAGATGGGAATGGGCGCGCAATCCGTGGCATGGTGCCTTAAACCTATCGGCTATTCCCGCACGGCGAAGATCACTGTCGGTATAATATTTCATACGGTGCCTGGCAGAGGGTACCTCACAACAAAAACCCCGTTTTATAATTTACCATGAAAGTAAGCTCGTGGTCGTTTATTTTTCTTGGAGAGGTTTTTATAATCCGCTAGCGTCTGCATGGTGCATGACAAAGGATATCTTGCAATAAACTTTGACTCTGTTCCATTAATCACCACGAAAGTTGGCAGATCTATATAAATTCGAAATATTCTAATATTTAGACCGTTGCAGGGCATTGAAAAAAATTCAGTGGCGAAGTTAAAATATTGTGATTCGAATCCGGTCATCCCGCTTTGGGCCAGTGCTCGCCTTCGATTTTTTTATTACCCCCTTGATAAACAAGAAAAGGAAGGGACCTGAAAAAAAGGGCACTTACCACCGTCACTTTTGCCCTAGAAAATAAAATAAATAACACACTACACTGCTTCAGGCGTCGGCCTCTATCTTATCATAATCCAGGCGAAATTAATCTAATTCCCATAGGCGGGAACAAAGGCTAAAGCAGAAGGAAAAATCCAGAGGAACTGTGAACATTTTTATATAGGGCCGCTTTATCTGCGTTGACTTCGTCGGGATGAACGACCAAACTTGTCTTATTGTTGAGCCGCGGTGGAGTAGCCGAGCGGTCTAAAGCGTCTTGCTGCGGAGCGCGCGGTTGCTCGCCGTGGAGGTTCGAGTCCTCCCTCGGGCATGGGTGTGTGTGTTTGTCCGTAGGTTAGTTTACCTAGGTTTAAGTAGTTTGTAAGCTACGGACTGATGACCACGCAGTTTGGTCCGATAGATTTGAACATATCTTATTGTCGAGTTGAACTCCAGCTGCGAGGCGAGTCATGGAAGGTTTTCCGTAAGAAGTGAATTTACAAATATAATTAACATAATTATACTCCGCCGCAGTATAACCGGGCGCACTGGGGCGCCGTGCTGCGGTGCGCGCGACCTTTCGCAGTCGGAGGTTCGAGTCTTCCCTCGGGCATGGGTGTATGTGTTGTCCTTAGGTTAGTTTAATTTGGTTTAAGTAGTTTGTAAGCTAGGGACTAATAAGCAAGCAGTTAAGTCACATATATTTACAAACATTTGAACATAATTATACAAGAGATAAGTACAGACAGTAACATATTGTTGTAGTATACGGAAATATAATTTCTCATTTAATCCAGACTAGTAAGGTACTAAAAATTCAAGATTGAAAAGCAAATTTAAGGATCAACTACTCACTGCAGTTACACCATGCACTTCATGCAGAAATTCTTTTAATTTAGTTTTAAATGCTAGTTGGCTATCTGTCAAGCTTCTGCTGCTTGGTAGGTGACGAAAGACTTTTGTGGCAGCATTATTTACCCCTTTCCGTGCCACACTCAAATTTAGCCCTACATAGTGAAAAACATGCTTTCTCCTGGTGTTATAGCTGTGCACACTGCTATTACTTTTGAACAGGGTTGGATTATTAACAACAAATTTCATAAGTGAATCTGTATACTGCGAAGTTACTGTGAGGATACCTAAATCTTTAAATAGATGTCCGCAGACTGAGCTCCAGCTATTATTCTGATTACACGCTTTTGTGCAATGAATACTTTTTTACTCAATGATGAATTACCCCAGAATATAATGGGCAGCAGCCTTTTCAGTAGCTACAAGGGAAATAGTCTGGATGACTGACTGAGCTGGCCAACTAACATCAGCTAACGTAACTTTGCCATGTAGCTACTGCGAATGGCTGAAAGCAAGGGTTCTACTAAGGAAGATGTCATCATCAAGAAAACAAAACAGGCATTCTATGGATTGAAGCGTGGAATGTTTTCAACCTTAATCAGCTTGTTAGCTTACAAAATTTGAAAACAGAAATGGCTATGTTGACGTTATATATGCTGGGGATTAGTGAAATCCGATGGCAGAATGAATAGAATTTCCGGCCAGGTAAATGCAGGACTACAAAAACACAAAATCAGTTGGGGGAAATTGCAGAAGTAGGTCTAATAATGAATAAGAAATTAGAAATGAGAGTAAGTTACTACCAACAGCATCGTGAACACATTATCGCAGCAGAGATACACAGCCAACACTGGCCGCATTAGTACAAGATTATATGCCAACTACATTTGCGGATGATGAGGAGATGGAAAATAAATGTATGATGAGATAAAAGAAAATATCCAGACAGTTAAGGGAGGGGAAAACTTGATTGTCGTAGGTTCTGTAGGAAAAGGAAGAAAAGTACAAATAGTTAGTCAATATGAACTGGGGAAAAGGAATGAAAGAGAAGATGGCCTTGTATAGTTTTGTGCAGAGTACAATTTAATTATTATAAAACTTGTTTTAGGCATCATGAAAGTGGGTTGTATTCGTGGAAGAGACCATGAGACTCTGGACAGTACCCTGTTGACTGTATAAAGTTAAGACATAGCTTTCCAAAGCAGGTTTTAAACTATAAGACATATCCATGGGCACATCTAAACTCCAACCTTAACTTGTATGTAATGAACTGCACATTAAAACTTAAGAAACTGCAAAAAAAATGTAGAACATTAAGGAAATAGAAACTGGATAAACTGAAGGAGCCTGAAGTTGTTGAGACTTCAGAGCGAGCATTAGGCAAGGTTTGACCGAAATGCGGGAAAGTAATACAGAAGAAGAGAAAGGGAGAGGATATACTGAAATTAACTGATGAAAGGATAAAATATAAAGCCGCAGCAAAGGCTGAAAAATGAGGGTAACAGGAAGGACACATTGGCTGAGCAGGAATGGCTAGGAGACAAATGCAAATCTTTAGAATAATCTCTAGAAAAATCGAACACATATTCACGGGAGTTCGACATTACTTGCGAATGGGTAAAGTTGAAAATTTGTATCCAACCGGAATTCGAACCCGGATATCAACATTTACTCATAATTATTGTTTCTAACAAACTTGAAACTTAGACTCATTCAGTTACTTAAACGATAACTATGTCAACATTATGGCTGTTAACAACAATGGAATTCTTTGTCGATTATAAATTACTACATTCACACACATCAAATTTAACATTAGGATGCATATACAGGCCCTCTGAAGCCCTTGTACGTCTTCATTATTAAAAAAAAAAAAAAACTGTAATTTTTTGTTTGATTCCAAACTGCTTCCAGTACTCTTTCACTAACACTGTGACATTCCTCGTATCAAGTCTGAACGAGATACCTTCTTAAGTTTTTTTGTATAATTCAATACGGTTACCCATACACTGTGAATGCATAAGCAGGGCTTCAGAAGCCCTCACACATTTTTAAATGTTCCTTAGCCTATATTGTCTTCAACATTTGTTTGGGAACAGTTATTAATTCAACAATAACTGTAGTGGTATTTCCAGAAACAGGAGTGCCAACAGCAGCAGTAGCTGTATTAGTAATAGTATAACTAAAACATAATACATACTACTTTCACATATTGGCGATGTCGGTATATTATTGATCTTTTTCCTATCAAATGTTTTATTATTGCATAATATTGTTATCCTGTGCTGCTCTTGTCAGTCTCATTGTTACTGTAGTTTGTTTGTTGCTGCAAGACCCATATTGTTACGAGTATGACTCATTTAGTGCGGCACAAGCTGCTGTTCGAGAGACACGCCTTTTGCTATGGCTTCAACACTCAAAGCGAGGGAGTCAGTACGTGCAAATGCAGCTAATTTTGAAAGTGTTGTGGCTCAGTGGTTTGAAGAAGATTTTTTTTTTGCGAGGAAGGAAATATTTTTGAAGATGCAAGTAGTGAATAATCAGCCAATGAACCTGCAGATGTGAATACTGAGGCAGCTGACAGTCCTTCCAATAATATTACTTCTTCAGAGTCTGAAAATGAAGAATCACCACAAAAAGGTGTAGAAGACCAAACATACATTAGTCGGAATGGAATGAATGATTTGGAATTTAGATCCTCCTGCAACTTTTCGTACGCCTGTCCATAATAAAGTAAAGAAGGCACCTGGTCCAGCCCGTGGTTCGAAAACCTGTAAACCTAAGGATGCCTAGGACTATTTTATCTCCAAGAAAATACTAGAGGAAATCATCAACTGCACAAATATTGAAGGCAGAAGAGTGGCTGCTTTACGTGGTAAAACGTGGACAAACGTTTCGATTGCTGAAATGGAGGGTTTTCTTGGTCTTTTTCTGATTTCTGGTGTTGAGAAGAGTTGGGATGCCCCTATTAGAGATTCATTCTAGGATGAAAAGGCACATCCTACATATAAGGCCACCATGTCAGTAAATAGATTCGAGGATATAAGGAGAATGACAGGTGTACCCGTGAAGCTCGATCTGCAGATGACAAAGTTTCAGCTTGATAAGTGTAGACATAGAATGATTCCCAATTATTTGCTCACAGTTGACGAAAAGCTAGCCCCATTCCGTTGAAGAAGCAGCTTCACCCAGTATATGCCCTCTAAACCAGCAGAGTATGGCATAAAAATATTTTGGCTATGTGATGCTACATCTGCATATGCTTTAGACGGAATTGTTTACACTGGAAGGAAGTCCCATGAACCTATTCAGAAAAATCTTGGATTGAATGTGGTGAAAGATCTTGTTAAAAACATTGGCGGGTCATCAAAAAATATTACTCTTCACAACTTCTTTACTAGTGCGCAGCTGGCAGAAGAGATGCTTCAGAAGCAAATTACAGTGGTGGGAACAATCAAACAAAATAAACCAGAAATTCCTAATGAGATGAAATCATCTGCCTCAAGAGCGATTCATTCCTCTTTGTTTTCATTTAGAGGCGACATTACAGTGGTGAGTTATGTTTCCAAAAAGTCTGTAGTTCTCATTAGCACAATGCCTCACGACAGAAACATTGATGAAACTCATTCAAAAGAGAAACCAGATATAATAAAGTTCTATAACTCTACGAAGGGTGGAGTAGATCAAATGGACCAGAAAATTCGTTATTACACTTGCAAGAGACAAACAAGATGGGCGTTTGCATTATTGATGAATATGATGGACGTCGCAGCAATGAACCGTGAAATTTTATTTCCCGCCCAACATCTGACATACCATAGTGGAATAAGTGATGAAGGGCGCTTGTTCCTAAGAGATTTAGCAGAGAAAATGGTAAGACCACTAATGTAACTTAGTATTCAGAACCCTAATCTTCCAAAGAAAATCGTTGATGCCATGCAGAGATGTGGTGTTCCAAAAGATGTCATATTGACGAACCAACTACCTGCTTTAGGAAAAAGAAGAAGATGCAATTATTGTCCATATAATAAACACAGGAAAAGTGCTATGACATGCATTAAGTGTAAAAACCAACTTTTGTAAGGAACATAGTGGCGTTCTTTGTGCTTCTTGTTTGTCATATGTTGAAAACTAAGAAAAACACAATTTTATGTGAACAATGAATAATAACTTCTTGTCAAAATATTGCCTATATACATAGTATTGTGAATAATGAGTGTGTTTTAGTTGAAGAAATTGGTTGTAATAAATGTTATAATATGTAACCTGCAACTTACAAGTGAATTAATAAAATTATTTGTATATGTTGTATGTAAATGGATGTAAGTAATAAAAATTCACTCTTAGAGTTTATGACGGTACAGATCGATTTTAAATGTCTGTTTCGAATACACATGTGGACGCGTGCGTTTTGGGCGCGATCGCGTGGCCGGGTTCTGGCCGTTGCAGTGGCGCGTCCCACGAGGGCGGAAAACCGAGTGGCCACGAGATGGTGCTGTGGCGGCTAGCCTGTTAGCTTTGATAAAAGAAATACTATTAGAAAAATAATTACTCGCAAACTTAGCGAGGTACAGGGCAACTGAAACCGTCCTAGTATAGGAGATTTTAAGACGAACATCATGGTATATTTATGTTTATTTAAAGAAAATGAAAGTGGCTGTTACAGACCTGCAGCTAATAACTATTTTGTTTAAAAACTGTTGTACTTACAAAAAAAAACACTAACAGCACTAGAAAGCTGGTAAAATTTGATGTAAAATTGATATATTACTTGTATAAAACAAGTCCCATTTAAAGTTTTGTAAAAATTGTCCAGTTTGGAAAAAGGGCATAAATAGGGTCCGCCATCTTGATTTAGGGAGTCTTCGTTCGGGCTTCATTGAGGCCGAACTTGTGCCCTTCGGCTCCGTAACTTCCGTGAAAATTCGCCCAAGTTTTCGTTTAAAAAATGATTGTCTCCTCAGTTTCGTTGGTCGGGACTTAGCGAAATCATGTGATAGGAGTTGGGCAAACTGAACTTGAAGAATTTTGGTCTGTATGGATGCAAGCCAACAGTTAGAAGAATTTCGTGTTTAGTGATAGAGATTGATACTTATAAAACATTTGGCGTGAGTTTGGGACCTCACCGGACTTGGGACTTTCTGGGAATTAGACTCGCTAGAGCGGATTTCATTCTGTACCGAGAATTATTTCGGACTTTGTTTTATTCGTGAGAATGCTGGAATTTGAGTTTGAAACTTGGCGTTTCATTTCGAAACTCCTGAACTTTTGCATGTTCAGCCAAGAGGCCCTTAGTTATTTCAACTGAACTGGAGAATTAAATTTTTCTGGGACTTCAGTGTTTAATCAAATCTTAAATAAACAATTACGTAAGTGACATTCAAACCCCCGTGAGTGACTGTTATTTACAAACCGATGTTTTCACTGCCAGTGAACCTTATTTAAGATTTGTGTTTTTATAAAATTTAGGGCGTTGAAGCGAGAAGTGGACAGTTGGCCCCTAGACATAACGAATATCCACTTCAGACTTAAAAGTTCCAACTGTTTCACTTTGCCCCTGTTGGTGCAGTGTTTGTTGAACATTATTATTTAGAGTGCGCATCCAGTGTGCTGGGGGGCTCGAGCTGTGAATATTAAATGAGTTCATTTCACATTTGTCTGAAATTAGACACAGGCAAGGACGACCAACGGACAAACACACCGCGCGAGTTGTAAATTCTCTCTGGTATCTCACGTTTTAGATTGTGTGTATACTCGCAAGGTTTTTTTTTAATTAGTAAAATGTTAATCAGGCCCGCAAGATCATGTTACTGTGTCTTAGAAATCTTTCGATATGACAATAAATTTGACAGAAATAATTTTAACTCCAAAGAATGATTACATGAAAAGAGGAAAATTTTAAATTAGGGCAGCTCCTTGGAGGCCCTGCATATGCATTCATGTGTGTTTCCTGCACGATGCATCCTAGGGTTAATATTCTTTCTACACATACAGAAAACGTGCCTCTGCTTATGCAACTCTGAATCATTTATACACACAAAGTTCATAGATCTCAATATTTGTTAAACTATGAAAAGATAATTCTTTCTAGCTACAATAATTACAGAGAATGTTATTTAACTACTCCATTACATACCATTACATACTCAAAAATCGTGACATTGTTATAAACACGTTTACATAAATGACAGTCCTTTTCAGACTTATTCTTCTTCATCACACTGTCAATTCAAAATTGGTTACTCAAATATACCTTCTATTATAACAATAATACGTCATCGCTAAGTGATCCTTTCACAACCAAAAATGCTACTAAATTACAAATTTCTGGTTTTACCTTATTTTATTGCTGGAACATCTTATCAGAGAGATTTATGCCATTACAAAACTTTCCACTGTCCATTCTAACACCATCCTGTATCTGTGTCTGTTATGGCTGCAGATCAGACAACCTCTCTCTTCGACAATCAGGAGTCTCGTTTCTCCGACTGAACAATGACCTCCATGAAACAATGATTTTATTACAAAGTTGTATATTTTTGGCACATAGCACCAACCTACTACTAACTTAATTATTTTTCTATCACAGTCACATATCCACAGATGTGTTTTATCAATCTTCTAAACAAGAATTGAGAAGAGGGATTAATGCAAATAGCATGAAGTATGAAATACATTCTGAGATTTCACTACGTTGTTATAAAAATTATATAATGAGCAAATAGTTTTAATACTATATTTGTAAACAGAAAATATACATTAATATACCCACACAAATGTAGATTACATGAGAGGTATGTCATATAGAACTTTACCAAAAAGTAGTAATTACAAAATATTTATAAAAGTGTTACATAAAGATAAATACTTCATATAAATGCAGAAGTGTTACCATTATATTACATAGATTAATGAAAAATTCCCCATTTTATATGAATCTTCCTTTTTCTGTATTTGCAAAGCAATATCAATTGTCGTTTTTGAAAATTTACAATTTATTTGGTATATTTTTAATGTCGTGTTTCTTACTGGACAATTACGAAAATCAATCAAAAGTAATTAAAAAAGGTTTGTGTCGTGTCGAAGCACATTCATTCTGCTAGACAAAAATTATAACACTTTAGGACGCTGTTTCTAAAGGTTGAGATTCGCAGTTAATGGTGGCATGATGAATGACACAAACATCACTTCTGTTGCGTTGTTTTTTCTTTATTTGGCACACACAAAACACCGTTCCTCTCGAGGTTGTTACGACTCCAGGCTGTGGTCATTAAGGCTAGAGCGAAGTCTTGAGTTAATCAGTCTTTCCCTTAATGACTCACTCGACACATAAATAACCCGCCGTATCACCCGGGAGCGCGACATTTAATTTTCGCTATGGACTCCGCCAACTGGTGGAATAAGAGACAGTGGGGTGGGGACCGTCCATTATCACCCACGTATAAGCGTTTGCACTAATCTCCCTCGAGGGTGCATTACAGAAGAAATTTCAACCACGTATTTGTCATAATGTATGTTATCTTCGTCTTTATGCTGCAAGCGACATTTTGTTATGAATACATTGTTATGAACTTTGTGTTGCATTGTTGCATTTTCTCTTGATATTTTGGCAGAATTGAGGCAACAAAATTGGTATTTGTGAATTGAGGCAACAAAATTGGTATTTGTATGTGCTATTGTCGTTACAAATGACATGATCTATGTTACAAGATTGTGTCATAATGCTTGTACATTCAACAAATTAGTTTTCAAAAAAAGATCAATTATTTGACTAAAAAGTTACAATAAGTAAGTCCTTGGCCTTATCAGTATATATTACAAAATATCGTCGACTCATAAAAAATCTCTATATTTCAAAGCATAAATGTTGCACATATTTAATGTAGAAATCATGAATGTTATCAAATTTAAACATAATGATGTCTGAACTCAAGTATTTGACCATAAAGATCATCTATCTCAATAGATAAATTTGTATCTTTCTGTGAGATTCCCTTCTTTGTTTTTCATTTCTATTATTTTGTATCAGATAATTTTGCTCGAGAGTTCTTCAGATTTCACGTATAATGCTTTTAGTTTCTATTTTGTTCTGCATATGCTTCGCATGTGCAGTATGACAAATGATTTTAATTTGAACAATGAAAATTGACAGTTGTCTTTTGTCAGTCATTCGTTCCTAGCTACTCATGACATCATCTACTACTATATCTCCTACTACATAATAATCATGCTTGAATCAACTACTCAAATTACATATTTATAACTATGAACTTATCATGCCTTAATCAAATACACAAATCATGCACAAACATAGTATATATGCAAAGATATGGGAGAAACCTGGAAAGAAAAAAGTCAATTTTCTGAAATGCGGCGATTTTTAGTTCACATTAAATACATTGCGTATTAGTTCCAATAATTTCATATTAATTTCTACTTTACTACAGGCTTTCTTGCCTTTTTCTCCATTTGTAATTAATCTCATTATTGCTTTAACCTACACCTCGAAGCGTATAATCTTTCACCTTAACGTTTATAACTGATGACTGCTTTCCATGTATCTGTAACATAAACAGTTTCAATCTTATTAGTAAGACACATTCTTCCTTTTTCTTCTGCTTCTTAGATTAAATCATTGATCAAAGAAAACCTTTATTCAATGAATCTTTCTCTTCTTTGTGTCTGCATTAAGTCTTCGTTGTGTATAAACATATATATTCATTTTTTAATAGAGAACCGCCAACAAAAGTGTTAATTCACATAATCACGAAATTTTTCAAATCGTCGTTCTATTTTACTACTCTCTCTCATACTACTCTTGTACCTTGTGTTTTTCGCTCTGTGCCTTGACCTGTTACATTACGTTAGTTTTATTTTGCAGGTTTTATTTCCTTGTTCATATATGATGTGTGTATGTGTGTGTCTTTCCCGAGGTCTGATTTGTAAATGGCTGACTTGTATGCTAATGTAAAGGCATTTATTGTTAGTCTTTGTTTAATTTTAGTATTCTGGAAAATAAGTATGCACAATTAATGTATTCACCGGAAAATATTATACAATGATACTAAAAGATATATGTCTTCCTTATTATCTAAGTGGAAAAGTGAAACTATGAAAGAAAGAAATAAAAATAGCACACAGAGCTCGAGAGAGGACCAGCACCACCACTGATGAATTCTCTACCCCATTTACGATTTGAATGCCTTAACATTAGACACACGGTGGCAGCCTACAACTTTCTAGTCCTTGATGTCTCTACTTACATGACATTGTCGCGTATGACGCGCGTAATGTTAAAACGGCCATTGTCGAGTAAAAAGAATTTGTGGATGCCAGACTTCCCCTTATGTGAATGATAGCGGGATTTAAGAAACATTTTTGGCCACCATGAAAACGTATAATGTTCCCGAGGCAATGAAGTTATTGCCTTCTCTTATCAGCATTTTTGATATTGGAAAGGGATAACTCAATAATCTCATGATGCCTTAAATGTGTTCTTTGCGGCAATGGCGCAGTTTCCGTGATACTAAAAGTGCCTGAAGTCGAGTTCGTCTAATTATGCAGTTATTCAACCTGAGTTAATGCATCTGACCAAACAGAAATACATGTTGAAATACGTCCTCAGATTGACATTAAGCCCCTTTTACACGATCCACATTCTTGCGAAAATTGACTACTCGAAGCGTGGACGGCTTTTCTGCTGTCACGTAAATCAGGATCCAACCACGTAGCGGATGCTATATAGACGGGAATGCGCATCAATTTCTGCTGTAGCGGCAGCTCCCGCCGCCATTTTGGTTCCAGGCGGTGATAGCGTGAGCATGTGAAAGGCGGAGATTTTTTTGCTGTTATTGCTTTCAAACGGCGCTTGTTTCATTTCTAACACACATACCAAAATGAAAATATATATTGGTATCAAAAATTAATCTCGTCGTAATAAGTTATTGTAATATGGTATGACAAATCGTTAAATATATTTTTTGGTATTTGTCCGACCGAGTGTGTATTGTGAGCTACTCTTTCGCATTCGACAGCTCACTTTTATGGGATTCCACATGCACTACCAAAGCTGCGCTAACAAGCAAGAAATCTCCGTTTTCGAATGCCATAAATTTGTTCCAGAATAGGCCAGAATTCATATTAAATACTTTTTCAATGCACAAAATATATCACCATAATAACTAGGATGCAGTAAAAGATTTATATATACGCTATATTTTCATTTCTCATTTAACAATTACTTCCTCATTGGTCAATTTTACTTACGGCCTCGGCGGCGTAGTGTACTGATGTTGGCAACGATCTTTGAATGCTGTTTGAAAACTCGAACAGGTACAATGAGAGGAAATAATTTGTCATGTTTACCATCTTCTTGTATGTTCACTTGCCCGGTCAGTAAATTAATTATCCTCCTAAAGCGAACATCCTGTTGCCAACATTAGCAAATTACGCCGGCGATGCTGTAACAAAAATTGACATCGCAGTAGCTGTAACTAAAATTAACATTGCAGTAGCTTCAAACATCGTTACGAGGCGTTTGAGCCATTATAACTAGTAAAAAACAGTGTCCATCATTTAAAAGTAATTAGTATTGATATTGTCTAAATGTTGCTACTGTATTAGTGCGTAGCGTCGAATCCTACGCTGAAAAAAAAACAATGAATAAAAAAAGTTTCGAAACCTGTCGTTGACAAAGTGTACAAATTGTGCATAACTACAATTAAGTGAAACCACCTCGCATAGTTTTGAACACCTTGTTGGTATCTATTTGTCACGACGAAAATTTACTAACCATATTTTATGCCCTTCAGGATTCATTGGAAACGAAAAAGAAAACCAAAACCATTTTCTGAACGATTAGAACAATTCGGAGCTGCACAGCCCACCATGCTGAAAGCAAACTGACTGCCATATTCTACAATAGCGCTTCAAACAGAAGGAACAAAAATGGCGGATGCGCATGCACGTCTATATCCAGGTGCCCTAGATGCGACTATGACGTCAATAATTTTCTATTGTGTCGAGTATGGAGTTCTAAATTTTTGAGTGCGGTGAATACTGCGCATGCGCAGAAGCAGCGGGTGTATTGCCCACCAGAAGACGCGAGATACTGTTTTCTAAACAACGAAGGCACGAGTAAGTACGGAATAAAAATATAGTGAGCCATCACTGACGTTTTTACTTCACGTTTTCCATCAAAATAATACAAAGGATGTTGGATAACTTTATATTTTTTGTAGGAATGGAGTGGACGAAAGAAAGCGTTAAGGCGGTTATTTCAGCTTATGAAGAAGAGAGAGCCCTCGTAGATACAGAACATCATTTATATCACAATAAGGTAATTTTAACTGCCTCTAGTATTATTCGTGATATTTGTGTGTTACCATGACTGCAAATACTCATTGATAACATCATATATTTTCTAGAATACACGGAAAGAAATGCTCAAATTAGTGGTAAAACAAAGTATCAGTAGTTTGGCCGAAAGTTACAGCTGAAGATTGTAAAACTAAAGGTGGCACTATGCGGTCACATTACGGCGCGGAGTTAAAAAAAAAAAAAAAAAAAAAAAAAAAAAAAAAAAAAAAAAAAAAAAAAAAAAAAAAAAATTCGCCAGTGCGGAAAGAATGGGTGTTCTGCATCCAAACGCTTCTCTTCCTGCCTTTGAGCTTTTTTTTTGTGCCTTTCTGCAAAGCGGTGGTGATTACTACCGTTGCTGCAGTCAATACCACGAGAATTTCATCCATTTCGCTGTGTTGGATAAAAGGTTGTGATTAAAACGCAAATCAGCACACGAAGTATGACGATGACAATCACAGCGCAAAGACCGCACAGCAGACAGCGCACACACAAAGTTCGAAGCTGTCGTGTAAACGCAAACGATCACGCAAAACAAATGAAGCACGGAAGTACCAGGGGCGCTGCAGTCGACATACTCGATTCGAGTAGTCAACAGCGACAAGAAAGTCGCTCGTGTAAAAGGGGCTTAATGTGTAAGTATTCTCATTCGCGTGGCTAATCGTTCTTCCAAATAGCTGCACATGAACTGTAATTTATGGCTAAGTGTCCAGTTTGGTGGCAAACAACAATGCAATTGTAATCACACCTTATAGTGTATGTCGTTGGGTGAATTTCTGCAAATTTTGAAATTTCTGAGAGTCGAAACGGTTTGTAATCGAACGAATCGCCTAAAGGTGTGGATGCATAATGTCTGTAATGACATGGGGGGGGGGATGGGTTCGAATCCCTCCTCGGGCTTGGATATTTGTGCCGTCCTTAGTATTAGCTAGTTCATAAGTAGTTTGTAAGTTTAGGGACTGATGACCCCGTAGTTAAGTCCCATAAGCTCTACAAACATTTGAATTAAAAAAAATCACACCGACGTGTTTTACGGTCCACTTTAGATTTGCAGTTTTATTAGTTTTTGCAAACATTTTGGACCAAGATAATAATCTCAATAATAAATTAATTAATAAGAATGTCTGAAACCCTTTTAGGAATAAAAATTGGCGGGTTCCGAACCTCCGACCTTTAACGTGATAGTCCAACGCATTGCCCACTACGGCATTAAAAAAAATCATAATAATAATAATAATAATAATAATTCTACAGAGCTGTTTTCTTCATATTTGAAGTAATCCTGTCAACATTTGATGTCAATATTTTGTATGCTTGACTCATTAGGTTAATGTAGTCAACATGAACTACGTTATCTATTTATTGTATGTGATAGTTAACAGTGCACATGCTAAACTAATAAGTCATCTATAATATAATAATGTCAGTTACACAGTCGGCTTTACAGTTATAGTTTTCACATGTAATATTGTTCAAGACAGAATAAAAGATGTTTTCATTCCAAGTCCATTTTGGTATCAGAAAGAGAATCTACCTCCTTAGAATGAGTTCTGTTATCTTTAGAGTCTGGAGACTTGTTTTTCCTCCGGACTGTATCCAGATTCGGCTTCTCTTTGTTCCGTCGTCCTCCATAATTTGGGGTCAGGCCTAGTTCATTGTCTATATGTTCTTGCAATGAACCCTGTTTCAGTGTCATCGACGGAATTGTCTTAAGCAACCTGCCTTCAGTTTCACTAACGGAACTGGTTTGCATGACAACATCACGCCCCTTCGCTTGTTTGTTTCTGGATCTGACTCGACATTCAGTATTGTTTTTATCATGAGTAAGTGGAACTAGATTTTATGCTTCTACAGATGTTGGCAATCTCTGTGTAAACACAACAGAAGGCGATATCTGTTGCGATTCAGTTTGTTTCATGTCCTCCACTTCATTTGGCAGGCTGGGCATTGTCATGGCCAGCTGTTGTGAGTCAAAAGCGGCCTGCATGCCATTCTGTGTATCTTCAATAGAAGTTACCGTCACCACTGATTCCTCTATTGCTATGTTTTCTGTTTCTGGACCTGTCTGAATAAAAACTGTTGTTTCTGGCAAAGTTTTCTTCGGATCTTGCCTCACTTCTTGTCCTAAGTCAGCGTTGTCGTCGTCCGAGCTGTTTCTCTCGGACGTTTGACGCCTCTTATTTGTAAATGATTGCATGTCTATTACCGGTGTAACCCTGTTTGAAGTAGGTTTCACGTGTATAGGAGGAAACTCTGCCGTTGACAGTGTTTGATCTTGTAGTGGAACATCGCTACTGTTAGCCTTTTCTGTATTTAATACTGGATTGTCCTTCACAATATAAGCTAGAGTGAGTTTGCTACGTTGCTGTAGTGTATTTTTCAAAACAAACACTCACTACGGACAATTTGATCTGACATGACCACTTTCATTACAAATAGAACAGGTGGCCGTCTGACCAGTGTAAGTTATATGAGCTTTGTAACCACACACATGTGTATATGAGGGGATATCCTGCCTGATATGCATTTCGACAGACCTGACCCCATTAAAGCACTGTAATCTGTGCTGGTTCGACCAGCGTTCATCTCGGATGTATTTTACATCACCATATTTACTCAATACCTCTCTGAAATAACAGTTTTCTACTTCAGGTGGCAGATTATAAACACGCACGTTAGTGTACTGTATATCAACGTTAGAAATAATAACTGTACTCCCCGAACCATCACGATGACGAAACTCAGCTTTGCCACCATGTGTCAGCAAAATCCGTTCCAGCAAAACTTGGTTGTACAACTTGACAAAAAAGCAATACACTTCAGTATCGTAATATGTGTTATGGTCTTCAGTCCGGAGACTGGTTTGATGCAGCTCTCCACCCTACTCTATCCTGAGCAAGCCTTTTCATCTCCTCATAACAACGACAACCCACATCTCTTTGAATCTGCTTACTATACGCGTCTCTTGGCCTCCCTCTGCGATTTTTACCCCACACACTTCCCTCCAATGCTAAATTTACGATTCCTCGATGTCTAAGAATGTGTCCTACCAAGCGATCCCTTCTTTTAGTTAAGGTATGCCAAAAACTCCTTTTCTCGCCAATTCTGTTCAGTACCTCTTCATTAGTTATGTGATCTACCCACCTAATCTTCAGCATTCTTCTGTAGCACCACATTTCAAAAGCCTCTATCCACTTCCTGTCCGCACTGCTTATCGTCCATGTTTCACTCCCGTACAAGGCAACACTCCACACAAATGCCTTCAGAAAAGACTTCCTTACATTTAAATTAATATTCGATGTTAGCAAATTTCTCTTTTTCAAAAATGCTTTTCTTCCCATTGCCATTCTGCATTTTATATCCTCTGTACTGCGACCATCGCATGTTATTTTACTACCCAAGTAACAAAACTCATCCACCACCCTCACCGCCTCGTTACCCAATCTAATTCCTTCAGCATCGCCTGATTTTCTAAGACCGCATTCCATTATTTTTGTTTTGCTCTTGTTAATGTTCATTTTGTACGCTCTCTTCAACACACTGTCCATTCCATTCAACTGCTCTTCCAGGTCGTTCGCTGTCTCTGACAGAATTACAATGTCATCAGCAAAACGCAATGTTTTTATTTCTTCCCCCTGAACTTTAATTCCTATTCCAAAATTTTCCTTGCTTTCCTTCATCGCCTGTTCAATGTACAAATTGAATAACATCGGAGAAAGGCTACAACCCTGTCTTACTCCCTTCCCAACTGATGCTTCCCTTTCATGCCCTTCGAGTCTAATAACTGCGGTCTGGCTTTTGTACAAGTTGTAGATAACTCTCCTTTCCCTGTATTTTACCCCTGCTGACTTCAGAATTTGAAAGAGTGTAGTCCAGTCAACATTGTCAAACGCTTTCTCCAAATCTACAAAGGCTAAAAATGTAGATTTGCCTTTCCTTAATCTATCTTCTAAGATAAGACGTAAGGTAAGTATTGCCTCCCGGGTTCCTACGTTCCTCCTGAATCCAAACTGATCTTCCCCTAGGTCAGCTTCTACCAGCTTTTCCATTCTCCTGTAGATAATTCGTGTTAAAATTTTGCAACCATGACTTATCAAACTGATGGTTCTGTAATTTTCACACCTGTCTGCACCTGATTTCTTTGGAATGGGGATTATTACATTTTTCTTAAAGTCTGAGGGTATTTCGCCTGTCTCATATATCCTACACACCAGTTCAAATAGTTTTGTCATGGCTGGCTCTCCCAGAGACTTATTATAATCGTAATACGCAGTGTGAATTTGATCAGACGTTATTCCTATTACATCAAAAATCCAGTCGTGGATCTCAAATGAACTCGGTTGAACTCTTCTCGTAGATTTCTCAAACTCGAAACACAGGGTATTCTTTCTCGGGACCATTTTAGACGCCATTACGGCTGAAAGCTCACCAATAAGATAAAAATGTACTAGAACTAGCGACGATAAGTACTTTTATATATATTTTATATTGAGAGTAATCAGTAATAAGTGTTGTTTGTTGCTAGTCAAAGATAGTATTGACGCTACGGCAATCAATTACAAGATGAGTCCTTTAATTTCATACTATTGATGGCCGTTGTTAACTGATGCTAATATGGCATTTGTAGACACTATATTATCATTTATCGTACGAAGAACAATGTATTTTTGTTAATTCTTCAGTGCGCCATTGCTTTGAAATGACAACATGTAAGTTACAATAAGAAAATCATCAAATACAAAACGCAAGACGGCGTATGCCAGAGAGAGTTCTGGGCGAGGAATGTCACGTGACATCTCCGAACGGCTGGTTTTCGGTAATTCAACGGAGGGTGTCAAATCTCCGTTATTTTTGCAAATATTTCTCAAACGATACGAGATATGAAAAAAACATAAGGGAGCTAAGTTGTAGACAATTTTCTCCTCTAACAATTAGGTTATTCAATTTTCGTGTCAGATGAACGGTTCGTTTGCAATTACAATTATATTACAAACGGCTTTTTTTGTTATTACTACCGTATTTTTTGCCCGAAAAATTTGAAAAAGGGAGGTTCTGGTCTCTGGTGGACTACAATCATGTCTGTAAATTTGGTGCTGATCGGTTGAACGGTTCGTCTTAAAAACAGGGAACACGTTACGGACAGACAGACGGACAGACAGACATACATCCCAAAATCGCCGTTATTTTTGCAAATATCTTTGAAACGCAACGAGATATGAAAAAAAAAACATAAGAGAGCAAAGTTGTAGAGAATTTTCTCCTCTACAAATTCGGTTATTCAATTTTCGTGTCAGACGAATGGTTAAGCCGTTATTTTCATTTAAATTTCGGACTGTCAAAAGACGATCGGAAAGACCCACTTTTAGTGTTACTACCGTAACCTAAAGTGGACCCAAAAAAATGACATGCATTATTTTGCCTACCGTATAAAAATTGTGCGCAGTTTTGCTCGCCTACATCATCACATTCATGCATCAGTTGACGAAGTGGATCTATTTTGAACCTTGATTTGGGGCATTAGCTCGTGGCATGTAATTGGTAATGTTGGCTTGCGGATGACAAATTTGTCTTTCATTGCACAAATCTCTATCTGTAATCTTCCTAGCATCACTTTCATGGTCGTAAGATCACTGTCATCTGCCCAAGTTTAAAACGGTATTCCGTTTCCATGAAAGGAACGGGTTCTGGAACATCAGCATCGTTATGGGTTTTATTATGCAAATGAATTACCGTAACTACAAGTTCATCTACTTGTTTATTTAGTCGTGAAATATCTTGTGTTTCAATACAATGAACACGTGATTCTAAACTTTCTGTTATTGGTTCATACAGCTCGTTTATCTCACGTTTGACCAGTTGAAGTCATCCTTAAAGCGATTTAAAATGCTTTCTTCCATGTTTGAATAATTTCTTTAATCCCTTTGTTGTCGTCTTTAATGGTTTCAAAATAACGCGAATTCAATTTTCTTCCATGGTTTTAACACTTTCTTGGACCCCTTTAATGTCTTGTTTGATAGTTTCAATACTTTCTTTTACGCTTTCGAATTGTGATTTATTTTCGTAATTATAATCTGGAGCAGTTCATAATTGTCTACGGTTGCGGAAGTCGTCTGTTGCATTGCTAATCCTGTCTGTTGTGGGAATATAATGTCTGTTGCTTTACTTCCGGAATTATCTACCACGTTTTCTCGTTCCATGTTTGGTGGAAACGAATTATTTTGTTATACTGTCACAGAAATTACCCTATTAATATCGTCATAATCAACTACAGTTGTGTTATTACTAGCCCCACGTTAAATGGCTTTGACAAAAACACTTCACTTAGCACTTATTGTTGTGCCGAATCAATATGATTCTTTCAGCACGTTTCATTTATTTTTAAAATCTAACGACATTCCTTCGTGTCTCTCAATTGTATTTATTTGCATAGGAGTTCTTTGGAAGGATAATACATTGTATGTAGCTTGTAAGCTTGTAATGTGATTTGGGTCACCCAAATCACATTACAAGCTACATACAATGTATTATCCTTCCAAAGAACTCCTATGCAAATAAATACAATTGAGAGACACGAAGGAATGTCGTTAGATTTTAAAAATAAATGAAACGTGCTGAAAGAAGCAAAGAAATGTCGTTAATTATGTAATACACAAAGCGAAATCAGTAACACTATGTTCAATGTTTGTTGGTATTCTTGGAGATAAGTCTCTTAATTCTGTCACAGACGTACGCTTCCTTGCTCTACGACGTCATACTTATTACGCAGCAGCGGAGTGCACTAAAGCGCCTCTCTACCTAGTAAATAAAATAATTTTTTGTGTCGTACCATGGTTACATTTTACTTGCAGTGGCAGCCCTTTAGTATGTTAACGTTGGAAACGAAATATTCGCTTTAGGGGGATGATTAATTTACTGATCAGAACATATTATTTATTTCATTATCAACACAAAGAATTATTCCTCTCATTGTACATGACTGATTTATCCACAAAAAAAAATCAAATTAATATATCTTTTCTTCCCCTGATTTGATTTTGATGAAATGAAGCTTATATATTGCCCCAAGGTATTCTCAGTTGACCTACGAAACCTCATGAAAGTTCGTATACTACTCTTGGAGATTTGCCGTACTACACCTACTTATAAGCATCGTATACTCATAAAACTTCAAATTACGATATCATTCCTTCCTCTGATCCAATTTTGATGCAATAAAGCCTATGTTACTCTCCAAACTAATCTCAATTTACCTGTGGAAACGCATGAAAGTTCATGTAGTACCTTTGGAGATTATCCACAACAAATAGACATACATGATGGCTTTTAAAAAAAATGATTAAATTATGATATCTGTATTTTCTCTGATCCGATTGTAATTATTGAATCCTTCATCTAACCGCACCATATGCTCCAGTTACGTGTGAAAACCCCTTGAAAATTCGTCAAGTAGTTTTGGAAATAAATGTGTTCAAAGAGACAGTCATACCTGGCAGTCATAGATAAAAGTTTCTAATTGCTATATTCTTTTTTTCCGTGATCCGATTTTTATGAAACAAAGTCACGCTCAAGCTACCTGGGAAAATCAAATGCAAATTCGTGAAGTAGTTTTGGAGATACGAGGTTTTTAATAGTTGAACAAACACGACCGTTACTCAAAACACTTAAAATTACGATATCTGTTTTATCCTTGATCCGATTTTGATATTTTATGCCTACATGGCCACCACAAACTTTTCTCATGTTGCCTGTGAAAACCGCATGAAGATTCGTTCAGTAGCTTTGAAGAGTGAAGTGAACAGAGACAGGTCTACATTTATAGATACATTATTAGTATAGATAGTGAAACACGTCCACAGAACGTGTTCCATTTAATTGAATTCCCATGAACAAATGTTGATGAGCTTCAGACTTTTTTTTTTTTTTTTTTTTTTTTTTTTTTTTTTTTTGTCCCAGGGAGGACTCGAACCTACACGGCGAGCAACCGCGCGCTCCACAGTGAAATGCCTTAGACTGCTCGGCTACTCCACCATGGCCCAGAGAATGAATGAAACTTTGTATGTAAGAAAGTTTAGGAAGTGCTAGGTGCGCTTGTCTGTTTTGTGTCGTCGTTTCTTTCAAACTATGGGTGTTTAATGTCTCTGGGCGAGAAGTAGGTTTGCCAACTGCTGAGCAGAACCCAGTCTTAGCAAAGATTCCTAATGTAGCTTGCTCTTAACCTCCTTGGCTGGGGGTTGGTCAGGTTACCTGCCTGATGAACGGTGATGCTCTCTGGGCTCCCATCCACTACCCCTCCTCAGTAATGGCTAGGCAGTGGTCAAGAGAGCTATTCATTCGCTTCTTGGTTCCTGGTAGGGTAAGTACCACTGTGTTTGATTCTGCTGTGGCCTCGTGGCTCGACTTAGTTCAGGCTCCATAGCCGTACTTATGCCTTTTCGCGAGTTTAATTCCGGGAGTAGCAGCTACACTATGTGTAGTAGTGAGATTTTGCTTAATTTCGTACAGGATTGCTAATTTTATGTCGATTTTTGCTGGAATCTTATTCCGAGACTCTGATGGTGTTTCGTTAGCACCTGTTTAAATATGTTCAGTGTCTTTCGCATTCTTATCGTAGTTGAATTGTAATATTTTTGGGGACTCGCGGTGCCTATACTGTTCGTACTTTGTCGACAGAACTCGTGGACGATATCAGACTAAGCCTTCAGCTTTTCCATCATTCAATGCACATGAGTAGTTAATAATTGTATAGCTAATTTGCTAATGTGTTTCCTAGTGAGTGTAGCGTGATAATTTTCCCCAAAAATTGTCCATTCTAACTTGTAATCTGTGTACTTGTCGACCCACGTGTGCGCCGATTGGCGTGTTCCCTGTCGTAGTTATTACCATTAAATAGATCTTTTTCCTCTGTGTAGAAAGAACAGTTGCATGACGTCTATCGTGTTTTTAATTTTAATGAAATAAAATTATTTCACTTCTCTGAAATTTTGCGACCAAACTCTGTATTGTACTGTAGCAATCTGTAACCTTGCTTATCTAATAGATATCATTCCTCTGATCAGAAAGAACGGTTACACGATATATTTCGCGATCTTATTCTCTTCGAAATTGATTTTGTTAACTTTCTGTATATTTTGTGTTCCGACTTAGTAGAGTGCTGTATTTATCTAACAACTTTAACCTTCTGTAGTTATCTTCTCCCTGTGAATATTTGCGTTTCCGTTGCCAACATTTATTTTTGATTTAGATCCATGACTGTGGATCATTATTTAATTGTGTGCAGTATCCTCTAAACATTTACAGTAAAGTTAGAACTGTTTGCTTAACTTATAGAATCATAGTTTTGCTTAAGGGAACTGTATACTTCCGCCGCTGTGTGAATATCGCCGTAATTAGATTTTGTGAGCAAGCAGTCAATTGTTAACTTCACAAACACGGCTAGTTAACAGTCAATAGAACAGCGGGCGAGTTTCAATAGATACAGATATTCCAAGTGCGGCAGCCGAAAAGACAGTTGTATGACTGTGTTGTGTTCCTGTGTGATTGCGTGAATGTTCTATTTTCTGAAGAAGGCCATGATAGATAGCTGAAAGTGTTGTTTGTATGTTTGTGTCTTTTATATGTGCCTATCACAGATCGTCGCCACACATTTGCAGTAAGTTGTAAACTGTCCTTATTACTATATTGTTAATTCCAATAAGGACATTCCAGCTGCAACTCCGCTCGTGGCACCCACGGAACTGCATCGGCCACTTGGGAATCAGATAGGCACCAGTTAAGACTTGGCTATCGGATAGGCACTAGGAATCATCAGTAGGCAGGCCACTATCTAAACTATGTATCAACAATCTACTAGTCTCCTGCTCTCCAAATTAAGTAATGTATTATTTCTATGAAATATATCTGTTATACTAATCTAGCTTAGTGTTTCTAGTTTCTGCTGTCCCACTGGCTGGTCACCTCAGGTTCCGTACCTGCACACGCGTGCATCCTATTTTCCTGTGTCGGTCTCTCTCTACTCGGCCACCGACATCCAGGACAACCGGCGGAAATGAGTCACAAAAGGGGCGACGAGGATGGGATACAAAAGTGGCGACGAGGATGGGGTACAAAATATATAAACCAAATGAAACGATTATTTCAAGTATTTGTTACCATTTAACTTAGTGAAACAAGTTGTACTGACACTGATGAATCTATTAAGATAAACTACTCAGCTGTTGAATAAAGAACTACTAACTGGAAATAAACAGCTGTAGATTAGTACTCAATTAAGAACCTGAAATTTTTCTTCGATGGAACTCAGGGGCGGCTTCTTCTAAAGGGCCACATGGGCCGGCCCCACCAGAAAATTTGTGACCTACTTTCACAGTATTATATCAAACAGTTGGAGTGTGACATGATCTCCTTGACATCCTAACTCAATTTACAATGACGTGATCAAATGGTTTGGCTTGTCTCTCACCGCAGCATAGCCGAGAACCTGCCCGGTGGACCCCCACTCTCTTCGTCACGCAGCTGTGCCGAATCCCTCCGCACCCCGTATTCCTAATCAACACCACCTAGAGACTAGGTGGTGTTGTCCTAATCAACACCATCAAGAGAAAAGGCCTCACCACAGGCCGTGCTACGTCACACTTACAGGCCGCGGCCGCGGCCGCCAGCTTACTGGCTGGTCACTACGAGGCGGTGGGCGTGCCCCAGCGGCCAGCCATTCAGCTGGCGACCGCGGCCTGTAAGTGTGACGTAGCACGGCCTGTTGTGAGGCCTTGACGCTAGGTGGTGTTGACCTAATACTGCAGTCGCAGTGACGCCGCAGAGGTGTTTTACTTTCCCCTCCTTGCCCCTCGTCCTAGTGCAGTCTAAGAAAATCAGGCGATTTTGAAGGAATTAGGTAACGAAATGTTCAAATGTTTATAAAGCTTATGGGACTTAACTGTGGGGTCATCAGTCCCTAAACTTACAAACTACTTATGAACTACCTTATACTCAAGACAGCAAAAACATCCATACCCAAGGGGGGATTCGAACCCCCGACGGGAAACGGCCTCGCGCATCAGAGCATAGCACCAGGCCACTCCGCCGCGGCGATTAGGTAACGAAACAATAAAGGTGGTAGATGAGGTATGTTGCTTGGGCAGTAAAATAACATACGATAGACGCAGTGCAGATGATATAAAATGCAGAACTGCATTGGGAAGGAAAGCGTTTAAAAGAAGAGAAATTGGTTAACATGCAATATTACTGTAAGAGTAAAGAAGTCCTTTCTGAAGTGGAGTGGAATGTTGCATTGTATAGGAGTGAAACATGGACGATAAATAGCGCGGACAGGAAAAGTATAGAGGCTTTTTAAATGTGGTGCTACAGAAGAATGCTGAATATTAGGTGGGTGGATCGCGTAACTAATGAAGAGGTACTGACCAGAATTGGAAAGAAACGGATCTTTTGGCATACCTTGACTAAAAGAAGAGATCGATTAATAGGACACATTCCTAGTCATCGAGTAATAGTGAATTTAGCGTTGCAGGAAGTGTGTAGGGTAAAAATTAGCAGAGGGAGACCAAGAGGTGAATATAGAAAGCAAATTCAAATGGATGTAGGTGGCCGTTCTTATGAGGAAATGACGAGGCTTTCACAGGATAGAGTAGGGTGGAGAGCTGCATCAAACCACTCTGCGGACTGAAGACCACAGCAACATAATATGTTATTATGATATTATCTCTGGCATGTAGTAGAAAGCTACTAGGAACTTAATTATTTTTCTACTAAAGCAATATATCTACACACGTGTTTAATGTGAAAAATGCTCCTGTCAGAGCATATATTACTGTTTAAACAACGCTGACAAAAAGTGGGGAACCAGCTGTGTCAGTCCTCATACTGCCTTCTTCACCGAATATTTTAGC
Source organism: Locusta migratoria (assembly GCA_026315105.1). NCBI lineage: Eukaryota > Metazoa > Arthropoda > Insecta > Orthoptera > Acrididae > Locusta > Locusta migratoria. The sequence goes on along the minus strand of CM048748.1, from coordinate 23,234,134 downwards.
ATTCAAACAGATTCACGTTTATTTTTGTGCCGAAAGAGATTAGCATAGTGTCAAGAGGCGGTCTGAATAACTGAGAAACAGAGAGCAGATAGTCGTTGTGGGAGAGACTCAGCGACAGTAAAAGATAAGTGTGCCGATACCGTAACAGTGAGAGGAAAGGAAAGACGAGACAGTGACATTTAAAAAAGAGATGAACGTATACGTTATGTAAACTTTGGGGGTGTACATCCTCCAAAGAGCTGGACTTTTAACAGTTAATATTTCGTCTGCTTTCCCCATCTAAGAAACCTATGTGTTAGTTTCTCGGTCAGAAGCCCGAGCAAACCATCTTTTTTATTATTAGTATTTCCTTATTCACAGAATGTGAATGGGTAAAGCTGAAAATTTGTACAGAGCCGGGATTCTAACCCTGGTCTCCTGCTTTCTAGGCAGCTGCGCTGACCCCTATACCACACACAGTGATCAGCACACCTGCGAGGAATTACTGAAACACGCCTCCCGTCAGATACAAATTTGCAACTTTACGCTTTCTTTCAGACAGAACAGACGCCACTTTTGAACCTGCAGTTATTATCTGTTCATATTCACGGAATGTATATCCGAAAGAACAGACGCCACGTATATTATAACTTATATAAATGCCGATGACGAGCAATGATCCTTTCTTCAGTGCGGAGGCACTCCTAGGCCCTTACTGTTACGGGAATTAGTACAAAGTGACTACAAGTCTGAGTTCCAGTGGGCAGGGTAAAGTTGAGAATTTGTATCTGACGGGAGGCGTGCTTAGGTAGTCCTTGCAGGTGCGGTGATCACTGTGTCCCCAGTGGTGTAAGGATCACCGCAACTGCCTAGAAAGCAGAAGACCCAGGTTCGAATCCCGGCTGTGTACAGATTTTCAACTTTACCCATTCGCAGTTAATGTGATGCATTCCGTGAACTTGAATAGATAATAACTGTAGGATCAAAAGTGACGTCTGTTCTTTCGGACATGTCCGAAAGAACAGACATCACATATATATATAACTTATCCCTTTATTTTAATTGTTCTTTCATTCTCCGGGTGAGGCGGGCTGGCAGCACCGGAGGCGCTCTTCAGACTACAGAATTTGGACATGGAAAGTAGAATATGAACAAAACACAAATGGGATACAAAATATACAATATACAGAACACGGTGACATAACGGAAGATGAGCAACATTTGAAATGAAGTGTTGGTCTGCAGTATTACGTAAAATCACCTGGCGGCGAAAAAGGCGAAACACTACACAGACAGTTATGAGACACAGGCGTCGGCTGCGGGTTGGCCGTTCGCAGTTGCATTAAAAACTACTGATTATTTACACACCGACGGAGACATAGACGAGGCACACGCAGATGATGACGGATGTGACAGGTGTAGATTGGGGAGGAGAAAAAGGGAGGAGAAGGTGGGGGAAGGAGGAAGGAAGCGGAGGAGGGGCGGCAGGTGGGAACAGCATGAGGCCGGCCGCGTTGGCCGAGGGGACTGAGGCGCTCCAGTCACGGTCTGCACGGTCACTACGGTCGGGGGTTCGAATCCCCCCTCGGGCATGGATATTTGTGCCGTCCTTAGTATAAGGTAGTTGATAAGTAGTTTGTAAGTTAAGGGACTGATGACCCCGTAGTTAAGTCCCATAAGCTTAACAAACATTTGAACATTTTGAACAGCGTGAGGAGGGGCCACAGGGCCGGGGGAAAGTAAGGGGCGGTTGGATGTATCCAGAAGCTGTAAGTCCAGAGAGACTGGCAAGAGGAGGGGGGCGACGAAGGAGCGGGGGGGGGGGGCCTCTTGGTGGAATCAGGAACCGAGAGGGGGTAGGAGGAGGTGGAACAGAGCTGGTACGATGTCTCGGCGGAGGGCAACATCAGGGAGGGGAAGGGTGCGGGAAAGGTTAAGCAGCATGAACAGGTGGAGAGCAGTGGCGATACAGTGGTAGTGGCGCGGCAGCCGACCGGGGGGGGGGAGGAGAGGATGTTGTTGTTGTTGGTATTTAAAGGGGACTCAACTGCTGGGTTATCAGTCCCCTGTTCCCAGCTAGGAGTGAACTGGTAAAAGTTTCCCTTTCGTCGCATACTACTCTAAGTCCAGGATGCTCCAGGTACAGAGCGACAGTCAATCGTAAAATGATGACAGAACAATGGACAAGACAGGAGTGGACAAAATAGACAGAACACTAAAACAAGGCTGCAGAAGCGTGTGGCTGGCTGATCACAAAATAATACAGGATGAGCCAGCCACTCTGCACACTTTAAAATCCGTGGTTAAAAAACAAGTCAAAAACCGTAAAATGACAGTGGCCTATTGTTCTGGAGGGGGTGAAGCCCGACAGGGCGGGCTTATAGGCCCCACCACTAAATAGACCCATAAAAGCCAGTTGCGCGAATAAAACCTAAAACACGATCGACCATAGCAGCATCGTCTCCTAACATAAAAGGAAGCGCATCTGGGAGATTAAAAGATTGTCGCAAAACAATTAATTGTGGACAGTCCACCAGGATGTGGACCACTGTCAAGGGGGCGCCACAGTCACACTGTGGAGCGTCCTCCCGCCGAAGAAGGTGGCCATGCGTCAGCCATGTGTGGCCGATTCGTAGGCGGCAGAGAACAACAGATTCCCTACGACACGACCGCAGTGAGGACTTCCATGTGGCCGTAGAGAGCTTCACTGCACGAAGCTTGTTGGGGTGAGCAGAGTTAGCCCACTCGTAGTCCCACAGGCTACGGATCTTCCGATGGAACTCCAGTCGGAGATCGCTCTCTGGAAGACCAAGAGCCAATGGACTGGAGGAAGTAGCCTGCTTAGCCAGCTGATCCACACGTTCGTTTCCAGGAATGCCGATGTGGCCTGGGGTCCAAACAAAGACCACCGAGCGACCAGACCGAACAAGCCTGGAAAGAGACTCCTGTACGGATTGCACCAAAGGATGTTTTGGGAAGCATTTGCCGAGGGCTTGCAAACCACTAAGGGAGTCAGAACAGATGACCAGAGACTCCCCATGGCAACCTCTGAGATGTTCAAGTGCCCGATAGATGGCAACTAGTTCCGCTGTGAACACGCTACTTCCATTGGGCAGCGAATGCTGTTCAGTATGCTCACCATGGACGTATGCATAGCCAGTACGGCCGTCGACCACAGAACCATCCGTGTACACGACGTCCGCGCCACAGAACGACTCTAAAACCGCCTGAAACTGGTGACGGAGACTCAGTGGCGCTACAGAGGCTTTTGATACATGCGCCAAGTCCAGCCGAAGCTGTGGACGTGAAAGTGACCAGGGAGCGATGCGGTAAGGCCTGTGAAAAGCCGGAGGGATAGGAATGGACTCAAGAGACGACAGGACGGAACGAACACGCACCGCGATCGGAAGACCCGACCTCGGTCGTCGTTGTGGAGATGGAAGTGCAGCAGTTGGAAAAAGAAGCCTGCGATTCGGATGATGTGGCATCTCATGAACATGGGCAGCATAGGAGGCCAACAGCTGCTGCCGCCGAAATCGCAGGGGAAGGACTCCAGCTTCGGCTAGTAGGCTTTCCACTGGACTTGTCCGAAAGGCCCCTGTCGCTAAACGGACGCCACTGTGTAGTACTGGGTCCAAGGCCTGCAATGCAGATGGGGCTGCTGAACCATACACGAAGCTCCCGTAATCCAATCGTGACTGAATCAGCGCCCTGTAGAGTTGCAAAAGACTCGTACGGGCGGCTCCCCAACTAGTGTGGCTGAGGCAGCGGAGGATATTGAGGTACCTCACGCACTTCTGCTTGAGCTGGCGAAGATGAGGCACCCAAGTGAGCCGGTTGTCGAAGAGCATGCCAAGAAATCGGTGAGTCTCTTCGACACGAAGAAGTTCATCATATAAATATAGCTCTGGGTCCAAATGGACAGCTCGACGACGGCAGAAGTGCATAACCCGGGTTTTCGATGCAGAAAACTGGAACCCATGGGTTGAGGCCCACGACTGCGCCTTTTGAATGGCTTCCTGTAGACGCCTTTCAGCTACCCCAACGCTAGCTGAGCTGAAGTATAGGCAGAAGTCATCGGCAAACAAAGAAGAAGAAACCGAAGACCCCACTGCCTCAGCAAGTCCATTGATGGCAATTAAAAATAGGGGTACACTAAGTACAGAGCCCTGTGGGACACCGTTCTCCTGGACGTGAGAGGAGCTGAGGGAAGTACCAACCCGTACCCGAAAAGATCGGAGGGAAAGGAAGTTCTGAATAAAAAGTGGGAGCGGACCTCGCAATCCCCAACCGTGCAGTGTAGCCAGAATGTGGTGGCGCCAAGTGGTATCGTAGGCCTTTCTGAGGTCGAAAAAGACGGCAACAAGGTGCTCACGCCTGCTAAATGCCGTACGAATGGCGGACTCCAGAGCCACTAGATTGTCAACAGTGGAGCGGCCTTGGCGGAAACCCCCTTGATGTGGGGACAACAGACCCCGATGTTCTAGGATCCACATAAGCCGCCGGCTCACCATACGTTCGAATAGCTTGCACAGAACGTTGGTGAGGCTGATTGGGCGGTAACTATCAGCCACCTGTGGGTCAGCACCAGGTTTCATCACGGGGACGACGATGCTTTCCCGCCATTGTGACGGGAAAGCCCCCTCCACCCATAAACGGTTAAACAGGGCGAGAAGCTGGTGTTGAAACTCCACGGAAAGGTGCCGGATGAACTGGCTGTGGATTCTGTCCGGTCCTGGAGAGGTATCGGGGCATGCGGCAAGGGCAGTTTCGAATTCCCATTTACTGAAAGCAGAGTTGTACACTTCGGCGCGACGTGTGTGAAAGGACAGCCGTCTCTGTTCAACACGCTCCTTCAGCGCACGGAAGTCCGCACTGTATTCACATGTTGCAGAGGTGCGAGCATAATGCTCGGCCATGTGTTCTGCAATGGAAATCGGGTCGGTGCATAGGGTACCCTGGATGCGTAGGCTGGGAATCGCCGCCGGTGACGGTACCCAAATAGGCGCCGAACCTGCGACCACACCCGGGATGCTGAGGCGCGACGGCCGATGCTGGCGACATACGTCTCCCAACAGTCCCGTTTACCCTGCCTGATGAGCTTTCGAGCCCGGGCCCGGAGCCGTTTAAAATCTATTAGGTTTTCGACAGTGGGGTGTCGCCGATGCCGCTGGAGCGCCCGACGACGATCCCGAATGGCCTCAGCGATTTCCGGCGTCCACCAGGGCACAGACTTACGCCGTGGGGAGCCAGAAGTGGTGGGAATGGTTGACTCAGCGGCTGAGACTATCGTGCTGGTTACCTGGTCAATCGCCATGTCCACGTCAGCTGGCAGTGGAACAGGAACTGTTGCAACTGAGGTGTAGCGTTGCCAATCAGCTCGATGGAGAGACCATCGAGATGGGCAGCCCGGAGGTTGAAAATCCAGGAGCGACACGAGGATGGGAAAATGGTCGCTGTTGCAAAGGTCATCATGGACCCTCCACTGGAAATGCGGGAGCAGGCTCGGGGTACAAACGGAGAGATCTATAGCTGAGTAGGTGCCTCGTGCCATGCAAAAATGCGTGGGTGCACCAGTGTTTAACAGGCAGACGTCTTGCTGCGATAAGAGCGTCTCTATGTCCCTACCGCGAGCTGTTGTCTGCGCTCCACCCCACAAGGGATGGTGAGCATTGAAGTCCCCCAGAATCAGAAATGGTGGGGGAAGTTGTGCCACCAGGGTAACAAGGTCAGTAATTGAAATCATCTCATCTGGAGGAAGGTAAAGTGAACAGATCGTCAGTTCCTGCATAGCCCGGATCCGAACAGCCACCGCCTCAAGAGTCGTGTGTAGAGGCACAGCGGCACTGGGGACAGTGGCAAGGACGTAAATACAGACACCTCCAGAGACCCTGTCATATACGAGACGATTTTTGTAGTAGCCCCGATACCCACGAAGGGCTGGGGTCCTATTAGCAGGAAACCAGGTTTCCTGCAGGGCTACACAAAACGCTGGGAAGCGGCACAACAAGTGCTGTAACTCTGGCAGATGGTGGAAAAATCCGCCACAGTTCCACTGGAGGATCAGAGAGCCTCCTGGTCGCTGGGACATGCTGAATTCGGCGGCGCGGTAGGGGTCGCAGTATCTTCTGCCGTCGCCGATTTCTGAGGCAGAGCCTCAACGTCCATGACTTCCGCAGACTCGGCAATTGCCAAGTCTTTGGGGGACGCGAGGATCTCTATCTCGTCCTCAGAAGAAGATGTGGAGGGGGGTGGTGGCAAGGTTGCCACCAGGGTATCCTTCTCCTTAGGCGGTTTCTTGTCTTTCTTCTTCTTCTTCGTTTCGCGCTTCTCTTTAGGTTTCTCATGCTGGGAGGGCGCTGCCAGCTCAGTCCCCTGGACTGAAGAGCGGCGTGCAGCCCTGAGGAGAGGATGGACAATAGGGTAGAAGAAACGGAGACGAAGGTGCAAGGGGATGAGGTTATAAAGGACTCGCATGGGGGATCGGGGGTAGGAAGGGATACAGAAGGCGAGGCGGTGGAACTTGTAGAAGGATGGAGGGGCAGAGATCCAGGCAGGATGGGAGACGCAGAGAATGGGAGGGATTAGGGATTTGTAAGTATAGATGGTAGTGGAAGGGTTGAGGCCCCAAGTTCGCTCAACAAGGAGTTTGAGGAAGCGGAGGTGGGAGCAGGCTTTTTCTTGGATGGTGCGAAGGTGGAGGGTCCAGGAGAGGGTGCGATCTATGGTGAGGCCCAGGGTACTTGAGGGTGGGAGAGAGGCAGATAGGACGGTTATGGAGAGTAAGGTAGACGTCATGGGGGCGGAAGGAATAGGGATGCGACCTACAATGATCGCCTGGGTTTTGGTAGGATTTATAGATAGGAGCCACGCAAACCATCCGCAATGATAGGTATAACGAGGAGATCATCGTGATGGAAGAAACAGACAGCAGACTGTGAAAAAGTAACAGTCAGTAGCAATGTAGGAGAAAAAGAATGGGACATTGACAATGGCACAAAAAGGTAGCCAAAATGGAGAGGAAGGGATGAAGGCAGTGGCAGTGGGTGACACAGAGAGAAGGAAGTGCTAATGGGAGGAAATCGAGACTGGACGAGAGATATATCTAGAGAAAGGCAGATGTTGTTTAGGAAACCTTCTTCACGATGAGAGACTGATAAAAGGATTCGGCATGTTCTGTGTTACAAGAACGCGAATATGTTGTTCGAATGCCAAACTTTCTGTGAGAAAGGCAGAATGACAGAGGCAGCTGGTTCCTTACTTTCTGTCAGTATAGTTTTAAACAGCAACATATTACCCTTTTTGTGTTCCGACGGAACGTCTTTTAGGTAGATGATTCTAAAATAAACTGTCATTACGTTTATGAAGCACTGTCCTCCTTTTAAAAATTTCCGTTGGTAACCCTACGCCCTCATCACGTGACATGTTAAAGGTAAAACAGTCAACAATCCGAAGATTGATTTGAACACCACAGTGCTTTACTAGGCATGGTCCTGTTTGGAGGTGGTATGCCGTTGCCTTCCTCCGACCTTCGAACTGACTTACCCAGCCAGTTATAGGGGGACCTACAGTTTAGCGTGGGTTCCGAACCACGGCGCTACTCGGTATTTTTCACATGAGCAATACTGCCAGAAGTGAAAGAAGTGGAAAATGACAGATAAAGATCCTAGGACCTGCCGGGGATCGAACCCATGACCTTTGGATTTGTAATCTGGCACTCTATAATTTTGTGAGGGAGAGGGGGGGGGACAATAATATATTTACAGTCTGTGCAGGGGAGAGCAGTAAGCAATACAAAGAAAGTTACACATTTTTGCAGTTGTGAGCAAGACGTCAACGTAGAAGCAGCCGCGACAAACAGTACACTGTGAAGCAATATTACAAACAAGAACTACACGAAACATCTCTCTACAAAACTGCCAGTAATTATGAAATATCTTAATAAGCGGACATTTAGAAATACAAATCTTTCTTCTGGCATAAGCAAATTTACTTTGATGAATGCTTTAGCGTTAGAAAGAAGGAATTCCGTCTTACAAAGAAGTGTATGCAACTTCTAGAGCGTAATAAACATCTTCGGAGTTAAGAATATAATAACGTCTGCGCAAGAAAAAATTAATAAGAGGATTGTTATGTGCAACGAAATTACTCGGGTGTTGGGGAAAAACATTTCAACCCACTAAAATCAAAGTTTCGATGTAGTAAAGAAGACATGCGTAAATCAATTATTCTTTGCGCTGTATCGTGAAAGTGTTATGATTTTCTGAGGAAAATGTTGGGTACCTTCTGATAGTAGTGTCGACGTTGAGAGCGTGAGTAAACCACTCTTTTAATTGCGGTCCTGGCATTCTGTAAGATGAGAGCTAAAACGTTGGCCGAAAGGGCACGTGTTTCCGTTTTCTCCTTCGACGAAGTGAACATTGATAGAAGGATTTTATTATTAACAAGAAGACAGGGTACTAGGACTCCACAGTAATGTTTTAACTGTTATGGTAGCAGATATGTAAAGGAAAAAACATTTCCGTTTGCAACGAGCTTGACGTGACGCACACAAAAATAGTTCTGTCCCTCAGCATACAGTGGCACACGGAAATGTAAGGGTATTCTCCCACACTTGCTTTAGTTGTTTGCGGGTCGGCGGAATGGCTTGTTCTCCCGCTCGTACTGTTCTTTTGTATTGTTGGACTATGAAAAAAATAAATGTTACTAGCAGCCAGAAAGCGGTGGAGGACATATTGCTCTTAATCCGTGAGTCAGCTAGTCGAATAGGATAAGTTTTACAATTTTATTTATTCTTTACTACAAAAAATGGATTTCATAAAGTGCTCTTTTTCATTTGGCAACAATTCAACATTTGGAGCATATTCAGAATTATTCTGGTTTTCACAAGTTTTGAGATTTTACATTTTATATTATATATACATCTGTAACAGTAATTTACAATGTTGTTGTATGATCGGTGTTAGAGGCGTAGTGTTCAATTTAGGTGATTTAGGGAAGAAGGGAGGGGGGAGGGTGTAATATAATTTGCTTTGTCGAGGAATATTCGAGAGTTATAACAAAATTGTAGGATAACGTAAGAAAAAAGTTAAAAATAGAGTTTTAATTTCATGCAATACAAAGATTTCATACAGACATAGCTTTCGAAACCAGGTTCTAAATTGTAAGACTAGATTCTCACCATGACTTATTGTCTATGAACTGTACATTAAAACTTAAGAGACTTGAAAGGGGTAGAAAAGTAAGGAGATTGAACCTAGATAAATTGAAGTAACCAGAGGTTATTGAGAGTTTCAGAGGGAGCATTAGGCAAAGACTGATCGAAACGGGAGAAAGTAATACAGTAGAACTCGAATGGATAGCTCTGAGCAACACAATAGTGAAGGCCGCAGAGGATCATATAGGCAGGAGGACAAGGCATATTAGAAATCTTTGGATTCGCTGAACTTAACTGATGAAAGGACAAAATATAAAAATGCACCAAGTGAAGTAGGAAAAAGGGAGTACAGACGGCTGAAGAACGAGGCAGCCAGAAAGTGCACACTGGCTAATCAGGAGTGTCTAGAGGACAAATACAAGTCGGTAGAAAAATGTATACTACCTACAGGGCAGAGACATTTGGAGGCAAGAAAGAGACATTTGGAGGCAAGAAAAGCAGCTGCGTGAATGTCAAGAACTCAGATGGAAAATCAGTACCAATTAAAGAAGAGAGAGCTGAAAAGTGAAAGGAATATTTTGAAAAGTAAAACTATCAAGAAAGATGCAAAAGAGTAAGAAAGAAATTTAGCGTTCTCGATCCCTTTCTAAAAGACATAAAACGGCGCTAAAAAGTGAATCTACAGACGATAGAAACTTAAAAGTTGTAGACGTTGTTTACCTTACACTGCAGACATCAGCGATTTTTCGATATTCCCATCCCTAAGGGTAAAATAGGGGATGAACGGTTTTTTGAAAATATGTTGCTATTAAGGCAATTTTGAAGCAAGAAATACAAAACTTCGGATTCAGATTTTTATTGGGATTTTAAAAACACGTGTTTCGCTATTTTTGGAAATTCAACCATTAAGTGGATGAAATAAAGGAAAATATTTTAAGGGTGCTACTAACACTATTTTGATGCTAGAAATGCGAAAATTTGGATTTGGAACCGTGGTTAGAATTTAAAAAAGTGTGTTTCGGGATGTTTTGGATTCTGCCATCAATGGTGCAGTAGGAGGTGGCAAGTTGTATCAAAATACTTGATTAGGAAAGCATTTTTAAAGCTAAATATATGAAAATGTATGTTTAGGAGTGGAAACGACCAATGCAAAGCATCTAGTCTACGCGTCGAAACACCGGGAATTAAGCTAGTCGTAATATAAAAGGCAAGTCTTACTGGAAACTGCAGTGTCTTGAAGCTAAAAGGTACATCTGTAGGAAACAATGGGTATTTGTTGGATGTACACTGGTTCATTCTCTTCCATTTCCTGTACCACTATGGAAGTCAACTGCCATCGCCTACAGCAGCATACGCTTCACTCAGTAGTTAAAACTTCCGGGCTGAGAGGCCGTGGTCGAACAGTAGAAATTTCTTCCCCTAACGTTTCGTCGCCGGCTGCGGGCAACATCTTCTGAGGTGAGTCGACGACTGGCTGCTGGGCCGTGGAGATCCTGCATATATAGAGGGCGCCACCACTCGTCACGTGATGTCAACAGTAAAACTATCTCTGGCTGGCGTCATTACTCTCGATCGAAGGTAATCGATTGTCACGTCTTTGGTACAAAGCAGACCGCCATATCTTGTCTAACTTCAAGCCTTCTTCCTTTCTGTTAAAATTATTGTGGTGTTTAAAAAATCTCTATAGCCTCTCTATTCATACGTGCATAATAATGCGATGTCTTAGCTAGCACGCTTGTCTCACTAAATTTTATTTGGTGGTCACCGTTTTCAAAAACATGTTCCGCTACGGCCGATTTGTCCGTGTGTCCCAGTCGACAATTCCTTTTGTGTTCAGTTAGGCGAGTATTGATACTTCTTTTTGTTGTGCCAATATAAACCTTCCCACAACTACATGGGATCTTATACACACCTGAAGTAGCCAAAGGGTGTCGCGCATCTTTCGTTGATCGTAAGCATTCACTGATCTTTTTGGTGGGTTTGAATATTGTTTCCACTCTAAACTTGGCCAGTACTTTCCCAATGCGGCCCGTCATATTGTGGACGAATGGGAGAAACACTTTCCCCGCCAAAGGTTGTTGTTGGACGTTAGCAGAGATTTGTCTTCTGGGCTGGAGTGCTCGATCTATTCCTTATCACTGTATCCGTTTTTTTGAAATGCGGTTCGTAAATGATCGAGTTCCTCTTGCAAATAAGTTGGCTCACAGATTTTATTAGCCCTGTCCACTAATGTTTTAATAACACCTCTCTTCTGCCTGGGATGATGATTCGAATCTTTGTGAAGGTACCGATCGGTGTGCGTATCTTTTCTATATACTTTATGACCCAGAGTCCCATCTGCACGTTTAATCACTGTAACGTCCAAAAAATGTATCTGTCCATCAATCTCCGTCTCCATGGTAAATTGTATTTTCGTTGATACTATTCAAGTGCTTTAAGAAACAGTTCAGTTCCTCTTCCCCGTGGTTCCAGATCACAAACGTATCATCCACATACCGATACCACTTCAAAGGACTTCAAACACAGATCGAGGAAAACACACCTCTGAAAGCGGTGCCAAGACAACTGACAAAGGCACAGCAAGTCAGAAGGACCCTCGAAGTATATCACAGACGGACGTGGGGGAAGTTCAGTGCACTCGCGATTGGGCGGATGATGTTGAGGAGCACAGCCACGATGCAGAGATGACTGCGATAGCAGGACAGACAGCACCCGAACACCGACATGAAGTGATCACCGATCGACAAAATACCGTGGAAGACGCTAATATGGCAGGTGACGATGCAGATTTCTTTTAAATGGAGACATATCCACCTTGTTTGGTAGGCAGTATAACTACTTCTATGGTACAGTCAACATGACGTCCTTGCAGGCGTACAGAATTGCGACCTTGAATATTAATAAAATTAGCAGCGCTTTCAAACTGAAGAATCTCCAAGATTTTCTGTACGCCGCCGATGTTGACATCCTTTTGCTGCAAGAAGTAACGGACATCTGTTTGGACAACATCGCTGGCTATAACGCCATTATTAATCCTGGTAATGGCAATGACCTCGGTACGGCGATTATGGCAAAGGAAGGTATCATACTCACGAAAGTGGAGAAACTGCCAAACAGTAGAGGCATAGCTGCCACAATAAATAATACTAGGCTGATTAACGTATATGCCCCCTCAGGAACTGGGAACAAGCGCCGCAGAGCCGAATTTTTCAAGGAGGACATAGTACCACTTTTTACTGACCGATCTGAACAAACAATATTCGCTGGCGACTTCAATTGCGTACTAAGCCCCAAAGATCAGACGCCCAATTTTAATAAATCGCTGGAGCTGGAGACCATCGTGAGAGACTTAAATCTGCTTGATACTTGGGAACTGAAAGACGGCGATAAGCCGGGTTACACATATATCACCAGTCACTCTGCCAGTCGTATAGACAGGATCTATGCAACGTCCAATTTAAAGGAACACATTTTACAGTCCGAACTATGGCCAACTATGTTCTCTGATCATATCGCGTACATATGGGCGGTAAACTTAGAGAGACAGGGAACCTACAGAGCTAGAGGCCAGTGGATGTTTAACGTAGCACACCTATCGGACCCTGGGTGTCGTGCAGCATTCTATACGACTTGGGCAGAATGTGAACGGAAGCTCCCCCGTTACAGTACGGCACTGCACTGGTGGCTACAATGCGCAAAACCCGCAATAAGGAGGATACTGATAAACTACTCTCGCGAAAAAGTCGCCTGGCGGAAGCAGACGACAGAATTTTACTTTCAGTGCCTGCGAGACTTGTACGTTCAGGACGCCACAGTCAGCAATAATTACGGGCAGATCCAAAGAATAAAGGCGAAACTGTTAACTCTGAAGAGACAACATCTCGATGGCTGTCAAATACGAACGCGCTTACAAAACACAACAAATGAAGAGACTACATCGATGTACCATGTTCTCCAAGAAAATAAAAGACAGAGAAGGAAAATTCTGACAGAATTTAAAACTTTAGACGGGAGACTCTTGACAGACCAAGCTGCAATACGAGAAGAGATCCACAAACATTTTAGAGAATTATTTGCCATTACACCAACAGACGAAACAGCACAGCAAGCCATTACTGCTAGGACACAAAGAAGACTAACTCCAGAAGAAGCAGGCGAGCTTGCAGCAGAGATAACAGACGACGAAGTCGAAGATGCTATCTCAAGGAGCCCGAAGAATAAATCACCTGGTCCAGATGGGCTTCCCGCGGAGTTGTATCAAGTTTTTAGAGAACGAGTAACGCCTAAACTGACACTCGTATGTAACGAAATAATGCACACAAAAAATGATTTTCCGAAAGAATTCTGTGAAGGCACTGTGGTCTTGGTCCCCAAAACACAAGGCGGCAAAACCATAGCGAATCTTCGACCTATAACACTTCTCAATAGTGATTATAAGATCTTCGCCCGTATTATGATGCAAAGGTTCAAGTCCGTTATTCGTACAGTGACAGGAGCTTATCAAACAAGTGTGGGAAAAGATAGGACAATCTATCAGACCTTAACCGACTACAGAGACATCATAGCAATATCGGAAGCTTGCAACATCAGATGTGCATTGATGTCGCTCGATTTTGAAAAGGCTTTCGATAAAGTAAATCATTCGTACCTTTTCCGGACTATGAAAGCCATGCACTTTCCACAGACAGTGATAGATACTGTGAAAACCATACTCACGAATAGCACATCACGAATAAATATAAACGGCCAACTCAGCAGCCCGATAAATGTTCAGAGTTCGGTACGACAGGGGTGCCCAATGTCTATGACGCTTTTCGCACTGGCGCTTGAACCTCTTATGACCTGCCTGACGGAAGAAATTCGTGGATTACACATCCATGGGCAGAAGATATCATGCCAAGCTTACGCGGATGATGTTGGAGTCCTTGTGACTGATGCAAGCGAGATGGACAAAGTACTTGACATTGTGGCGACTTACGAACTTGCGTCAGGAGCTAAATTAAACCGCAATAAGTCTGGTGTTATGAATCTTGGTCGAGGTATAGAGATCAGACCCGCTGCACCAATAAAAATAGTGGAACGAATAAAATGCCTCGGAATCGAATATACTCGTAGTATTCACCGCACGGCCGCTCTCAATTACAGGACATTACTTGCAAAATTACGAGCAGGCATACAACAACACAGCTTACGCAATTTAAACGCCATTCAAAAAGTGCAGCTAGTCAACACGTATATTACATCCAAAATCAACTACGTTGCTCAAGTGCTGCCCTTGCCCAGAACCATAGCACGCAAAATACAAGCAACGCTTGGTTATTTTGTTAGTAGAGGTCAGATATTTAAGGTTGCATATTACACCTTGACGCTACCGACACACAAAGGCGGTTTAAAACTGAGAGATATATACCTGAAAGCGCAAGCACTATATGTCAGTAAAACATATAAACAGTGGAAACGATCACCAACGACCTCAGTATCTCATCTTTTGAACGAAATCACACCGGTTAGCAGGGCTCCATCAATAGACGTGCACCACATCTCACACGAGCTGTACCACCTCAAACACTTCCTAGTGGAGTACAGCTACATACGTCATAGAACCCCGGAGAAAGACATGTACACAGTAAAGGAGATCTACAAAGCTTTGATGGAAGGCAAACAGAGTAATCAAATAGAAACAAAGTTTAAACAAAACAACTGGAACAATATATGGGCAAACATATCTGACACCCATTTATCATCGAATGTGAGGTCGACGTGGTATTTGGCCGTCAATAGAAAAATCCCCACCAACTCAAAATTGCACAAAATACATCTGGCAGCCGAACCAAACTGTGCCCACTGCAACCTAATTGACAGCGAAGAACATTGTTTTGTGTGTGAAGATGCGAAAGATGTGTGGCTTCTATTCAGGAAGACACTGGCACTTATTCTCCGCACATCGCCAAACACAATAACACCGGCACAAGTACTTAATCCTGATGACGTACCGTTCCCTAATACTAGACGAAGAGCAGTCAACTGGGTCAAAGGCAGACTGTTCATTACATTTTAACAAACAAGACAAAGAATAAAGAAGATTATTGGATGTACCTGCTGATAGAACATCAGAAGCTGGAACGTCACAGAAAATATAAAGAGAAGTACGCGAATTATCTAAAACGAACTATAATATAGACCAACGGGAGAGAAAAATTAAACGATACAGTTTCATTTAGGTATATTTTTTTTAATATCTTTTTATTTCATTTTACGCCAAGAAGATGGCTAATTATTTATATACTTATTTAATTTTGGTTTTCATATCGATGCAGAAAAAGAAAAAATTGCAGCTTGAGATGCACCGCAAACCATATCCGAGCATCTCTGCCGCACAAGACGGAAAGAAGAGTGCATCATAACAACATACTTAATCAAAATGGGAACAGAAGCAAGAGATTAAGTACATTACTATACTTGAGAGAAATAAATTTCTCTTTTTTTTCTGTTGAAAATAAAAAGGCCAGTGAAGCCGACGCCGAAGAAGGCGAGTTTTGGCGAGCGCAAGACCGGGCTAAAGGGGTGGATGGAGGCCCGTAAAATAAATAAATAAAAAAAAAAAAATGTGGTGTAGGGGTCAGCGCAACTGCCTAGAAAGCAGGAGACCCGGGTTCGAATCCCGGCTGGGTACACATTTTCAGCTTTGCCCAATCGCAGTTGATGTCATATATTCTATGAATATTAAATAACAACAGCTGCAGGATCAGAAGTGACGTCTGTTCTTTCGGAACAGACGCCACATGTATATATCAGGGAAGAGGTTGGCAGATAGTTGTTAATTGGCGTTATGGAAAACAAACGTGAAAGAAGCTCGAATTTTATAAGAAGTTAGTGCGACTGTGTTGTGTCCTCAATAGTGAAATATTAGGGTGCACTGGAATGTACAAAAACGGACGCCACGTCATGGAAGGAGAAGAAAAAAGCGACATGATCGCGTGTGGCAAATGAATTCAGTGCTTTCCACGGAAAATGTAGGACAGTAAAAATGCATAGGGCTTAGTATGATAACATGCCAAGTGCGTAGTATCTTAGTGCAAGCTTGCACATAGGCAAAAATATACTGTTCCTGTAGATCGGAGGAAGGAATCAAATTTTAGGCCTCACACTAGGCGCAACATAAGTAAATACTGGGTAAAATTTTACGACGCTTCTCGCCGGGCTCCAGTGCTTATGTTGGCAACAGATAAACAATGAAGTGTAGAATTGTGTTAATATTTTTCACGACCTACAGAGTAAATGTTATTGCAGCTCGTTTCACTCGCAGCAAAATTAATACTGTGCCTGCTTTAACCCTTTCGTTAATCGTGTTGTCAATTGACACCACCATGTTTCACCAACTGCATAGTGGAAACAACGAATGTCTGCGTTTCCTCACGCTGACGGCGGATGGCAACAATCTAGTACAGGCGTGTGCCACATGGCGCGCTTTCATCTCTTTTGAATACGGAAGTCAACAGTCGAGTGTTTGTCGTGCTGTGTTATGAATGCTGTTGTGTGTTGATCGTGCTTCACTTTTTTTCTTCCTGTTTCGTGCCTGTCGAGGATTTATAGAATACAAAGGTGTTACAAGTTTCTTACAGGTAAGGTTATTGTGTGAGTGTTATTTTGTTGAATGTTTTTTTTGTTACATTGTTAGCTTTTTTTTTCAAATCTTATTGTTGTCATTTGACACCACTGTGACGACGTTCAGTCATGTTGTATGAAGTTCTCGATTTTGTAGGTACTAGTATTTTTATGTTCAGTTCAAATAATTTTGAAAGCTAATATTTCTTAATACATTTAATGGATATTCCGTTTACTTTTACACATCACACAGCTAATTTCAGTAAATATTTTAATTTTTCAGACTGTGATATGGCGAAACTTTCCGACAAGGAAATTGAGCAGATTCTACTAGAGCTCAATGACAGTGAGCTTTCAGGACTCTCACAATGAAGAGTCTGTGTTTCTATGTACAGAATACACATGAAAACCAAGAAGTGGACTGTAAAAGTAATTTTTCGCATGGTCGATCTCTCCATATGCAACTCATGGCTACAATACCTGAGAGATATGGATGCCAAAGGAAAAGGACGTAAAGAGAAAATGGATCTGCTGAAGTTCAGAAACCAGATAGCTGAAGCTTAAATTCTAATGGAGAAGGAAACCAGTGCAACTTCGAGGAAAAGAGGCCGTCCGCGATTGACTGAGGATGAGTTTGAAGATGAAGAACCCACAATGGATGTGGTAAAAACATCACAGAGAGACGTGAGGCCAGTATCAGATGCTAGATATGACGGGTTTTCTCAGTGGCCACGTTTCATTGAAGGGAGGGAGCAAAGATGCAAATTAGAAAAGTGCACTGGCAGAAGCCGAGTTCAGTGTTCCAAATGCCATGTAACATTTTGTTTGAACAAAAATAACAACTGTTCAGTTAAATTTCATGTTAAATGATTTTTTGCAATAAATATTGTCATTTTAAATGGTCTGCTAATTATTACTGTACCAAGAAGATGTTGACCACACTTTTTATTTATATGTACCAGTACTGATACAGTGGTGTCAAATGACAACATTCCATTATTCAAAAACCATTTTCAAAATCTCTTTTTTTCCTCAGAAAACACGTTTAGATAAATCATTTGATCAAGAAAACCGCAAAAAAAAATTTTTTTTTACTGGCGAAGAAAAAATAGTGACTGAAAGGGTTATGGTTGACAGGTTCTTGTGTCTACCCTTGTCCGTTCAGAAAAAAATAAGTTTCGTTTTAATTGAAGTTGTCACGAAAAAACATTTATTGGTCGTCTGAGTTGCCGTCATTACCATTGGTGCCTGGCGAGAAGCGTGGTACAATTTAACCCTATTTCGTCTTGGAAACGCTACATTAAAAACTAAACGACCATATCAAGAGTCCAACAGATAGTTATGTATTTTGTAAGTAATCTGTCATAATAGAAAACAGAATACATTATTTATGCCTGTGAGCTTATTAATTCAGTATTTGGTTACATTGTACCACGCTTCTCGCCGGGCTGCAGTGGTTATATTGGCACCAATGGTAATGACGGCAACTCAGACGACCAATGCATGTTTTTTCGTGACAACATCAATTAAAACGAAACTTATTTTTTTCTGAATGGACATACAAGAACCTGTCAACCATAGAGCAGGTACAGTATTAATTTTGCTGCTAGTGAAACGAGCTGCAATAACATTTACTCTGTAGCTCGTGAAAAATATTAACACAATTCTACACTTCATTGTTTATCTGTTGCCAACATAAGCACTGGAGCCCGGCGACAAGCGTCGTAAAATTTTACCCTAAATAGCGTAACAAATTCTGCATCATCTCAGCATTCAAAATGATTTGGGCGAACATAAATACGTCTAGGTCGCATTATAGGAGCAATGACCTCTAG
This sequence comes from Locusta migratoria, assembly GCA_026315105.1. Lineage (NCBI taxonomy): Eukaryota > Metazoa > Arthropoda > Insecta > Orthoptera > Acrididae > Locusta > Locusta migratoria. The sequence goes on along the minus strand of CM048748.1, from coordinate 23,215,558 downwards.
GTCGTCTAAAATACTGACATCGTCTTCATTGTCAACCAAATCTCTTATTTCAACCATTTTCATCATATCGATTCTCACTGAACAAGTCGTTACCCATAAGTTTGTATTTTGATATCGCAACAATAATTTTAAGGTTATGTTGCGTATCTGCAATATATCAAACTCATCGGCTAGCTACTGACATGGATGGGGCGAGAAATATGACGATAAAATTTTTCAATGAAGCTGCTTTTCACTCTAGTTTTTCATACATGTAGTGCTTCTGTTATTTTGTTCGATAAATCGGTCTTATCACGTGAATATATTGCGGTATTTTAGCGCTTTGTAATCTTTCTATTTTCATACAGATTCTCACTTAACTAATAGTTAGGCGTGTAACGAGCAGAATTCTACTCGTTAACTTAACGGACAGTTTGATGTCTTTTAACGTCTGGTTAACTCATATCGAAACATTGACAAACGCAGTTTTCCGCTAACGACAAGTTAAAATCTAAACCGGAACTTAACGAGACATTGACAAACCGGCCCTTATAATATTTATTGTATTAAACTTACAATTATAAATGACTACCTGAAAACCCGGCGTTGCCCGGGTATTTATTTATTTATTCCTGCCATTTTTCAGGTATATATTCATTTATATACGGACTGTATGTCTGTAAAAGCTCTTTGGAATAAAATTAGTAGTAAAGAAGTAATAGATTAAAACTTGGCGCGTGGTGGGGCGGTTTTCCATGAACGTTACTGTTTATGTGCTCATATCTCATGAACTACGTGTCGTACTGTGATACAATTTAGAAGGTACACTCAACTGTTTGCGTGTATACTGTCTGTAAAATTTACTATGGCTAAAATTGGTAGTGTAGAAATTATAAATTGTAACGTCATACTGAAAGCCGTAGTTTTATTCCATGAACAGTGGAACGTTATTGTTTATGTGCTCACATCATATCAACTACATGTCGGAATGTGATACAATTTAGAAGGTACACTCAACTATTTGCGTGTATACTGTCTGTAAAATTTATTATGGCTAAAATTGGTAGTGTAGAAATTATAAATTGTAACGTCATACCGAAAGCCGTAGTTTTATTCCATGAACAGCGGAACGTTACTGTTTATTTGCTCATATCTTAACAACTACATGTCGGAATGTGATACAATTTAGAAGATACATTTAACTATATGTGTGCATACTGTATGGAAAATTTCCTGCGGCTACAATTTGCAGTGTACAAATTATAAATTTGACATCATACCGAATGCCGTAGTTTTACTCCATAAACAGCGGAAAAGTAGTAAGCGAGAAACGTTTTTCCTTTCATCATTTCACTATGGTTGTCAGCGATAAAAAGTTTAATATAGGTTTGAAATTATGTTTAAAGTTTGTTGCAAGTCGCGAAGTACTGTCATTCTCATACAGTGTAATTCGAAAGGCTCGCCGCATTATGTGGCATTTTTTGCGATTTCTATTGGTTATGACGTAATATCTTTTGAATCATGTGCCGTATGTGATTCTTAACCATGCAGCAATTGTTACCTCACGGTAAGGAATGTGTGTACGAAATTTGGTTGAAATCGGTCCAATGGTTTAGGGGAAAATGAGCAGCATTGTCGCAAAATGCAGCAGTTTTTCGCGCATCTCATTGTTTATGACGTCATATCTCGTCAACTATGTATCGTACGTGATTCTTACACTTACGGCGACCGTTCTCATGGATTGAAGCTGACTTGTATAAAATTTGAGAAAGATTGGATCAAAACTGTAGATTTGTATGCAACACGTACACACATAACGGACTCTCTGCTTTATATATTATATACATGTCAAATGAAAGAGCAACGCAAACAGTTTTACCAAGAACCTTATAAATGTTCAGTGTGAGCACCATTTGTCACACGGTACACATAAAGTCTATATCCGACTTCTTCCCAAACATTGATAAGTGTGTCCTCAGCGATTGTAGCCAACAGCTGCTTCAATCCGCTTTCTTAATTCAGGGAGGTCAGCTGGTAGCGGAGGCACGTACACACGATCCTTCATGAATCCCCTAAGTGAAAAATGGCATGGCGTTAGGTCGGGTGGACGTGGAGGCCGTGTCATTGGGCCCCTCGCGGCCGTCTTGTACAGGCCTTGCTTGCGGCCTTTGCTACTACCGCTGCCTAGCGGACTGCGGCGGAAACAATGCGCACTGGTATCATGAAAACGGAGTTGCTCTTTCATTTGACATATCATTTATATCTGTAAGCTTAATACAATAGACATTATAAAGCGTTAAAACCCCCAATATTCATTTACAAACAACCTGCATTGCCGGGAAGGCGAACCAAAGACTATCTGATGGAAAGATAAACTCTTGAAAGTAGCAAAATAGTAGGCCAAAACTACATAATAAATACAAAAATGTAACTAGTGGCCATTGAGCACAGTATTCGCTCGTCTTACAAATATTCTCATTTTCTAACCTTAGTGTTGCCCTAATATTATATATATCTGCTAATGCTTTACTGTTGCATTGACTATGTACTACGATTCATTGGTTTTTCTCCTACAGAACGGCTGAAGGAATCAACTAATCTAGTGAAATTGCAGAAGAAAATAGGAAGAGAGTTTTTCCCTCCATTATATACATAGTTGTTAGGGACTACCGCTTCTGATTGTAGCAAACACGGAGTTCCTGGTTTATGAATCAGATCAGAAGATGAGTTAAAATTAATTTAAACTTCTATAATAACTATGGAATATAAGTCTTGCAGGCAGGAAAACCACCAATATTCTACTTTATGATACACAGTTATAGAAAGACATGTTTGATGTGCTCAGAATAACCGACAAAAAATTTCATGTTGACTAAAATTTTAAATGGCGTCTTTGTGAATCTGTTACAGCAATAAACGTATGTAGTCATGTTATGTCTTATGAAAGTTACATACAACAATGTGATTGTTGTAGCAGACATTACTTTTACTGACTCACTTAAATGGAACCTTCCCCTAGTTCAACATACAGCAGCAATTTATACTGTCTAGAAGTATAGAATAGCATAGTTTCCTGTTGTTGTTGTGGTTTTACAGTCCAGAGACTGATCTTATGCGGCTCTCTCTCCACACATACACACAAATATATATCGAGCTTCCGGCACACTGCGTGTAGAATATTCTGTCGGGCCACTCTTCACCAATAGGAAAGAGAGACAGTTGGATTATTTGTTTGATATTTGGCTATGTCTCAATTCCAGGATCAACTGTTCACTTCTTGCTTCAACGCCCAAGATCACCATTTAAGATATGAAACAATATCCATAAAATATTGTCATGTATAGACACCTTTTATTAAACTGACACGTTCCACATCATTCCGAAATGCCGCATTTAAGGTCAATGGAACAAGTATTAATTTAATTTAATCTAATTTTATTTTTAAACGTTTCATTGGCAGAACACTGATGCAACAGTTGTACTACAGGTGATGATGATGTAGATTGATGTTTGAGGGCGCTCAACATGGAAGTCATCAGCGCCCGATGCACTAAAGGAACTGCCTGCACTACACTTCTGCATAATATTTTGGGAGTATTGCTGTGCATTGCGGGGATCCCCGTAAAGTGGTATTGACGGACGATATAGAGAAAGTTCAGGGATATTACGATTAGGAGAGAGAGTGTCACAAAAATGATGCAAGAGTTGGGGTGGAAATCGTTAATGGAAAGGTGTTATTCGTTTCGGCGAGATGTATTTGTTAAATTACTTTCACTAACTTTCTCTTCCGAACGCGAACATATTTTGTTAGCACCCACCTACAAAGGAAGACATGATCATCAAAATAAATAAAGGAAATCAGATCGAAAACTGAAAATTTTAGTTTTGCCTTTTCCCGCACGGTATTAGAGAATGAAACGGTAGAGAAATGCCATAAAAGCCTCTCGGTAAACCCTCTGCCATTGACTTAAATATAATTAGCGGAGTGTTTATGTAGAGCTAGATGTAGACAAGGGGACCACGTGGATATAGGATATTTCAACTTTTTTATGTTTATAGTACATAAAGTTCAGACCTCAAATAGCAATAAGAACAAACTATTTGACACTCATACAACTATCAAAAGTTCTCGAGAAGATCGAATTTGAAATTTTTTGAGTACCTTAATGACGTATGAAGTCCCTATCGATCACCACGGCTCGTAGCTAGCATTAAATTTCATTAGCATGAAATCGTAGGATTGACAGTTCAAATTCTGCGAGTTCCACATTTCAAATTCTGCCAGTCCCAATTATCTTTTGGTTCTTTTGCTCAAACATCTACACCATTTACATACAAATTTTATCAAATATATGCTAATCAACACACATGTGTCATGTTTAAATGAGAAGTGTACGATTTTTGTTAACTGTTAATTTTAAATATTTTATATTAAGTTGTCAATAATCATGGTTTCGATTAAATAAGCGTTACAAATTAGGTTTTTGAAGCAATACTGAAAACCCCTTCACGAAGTGAACATCCAAAGACAACCGTCTTCGAATGATAGGAAAGTGCATACAAAAATCATTTGCATGCTGTTTTAATTCACCCCGTCTACATGAGCTCCCAAAACCGGATTTCGTAAACCGATTTTCCAAATCCGGTTTTGGTTGGTCTTGTAAACACTCCGAAATCGATTCTGGAAATCCACTTCTGGTAAAGCGGTTTTCCAATTCCAGTCGATTTTCGTGCCTTTTGGAAACGCAACCGTTTTTTGAAATGTTCTTGGTTTGTCAGAATGAGTTTTCTTGTTAAGAATTTTCTACTCATACGGACTGAGTGACATTTTCTGCAGTGAAAGAGACGTGAAAATATTAGAGTGAACAAGAATCTATGTATTTAAGTAGGGATTGGTGTAACTACATCAGGAACTGAATCAGCTGTTTTTCAGCCGCCATATTAAGTGGGCTAGGAAATCCGCTTCAGGTTGTAACATGTAAACACGACAGCGAAAAGCGGTTTACGAAATTCGGTTTTCGTCTTCCGGAAGATATGTTGCATTTAAACGTAAAGATTGGAAGCACCATTGTTTCATAAATGTTGAATATTAAGAATAAAAAAAGACATACTTATTTAATCAAAAAATTACCGTATATTTGATGAATCTTCAATTAAAATGGTGGCAGTATTTCAACAAAACGAAAAAATTATATAAAATTGTTGTTTCAGTTCTGAACTTTACATAAGCTGCCATAAAGTATACAAAAACAAAAAACGAAAATACGATATTCATGTTGTCTCTTCGTAAGATTTTTAACAAACGGCACGTCTGTTGTTCTAAGCTGTAGTGACCAATTTTTTGTTACTTTTTTGCTGACATTCTACTGAGACCGTGCTTCTCCATGTGCTTCTCCGACAATATGAGTATAGCACACGTTAACAAAGGAGATGACGAGAATGTCTATAACAACTCTGGATCAAATCCCCTGGGCGATAAGGTTTTCGCAAGGGGACAATTACATCGTTGACCTAGCTCTACCAAATGTGACGTAAAGTATTGTCTCTTCAATAGTGAAGGTGTGAAAATTTGCAGAAAATAGCCACAATACTTGTGCCCAACATATCCCCTGCCATTTCCATGTGACCGCGACGGATTAGCCGTGCGCACTGAGGCGCCGTGCTGCGGTGCGCGCGGCCTTTCTCCGTCGGAGATTCAAGCCGTCCCTCGGGAATGGGTGTATGTGTTTGTCCTTAGGTTAGTTTACCTTAGTTTAAGTAGTTTGTAAGCTAGGAACTAATAACCAAGCAGTTGAGTCCCACAGATTTACAAACATTTGAATTTGTGTAGATTTTACTGGTTGTAAAAACGGTCCTATCCAACACGCTGCGAGTTAATTTCCCTGTCTGATTCCAGAACCAAATTACTAGAACTCGGAAATTCATTAACATCATGTGACGTAAAGTTCTGTAAGCAAATGAATTTTCGTAGATCACATAAACTTTTCTACAGTTTGTGTTTTGTTATTCAACATCAAACAGAGCAAACACAGCTTGCTCTTTATTCACATGAAGTGATACGTGCCATCGATAAAGGATCTCAAATCGATTCCATATTTCTGGATTTCCGGAAGGCTTTTGACACTGTATCCCACAAGCGGCTTCTAATGAAATTGCGTTCTTATGGAATATCTCCCCAGTTGTGCGATTGGATTCGCGACTTCATATCAGAAAGGACACAGTTCGTTGTAATTGACGGTAAGTTATCGAGTAAAACAGAAGTGATATCTGGCGTTCCACAGGGAAGCGTTATAGATTCCCTACTCTTCCTTGTGTTTATAAACGATTTAGGAGACAATCTGAATAGTTCCCTTTGACTGTTCGCGGATGATGCTGTCGTTTATCGGTTATTGAAGTCAACAGAGGATCAAAAGCAACTGCAAAGTGATTTAGACAAAATTTCTACATGGTGCGAAAATTGGCAATTGACATTAAATAAAGAAAAGTGTGAAGTAATACACAAGACCACTAAAAGAAATCTGCTGAACTTCAATTACGCGATAAATCAGTGAAACCTTAAGGTCCTAAATTCTACTAAATACCTAGGAGTTACAATTACGGACGACTTAGACTGGAGAGAACACATAGAAAATATTCTGGGGAAGGCGAAGAAAGATTACGTTTCATTGGCAGAACGCTTCGAAGATGCACCAGCTCCACCAAAGAGACTGCCTACATCACACTTGGGCGTCCTTTCCTGGAGTACTGTTGCTCAGTGTGGGACCCTCACCAGGTGGGACTGACGGAAGATATTGAGAAGGTTCAGAGAGGGGCAGCTCGTTTTGTTTTATGACGTTACCGGGGGGTGGGGGAAGCGTCACGGAAATGTTGCACGAATTGGGGTGGAAATCATTAAAAGAAAGACGTTATTCGTTGCGGCGTGATCTGTTTGCGAAGTTTCAATCACCTACTTTTACTTCTGAATGTGTAAATATTTTGCTAGCACCGACCTACTTAGGGAGACATGACCACGCCAATAAAATAAGAGAAATCAGATCGAAAAGGGAACGATTGAGGTGTTCTTTCTTCCCGCGCGCTATTAGAGAATGGAACGGTAGAGAATAGTTAATAGTGGTTAATAAACCCTCTGCCAGGCACTTAAATGTGATTTGCAGAGTATCTATGTAGATGGAGATGGTAGATGTAGCTGTAGATGTACAAATCCTGTCATTGCTGCTGGTTGGTTTTGATGATAAAGAACAGAACTTTTCAGAAGATTTCACACTCCATTTATGTTTCAGAAAGTTAATTTTCATTGGAAAAATTATTCCTATGTGAAGTAGATATACTTCTGTGAATATATTTAGTGTTATTTTCTACCTTGTTGGCTTTGGGGGATGTAATTTCTTGTTAACTGGAAGCAGTGTGATCTATATTCGTACTGAACACAGAAAAAGCCTGCATACATTGATAAAGTGCAATTACTTTACCTTTTAGGTATCAAAGTACTCTATCTTCAAGAATATTACATTGAAATAAAACGTGTATAGCACACTCAGTTCAAATTTTCATATGTTTGAAAAGTTATGAGACCTAACTGCAGTGGTTGTCGCTCACTAAATCTACAAACTATTTAAACTAACTTATCCTAAGGACAACACACACACCCATGCCCGAGGGAGGACTCAAACCCCCGGGGTGGAACAGCCGCGGCACCGTAGCCGGCCGCCTCAGTGCGCTCGGTTATTCCGCCGCGGTAGTGACACAGTCAAATTTAATTGTGGCACCATACGATTCCAAACTCATGAAATTGACTATATGTGTGTATGTATGTTCCACATCTCCTCCTAAATTACTGGACAGATTTCAACCCAACACATGTTGCTTACTATCAGGCAACAATCGCTGTCTGGGTAAGAACAACCTACAACACATACGTCAGGAGATATGACGTCATAAACAATGACATTCGTGAAAAACTTCCGTATCATCCGATAATATACTGCATCTGTCCTAAAGTACTGGAATGATTTCAAATTTGGTAGCAATATTCTATAAGGAGTAGGATTGATAATGAATAAGAAAATAGGAATGTGGGTAAACTACTATGAACAGCACAGTGATCGCATTATCATTGTCAAGATAGATACGAAGCCAACACCGACAACAGTAGTACAGGTTTATATGCCAACTAGCTCGGCCGATGATGAGGAAATCGAAGAAATATATGAGGAGCTAAAGGAAATTATTCAGACAATTAAGGGAGAGGAAAACTTAATTGTTATGGGAGACTGGAATTCGGTAGTAGGACAAGGAAGGGAAGGGAAGATAGTAGGTGAATATGGTCTGGGCAAAAGGAATGAAAGAGGAAGCCGCCTGGTAGAATTTTGCACAGAACATAATTTAGTTATAACAAACACCTGGTTCAAGAATCACAAAAGAAGGTTGTATACGTGGAAGAGACCAGGAGATACCGGGAGATACCAAATAGATTTTATAATGGTAAGACATAGATTCCGGAACCAGGTTATAAACTGCAGGGCATACCCAGGGGCAGATATAGACTCTGACCATAACTTGTTGGTTATGAACTGTAGGCTGAAACTGAAGAAACTACAAAAAGGCAGGAAAATAAGGAGATGGGACCTGGATAAATTGAAGGAACCAGAGGTTCTTAAGAATTTCAGAGGGAGTTTTAGGCAACAATTGACAGAAACAGGGGAAAATAAAACACTAGAGGAGGAATGGGTAAAATTGAGAGATGAAATAGTTAAGGTAGCAGAGGACAAAATAGGTACGAAGGCAAGACCTACAAAAAATCCTTGGATATCACAGGAGATACTAAATTTAATCGATGAAAGGAGAAAATATAAATATGCAGTAAATGAAACAGGCAAAATGGAGTACAGACGACTAAGAAATGAGATTCACAGGAAGTGCAAAATGGCTAAGCAGGAGTGGCTAGAAGGCAAATGTAAGGATGTAGAAGAATGTATAAATAGGGGAAAAATAGATACAGCCTACAGGAAAATAAAAGAAACATTTGGAGATAAGAAAAACAGCTCTATGAATATCAAGGACACTGATGGAAAACCAGTTCTCAGCAAAGAAGGGAAAGCTGAAAGGTGGAAAGAGTATATAGAGGGGCTCTACAAAGGAAATGAACTTAGAGACAATGTTGTAGGAAGGGAAGAGGATGTAGATGAAGATGAAATAGGAGATACTGTACTGAGAGAAGAATTTGACAAAGCCCTGAAAGACCTAAGTCGAAATAAGGCCCCTGGAGTAGATGATATTCCCTCAGAGATACTGAAGTGTCTGGGACAAACCTGTTTCACCTGGTGTGTAAGATGTATGAGACAGGCGAAGCACCCTCAGACTTTAAGAAAAAATGTTATAATCCCCATTCCAAAGAAAGCAGGGGCAGACAGTTTAATAAGTCATGGCTGCAAAATATTAACACGAATTATATACAGAAGGATGGAAAAACTGGTAGAAGCCGATCTCGGGGAAGATCAGTTTGGCTTCAGGAGAAATGTAGGAACTCGAGAGGCAATACTCACTTTACGGCTAATCCTAGAAGATAGATTAAGAAAAGGCAAACCTACATTTCTAGCTTTTGTAGATTTGGAGAAGGCTTTTGACAATGTTGATTGGAATAAACTCTTTCAAGTTCTGAAGCAAGCAGGAGTAAAATATAGGGAGCGTAAGGTTATTTACAACTTGTACAAAAATCAGACAGCGGTTGTCAGAGTTGAAGGGCATGAAAGGGATGCAGTGGTTGGAAAGGGAGTAAGACAGGGTTGTAGTCTTTCTCCATTGTTATTCAATTTGTACATTGAGCAAGCTATAAAGGAAAGCAAGGAGAAATTTGGAGAAGGAATTAAAGTTCAAGGCGAAGAATTAAAAACATTGCGTTTTGCCGACGACATAGTAATTCTGTCAGATACAGCACAGGACCTGGAAGAGCAATTGAACGGAATGGACAGTGTGCTGAAAGGTGAATATAAGATGAACATTAACAAGAGCAAAACTAGGGTAATGGAGTGCAGTGTAAGAAAATCAGGTGATGCTGAAGGAATTAGATTGGGAAACGATGCAATAAAGGAGGTAGATGAGATTTGTAACTTGGGCAGTAAAATAACAAATGATGGTCGCAGTACAGAGGATATAAAATGCAGAATGGCAATGGGTAGAAAAGCGTTCTTGAAAAAGAGAAATTTGTTAACATCGAATATTGATTTAAGCCTAAGGAAGTCCTTTCTGAAGGCATTTGTGTGGAGTGTTGCCTTGTATGGGAGTGAGACATGGACGATAAACAGTGCGGACAGGAAGAGGATAGAGGCTTTTGAAATATGGTGCTACAGAAGAATGCTGAAGATTAGGTGGGTGGATCGCGTAACTAATGAGGAGGTGCTGAACAGAATTGGGGAGAAAAGAAATTTCTGGCATACCTTGACTAAAAGAAGGGATAGATTGGTAGGACACATTCTTAGACATCAAGGAATTGTGAATTTAGCATTGGAGGGAAGTGTGTGGGGTAAAAATCGCAGAGGAAGACCAAGAGATGGATACAGTAAGCAGATTCAGACAGATGTAGGTTGCCGTTCTTATATGGAGATGAAGAGTCTTGCTCAGGATAGGGTATCGTGGAGAGCTGCATCAAACCAGTCTCCGGACTGAAGACCACAACAACAACAACAACATTCTATAAGGTCAGAAATCATTTGCTATGGTGGCAAAAACCACCTATGATACATAGTTCCTACGATATCACGCCATAAACAATGAAAACAGCCCCATCTTGCGGCGCGTGATAGCGTGATTTTATTCGTCAAATGAGAGCACTTGCTGACTAGTAATAAACATAATTTCAATCCTTTTCGAAATTTTTTTTTCGCTGACATCCCCAACGGTATGATAAAAGTAAAAAAGTTTGTCGCTTTACTACGTTTCCGAAGTTCATGATGTAACAAGTTGTTACTTCTACACTGTAAGAGTACACCTGTCGCTGTATCTTACTTAACGTAATGTATATACTGTCTTAAATTTGTTTATTTCATGTATTTTTCATTTGTTGTATGCTAGATATATTTCTTATGTAACGTCATTTTCTATATTGACTCATTTAGTGTAAACCCGCATGAATGCAAGGACATTCTTATGTTGTAAGTTAGCAATGCGCCAGAGACAATGTTGAACCTGTATCAAAGACTGTCTTTGGCACAGAAGTAGTAGCTGTGAGTGTCGCGCTGCTGAAGCAGTCGCGGTGCGGACTCGCCAAAGTAAAGACATAAATGTAGTCGCGGAGCGGACTCGCTATAGTAAACACATAAAGGTTTTGTTGATAGTGCAGAGGCACGGTAGGCGCAGTGTGGCGCGAGTTTAATGCAACTGCAATAAGCCTGAGAGGCGTACTGTTTAATGTATTAAAGAAAGTGCGAAATAAGTTTATACTCGATCAGTGTAATCTTTTTTCATGTGTGCAAGAAAAGTAATTGTTTGGTATCAAGTCTATTGTCACCGAGTGTGATCGTTGTTCTAGTAAGAGTACCTATTGTAATCATATCTGTCTTGTATGGACTTCACGACGAAGACGACGAAAGCAGATGAGTACTTTTGTAACATTTTATTTTGTATGCATGTAAATGTAGTGTCAACCCAATCAGAACTTTGGTTCAATTATACATGACTTATTTTGAAACCAGTCTTAATTTTGTAAGTAGTTGTAGTCACCCCATTATCACCATTATTAGATTATGTTGATTATGCAAGCCTGTACATTGACCAACAAGATCAATCATTTTTCAAAGTAATTACGATCAGTTTTAAAGAAATTGCTAGATGAGTTAAAGTATTGCTAAACGTGTTACAACCACAGAGACTAGTAATTAAAGTGCGAGAGAGTTTGCAAGTAAAGTAAAGTTGATTTCATTTATGTAGCAAGTAACCAGACTTGACTGAAGTAATTTTTTTATGAAATACGTTAAATGCCAAACTTTGCTCAGCTAGTTACACGCGTACGCTACCCAGGCCCTGGAACCAATTACAAAAAAAAAAAAAAAAAAAAAATAGTTCACGTAAAGTTTTATAAGAAACTTGAATGCTTTAAAGAATATCATCAAAATTATTGAGAAGTTTAACTGTAGTATTTGTGAAGCTCATTGCACCATGGAGTTTCACTGTACTGAGCTATTATCATTGTAATTAGAGTCTATCTGCTATTACAATTTTGATTATAACACGAACACGCCATCACCACTACATGAATTCTGACACATTTGTTAGTGAAGTTGTGCTGTTCGTGAATCGTAAGAGGTGCCAGTTGGAGGCTGTAGTCAATGCTAAGTCAGATAGGGCCAAGCTTAATTAATTACTACAGTGACTGTTTTAAGTTAATTAATATCAATTTTTATTTATTTATTCAAAATTCTTACTTACAATGCGAAAGTGTTGTTGCGACCCATTAGTTGTGATTTGCTACAACATTCAATAACAAAATTATTATTACTAGAGCATATCATTACGCATTCTAAATTTTGAGATTATTTGACGACTTCCAACAGGCAATCTTCTTACAACACTGTAAATTATATGTTCAAATGTTCAAATGTTTGTAAATCTTATGGGACTTAACTACGGGGTCATCAGTCCCTAAACTTACAAACTACTTATGAACTACTTACGAACTAGGACGGCATGCCCGAGGGGGGATTCGAACCCCCGACCGTAGTGGCCGTGCAGACCGTGACTGAAGCGCCTCAGTCCCCTCGGTCACCGCGGCCGGCTAAATTATATGGGCGAGACATTTTACAGACAGTACACACACATGCCACAGAATGTTCCTTCCATATTATATCACTCTTCGATAGTTCAAAAGATTGAAGTCATAAACAATTTGGGTCATCAAAAACGCATCATCCCGCATGGAGTTTCGATTTATTACGACTTTGCTACTAACTCCATTCACGACATAGTTTGCAGACATTAGGCACATGCACCACTGAATATACCTTCGAATTTACATCATAGTACGACACATATTGCAGCAGATACATACGTCATAAACAATGAAATTTCCGAATAACTGTTACATCAAGCGCTATTTTTCCTCATCTCTTCCTAAAAGAATGGACCGATTTCATGTAAACTTGGAACACATATTGCTTACTATCAGACAACAATATCTGTCGGAATAAAAACTACGACATATAGTTCAGGAGATAGCGTTTTACGTCGTAAACGATGAGTCACAAAACTTTCCCATCATGCGACGTATACTTTAGCAGACTTCACTAGTCCACTATTTATTCATCGCAGACAGGTTCCTAATGGGTAATCTGATTGAGACAACAATCCCACAAGGAAAGGCAGAGAATGAAACTGTGTACGTCCCATGAATACCCCTTACTTCGACAGATCTAACTTTTAACTTCAGGAAACTGCTGTTTCCAGTGACTCCTACATTTTCTATCACGATTAACAAATCACAGGGACAATCAGTTAAATACTGAGGAGTGGCTTTGACATCTCCATGTTTCTCACGTGGACAACTCTGTGTCGCCCGCTCAATAGTGCGCTAGCCAAAGAATTTATTCATACTAGCTCCTGTACAAGTAACAAGAAATATGTCAATTGAATTAAACTAATGTTATACGTCATTTGTGTTTTACTAATATTTTTCTTTGTCTGGACACTGCACTAATAATTTTGTACAGTATGCATATTTGTTTTTATTAATTCATAATTTCAAAGCTGTTTTCATGAAGACATGAAGATGAAATCTTTTTCTAATTTTTATTTTCGTTTCTAATATAAGACTGGAAAAATGCATATAGACCCGTGCAATACCGAGTCTATAAAAACTTGGTCTTACTTGGAAAAGTTTCTGCGCCAGCCCATGCTTTTGACTTTGTATACTGGTAAATGACAAAAAAAGTAGTAGTACTCGACTGCATACATTTAATTTATTAGTTTTAATAACAAGTTGCCGCGGTGGTGCGGCCGAGCGAATTGAGGCGCTATGCTACGATGCGGGAGGCCGTTTCCCGTCGGGGCTTCGAATCCCCCCTCGGGCATGGAAGTTTGTACCGTCTTTAGTACAAGCTAGTTCATAAGTAGTTAGTAAGTTTAGGGACTGATGACCTCGCAGTTAAGTCCCATAAGCTTAACAAACATTTGAATAACAAGTTTCTTCCTAGTGGGACATCATCATGTAACCTCAACAAGACGGTAAAGAATAAGACATGGGTGGCTTCTCGACTAAATCTGTCAGCTTGAAATGCAATAATAATAAAGTATTGACATTATTCGCACTATATGTCTTAACCCTAATCGCACAGTGCTGAGAACGCTTGATGGGAAATGCAGTGCATTAGGAAGCCTCCTTAATAGCAAATATCACTGAGTGTTGATGGATGCATCTAAACTTTCTTTGACTTTTGCCACGACATATTCATCTTTTACTGTGCAGTAAGACGAGGAATTTTGATCACAGTAGACAATTTAAATGCGTTGTTAAGAATATGGTAGTTGTTGTTGTCTTAAGTCCGGAGACTGGTTTGATGCAGCTCTCCACCCTACTCTATCCTGAGCAAACCTCTCCATTGATTCCTTGATGTCTTACAATATGTTATACCAACTATTCCCTTCTTTTAGTCAAGGTGTACCAGAAATTCCTTTTCTCCCCAATTCTCTTCAGTACCTCCTCATTAGTTACGCGATCTACCCACCTAATCTTCAGCATTCGTCCGTAATACCGCATGTCAAAAGCTTCCACCCTCTTTCTGTCTGAATTATTTATGTCCATGTTTCACTGCTGTACAAGGCAACACTCCAGAGAATTTATATTCAATGTTAATAAATTTCTCTTTCACAGAAACGCTGTTCTTTCCATTGCCGTTTTGCAATTTATATGATTTGTGCTACGACCATAGTACGTTATTTTACTGCCCAAGTAACAAAACTCATCTACCTGCTTTATCGTCTTGTTACCTAATCTGATTCCTTCGGCATCGCCTGATTTTCTTAGACTACATTCCATTACCCTTGTTTTGCTCTTGTTAATGTTCATCTTCTCCTTTCAAAACACTGACCATTACATTCCTTTGCTGTCCCTGTCAGGATTACAGTGTCCATCAGCTAACTGTAAAGTTTTTATTTCTTCACCCTGAACTCTAGTTCTTCTCCAAATTTCTTCTTGCTTTCCATTTTATTACAGGTGAGAAGGTAGCCAGTGGCATCAATATTTCTTCTACCGCTACTTTCCTAAAAGGGGGATACTGCATTGTGGCTAATTTGGCTTATTTATTTATTTATTTATTTATTTGTTTTTTCTGTTCCATAGGACCCACTTCAGGAGTAAGACTCCATGGTCATGGAACAAGTCAATACATTAATTGTTACACAATAATGGTAATAGAAAAATTTTAAGTAGTCCTTTGCACACGACAATCTTAAGACAAAGTGAAAAGAATCAATAAAGAAAAAATAAATTAGCTTAATTGTTTAACTTTTCTAGGAGTTCCTCGACAGAATAAAAGGTGTGAGCCACGAGGTAACTCTTCAATTTAGATTTGAAAGCATGTGGATTAGTGCTAAGATTCTTAAGTTCTTGTGGCAGCTTATTGAAAATGGATGCCGCAGAATACTGCACCCCTTTCTGCACAAGTGTTAAGGTGGTGTGGTGCAAATGTAGATTAGACATCTGTCTAGTATTCACCGAGTGAAAGCTACTAACTCGTGGGAATAAGCTGATATTATTAACAACAAACGACATTAAAGAAAAAACGTATTGTGACGCCAGAGTCAAAATTCCCAGACTACTGAAAAGGGGTCGACATGACGTTCGCGAACTTACACCAGATATTGCTCGAACCGCCGTTTTTGAGCCAGAAATATCATTTTTGCATCAGGCGAGTTACCCCAAAAAACAATGCCGTACGTCATAAGTGAGTGAAAGTAAGCGAAATAGACTACTTTTCGTGTTGAAAAATCACTTATCTCAGATATTGTTCTAATGGTAAATATAGCAGAATTTAGTTTTGGAACAAGATCCTGAACATGGGCTTTCCATGACAGCTTACTGTCTATATGAACACCTAGAAATTTGAACTGTTCAGTCTCACTTATCACATGCCCATTATGTGTAATCATAATGTCAGATTTCGTCAAATTATGTGTTAGAAATTGTAAAAACTGAGTTTTACTGTGATTTAACATCAACTTGTTTTCTATTAGCCATGAACTTATCTCTTGAACTGCATTATTTGATACTGTGTCAATATTACGAGCAACATCCTTCACTACCAAGCTGGTATCATCAGCAAACAAAAATATTTTACAATCACCTGTTATACTCGAAGGCATATCATTTATATAAATAAGAAACAGCAATGCTCCCAAAACAGACCCCTGGGGCACCCCATACTTAATTGTGCCCCATTGGGATTGCACGTCATAGCCATTTTCTACACTGCGGAGAATTACCTTCTGTTGTCTATTATTAAAGTAAGAGGTGGGCTACTCCCCGTATTCCATAATGTTCCAACTTCTGCAACAATATTTTGTGATCAACACAATCAAACGCTTTTGTTAAATCAAAGAAGACGCCTAATGTCCGTAGCCTCTTATTTAACCCATCAAGTGCCTCACAGAGAAACGAAAATATAGCGTTTTCGGTCGTTAAACCACTTCTAAAACCAAACTGTACGTTTGACAGGAAATTATGTGAACTGAAATGATCAATTAATCTTGAATATACAGCCTTTTCAATAACTTTGGAAAAAACCGATGGCATAGAAATAGGTCTATAGTTGTCTACATTATCCCTTTCTCCTTTTTTATAAAGCGGTTTCACTACTGAGTACTTTAATCTGTTAGGAAACTGACCATTCTGAAAGGAAAAATTACAAATATGGCTTAGTACTGGGCTAACATATGGAGAACAGTACTTTAGAATTCTACTAGATACCCCACCATATCCACAAGAGTCCTTAGTCTTTAGTGATTTAATTATTGACTCAATCTCACCTATGGAAGTATCATGAAGGATCATTTCAGGCAACAGCCTCGGAAACGCATTTTCTAAAAACGTTATATGATTACCTGTAGAAACTAGAGTTTTGTTTAGTTCCTCTACTATATTCAGAAAGTGATTATTGAATATTGCACATATATCTAACTTGTCAGTAACAGAAACATTCCTACTGCGCACTGACGTTATATCTTCTACCTGCTGCTCCTGACCAGACACTTCCTTCACGACTGACCAGATAGTTTTAATTTTATCCCGAGAGTTTGCTATTCTTTTTGCGTACCACATACTTTTTGCATTCTTAATGACATTTTTCAGAACCTTACAGTACTGTTTGTAATGAGCTACTGCATCTTCATTCTGACTGCTTCTAACATTTTGATACAACTCCCGCTTAGTTCTACATGATACTCTTATCCCCTTTGTCATCCATCCTGGCTGTCTGTTACTGAAAGTACCCTGTTTTGAGCATTCTAGCGGAAAGCAACTTTCAAACACCATAATAAATGTGTTCAGAAAAGCATTATATTTATCATCTACATTATCAGCACTATAAACATCCTGCCATTCTTGTTCCTTAATTAGACTTAAAAAGGTCTCAATTGCAACCGGATTAACTTTTCTGAGTAGTTGATATTTATGTTTAACATTTGTTTGAGAACAAATACTTTTTAGAATTAAAAGTTGGGCATCGTGGTCTGATAGGCCATTTACTATTCTGCTGACAGAGTGCCCCTCTAATAATGAAGAATGAACAAAAATATTGTCAATGGTAGAACTGCTATTTCCTTGCACTCTCGTTGGAAAAAATACTGTTTGCATCATGTTATAGGAATTAAATAGATCTAACAGCTGACTTTTCCTTGAGCTATCACCTACACAATTAATGTTGAAATCTCCACACACAATTAAATTTTTATACTTCCTATACAGTGAACCCAGAACCAATTCCAGCTTGGGCAGAAACATTTTAAAATCTGAGTCAGGGGATCTATAAATAACAACTATTACTAGTTTAGTTCCATTAACATTAACAACTCCTGCACAACATTCAAATATCTGTTCTGTGCAGTGTTTAGAAAAATCGATTGACTCCGATGAAAAATCGTTTTTTACATACATGGCCACTCCCCCACACTGCAAGGAACTCCTAGAGTAGAAGGCAGCTAACCTGTATCCTGGCAAAGGAAGTCTCTTAATTGTCACACCACTTAAGAAGTGCTCTGAAATTCCAATAATGTCAGAATCAGTATCAATAAGCATTTCATTAACTTTATCTCTGATACCCTGTATATTTTGATGAAAAACAGTAATTTCCTTATTACTTATATTCTTAGACTTTGTCAAAGGTGGTTCATTTCTTAGAGGGACTTCCTTTAAGCAGGGATATCTATCAGCTGTCTTCAGTCTAAGCTTGGACCTGCTCTCATCATTTTTTTCACTTTTGCAGACAATAAGGTTTTTCCATGGAGATGTATACTTTCTTTGCGACTGAATAAAAAGTATTAGTTTTTCTAAAGGCGTTTGGCTCGTTTTGGAATCATTTACAATGGCCTATAATACACGTTTGACTTTGTACATAAAGTTAGTAGTATTACAGATAGAAATATGTCACTGTATTACAGAGTCTCTTATAATTATCTTTATCAGTAGTACAAGTTTCGTGAGGTTAGTTTGTTATTTGTTGTTAGGTAGGTCTACGATTTCTGGTGTACTACTCCAGGAATGTCGTCGTGGTGTTGTTATTCATACTCTAGATGACCGATTTCCTGTCTTTTGGCGACCACTATTTCAGCCCTTCACTTGCGTTTTTCAGTGTATTTTGAACGTGTTGGACTTCAGTGTTAATCAGTCGTTTTTTGTTTGTGTGTGTTTCTTTTGTTCGTGTTGTGGTGTTTCTGTGTAATTAAAGTAGCGGGTAGACACCATTTACTCAGTTTTTTTATTATTATTATTAAACACTAGCTGAAAACCCAGCTTTGCCCGGTTATTTATTTATTTATTCCTGCCTTGAGTTAGTACTTCTCCTACCCCTTCCCTCCACCTCCTTTTTTTCTAAAAACATGCTGTAGTTATCGGAGAATAAATAAGAAATAAGCCTGTCTTGCATAATGTACAAAATTATAAGTGCAGTATCCAAACAAAGAAAGCTAGTAATCATAATACAAATGACATATGAAATGCCTACGATCTCATATTTATTGAGTTATATGTGGTATAATTGTATAATTTTTCAGGTATGTAATAATTTTTTTATAAATTCACAATGTCTGTAAAATCTGTTGCGAATACAATTGGTAGTAAAGAAGTAGTAGATTAAAACTTGGTGCCTGACGGGGCGATTTTCCATAAACGTTACTGTTTATGTGCTCATATCTCATGAACAACAGGTCGTATTGTGAAACAATTTCTAAGGTACATCCGGCTGTATGTGTGTATACTGTCTGTAAAATTTTCTGCGGCTACAATTTGTAGAGTAGAAATTATAAATTGTAGCGTCATACCGAATGCCGTAGTTTTAGTCCATGAACAGCGGAAAAGTAGTAAGGGAGCAACTTTTTTTCTTTCATTATTTTGATGCGGTTCTCAGAAAGAAAAAGTTTATTAAAGTTTGACATAATGTTTAAAGTTTGTTGCAAGACGCTAAGTACTGTCATTCTCATATAGTGCATTTATAGTCTCACCGCATTATGTGGCAGTTTCTTCGAACTATATTGTTTATGACGTTATATTTCCTGAACCATGTGTCGTATGTGATTCGTACTCCTACAGCAATTGTTATCTCACGCAAGGAATATATGTACAAAATTTGGTTAAAATAGGTCCATTGGTTTGGGAGAAAATGAGCAGCATTGTCGCTTAATACAGCAGTTTTTCGCGCATCTCATTCTTTATGATGTCATATCTCGTAAACTATGTGTAAGGCTCCTATAAACCGAGCTGAACTGTGTCATATCTCGTGAACTATGTGTAAGGCTCCTATAAACCGAGCTGAACTGTTCGCCATTTTTTCCCCAAACAGTAGGAGCTACCGCGTTACGGACGAAGCTCACGCGTTACCTCGCGTTTCATTCAACCCGTTTTTCACACTCGCAAACTACTCGCTGTATCAACGCGGAATTTTCATCAATGTCTTCGTTAAGAACTACACTACATTTTCATTTTAGTTTTATTTATGGCAATAATTTATTATCAGCATATACTGATAGTTTACGACCATGCACTTTCTGCCACTGTTACGGTATTTTCGACATGCGAGGAACTTTTTTTCTTTTGAAGTTAGGTGAACACATTAAGCGAATGAAATGTTCAAAGGACAGCAAATTTTCATCCTCTCCAAACAGAAACTCTGTGAGAAACGTATAACTTGAGATAATGTCAGTTAAATATGACGCACTGGGATCCGCCCGCCCGTCTAGTAGTAACACGTATTCTGTATTAGAGCTCTTAATAATTAGGCACATTTTGTTACTGCATAACATCCATACTTGAAGATACTGGTACTGACTTCTTGTAACCCATTAAATTTAATAGTTGCACACTACAAAAGTGCCGTGTCTCTATGTAATATGCAATTTCAATTTTTCAGTTATCTGAAAAGGATTTTCTAAATATCTCAATACAGAGTGCTTTGTTATGTGAAGAAATGAGAACAAGTCAGTTCGTTAGCTAGTTAAGAGATCCTTGCTATCTGTTATTTTCAAGTTTTCTCACATAAAAACCAAATTAGATCTAGTAACTTCCGCTCTGTTACTGCTAGGCTTGAAACTGAAAGAAATGTAACTCCTATTAGGTTTTGGAAACTGAGTAGTAGCTCCACCACAGGGGATAAGAAACAAAGAAATACACATTTGTGAGTGACGAAGGAATGTCTGCAAATCGAATAATAAATCACTAACTTTACTCTTTTTCTTTCTACAACTATGTATTTCCTTGAATAACGCGATAATTAATGAAGTTTTGCGTAGTAAACATGTGGCAAACTCCACTCTTTGCATGTTATCATTTGTCAAAATATCATTTAGATACCTCTAACCGTGTATGAGATACGTAATGATTCATTCTGGCCTTATCGCCATCGGAAATGAGTGCGCTAAATAAAATAAAATTTAGCTGTATGAGTGAAAGGTAAAGATCTCCTCTTAAGTCGAAGATAAAATTCAATTCATTAGGACAGGTTCATCCGCAGAAACATATGGTGCAACAAGCACCAAACCAAATATCATAGCAGCCTCTATTTTTTTACTGCAAACTTTTCCTAATGTAGCGCAGTCTCGTATTCCGAAGCCAATATCTTATTAACTATCACTTTTAACGAAATGACGAGCATTTCGTTAAAATGCTGACATATAAAGATTTGAGTAGCGAAAAAATTAAATATTTCTACCAATTAGTTTTTGCGACATCGTTTGTGAAAGATGGCAGGGCATGCGCCTGTACGCTGTTAGTGCAGTGCGATTCCAACCATGTTGGGGAAAACATGGTGGACATTCAGCCTGGGCATTTAGGAGCTCTAACTATGTGTTGTACGTAATTGTTACACTTACGGCGACCGTCCTCATATATTGAAGCTTACGTGTACAAAATTTGTTTAAGATTGGAACAAAACTGTAGATTTGTATGCAATACGTACACTCAAACATACGGACACTCTGCTTTATATATAAAGACAAGCGGTTCACAGACATTGGCCTCTAACGCATTACTGATTCGATACCGCATATCCTCATATGACAATACTTTAACGGACATGTAATTGTGACTTCAAAGCCTCGTGACACCATCAATAAATGAGCGTTCGACTAAAGTAGCGCGATTAATATGCTGCAGTGTTCAACACAACTCAGTACGTTTTGCCATATTTTAAATATAGCTACAGCTGCTTTCCTTCCTAGCCATCCTTGAGCCTGCAAAAGTATTACCCTCTCTCTATTATGACAGCGATGGAAGTTCTAAAAGTAACTCGGTCCTTCTAAGGACCGCGGCACATCCTAGAAAGTAGGGCATGTCTGAAATAAATTTGAATTTGTTCCCTGTTCTATGTGTTATGCAACGGTGGAGGCAAGTGCAATTAAAACGGCATTCGGCCATGGCTTCGTATTCTAGGCTTCTCTCTCTCTCTCTCTCTCTCTCTCTCTCTCTCTCTCACACACACACACACACACACACATCAGCTACTACAAGCGTGACCCAGTCTTTTGGAGAGTGCGGTGTTGACATATCGCCTGCGGCAACCTGGTCTTAATGTCGAGTAACTCGTGTAGAGGTCGCAAGTAAATTTTATCTCACTCTGCTGCTCTCTATCTCTATTCCAACGTTAAAGTCACTCTCGTCTGCGTCACGTCGCACGACTACCAGTTTCGAAGCCCCGACAAGTAGGTAATAATTTTTTCTTTCGTTATTGGCGAATTGAACAGCAAAAGAAATTACCAATAATACCACACTACGCCACCATTAGATATATAGTGGTTTGCGGAGTATTTGCGAAAAAGTACAACTCGTCTGTGAGAAAAAGTAGGTGCTAACGGTGGTGAGCCGCGGTGGAGTAGCCGCGGCGCTCTCGTGTGACGTCAGACAGAGTAGGTTTCTCGCGCATTCGAGTTGTGGCGATTCGTCAATGAGTCGTTCATTTGAACGAATATAAATAAAGAATCGTAAGAATCGAATCGGGATCCGGACGAATCGTCGTTCAAAAGAATCGTTTGTCTCGTGACGATTGTAAATTCCAACGATTCACGATTTGAAGGCGACTGCCGAATCGTGTCGAATGCCGGAGAGAAGAGGAGGACGAATCGTCGTTCAAAAGAATCGCCTGTCTCGTGACGATTCCAAGATCCAACGATTCATGATTCGAAAGCAAGTGGCGAATCGTGCCGAATAATTACGAAAGCCAGAAAGCGTGTGAACAAAGGAACCACGGAACGAGGATCGTGAGCTGTTAATTATTAGCCTATTCACGAATTACAGATGACGTAAACAAAACGCAGCGAAATACACTGCTGCCAATACATATGAATATACGTCTTGTATACAGTTTACATATTATGTTTTTAAACGAGCAATCCTTAAACATTTATATTTCACGTATCCCAGAAATGGCTGTAACGATTTGGATTATATTTTGTGTTTAGAGAGGTTTAAGCTCATCTACGCAGTTGTAGTTCTTGTAAAAACTCAATTTTACAAAAATATTCTTTTTATATAAATATATAAATTTTTTAAAATGTTTGAAAGCCATCTCAAAAATCTTTTTTACATTTTGGTTTTTACGTTATCAGCTTTCCTGAAAGAAACCGATTTTACAAAAAAACAAACATTTTAATAATTCTTGCATCTCGAAAGAAATCTAATATTTAGAGACAGATTTTTATTTTTAATGTTTATTTCGTGTTTCCTTAAACTAACTGATTTTACATAGTAAGTACTTTATAATGATTAGTTATCTGTTAATTACCACAGATTTGATTTAATTTATATTTAAATGGACGAAGTATTCAAACAGAACGAAAAAAATTCGCAAGAAATGACCTACGTTCACTAAACCTACAACGCTACTAAATGAGCTATGATGACAGCAGAAATAGTTGGTAGTGTAATATGTATTTATAACCGTTCGCAAAACTTCAGACTATTTTCTCGAGAATTTTTGACAGCTGAATCGAATGGCTTTGCTTCATTATTATTTCAAGTCTGAACTTTACGCACCATAAATATTCAAATGTCTGTAAATCTATCGGACCAAACTGCGTGGTCATCAGTCCGTAGCTTACAAACTACTTAAACCTAGGTAAACTAACCTATGGACAAACACACACACACATGCCCCAGGGAGGACTCGAACCTCCACGGCGAGCAACCGCGCGCTCCGCAACGAGGTGCTTTAGACCGCTCGGCTACTCCACCGTGGCTACCATAAATATTAAAAAATCGGGTACCCATATTGTCACCTTTTCGGCATTTTGTAAGAATTGTGCCGTCGCAGACCAGAAAGAATCGTGAACGAATCGTAGGAACAGATACAAAAGGTTAAGATTCCAACATCCATGACACAGACATGTATTGCCATCTATGAGCAAGATGTAGCAGTAAGAATCGCGCCAATGCAGACTAAAGAATCGCGAAAAAATCGTGAACGAATCGTAGGAATCGATTCACAAGGTGGGATTGAATCGCAAGAATCGATTCCTAAAAAAGAATCGTGCTGCCCAACTCTAGCGCGCATAGCTGACTGGCTCGCTGCTTCGGCATAGTGGGCCGTGCCCCAGCGGCTACCCAGTCAGCTATGCGCGCGCAACCTACTCTGCCTGACGTCACACGAGAGCGCCGCGGCCTTCTCTCTTCTTTCCGCGATAGAAACAGTTGGGAACCGTGTGGGACGGAGTGAGGCAGATGTCAGTTGACGACTGCACCTATCAGACTAAGAACGTTATCGATTACCGATGTAAATCAGTACCATAGTTTGCTCCGCATCTCATACACTATGGATAAGAGGCTGAAGAGAAGTGCTGAAACATCTTCAAATGAAGAAAGAAATTCTTCGGAAGGTTCATCAAATAAAGTAAGACAATATCTTCGCATTATTATTTTGTTATTGGGTTATTTTGGATGGTTTTGTGATTATTTTCATCATAACTCTCACAAGTTTTGTTGATTACAGAAGTAGTGGTTTATATTATAATGAAATCATCCCACACAGTACACAATTTTATAAAAACCGCCGATATTTTATAACTTCACGCAAAAATAGTGCATCACTTTAACTAAGCAGTAAATATCAGACAGACTTTCCACCTAACAGCGAAATAATAAAGAGTAAATTGCAAGCATTGAAATCACAATTAGCAGTCCAAGAAAAATATGTTTTCTAGGCCTATTGAACAAAGTATGGCTGCAACTGAAGCTTCTTTCCAAGTGGGTTATAGTATTGCGCAGAAGTGCAAACCTTTTTCTGAAGGCGAATACATCAAGGAAATTTTCGAAGAAGTGTCAGATTCTCCGTTCGTGAATTTCAAAAATAAAAACTAAATTAAAAAAAGCTATTCAAGGTTTACAGCTGTCTCGAAACACGGTGATGCGCCGTATCGAAACGGTAAGTGAAAACATAAACCAACTACTTCAGAGATATATCATCCTGCGTCGCTTTTTCACTACAGCATGACGAATCAATAGATATAACTGATACCGCACAGTTACTCATTTTTATTCAGATGGTCTTTGACGATTTCTCGATGAAAGAAGAATTGCTAACAATGATTTCCTTGAAAGGAAAAACTCGGGGCCTTGACATCTTCACAGAATTCATAGCATATATTAACAAGATTGAGTTACCTTTGTACAAACTCGTATCAGTGACAACTGATGGGACTCCTGCAATGACAGGTATTGTTTTATTGCTATTTGCCACAAAGACAAAGACTTTCCAGATTTCATTAGCTACCATTGCATAATTCAACAACAAGTACTGTTTAAGCAGAAATTGGATCAGAAGGAGCAAGATTTGGCATTGACACTGGTGTGAGGTGGCTAAGTCGAAGCAAGTTTTTGCAAAGGTTTCGATATCTCTTAGACGAAATAATAAAATTTCTTGAAGATAGAGGTGATGATTATGAGACACTGCGTGACTTACACTAGCAATGTGGTCCAGCATTTTTAGCAGATTTTACCGGAAAACCGAGCACATTAAATCTGGAACTACAAGACAAGAATAAAACAGTAGCAGAAATGACGAGTTCTGTTGCAGGATTTCAAAGTTAAAAAGTGTCAATGATAATTGACATTCATAAGTAAAAATTTCAACAATTTATAAACATCAAAGATCACATAGAAAAACATCCTACCTACAATTTCATTCCTGACAAGTACATGGCAGAAATTGAGGGAGTGGTATCTGACTGAAATTCGTTTCAGGGAATTGCAAAAAAAGAAAAAAAAAAGAGAGAGAGAGAGAGAGAGAGAGAGAGAAAGAAAAAGGAATTTGGTGGAATTCATCAGTTACCCATATAACAATTCCATTGATCTTGGTGACATCCATGAAATTGCTAATAAATTTGCAGATACATTTCAAATGGACCACATGATATTGCAAAATGAAATTATTACTCTGCGCTGCGATGTACTTTTAAAACCAATGTCATATTTTGGTCTGGATTTCTGGTCAATGGTTTCCAATGAGAAATATCCTTGTTTGAAGAAATGTGTTGAACAGCTGCATTCGTTTTGTGGTTGAACATATTTGTGTGAATCAGCATTTTCGTACTTGAAACAAACAAAAAGTACACACGGTTCTTTTTGACAGACACTCACACATTGGATTCTTTAATGCTGGCAATTTGCAACTATAAACATAACTTTGCTAACCTGGCAAAAGATGCTCAGACACAGTGCTCGCACTAATATGACGAAATAGTTGCTAATAATAATTTTCAATTTAATTTTTCCCTCTTAACTGAACTATACTGTTTTATTTAAATTTTCAATAAATGTGTAATGATAGACAGAATAGTTTTCTATTCAATGTTTTTCCTCTTAACAAAATAAGAGTACTTCATAACTTTATACTGAACTATATTCATATTCGCTGACTGTTCCGTCGGTTCTTGACAGAATATTTGATACATTATGAATGAAACACGCGAGATAACTGTGAGATATTCTGCAAATTTATTGGTTTACGAACCGGTAAACATTTACCTGATGGCGTAACAGCCGGAAACCGGTTCGTAAACCAATAAATTTGCAGAATATCTCACAGTTATCTCTCGTGTTTCATTCATAATGAACTATATTGTTTCAATTAAAATTTCAAGAAGTGTATTAGTGGCAGAAAGAATAATTTTCAATTTAATATTTTTCCTCTTAATGAAGTTAATAGTACGTAATTGTACACTGTAATATACTGTTCCATTTAAAATTTCAAGATGTATGTAAGTGGTAGGAAGAATAAGTTACTAAAATGAAATAAAAATACTACATAACTGTACACTGGAATATACTCATTCATAAAATATGAAGAAGTATTTAATTGGTAGATCGCACAGGGTCTTATCAGTGAACGGTGGATCTTGGGTATAATGATTGGCCACCCCTGCTTTACATATTATTTCTTTTAAAACCTGAAAGCCATAGGCCGTAAGCTGGCTACACTGCGAGAAAGAGGCGTGGCTTGTTCCAACAACCAATAGGCTAAGAGCTGAAGATAAGCTTCAGCTCCCAACATTCTCCGCTCAGGGGTCACGTAAAAGTGCCTGTTTTGTACAATAGTCCGGCTGAATTCGTGAGCCGAACGTATACGGCTGCTACTAATGTTCTGCATATTGTCGCTTGAGGGTAAAATATGAGGCAGATTCCAGCACCTTTCCATCAGGTAATGAGCGTGCGATGTTATTCTAATGGCTTCCGTGTTAACAGGACGGCCGGATACAGACTGGAAAAAGAAACTGAAATTCCGCTCTAGTCGTCTTTCGATTCGATTTTCTTATATTCAGCTAATGTTTTCCATTTCCACTGCCAGCTTCAAGTATCTTTCACTGCTCCAAATATCATTAAACGGTCTCTTCTTCAATAAGTTTTTCACACTATTTCCGTTATTCACGCAGTAGTATTTCCTTACACAGTCTGATTTCTGAGCATAATAAACACTTTCAATGAAAATAATTACTTCTAGTTTTTGCTGTCATGGTCGTAGAGAATGTGCAGGGACGGTAAGTCCAAACCCCCTCCCCATACAGAACCGTATACGCCATTACTATTTATTTATTTATTTAGCGTATGGCATTTAAGTACATTTCAGTGTCTGATTACATTATGGTACATATCATTACACATATTACATGTATTCACAGACAAACATCTAGTCCTTGTATATATTCAATATCTGTTTGGGTTGCCATGCAGACAAAC
Organism: Locusta migratoria; assembly: GCA_026315105.1. Lineage (NCBI taxonomy): Eukaryota > Metazoa > Arthropoda > Insecta > Orthoptera > Acrididae > Locusta > Locusta migratoria. The sequence goes on along the minus strand of CM048748.1, from coordinate 23,187,666 downwards.
ATCTAGTCCTTGTATATATTCAATATCTGTTTGGGTTGCCATGAGGAATTCTTCAAAGTCCCCACTGAACGCTCTGGCAGTGCATTCTTCCCCGATGTGTTGGATGGTCTGCTCAGGCGCGCTGCAGTCACATGCTGGCGAAGACAGCAGTCCCCATGTGAAGAGTGAATCAGCACATCTCCCATGGCCTGTTCTTAGCCGGTTTAGAGTTGACCAGATCAAGCCCAGGAACCGCCTCAGTGATACAAGGCAAGTTGTTGGGGCGTTTTGGAGCCATTCTTCAGGAGTTGATGTCAGCCGCAGTGAGGCTGTCGAGAGGAAGAGGAGGATGTCTTGAACGAAGCCTCTTGATTCTCAGATCAGGTATATCTGAGTGTATCGATAGTTCATGGTTTGTTTCGATCTTGTTGTATTCCCTGAGCAAGGCTGTTTCTCGTCGCATTTTTGGTGGTAGTACATGACTCAGGACAGGCAGCCCTATGGTAGGTGTAGATCTAATAGTTCCTAATATAATACGCATTGTGTTGTTCAATTCAACATCGATTTTTTTCACATGGCTACTGTTTAACCATACTGGTGCACAGTACTCCGCCGCAGAGTATACCAGTCTCAGCGCAGACGTCCTCGTGGTTGTTGCTGTTGATCCCAAGGTGGTTCCACAAAGTTTATGGATTAGGTTATTTCTTGTTCTCACCTTGGTAGCTGTTTTTGTGGCATGTGTTTTAAATGACAATGTTCAGTCTAACGTGACCCCTAGATACCTTGGCTCCATGTTGTAGTTGAGGCGTGTGTCGTCAATGTGTACTTCCACAGTTCTGTCTGCTTCTCTGTTATTGACATGGAATCAAGTCACTTCTGTCTTCGTGGCATCAGGCCTAAGCCTCCATTTACGGAAGTACGCTGCTAGGGCAGACAGATCAGATGACAGGGTTTCTTGCATTATATCGAAATTGGTGTGCCTAGTTGTAATGGCCCAGTCGTCAGCGTAGCCAAATTTCGTACAAGCTGTTTCTGGCTTGGCTATTCGAGAAGTACATACGCCATTACTATTGATATAGTTAACCGCCGTGCCGCAGTGGATTCACTCGATTCCTGCACGAGTTTAAGCATTGTCTGGCTTGGTTAGGATGGTTCACCGTCCGGATCTGCCGAACTCTGTTGATAAGTGGGTTGCAATCAGCTCTGGCGAAGCCAATTCAGGAGCTATTTGATTGAGGAGTAGTGGCTCTAGTCACGAAAACCCACCTCAGTTGCCGGGAATATGGCCCCCTCAATACCTCATCTGTTGACGCCCTGTGACGGAGAATGACACGGCGGCCGGTTGGTACCGTGGGCCTCAAATGTTTGTAAATCTATTAGGCCCAACTGCTGTGGACATAAAATGAAACTTGCACTGCAGCAGAGTGTCCGTTGATATGAAACTTCCTGGCAGATTAAAATTGTGTGCCGGAATCGGGAATCGAACCTGGGACCTTTGACGTCCGCGGGCTGAGCTATCCCGGCACGCTTCACGGTCCGTCCTCCCAACTTTACTTCGGCCAGTACCTCGCCTCCTACTTTCCAAACTTCACAGAAGTTCTCCTGCGAAAGCCAAAGGTCCCAGGTTCGAATCCCTGTTCCGGCACATAACTTTATCTGCCAGTAAGTTTGCTATGGTCATTATTCCCTAGACTTACAAACTACTTAAACTACATTAGAACCCCTCTAATCCGACCTCTGATGGTCCGACCATGGTCAGTCTCGTGAGCCTGTGCCGGCTTGTCACTGACTGGAAGCCTGTCGGGCAGTTGTTGCAGTGTCTGTCGATGTGCATAATGTTATACTGCTCGTTATTGTGCAGTTTTATCCTCTGTTGGGACTAGAAAAGTTGTTTTTTGCTTTATTCCGTGTTCCCTACAGTACTTATTACATTCATTGCGTGTACTGTTGTCTGTTTCCAACATGTCTCGATTCAAACGTAAAAACCTAACTCTTTCACTAAATGAAAAAAATTAGCAGTGCTACAAAGACTGGACAAAGCAGAATCGTCTGAAAAAATTGCAGAGTAACTGAATGTAGGTGTTACGACAATTAAGGATTGGAGGAAGAGTCGGAAAGACACTGAATCCTATACAGTTACGATTGATAGGGAAAACTGAAGAATAGTAAAACATTTAAATAATCCTAAACTTTAACTGCTTGATAACGCACTGTGGTTGTGGTGTTGTCAAGAAAGAAGAGCAGGAACTCCAATATCCGGGTCAATTGTCAAACAAAAAGCGATACTTTTTCACGATAAACTGGAAGCCGAAATTAAATTTCCTGCCAGTGAAGTCTGGATTGCTCGTTGGAAATCTCGTCACGGTGTCCGATTTGTTTCTACAGTAAGTACAGTACAGTACTGTAATTTGTTTGTCGCTCTTTCTTTTAAAACCAATACATATTATAGTGCTTGTAGACGATTTTTAGTTAATATATTGTTTAACACTGTGTAAAAAAAAATCTATTTATATTACTGTACACATCTTTTAGTTCTTAAATCGTTTAATTTTTTGTACTAAATATCTTTTTATATTTTTTGCGATAATTATTAGATTTTTCGGATAATCCGACCTTTTTGTCGTTCCTACCATGCTCCCGGTCACGAAGGTACACCTATGCCCGAGGATGGACTCGAACCTCCGGCAGCAACGGCCGCCTAGTCTGTAGCATGACGCATTGTTGGGCCTCTCGATGCCTGTAGGACGGAAGTTAATGTTATTTCTCGCTTACAGTGCAACCTGTGTTCCTATTCTAAACGTTGAAACAGTGAACTGACAAGGGAATGGTCAGACTTGGCATGTCGAAACCTGTGTTGCTGTTTTTACCACTGTGAGTTAACACTGAAGGAAGTCTGTATGCAGACTGTTAGCTGCTGACATGACCTGGAAGTCTGTAAAAACTTATATGGAGTATGACATTATTGTGGCATGGTTTCCGCGCTTATAACTGACTATTGTACAACCCTGACTTCTCTCGCTACGTTATACCAACGCCATCTAGGGACAAGGTGGCGTTAGCTACGCGCCACTCTCCTGCCACAGCAATGAGAGTGCTGATTCGCCCAGTGAAAGCGATCGTACGATAATAATAAATTTGACAAATGTAGCTAATATGTTATTTACAATATTCTTCCCAAATAGCTATGAAATAGACACAAATACATATCTGGTTTAGAACACGTCAAACTTTTATTTCTTGTAATTACCACAAAAATGCGAAATATAGATACAATGTTCAAAAAATAGGTTTCGTCAGGGTGAGCACGAAACAGAGCTTTTAATGAATCAGAACTTTTATGACCTGACCACGAATCTAGAAGGTGAAGAAATTTGTTCCCGCAGAACAGAAGAAAAGGATGACGCATGAAAAGTGTAATGTTATCATTTCCCATTTTTTGAGACTTCGACGCGTCTACACAAGACTGTCTGCGAAGAACATTGTTTGACACGTGGTCCAAAACGTCCAGTTGGTTCTTGAAGACACACATATAGTTTAGGCAGCAATGAACCATGCAGATTAATTATGGGCGTTATAGTGTATGAATGGGTGAGTGCAGTCGTGGACTGCACAGTTGCCTCAATATGTTTTTTCCCTTTGAAAGACAGCGTTCTTTTCGCACGCATTTCTTTTTGAAAACCTGACTGATCTGCATTATAAACGTAAGATCACTAAAACTGGCGAACTTATTTTTTGCAGTCGTAAGAAAAGCTTCTGTTATGTTGTTGTTATGGTCTTCAGTCCGGAGACTGGTTTGCTGCAGCTCTCCTGCTCTATCCTGAGCAAGCCTCTTCATCTCCTCATAAGAACGGCAACCCACATCCCTTTGAATCTGCTTACTATATGCATCTCTTGGTCTCCCTCTGCGATTTTTATCCCATACACTTCCCTCCAAAGCTAAATTTACGATTCCTCGATGTCTAAGAATGTGTCCTACCAAGCGATCCCTCATTTTAGTCAAGGTATGACGAAATTCGTTTTCTCACCAATTCTGTTCAGTAACTCTTCGTTAATTATGCGATCTACCCACCTAATCTTCAGCATTCTTCTATAACACCAAATTTCAAAACCCACTATCCTCTTCCTGTTCGCACTGTTTATCGTCCATGTTTCACTCCCGTACAAGGCAACACTCCACACAAATATCTTCACAAAAGATTTCCTTACACTTAAATTAATATTCGATGTAAGCAAATTTCTCTTTTTCAAAAATGCTTTTCTTCCCATTGCCATTCTGCATTTTATATCCTCTATACTGCGCCCGTCATGTGTTATTTTACTACCCAAGTAACAAAACTCATCTACCACCTTCATTGTTTCGTTACCTAATCTAACTCCTTCAGTATCGCCTGATTTTCTAAGTCTGCAATCCATTATCTTTGTTTTGCTCTTGTTAATGTTCATTTTATACGCTCTCTTCAACGCACAGTCCATTCCACTCAACTGCTCTTCCAGGTCCTTTGCTGTCTCTGACAGAATTACAATGTCATCAGCAAAACGCAATGTTTTTATTTCTTCACCCTCAACTTCAATCCCTATTCCAAATTTTTCCTTTCTTTCCTTCACCGCGTGCTTGATGTACAAATTGAATAACATCGGAGAAAGGCTACAACTCTGTCTTACTTCATTTCCAACTAAAGCTTCTCTTTCATGCCTTACGAGTCTAATAACTGCGGTCTGGCTTTTGTACAATTTGTAAATAACTCACCTTTCCCTGAATTTTACCCCTGCTGACTTCAGAATTTGAAAGAGTGTATTCCAGTCAACATTGTCAAAAGCTTTCTCCAAATCTACAAAAGCTAAAAATGTAAGTTTGCCTTTCCTTAATCTATCTTCTAAGATAAGTCGTAAAGTGAGTATTGCCTCCCGGGTTCCTACGTTCCTCCTGAATCCAAACTGATCTTCGCCCAGGTCAGTTTCTACCAGATTTTCCATTCTCCTGTAGATAATTCGTGTTAAAATTTTGCAACCATGGCTTATCAAACTGATAGTTCTGTAAGTTTTAGCCGGCCGCGGTGGCCGAGGGGACTGAGGCGCTCCAGTCACGTTCCGCACGGCCACTACGGTCAGGGGTTCGAATCCCCCCTCGGGCATGGATATTTCTGCCGTCCTTAGTCTTAGTTAGTTCATAAATAGTTTGTAAGTTTAGGGACTGATGACCCCGTAGTTAAGTCCCATAAGCTATACAAACATTTGAATTTTGTAATCTCCACACCTGTCTGCGCCTGATTTCTTTGGAATGGGATTTATTACAATTTTCTTAAAGTCTGAGGATATTTCGCCTGTCTCATACATCTTACATGTTGTTGTTGTTGTTGTTGTTGTGGTCTTCAGTCGGGAGACTGGTTTGATGCAGCTCTCCACGATACCCTATCCTGAGCAAGCCTCTTCATCTCCACATAAGAACGGCAACCTACATCTGTCTGAATCTGCTTATGTATCCATCTCTTGGTCTTCCTCTGCGATTTTTACCCCACACACTTCCCTCCAACGCTAAATTCACAATTCCTTGATGTCTAAGAATGTGTCCTACCAATCTATCCCTTCTTTTAGTCAAGGTATGCCAGAAATATCTTTCCTCCCCAATTCTGTTCAGCACCTCCTCATTAGTTACGCGTTCCACCCACCTAATCTTCAGCATTCTTCTGTAGCACCATATTTCAAAGTCCTCAATCCTCCTCCTGTCCGCACTGTTTATCGTCCATGTCTCACTCCCATACAAGGCAACACTCCATACAAATGCCTTCAGAAAGGACTTTCTTAGGCTTAAATCAATATTCGATGTTAACAAATTTCTCTTTTTCAAGAACGCTTTTCTACCCATTGCCATTCTGCATTTTATATCCTCTATACTGCGACCATCATTTGTTATTTTACTGCCCAAGTAACAAAACTCATCTACCTCCTTTATTGCTCCGTTTCCCAATCTAATTCCTTCAGCATCACCAGATTTTCTTACACTGCACTCCATTACCCTAGTTTTGCTCTTGTTAATGTTCATCTTATATGCACCTTTCAGCACACTGTCCATTCCGTTCAATTGCTCTTCCAGGTCCTTTGCTGTATCTGACAGAATTACTATGTCGTCGGCAAAACGCAATGTTTTTAATTCTTCACCCTGAACTTTAATTCCTTCTCCAAATTTCTCCTTGCTTTCCTTTATAGCTTGCTCAATGTACAAATTAAATAACAATGGAGAAAGACTACAAACCTGTCTTACTCCCTTCCCAACCACTGCATCCCTTTCATGCTCTTCAACACTGACAACCGCTGTCTGGTTTTTGTACAAGTTGTAAATAACCTTACGCTCCCTATATTTTACTCCTGCTTGCTTCAGAACTTGAAAGAGTTTATTCCAATCAACATTGTCAAAAGCCTTCTCCAAATCTACAAAAGCTAGAAATGTAGGTTTGCCTTTCCTTATTCTATCTTCTAGGATAAGTCGTAAAGTGAGTATTACCTTCCGTGTTCCTACATTTCTCCTGAACCCATACTGATCTTCTCCGAGGTCGGCTTCTACCAGCTTTTCCATCCTTCTGTATATAATTCGTGTTAATATTTTGCAACCATGACTTATTAAACTGATGGTTCTGTAGTTTTCGCACCTGTCTGCACCTGCTTTCTTTGGAATGAAGATTATAACATTTTTCTTGAAGTCTGAGGGTACTTCTCCTGTCTCATACATCTTACACACCAGGTGAAACAGGTTTGTCATGGCTGGTTCTCCCAGAGACTTCAGTAGCTCTGAGGGAATATCATCTACTCCAGGGGCCTTGTTTCGACTTATGTCTTTCAGGGCTTTGTCAAATTCTTCTCTCAGTACAGTATCTCCTATTTCATCTTCATCTACATCCTCTTCCCTTCCTACAATATTGCCTCGAAGTTCATTTCCTTTGTAGAGCCCCTCTATATACTCTTTCCACCTTTCAGCTGTCCCTTCTTTGCTGAGAACTGGTTTTCCATCAGTGTCCTTGATATTCATAGAGCTGTTTTTCTTATCTCCAAATTTTTCTTTTATTTTCCTGTAGGCTGTATCTATTTTTCCCCTATTTATACATTCTTCTACATCCTTACATTTGCCTTCTAACCACTCCTGCTTAGCCATTTTGCACTTCCTGTCAATCTCATTTCTTAGTCGTCTGTACTCTTTTTTGCCTGTTTCATTTACTGCATTTTTATATTTTCTCCTTTCATCGATTAAATTTAGTATCTCCTGTGATATCCAAGGATTTTTTGTAGGTCTTGCCTTCGTACCTATTTTGTCCTCTGCTACCTTCACTATTTCATCTCTCAATTTTACCCATTTCTCCTCTACTGTTTTATTTTCCCCCGTTTCTGTCAATTGTTGCCTAAAGCTCCCTCTCAAATTCTTAAGAACCTCAGGTTCTTTCAATTTATCCAGGTCCCATCTCCTTATTTTCCTGCCTTTTTGTAGTTTCTTCAGTTTCAGCCTACAGTTCATAACCAACAAGTTATGGTCAGAGTCTATATCTGCCCCTGGGTATGTTTTACACTGTAAAACCTGGTTCCGAAATCTATGTCTTACCATTATAAAATCTATTTGGTATCTCCCGGTGTCTCCTGGTCTCTTCCACGTATACAACCTTCTTTTGTGATTCTTGAACCAGGTGTTTGTTATAACTAAATTATGTTCTGTGCAAAATTCTACCAGGCGGCTTCCTCTTTCATTCCTTTTGCCCAGACCATATTCACCTACTATCTTCCCTTCCCTTCCTTGTCCTACTACCGAATTCCAGTCTCCCATAACAATTAAGTTTTCCTCTCCCTTAATTGTCTGAATAATTTCCTTTAGCTCCTCATATATTTCTTCGATTTCCTCATCATCGGCCGAGCTAGTTGGCATATAAACCTGTACTACTGTTGTCGGTGTTGGCTTCGTATCTATCTTGACAATGATAATGCGATCACTGTGCTGCTCATAGTAGTTTACCCGCATTCCTATTTTCTTATTCATTATCAATCCTACTCCTGTGATACCTCGAATTGATTTTGTATTTATAATACTGTACTCACCTGACCAGAAATCCTGTTCATCCTGCCACCGAACTTCACTAATCCCCACTATATCTAACCAGGTGAAATAGTTTTGTCGTTGCTGGCTCACCCAGAGATTTCTATCATTTCCATTTCAGTGACTTCATTTCCCGACCTGTTTCTCGATACAAATTTTGTTATTTTTCGTGTCACTATCTTTTGAAGCGACTAATCCGACTTTGAGAAGCTGTAAGTTCTTTAGCATTGGCAATCTCTAACGCCCAATCATGCAAAGTTGTGTCGCTGACACTCAATGACTTTCGACTGGCATCGGTAGATTGCTCAAAAAGTCGCTCATTTATCTCCGTCGCAATTTCCAGTAGACTCTTACGTCGTCCAGCGACTTCCTCTTTCCATCTATATATTTCACGTTCAGAACGGACAAAGCGATACCTAGTTTGAACCGTACTGACACGTAGGCGTTTCTTACCACTTTCGTTCAACCAGTAGTTCACCGCTATTTCTTTCTCTGATAATGTAATTGTAGTTCCAGGTGTTGCTTTCGGAGATAATTGATGATGGTACGTGGCACTGTCACTCGAAGAGTCTTCATGTGTGCAACTTTCTTCCGTTTCTTCGCCGTCTGTAGATTCACAGTCTTCCAGGTCATGTCAGCAGCTAACATTCCGCATACAGACTTCCTTCAATGTTAACTAACAGTGCTAAAAAAAATCAATACATGTTTCGGCATGACCAGTCTGACCATTCCCTTTTGAGTGAACACCCAATAGAAGAACAAAATAATGTACGCCACTGTACTAAATGGTGGATAAGCACCACATCACATCAGTGACAATTATCAAAACAGTATTGCGCCACGAATTATGTAAAAAGACGAAAGAATAATGGTCAGTTGAAAGAAACAGAAGCTCAGACTGAGACACATGAATAGCAGATGAAGTCTAATTCTTCGACTTTAGACTAATATAAAAGCAGTAAAGGTGTAGATGTTCTTTTCTATGATTGCGTGTGCAACAATGCCGTAAGGCAACAGATGTCCCCATACTTACCACACCCCAAAAGAACTTTATCCATTGTATATGGGGCTATAATATGTTGTTTTTCTTGGAATTTGTCCCGCTTACCCAGGGCTGGCTCGATTGTTCTGGATTTGGTGTGGAACTTAAGGGTGGCTGAATCCCCTTTCTATCACCCCACACTGCAATTCATGGAAGTACTTCTTTTTTTACGCTAAGTTCAGTGTCCAGTGAGAAGCTCAGGCAAACAGGTGCTATTAAATGTTGAAGAATCAAATGTTTCTCACAAAAGTAAAGTAAAAAATCATGTCAGCATTTTTCACCAGAATATTGGGAGACTAAAGAATAAAACAGATGAGCTTTTGGTTTCTTTAGATGACACAGAAAAATAATGTAATAGGTATACTATGCCTATCTGAGCATCACATTGTCACTGGTATGGAAAATGTGAATGCCAGTAGATATAAATTAGCTTCAAATGTAAGTAGAGATAATAAGGTAAGAGGAGGAGTTGCCATATATGTCAAAAGCTATCACAGTGTAAAAAATTTAGAAGCAAAAAAGTTTTGTGTAAAGCAACATACTGAAGCATGTGCCTGCCAGCTTAAACTCAGTGTGGTAGAGAAGATCCAACGGAGAGCAGCGCGCTTCGTTATAGGATCATTTGGTAATCGTGAAAGCGTTACGGAGATGATCGATAAACTCCAGTTGAAGACTCTGCAGGAGAGACGCTCTGTCGGTCGGTACGGGCTTTTGTCGAAGTTTCGAGAACATACCTTCACCGAGAAGTCTAGCAGTATATTGCTCCCTCCTACGTATATCTCGCGAAGAGACCGCGAGGATAAAATCAGAGAGATTAGAGCCCACACAGAGGCATACCGACAATCCTTCTTTCCGCGAACAATACGTGATTGGAATAGGAGGGAAATTCGATAGTGGTACTCAAGGTACCCTCCGCCACACACCGTCAGGTGGCTTGCGGAGTATGGTTGTAGATGTAGATGGTTGTAGATGTAGATGGTTGTAGATGTAGATGTAGAATGATGATTTTCTTATAACTGTAACAGTATATAGATCCCCTTCAGGAAACTTCCAGTTATTTCTAGAAAACATGGATGCCTTGTTGTGCTATCTGTCAGATAGGGGGAAGCAAATTATTATTTCTGGTGATTTCAATGTTGATTCACTGAAAGAATGTAATAGGAAGAAAGACTTGTAATTCTTACTTGGCTCATTCAATATGACATACGTTATTGATTTTCCTACTCGGGTAATAAAGGACATTGATAGATAACTTTTTTATAGACCAAGATAAGTTTAACAACGTAAATGCTTGTCCTGTTGACAATGGTCTTTCTGATCATGGTGCAGACATAGTAACAGTACATGACATAGCTCCGTTCAGTAATTCGAAACAGTCTTCCAGAGTTGTGCACTCGATTAATGACTTATCAAGTAGATAGACTGGGATGACGTGATACATTTAAAAGGGTATTTGAAAGTGTTTACTCAAGAAATTAGGTAAATATAATTGAAAGAAACCATGCAAAAAACCATGGCTTACTAAGGGAATAAAAATATCTTGTGGAACTATATCTATTCTCAAGAAAGAGTAATAATGCAGAAACAAAAAAATATTATAAAAACTACTGTGTTACATTAAAAAAGTTATTAAAAAATCAAGAAGATGTGGATCATGCCTGAGATTAGTTCCTCTGACAATAAAATTAAAACAATTTGGAATATTATTAAAAGGGAGACAGGGCAACCAAGAGCACAGGAAGAGGGTATTACCATCAAAACAAATGAAAACGTTAGTAACAAAAAGTCAGAAGTTGAAAACATTTTTAATGATTACTTTTTAAATGTAGAGAAAATAGGATCTAAATGTTCATTATAAGTAGCAAGGCAGTTAATGGAAGAGGCCATACCTACACAATTTGATACGATTTAAATTCCACCCACATCTCCTTCAGAAATTAGGAAAATCATAAACTCTCTCAAGAGTAAAAGGTCATATGGAATTGATGGCATTTCCAGTATGGCATTAAAATCTTGTCCTCAAGAGATAAGTAGGATTCTCAGTCACATATGTAACAGCTGTTTAAAGCAGGGTATTTTCCTGGATAGAATGAAATACTCTATAGTTAAACCTTTGCATAAAAAGGGAATACATCTGATGTCAACAAGTATTGCCCCATCTCACTTCTGACAGCTTTATCCAAAAATTTTGAAAAAGTTATGTATTCTCGAGTTGCTTAACATTTTAGTCAAAATAAAGTTCTAACAAAATGTCAGTTTGGTTTTCAAAAAAGCTTTTCAACAGAGATATTAAATGCTTTGAATAACTGGACATAACCAGTTGGGATTTTTTATGATCTCTCAAAGGCTTTTGATTGTGTAAATCATGGGATTCTTCTAGATAAGCTTAAGTATTGTGGTATGAGTGGGACAGTGCACAAATGGTTTAAATCATACTTAACTGGGAGAATGCAGAAAGTTGAAATAAGCAGTTCAAATGATATCGTAGAAACAATTAATTCCTCTGACTGGGGAGTTATCAAAATGGGCGGGGCCTGATGTCCTAGCTATTTAGTCCCCTCAAAACCAACAACAACAACAAAAATGGGCTCCCACAAGGTTCGGTCTTGGGTCCTTTGATGTTCTTAATATATATTAACGACTTACAATTCTACATTCACAAAGATGCTAAGCTATTTTTTTTTTACTGATGATACAGGAATAGCTATCACGCCTGACAAACATGAATTAACTGATGAAATTGCAAGTGATGTCTTTCAGAAAATTATTAAGTGGTTCTCTACAAATGGACTCTCATTATACTTTGATAAAACCCAGTATATACAGTTTCATACAGTAAATGGCATGACACCATTAATAAATTTAGACTTTAACAGAAATCTGTAGCTAAGGTATATTTAAAAATTTTAGGTGTTTGCATTGTCGAATCATTGAATTGGAAGAAACGCATTGAAGATCTGCTGAAACGTTTGAGTTCAGCTGCTTATGCTATCAGGGTCATTGCGAAATTTGGTGATACACATCTCAGTAAATTAGCTTACTATGCCTATTTTCATTCACTGCTTTCATATGGAATCAATTATATATATTCACTCATGAAGTTTGTTATTAACAATCCGACCCAATTGAAAAGTAATAGCAGTGTGCATAGCTACAACACTAGGAGAAAGGGTGATATTCACTATTCAAGGTTAAATCTAACTTTGGCACAGAAAGGGGTGAATTGTGCTGCCACAAAAGTCTTCAGTCACTTACCATATAGCATCAAAAGTCTGACAGATAGCCATCTAGTGTTTAAAAAGAAATTAAAGGAATTTCTGAATGGCTACTCCTTCTACATATTAGATGAATTTTTAGATAAAATAATAACAAAAATAAACAAAACAAAAAAAATTCTTGGAATACTGATTGTCATGTGTAGACACCATTTACTAAATAGACGCGTTCCACATCATTACTAAATGCCGTGTATATGATCTGTGGAACAATTATTAATCTTATCTAATCTAATTTAGTGAGGGGGCGCAGTGGTAACACACTGGACTCGCATTCGGCAGGACGGTGGTTCAAATCCAGCATTCACGTTTTCCGTGATTTCCCTGAATCACTCCAGGCAAATGCCGGGACTGTTCTTTTGAAAGGGCTCGGCCGATTTCCTTCCCCAACGTTACCAAAACAATCCGTGCGTAAGCTCCGCCTCTAATGACCCTGTCGTCGTTGCGTTAAACAGCAAACTTCCTTCCTTGTCTCTCTGTTAATACGTCTATTGACGTTTTTGAGGCTATTTCATGTTTCTGAGTTGCAACAGACGGCAGTAACCATGGTCTAGGAAACTGTTTCCAATTTTCATTCAGTGCTATGGCGTTAAATCTGGAGGAATTCAAACAAAGGTAACAGAACTTAAAAGCATGCCAAATTAAAAATCTGAAACGATTTCATCTTAGAGGTATTGATAGCAAATGTGATGCTTTCTCTGGAGACAATATCAATACCAATTTCGGCGGAATCAGTGGCATAGGTAATAATTCTGGAAATATCGTTTTCATCCACCTGAAAAACTATTTAAATGATAGTATAGTAGGCTGCCCTGCTGACGTTTTACATAACATTATTCAATATAGTATTGATGCAGTACTCGCTTTAGATAGTTATTTCACAATATTAAAAATATTTAATTATTTTTCTGTTTACACAGTATGCTTTGATAATCTTTTATGAATTTGTAGACATACAATATAGGCAATGAAGGTGTAAGACTAGATGGCTGTCTCTTTTCCCTTGCATTACGAGAGTAATTTCAATATGTCCTGCACTGAAATCAAATTTTATGTCTCAGGGTGAAATTCCTATTGTGATTAAAGCGTTTTTCCAAGATGAGCTTAGTGAAGCTCGCTTATGGTTTGTTCATTTTCTTATGTCATTGTTTCACCATTATATTTTAGCTCTAGAAAACGTGAGAAATTCACTTGTAGAAATGATACATATTCTTGAAAGTGTGTTGAATGTTCTTCAAGAAAGTCAATTAGAGATTTTCCAAATTTTAAAAGTAAAAGAAATTGTGAGAAAAAGAGGAGTGAAGGTTATAATTATAAATGCAAAATGTTAGAAGGAGAAATATCACATGTGTATGACGCAACACTTACATATCTTAAGAAGTGGCTGGTTTAGTATCAAGAGTTTTTGTGTTTAGGTGGATGGATTTGAAAAATGTTCAAAATTGGGAAAATCTTGGACAAACAATTTTGTATCTAAATGATAAGCTTAATATTAAAATTGATGACACACCGTGCTTTGACTAGTTTTGCAATTTTCAGGATTTTGTGACGAACCAGGCTAATGTTAATAGAGAAGATCTATTGTCAAATGACACCTGGTGTAAATATTTCCAAGAGACAAAGAATATTGCTTGTTTCTCAGAGCTGTTTAAAATGGTCCGGTTGCAATGGAATTATAATTATGCAGTATAATTATAAAAATTTCTCCTGTGTTCAGTTTTATGATAATTCGTTGCAAAACAAGAAATTACTTTCAGAAATTGTGTCATCAAATAAATATTTGAGTACTTCAGGGAATAATGATACACATGAAGATGACTAGTCTACTTATGATGATTTTTGTTGTTGTTTGTTTTGAAATCTGCCTCATATTATCATAACATTGTATGATTGAATAAAATGATATGAAATGTTACAGCTGCAAATCATACAGTGCAGTACACAAATATGAAACTCTCTGCTTTATCTTTATTATATGTATGATTTCTGTGGTCTGAGTGTTGTGTAACACTCAAAAACAAGACGTTCAATGTATTTCTTGCTGGGGCTCGACAGTTCTGTGTGTTGTTTAGTTTATAATAATTATTTGCGAGCCTTTGAACGGTAAATAAGAAGTTTATTTCATTCATTACTTTTTTCCCTAGGTGTTACATATTCCATTCGCTCACTAGAATCTAGATGCTAATCGTGTATAGAGTCGCATCGGTCTGATCCTAAATGATTACTTAGCTATATCAAGGTATGCTTACACAATTTTTAAAGTTATTTTATTCATGTCGATTTTACAGAGATATCCATAAATGATGCACCGTAAAAAAATCTAAGACTGGTAAGAGGTCCTTAACTGTACTCAGAATGAACCGAAGGACTACTCCTGTAAGTTGGAAAATAAATATTAAGTACTAAGGGACCTCACCGGGTACAGGAGTATGGGATTAGCATGGTCTCAGTAAAATAAAGTGCTTTTCTACTGAGAGGTAAAGAATAATTTTATTAACTTTAAGCAAAGTTAAAAACAGTGTAATCAAATCGTAATAAAAAGAAAAAGAATAAAATCTGATTGTCAACAGTATCGCTCGAAACCACAAGTAAAAATTAACAATCTAAAAAATGATAAAAATTATCTCTTAGAGTGTGACTGAGTTGAATTTACAACTGGAACATGAACTAACAGAGGCTATTGTGGTAAATGCCATGTGATGTGGTTCTGATGTCGGTGCGGAAGCGACACAGAGAGAACCAAGCTTCACATTAGCGCGCCGTTTACCGTTGACTTCATCGTCAGCTGCTGCGACCGCAACTCTGAAATTCTATCAAACGTTGCCAGTTCAAACCTCGAACTGAGCTGAATCAACCAAAAATTTCATAATCTCTATATATAATAGGCAAGAAGAATTTTGGTCATAACTCGAAGAACTGTTCAGAATCCCAGACAAGCATGTCAAGATCCTTATGGGGGACTTCAATGCTCAGATTGGAAAAGAGAGAAAATTCCGGAATATTGTAGGCAAATCTGTAGCTCACAGAAGGAGAAACAGAAATGGTGAAAGATTGATTGATGTTTGTGAATCATTTGGAATGAAAATAATGTCCACCCATTTAAGAGGGCTCCAAAGCAGATGAAAACATGGCGATCACCCAATCCCATGTTAGGAGAATTTCAGATTGATCACGTGGCGACTGCCAGCCCGAAGCAAATAATGAACGTTAGAGTGCAGAAAGGTGCTAATTTTGATTCCGACCATTATTTGATAAGGGTCAAAGTGAAACCAATCCCTGGTAATTGGAGAAGAAAAACCTTCAGAATACAGAAGTACAGAATTAAAGAACTAGTTGTGAATATTGAAGAAATAGTTGTGAAATATCGTCATGAACTTGACACGTTAAACTCCAACGAGTGCGACAAAATGGCTCAGAGGATTCAGGAAGCAGCAAAACAAACAATTTTACTTGCTAAGAAAAAGAAACATCCATGGTGGGACGACGAATGTGAAGATGCCTTACGGAAACGTTCTGAAACTTGGAACAAGTGCAATTCTACCAAACAGAACTTGGAATAATTCAAAACCCAAAGAAGGACTACAGCAAAAGTGTTCAGGAACGCCAAACGAAAGTTTTAAAGAGATCAATTAAAGGAGCTAGAAGAGAATTTCTAGAAGAACTACACTAGAACCTTCTATCAGACATTTAAATCAAAACTTAAAGGTTACTTATCACCCAACATCTGTTTCAAAAATTACCAGGGCAGATTGATTATGAACAACAAACAGAATTGTGAACACTTGGCTAGATACTTCAAAGAGCTGCTCAACTGTGACCCACCACCAGAAAAATTAACCTTCCATAAACCACAAAACAAACTTTCTAATTCCACCTCACCAATAAAAAGGAAATACGAGAGATCATCAGAGGCTTGCAAAACAACAAAGTGTGGGGCAAAGATTCACTTGGGAGAATTGGGGAGAAAAGGAATTTCTGGCGTATTCTGACTAAGAGAAGGGATGGATTGGTGGGACACATCCTGAGACATCAAGGAATTGTCAACTTAGCATTAGAAGGAAACGTGTGGGGTAAAAATTGTAGAGGGAGACCGAGGGACGAATACAGTAAGAAGATTCAAAAGGATGTAGGATGCCGAACGTATTGTAAGATGAAGAGACTTGCACAGGACAGGGTAGCGTCGATAGCTGCATCAAACCAGTCTGCGGACTGAAGACCACATCAACAACAACATCTGTGAAAGCAATTGTTAACATCTTTACCATAAATTAAGACACATTAATGGAAGGAGAAATTTGGAGAGGGCATTAAAGTGCAGGGAAAAGAAATAAAAATTATGCAGTTTGCGATGGACATTATCTTGAAAGGAAGATATAAGATTAACACTAACAAGAGTAAACCGGAGGTAATGGAATGCAATGTCAGAAAATCAGACGATTCTGAAGGAATTAGATTAGTTAATGAGACAATAAAAGTAGTAGAGGAATTTTGTTATTTGAGTAGCAAGATAACTTCTGATGGCCGAAGTAAAGACGATATAAACTGCAGAATGGCTATGGGAAAAAAACGTTTCTAAAGAAGCGAAACTTGTTAACATCCAATATTAATTGAAATGTTTGGAAGTCCTTTCTGAAAGCATTTGTCTGGAGTGTAGCATTGTATGGGAGTGAAACGTGGACGATAAGGAGTTCAGATAAAAAGATGATAGAAGCTTTTGAAATGTGGTGCTACAGACGAATGATGAAAATTAGAAGGGTAGATCACGTAACTAATGAGGAGGTGCTTAACCGAATCGGGGAGAAAAGGAGTTTCAGGCATATCCTGACTAAGAGAAGGGATATATTGGTTGGACACATTCTGAGACATCAAGGAATCGTCAACTTAGCATTAGAAGGAAGTGTGTGGGGTAAAAATCATAGAGGGAGACCGAGGGACAAATATAGTAAGCAGATTCAAAAGGATGTAGGTTGCCAACGTCTTCTCAGATGAAAAGACTTGCACAGAACAGGGTAGCGTGGAGAGCTGCATCAAACCAGTCTGCGGACTGAAGACCACAACAACAACTATTTCAAAATGCAATGTACCCATGCGTCTAGCTCCAGATACCATACCGTGTTTGTTAATTCTCGTCGCGCGCATATAATCATATCGGAAACTTTTTCACATGAATCGGTGGAATACAAATGACAAAGCACCCCCTCCTCCCCCCTCACCCTTTACACCTCGTGCGCGCGATACCATCGACATCCCTTTACGTTTGTTACCTCAGTGTATTTTCAAGCACGGACTTCTAACGGTGCTTCAATATTTTTGTCGAACCCCCACACCGCCGCAAAGTCCACCGGGACGACTTTGACACAACGCCAGGGACTCGCGATTCACGTGAGCTCGGCGTACTCGTCCTTTGGCAGCGCCCGCTAACCTTGTCGACTGGCCGCGAAACGGGTTTCGCCAGAGCGGCACGTCAGAGGCCAGCTGTGGCGTCACGACAGCCGACGGCGGTTCTGCGATGCTCACTTGTCCGCGCGGCGCTGCCGTAACAATTGCGAAACGAGCTCGGCTCGAGCGTAACACGCGCCGGTCAGTCGGCGAACGTGCGGGCTGGCGCTCAGTTTATCGCCACACGTGACGGTTGACGCTACGCTCCGCGCCTCGGCGAAGGCCGCTGCAGTGTGGAGAGGCAGGTGTTCCGAGCGACCAACTAGTGCAGGTGTTCGCGCTGGATTTCTCTCAACCCCCTAGCCTCAGCAGGCGTAGAAAGTTAGCAATAACCCGACAGTTTCATTGTAGCAAGTACAGTGTTAAAACGTACGTTCCTGTGGTTTCTTCGTTTGTGACGCAACTATAATTGTTACAGTTACCGAACACCACGATTGTGTCGTTAGTGAAATACAGTACATTTACTACGTTTCTTGTGGAGTGATCGTAAAATACTTAGTCACTTATATACCATTCTACCATTAGCTAAGTGTTTATTGTTGCCTATTCATCTCATTGTATCAAGGCAAATAGCTTCAATTTCCGATTCATTTCCACGAGACATATTTCTTGACTCATTATAAATTTTGAAGTTGAAACTAATTTTTAGAGGTTTTTTCTTCTTATTGAGTTGAAATCGGATGAATTATTGAATTAACCACCACATTGTTGGGTTGGTGTAAGCGGTAAGGGAGACGATATGTTCTGAGCGCCAGTTTTCTTCGTGTACCTTTCAGCTGTTTCTTCGCGATTATTTGTTATCGATTGATTTGAACTCTGCTGACGGTTTTGATGAAACTCTTTGGATAGCGATTGGGAGTTCCCCACGCCCTATCGCTACCGGAACATTTGTGACAGGTCATTAAGTGATTACACGACTTAGGAGCTTTATCAAAGTATTCAGAGGGGATAAGGGCTGATTTTCATTCGCTTGATAACACTGTAACTGCTTGTGTCGATTTTTTTTAATAACTGGCGTCGTTGAAACAGCGGCGATGGCCTGCACGTCATTGCTTCGGAAATGGAAACTGTTGACTTTTTTCGTTCTGCTCACTTCATCTACAACTTCATATGGTAAGTGAACCACTTAGAATGTGTATAAATGTGTCATTAAAATGTATGCGGAATGTTATGGCATGGTTTTCACTGAGACATCACAAACACATTCATTTCAGAACCATATTACATAACTTAATTGCTTTAGCATTTTATAAAGCGTTAACGAAATGTCCAGGTATCTATAATTGTGTAGCATACTTCTCTTTTACACTGGTAATAATCCACTGCATTTATTTGAGGTATTAAAACTGCCATGCATTATTGTTACATTAGTAAGAACCAACTCACCTGAAAAAAAAATTACGGCCCTGTTACTATGCTAACCTGGGATGCTACTATTGCAGCAGATGGCAGATGAACAAGGGAGTTAGCTATAATAAGTTATAAGCCCATGTATAAAACCGTCACAAATTGCACTTCTTTGAAATTATAGAAAAACGAGTAAGATACAATTAAACGCTTCGCTATTTACAGTTGCACAACAAACAAAACTTCTTACGCCAGTAATTGTTAATACTATTGTAAACTATACTAGTGTTCTCTTATAAGTTAATCGTTTTCTACACTTACATAATATTTAGTGAGAATTATATGCACTGTCGCCGATTCTATAACGAGAAAACTATATCAGATATGAAAGCAGTTTTGTAAATTTACATGAAATGTTTTTAAGCCAGAAAAGAGCAGTCCGAACTACTTTTATTAAATTCCACAAACTTGTTGCAGACTACGGTTCCAGCGTTTTGGAATTCTACGAATCCGTTTAGGCTATGTTGTGGATAACATACAGAAAAGAGGGTTATTGTACGACGCTTTTCGCCGGGCTCCAGTGGTTGTGTTGGCACCTATGGATCATGGCGGCAGCTCAGATGACCAATAAATGTTTTGTTAGGAGAACTTGAATTAAAACGAAAATTATTCTTTTCTGAACGGACAAGGGTACATACAAGAACATGTCAGTCATAAAGCAGGTACAGTATTAATTTTGCTGTGAGTGAAATGAGCAGCAATAACACTCTGTAGCTCGTGAAAAACATTAACGCAATTTCTACAAATGTCACAATTCCACAATGTGTTACTCGGCGAGAAGCGTCGTAGCAGCGGCCGAGCGCATTGAGGCGCTATGCTGTGATGCGCGATGGGATGTCGGGGTTCGAATCCCCACTCGGGCATGGATGTTTGTGCTGTCTTTAGTATAAGAGTAGTTTGTAAGTTTAGGGACTGCCAAGCTTCACAAACATTTGAACAGAAGCGTCGTAAAGTTTTACCGAAAAAGAGTGCAGAAGAAATCAGCGATATAGCGTTACGTGGCTCATAGCCAGAGTTGCAATCCTACCGGAATTCCGCCACTGCACGCGTAGCGGAAATTTTTTATTCTCGTGGCGTAACGGGCCAGCTCCTGAAAGCTTTTAATCAAACAACGTGGTTGTGGTATATCGCCCCAAATTTACGGCTGGATAGGGGATTTCATGTCAGGACACAGTTTGTAGTAATCGATGGTAAATCATCGACTAAAACAGAGGTGATATCGGGCGTTCCACAGGCTAGTGTTATTGGTCCTCTGCTGTTCCTTATTTACATAAACGATTTTGGGGAAAATCTAAGTAGCTTTCTTAGGTTGTTTGCAGATGACGCCGTCATTTACCGTCTAGTAAACTCATCTGAAGATCAAAACAAACAGCAGCACGATCTGAATTCACTATGTTGTAGAAATTGTCAGTTGACTCTAAATAATGAGAAGTGTGAAGTCGTCCACATGAGTACGAAAAGAAATCCGTTAAACTTTGTTTACAAGATAAATCAATCAAAATTGAAGGCCGTAAACTCCACTAAATACCTGGGAATTACTATTACTTCAGACGTAAACTGGAAAGAACACATAGATAATGTCATGGAAAAGACGAACCAGAGACTGCGTTTTACTGGTAGAACCAGACTGTGGTAGAACGCTTAAAAGATGCAACAGAACTACTAAAGAAATGGCATACTCTACGCTTGTCCGTCCTTTTTTAGAGTATTGTTGCCCAGTGTGGGTTCCTTATCAGGTGGGTTTGACGGAGAACATCGAAAGAGTCCAAAGAAGGGCAGCTCGTTTCGTATTGTCACGATACAGGGGACACAGCGTTACGGAAATGATGCAGGATCTGTGATGGGAATCATTACAACAACGGCGCTTATCACTGCGGCGTGGGCTACTTACGAAACTCCAATCGCCAATATTCTCCTCCGAATGCAAAAAATGTATTGTTGACTCCCACTTACATAGGTAGAAATGATCATCAGAGTAAAATACGAGAAATCAGAGCTCGAACGGAGAGATTCAGGTATTCTTTCTTCCCGCGCGCTATTCGAGAATGGAATGGGTGAGAAATAGTATAAAGGTGGTTCGATAAACCCTCTGCCAGGCACTTAAATGTGATTTGCAGAGTATCCCATGTAGATGTTAAAAATGTTCGAAATTAAATTCTTTTGGCTGAATCATCTAAATTTGTAGTCCAAAGTACAATACATATTTAATTCAGTTACACGCTTCGACCTTAGATACTAACCGACCGGATTTACGGTTGTGAAAGCTCTGATGGTACATGGGGAGATATGTTGAAGGATGCCGCCCACAGTTGGCAATAATAACCGGAGCTATGAAGTAAAGCGACAGCTGACACTCGAAACCTTAACAATATATCCTGTAAATCGAATGTGTGAGGAGAAACTTTAAGGAGCACTTTTTACGTAAACCTATCAAAAAAATAATAAAAATAAAACCGCCTCTCGTCTGTGAGTTCCTCATACCCTCTCAAGTTCATATCTCGGAGAGAAAAGAAAGAGGCTGTTGCTCACTATCAACAGCGGTCTAGTAAGTGACCCACAATCTTCAAATCATCGTTGATATCACGGAGCTTAGCTTCCTTCGTTGGTATGGATGATCGTCAGATGACGTAGGTGGAAGTGTCCGCAATATACTGATTCATAGTTTTTAGATTTTTATTTATCGCACATGTTGTCAATAATTTGTATAGGCAATAAATTACTTTAAATATTGTAGAGGAATGCAACAATGAACTCAGTTTTTATGATAACGCGGAGCACTGTGTTTGATGTAGACAGCAGTGAGCGACTTAGAAGAAAACAAACTATGTTTTCTTTATCCTTTACTATTCATGATTTATCAAACAGTATCCTACCAGTACTGAACGCTAGGGCTGGGCAAAGTATACTCGTGTTCGAACATGCTCTGGATTTTCCGATACAGCAGAGAACTCGATACAGTATCGAACTGTTCGAACACTCAGATAATAAATGACTCGCTCTGCTTATCTACAAACGATACACGGGGAATTTAGAAGTTACCTGGCTATCGCTTTGCTCAGAACTAATATCATAGGAAGTACAAGTACATGTAAAAGAAAAGAAGGGCATAAATGTGAAAAACTGTACATTTTTAAAAACAGTCCATAGTACGTGACTTGTCTGGTAGCACTGCAAGATATAATCAAAAAAATTTTCAAATGTTTGTAGCACTTATGGGACTTAACTACGGGGTCATCAGTCCCTAAGCTTACAAACTACTTATGAACTAGCTAAGACTAAGGACGGCACAAATATCCATGCCCGAGGGGGGATTCGAACCCCCGACCGTACTGGTCGTGCAGACCGTGACTGGAGCGCCTCGGTCCCCTCGGCCACCGCGGCCGGCAAGATATAATCCATTGATAAAATGAATCTGGACCACTGCATCATATTACGGAAGGCTAGAACTTAAATAAAAAAATGTGAATCCTTTATAAGTAGAAATTACATTCAATGTGATTGTAGGAGGCAGGTTGCAAGTGATCATTCCATTCTCTGTTCATACGGTACAGTAACAGATAAAAATGTTACCACCTTTTAATCGCTTTGAAGATATTAAGAGTTGAAACAGGGAAAACATTAGAAATTCAATACACGCTAACTGAAATAAGTCATTTAAAAATTAACTGTAATTGCTACTTCGGATTAAACGGTTCACGAGCTGCTGTATACGCGTCGCTAGACCGCAGCACTAGAATTTTAAATCGCAATTGCTCTCGTTTAATTACAGCCTCTGTTTTTACTTATGACCTACACCCTAGCTACTATAGTTGGAATTTCAAACTTATTAATCCCCATAGTACATTAATGATACCGTATCTTCATTCTAAATCGTATACTGCATAGCACAGAAAAGATTTATGAATATCACCGTTGTAAGTCGTAGAGATAGTACCTACCATGGAGTAGAAATATCTCGGGAGTGAATATTGCATTCTGCGCATGTTCTCAACATTAAGCTGGAATTATCACGTGATCTGGGAACAACGCTGTTCGTTAATTCACACTAAGTATCACGTCATGTCATGTTAGGGTTTCTCGGTAGCAAAGTTTTAACAACATCGTCTTCTGGTGACTTGGAAATTTATTTTCGCCGCGCTCTGTAGTTGATTTTATGCTTTTGTTGTTTCTTAATTTCAGTTTATGACTGATTTCCAAATGTAACATTACGAATTGCATTGTTTTCATTGCGTGTTGTTCCAGAAGCAAAAAATGTTCAAATATTTGTATAGTCTATGGGGTCATCAGTCCCTAAACTTACAAAATACTTATGAACTACTTACGAACCAGGACGGCACAAATATCCATGCCCGAGGGGGGGATTCGAACCCCCGACCGTAGTGGCCGTGCAGACCGTGACTGGAGCGCCTTAGTCCCCTCGGCCACCGCGGCCGGCGTTCCAGAAGCAATGTCGGAATGTCAGATATCTCAAAATGAAAACTCACTGAGGTGAACAAAGCTGAGTTTTGAGTTTTTGATTTTGTGTTTGAATATTGGTCAATGCTTTCGCTAGAAAATTCATGTCGATAATCTGAAATGATGTTTTCCTTCTCAGTACTTTCCCACATACAACTGATCAAGAACACGACCTTTACTATGGTCATTAAATAATTTCATAGTTGTTATTTTCTCAGATTTGACGCTATACTCAAAATATTTTATCATGGATAGTAGTTATAGCTCCACTTCCATTGCTCGGTACAGAGCTAAGCAAGTTGACGTGACGTAAAGCACAACTTAACATGACGGCCATTGTGAATTAGCCTTTTGCTTATGTTCAAAGGTTATGTTGCGTGTCATCCAGTTGTATACTCATAATAACAGAGGTGAATTACATTTGTTATTATATGTGATAATTTTTTTTTTTTTTTTTTTTTTTTTTTTTTTTTTTTTTAGCCTATTCATCCAATTGTCTGATTTTCTCTTGCTTGAGATTTCATCTGTTAATTATATTAAGGGGCTGTACATAGAATGCGCAATGTATATACGTAGGAGTGTTACCAGCAAGTAAATTCGAGTGTCAGCTTAAAAAAAAAGTAATGATCAATTACGTATGTAATTTTTCCAGACCTATTGAAGGCCAAGGTTTACTATCATGTCATTTTGCAACACCCTGGAATTTTGGTTGTGTTCCATTATATGAGGGTGAAACGGGATAACTCTGAGAATGGCTGAAGACAGCAAATCTGAATGTCGAATCAAGTTTGTTGCAACAGATTAATGTATAGCATAGCCTATGTTCACGACAAAGTCGGAAACACTTTACTAAATTAGCACTTTTTCATTTGCATATTAGCTGCTGTAAAGTAAATAATCAATGCCTATCAATAACGATAGTAAACTGCAAAATATGGAATGGCTTTGACAAGAGACTGGACTTTTCAACCTTTTAAATTGCTTAATGACTTTAACAATATACTGTTCAAATTTTCATTTTTCACACTTTACAGGCAAGAACATATCACTGACACCTGAACAGAGATACTGTTAAATTTTACTTATGGCCTCGGCCACTTAGTGTGGTAATGTTGGCAACAAAATGTTAACAATACGGGGATAATAAATCTGCTGGCCACAGATGAGTACATAAAAGAATCTGTCGATCATAGAGCAGGAACATCATTAATTGTTTATTTCACGGTCAACACGAAAAATGATTCCCTCTTATTCTATGTGATTGAGTTTTCAAACACCAATACATGGTTATTACCAACATTGGCACACTACGCCGCCAAAGTTGTAAATAAAATTTTACCCATAATTACCAGTTAGCATATATATTCGCCAGTGACTGCCATTTGCTACCTGTGAATGTGTCTCCTTGAAGTAGCATATAAGGTGATTCATCGTAGATTCGCAGAAATTGGAGAAATCGTAATTGGTAAAGTTTTGAAAGGGTAAGCTGTGAATTCGCAAACTTCTGATTTAAACCGTGACAAATCACAAGTAATGTCACAGCTACCGAAAAGTAGCATTCACATAAGTCACTGTTATCGGACCGTCACTGTTTAGGTCCTTCCCATTACAGGCAAACATACGTCGTCCCGAGATCACGTGACTATAACGGCAATAGATGTTGACGACACAAGATCTCTTCTGCGCATCTGAATGCTCACTCCAGAGATGTTTCTACTCTATGGTACCTACTGACATTGCTAGATAGCGTCGTGATCAAATGTTCGAACAGTTGCCTTGATTTTTCGAACTATGACGTAAATTGTTCGAACAGTTCGAGTCATGTTCAAACCCACGTCTACTGAACGCTATACATTTTAAGTCTTTTATAATCTTTATAGTTTTTCATACAGTCTTTGTAACTAGATTTTTGGCTCACATTAAAGCCTAACTTTATCCTGTGTCGCCTTTTTATCCCAAAACATTCGTATTTTGGTATTATGTAGAAGCGCAGCTAAGTAGTGACTGTAATATTTTACAGATATTTTAAGGTAGATAGCTAAGTAGTGACTGTAATGTTTTACAGATATTTTAAGGTAGGTACAACGGTCTGCTATAATATAATAATAATATTAGAGGAGTACATTATGTATATTATATTTTTATATGTATTTCTGTGAGAATAGGGGATAATGAAGTATACAGTTGTACCACGGGAACCGAGATGTGGCCGGCCGAGGAGACTAAGGCGCTTCAGTCACGGTCTTCACGGCCACTACGGTCGGGGGTTCGAATCCCCCCTCGGGCATGGATATTTGTGCCGTCCTAGTTCGTAAGTAGTTCGTAAGTAGTTCATAAGTAGTTTGTAAGTTTAGAGACTGATGACCCCGTAGTTAAGTCCCACAAGCTGTACAAAAATTTGAACATTTTGAACCGAGGTATGAGCAGAGAGAGGGGGGGGGGGTTTACCATGCCAGTTTCATAACCACGCGTATGCAGGAAAAGGCGCAACAAAAAGAAAAAGGGAGGAGGAGATGAACTTACGACGCTAAAAGAACAGAAGCAGGACGAGGAGGTGGACAGAGGGCTGGTGAAGAGTGGGGATCAATAAATAAACACCTCGGTGACGCCGAGATTCCAGTAGTGGTGTCACTCATGAGGAACTGCAACATTCACGCTCTAAACACAATACGGAAGTAAATGATCACATTTGTATAGCCGGCCGCGGTGGCTGAGCGCACTGCGGCGCTTCAGTCACAGTTTGCACGGCCACTACGGTCGGGGGTATTAGCTAGTTCATAAGTACAGTGTGTAAACTGTTAGATGGCAGAGTTGTGAGGAGGGAGCGGGATGCAGAGGAAGCAAACCCCACCTCACAGCCTGCAGCCGCGGAAAGCGAGGCGAGCGGGGGAGGCAAGCCACGCCTACGTCCTGCAGTGCTGACACACGAACTACGCGGCATGCTTCCGCGAAAGTACAGGGAGCGGACATCGCTTTAAATGTTTGTCGTAAATGAAACAAAGCAGCATACTCACGAGAATGGTTGAAAACGATACCAACTACAGGAAGCACTCACTTAAGTTTATTACACAGAACGGAACACTCAGAACACTGGTATGCAAACAATAAGAAAGCAGTCGTCTACTGTTGCCTCCCGCAGCACTTTCAGTCAGTAATGTTGGCTGCAGCCTCGAAATAAAAACTGCCTGCCGAAGCCGCCCGACGTCTACCGACTTGTACCGATTCAGGGCTAGGGAGAACTCTGCCATCTAACAATTAACACACTGTAGTTTGTAAGTTTATGGACTGGTGACGCCGTAGTTAACTCCCATAAGATCTACAAACATTTGTACAATGTGCAAGGTAATACCACAGTCTAACATATCCAGTCCCGCAGATTTGTCTTACACAGTGCGATAGCAGCGCTCTTGGGGGGCCGACTAGCTACATTTCAAAATACGGTGTTAGAGAAATACGAATAGTACCGTTTATATTGATTTTAACAGACTTTTTACATTAGGGAACATATGTAGAGGCATAAAAATAAGTAATAACTTAAAAATAGATCCACATTTGTTTTTGTAAGATCCCTGACAAGGTACGAAACGGCACATTACAGGACAGTTTGTTTACCATTATCTTGGAATCCACGGA
Source organism: Locusta migratoria (assembly GCA_026315105.1). Lineage (NCBI taxonomy): Eukaryota > Metazoa > Arthropoda > Insecta > Orthoptera > Acrididae > Locusta > Locusta migratoria. The sequence goes on along the minus strand of CM048748.1, from coordinate 23,160,365 downwards.
CTTCTAATGAACAATTTCATTTTCTATTAAAAATAAAAAATAATGGTTTATTAGAAAAAAAGCCGCTTTTTTATTCACGAACGTTAAGGTTTCTTCACTACAATTCCAGTAAAATCAGGATCGTAGGAAACATATATAGAGTGCAATAACTAAATTATTTTATATACCAGACCAGCCACCACTGCTGTAACTGTAGGAAAACCGCCACAGACGTGGCAATGAAACGGCAAAAGCCATCAAACTGTTCCCCAACAAACAATAACCCAATTGCACAGTTGTTGCTACGGCTGAACCACTAACGGAAAGATTATTCAGAGCTGGTCGCGGTGGCCGAGGTGACTGCGGCGCGTCAGTCACGGTCTGCACGGCCACTACGGTCGGGGGTTCGAATCCCCCCTCGGACTTGGATATTTGTGCCGTCCTTAGTCATAGCTAGTTCATAAGTAGTTTGCAAGTTTAGGGACTGATGACCACGTAGCTAAGTCCCATAAGCTCTACAAACATTTGATTATTCAGAAATTGGCTATTCAAGCTATTGTAATTACACTCAAAATAATATGTCCATATAAGAAAGACGAGTGAGGTGTAAAAATGTGCGAATCATTAGACAACACATCGAAATTCATCTGTTCTTACGTTAATTTCAGTATTATTCATGCGTTTTGATATTTTACTAATGCTTATAATTAAAAAATTATACTATTTGTTAATTATGTTCAAAAATAATTATAAACAAACATCACTACTTAGGCGGCTTGCCCATCACTAGGAGCGGTAGTGTCGTTGCAACTGTCAGTTGCAAGATTTTTAAAATGATTCAAAAAGGGAATGGTGAGTTAATTTTGTTTTTATTAAAATAATCGTAATTTACAGCGATTATGCTCTTATGTAAATTTATTTCAATGTAATTAAATTAATGGTTTCTGATTTGAGTCTATTTCGAGTCTAAGTCAATGTGGTTGTGAAATGATAATTTACAGAAGCATAAGCTAGGACAGAAAATACCTCAGCAGCTTTAACCGAAACATTAAAGCACCAGAAAAGCAGTTTAGACAACTACATTACGGAATAAACCATTTTTTTCATAAGAATACTTGACGTAAAAGAGCATGCCATGTCGTCTACTCGCGACAGCCTGACGTCATCTGCGACAGCCAGTGATAAAGCAGAGATGATGATGATTTTATTTTTATTTGTTTTTTGCATGAAATAATACAGCCATTACTTTTTTAATTTAGTGCACAATTACTTTTCGTATATGCATCTGTTTTAAACATGGTTAGAAAAATTACAAATTCAAAATTACAAACTTATAAATTCCACGCTTGATATCAAAGCTGTATATCCGCTTCTTATAAAAATTTAAATAAAACATCATAAAGGTTTGGCTTGTTCTCATTCATTAACAGTCTTATGTGTGTAAGAAAGGGGATTTTCATTTTTGCGAGCTCTGCCATAGCTTATATTGATGTGGGGCATATGTGCATCCAAGGATGGTAGGTCAACATCTCCATCTTCATCTGTATGAACATTGCAATTGGAGGAGTCTTTCACTCCAATCCTGCAGTGATGTGCAGGAACGCATGCATCTCCTAACCTTATTGTAATCATTGATGTTACGTATCTCCTTGGAAGATTCTTCTACCAAAACCACGGTTTTGTTCGAATGGTACGCTGAAGAGGGGCTTACTGTCCAACCTTATTATTTACTAACCTTGGTCAGTTGGTAACAACCAGGTAACAACTTTCACAGCAGAAATATAAGATTGCGTTGGCCATATAAACCTTTCGTTGAATGACGATAGCTACATATACTCGTAGAAGACGCATGCCTAACCTTTGCATGCTGAACTTTGAAACGAACTCGAGAAGTCGCGTCACGACTGGAATTAGGCCAAGTGCCTGCAATTGCACGCTGTGCGAAGTGGTCATGGTTGGAATAAGGCCAGTTCCCTGCAGCTGCCTGGCTTATGCATACCTGAAATCAGGCGTTTGATTTCAACTATTCAGCAATCTGCTTTATTGATATACGTTTAATACAACAACTGACGAAATTTTCAATACTGCGCTGTAAAAGTAGAACAATCAATATTATAGAGACTGATTAAAAATTACTTTTATAAAATCTCTTCCTTATACACCACTATAAACACCTCTCTTGGTGAATTCATCTTTCTGCTACACAGTGCTTCTCGTACCACTCATTCGCAAATGGATGCCACTGCTTCATCTTTGCATGCAATATTCTGTTTTCAAACGGTATCTCGAAAGTAAGTGTAAAAACGTATTATGTTGTGTCATAAGAATTGACATCATCTTTCATTCAACACATTTGTTTATTGTGAAAAAAATTATATTTTATATTGTTATTAAACCCAATACACATATTGTTACGATGGTAAGACAAGCAGCAGAACAAACTAAAAATATATGTTCGGGGCTCAACTGCCAGTATCATTTTGAAGAAAATTATTGAGAGTTTTAGACCTTAAGAGGGTGGGTTTGTTGGTAGTTGGGAGCTGAAACGTTAGGCGGGTAATGGAGCCCCTTAGGAAAATGGCTACTAGGGAGGGGAAGAATTCCAATGTGCACTCCGTGTGCATACCGGGGGGAGTCATTCCGGATGTGGAACGGCTCCTTCCGGATGCCGTGAAGAGCACAGGGTGCAGCCAGCTGCAGGTGGTGGCTCATGTCGGGACCAATGATGTGTGTCGCTTTGGATCAGAAGAGATCCTCTCTGGTTTTGAGCGGCTATCAGAAGTGGTAAAGACTGCCAGTCTTGCTTGCAAGATGAAAGCGGAGCTCACCATCTGCAGCATTGTCGACAGGACTGACTGCGGACCTTTGGTTCAGAGCCGAGTGGAGGGTCTGAATCAGAGGCTCAGACGGTTCTGCGACCGTGTGGGCTGCAGATTCCTCGACTTGCGCCAAAGGGTGGTGGATTTTCGGGTTCCGCTAAATAGGTCAGGAGTCCACTATACTCAGGAAGCGGCTACACGGGTAGCGGGGGCTGTGTGGCGTGGACTGGGCGGTTTTTTTTAGGTTAGATGGCCTCGGGAATACACTAAATGGGTTTCAGTCTCAAAGGGGGCAGGTCAGACACGGGAAAAAAGCAGACCTAAAAACCATTGGTGTAACAGTTGTAAATTGTCGTAGCTGTGTTGGGAAAATTCCAGAGCTCCAAGCGCTGATAGAAAGTACTGAGGCACAAATCGTTACAGGTTCTGGAAGCTGGCTGACGCCTGAGATAAATTCGGCCGAAATTTTTTCAAAGGACCAAATGGTCTTCAGAAAGGATAGAATAAATAAAACAGGGGGTGGCGTGTTTATTGCTGTTACAAACGGTTCATCCTGCAGCGAAATTGATGCAGATACTTCCTGTGAATTTGTCTGGGTAGAGGTTATACCTGACCACCGAAATAAATTAATAATTGGATCTTTTTATCGGCCCCCTGACTCAGACGATGCGGTTGCAGAAATGTTCAAAGAAAGCTTGAATCATATTTCAAATAGGTATCCGAAGCATACTGTTATAATCGGTGGGGACTTTAATTTACCCTCGATATGTTGGCATAATTACGTATTCAAAACCGGGGGCAAATATAAAACATCGTCCGAACTAGTTCTGAATGCTTTTTCTGAAAACTACTTCGAACAGTTAGTTCATGAACCCACTAGAATAGTACGTGGTTGCGAAAATACTCTTGATCCCCTAGCAACAAATAATCCCGAGATAGTAAAGAGCATCAAAACAGATACAGGGATTAGCGAACATCGAGTTGTAGTAGCGAGACTGAATATCGAAATTCCCAAATGCACCAAAAATAAACGAAAAATATATCTATTCAATAAAGCAGATAAAAATTCGCTTTACGCTTTCCTGAGAGATAGTCTCCAGTCCTTCAAAACTAAAAATGCGAGTGTAGATAAGTTGTGGCTTACTTTCAAAGACATAATATCAGTAGCAATCGAGAGATTTATACCAAATAAATTAATAAAAGAGGGGGCTGACCCCCCGTGGTACACAAAACAGGTCAGATCACTGTTGCAGAAACAAAGAAAAACGCATGCAAAATTAAAAAAGACACAGAATCCGCAAGACTGGCAATCTTTTACTGAAACTCGCAACCTAGCGCGGACTTCAATGCGAGAATCTTATAGTTGTTTCCACAATGAAACCCTGTCTCGTAATCTTGCAGAAAATCCAAAGAAATTCTGGTCATGTGTGAAGTACACTAGCGGCTAAACACAAACAATACCTTCACTACGCGATAGCAATGGTAATACTACCGACGACAGTACTGCTAAGGCAGAATTACTAAACACAGCTTTCAGAAATTCTTTCACCAAAGAAGACGAAGTGAACACTCCAGTATTCAATCCAAGAACAGCTGCCAGCATGCGAAACTTAGAAGTAGATGTTCCTGGAGTAGTAAAACGACTTAAGTCACTAAACAAAAATAAATCTTCCGGGCCAGATTGTATCCCAACTAGATTCCTCTCAGAGTATGCTGATGCAATAGCTCCGTACTTAGCTATAATTTACAACCGATCACTCAGCGAAAGATCCGTACCCAAAGACTGGAAAGTTGCCCAAGTTACTCCAATATTCAAGAAAGGCAATAGGAGTGATCCCCAAAATTACAGGCCTATCTCATTGACGTCGATTTGCAGTAGGATTTTGGAACATATACTTTGTTCGAATATTATGTACTACCTCGAAGAGAACGACCTATTAACCAATAGTCAACACGGATTCAGAAAGTATCGCTCTTGCGAAACACAGCTTGCCCTTTATTCACATGAAGTGTTAAGTGCCATCGACAAGAGATCTCAAATCGATTCCATATTTCTGGATTTCCGGAAGGCTTTTGATACTGTACCCCACAAGCGGCTTCTAATGAAATTGCGTGCTTATGGAATATCTTCCCAATTGTGCGATTGGATTCACGATTTCCTATCAGAAAGGACACAGTTCGTTGTAATTGACGGTAAGTCATCGAGTAGAACAGAAGTGATATCTGGCGTTCCACAGGGAAGCGTTATAGGTCCCCTATTCTTCCTCGTGTTTATAAACGATTTCGGAGACAATCTGAATAGCTCCCTTAGACTGTTCGCGGATGATGCTGTCGTTTATCGGTTAGTGAAGTCAACAGAGGATCAAAAGCAACTGCAAAGCGATTTAGACAAAATTTCTACTTGGTGCGAAAATTGGCAATTGACACTAAATAAAGAAAAGTGTGAAGTAATACACATGACCACTAAAAGAAATCCATTGAACTTCAATTACGCGATAAATCAGTCAAACCTTAAGGTCGTAAATTCTACCAAATACCTAGGAGTTACAATTACGGACAACGTTGACTGGAGAGAACACACATAAAATATTGTGGGGAAGGCGAACCAAAGGTTACGTTTCATTGGCAGAACGCTTAGAAGATGCACCAGCTCCACCAAAGAGACTGCCTACATCACACTTGTGCGTCCTCTCTTGGAGTACTGTTGCCCCTTGTGGGACCCTCACCAGGTGGGACTGACGGAAGATATTGAGAAGGTTCAGAGAAGGGCAGCTCGTTTTGTTTTATCACGTTACGGGGGGGAAAGCGTCACGGAATGTTGCACGAATTGGGGTGGAAATCATTAAAAGAAAGACGTTATTCATTGCGGCGTGATCTGTTTGCGAAGTTTCAATCACCGACTTTTATTTTTGAATGTGAAAATTTTTTTTCTAGCACCCACCTACTTAGGGAGACATGACCATCCCAATAAAATAAGAGAAATCAGATCGAAAACGGAACGATTTAGGTGTTCTTTCTTCCCGCGCGCTATTAGAGAATGGAACGGTAGAGAAAAGTTATGAAAGTGGTTAATGAACCCTTTGCCAGGCACTTAAATGTGATTTGCAGAGTATATATGTAGATGTAGATGCAAAAAATTCGGACAAAACGTCGACAGGTTAATTGCTTTAATGTTTCATAATGATACGGCTTTATTTCCTACATTATCTCCTCAGAATAATTAAAAATATTATCTCAAAGAAAATTCTTGCACAATGAAACAGATCATATTAATTCGACACCTCAAACTCTGCGTAATTAGTCGAACTTTTAAGGACCAACATAAACCTAATTCGCAGTACTGATTCACCACATTACAAAGTAACAATATTTTGTTACATCTGTAATCGTATAAGCGCTTTCTGTTAATAAAGTTTTCCTCTCGGTATTCTGATTAGTAATGCTCTGGTAATTACAAGTCGGGTCATTCTGTTTCTCCTAGATATTCATAGCCACTAAATGAAACTAAACAATTAAGCCATTAACTCTTGTGCAATCCTTTTCAGCGTTACCGATTAGAGCACAGATAAATTTTATGTTATGTTTTAGTGTTCGATGCAATTACCTTGGTGCATTTTCTCTGAAATGTTGGAGTGGCTGCTGAGTGCCGAGGAAAATTAAAACTGATAGCAGTTCGTCTGACTTGAGTTTAATCCCACGCCCAAGGTTCAGTTTATTACATAACTTGCATGTTTGTTCGTCCCACCTCATCATTAGAAAAAATGTTACCACGATTCGTATCTTGCACAGAAAAAAATCGTGTAATATACAATACAATATATATATATATATATATATGTGTGTGTGTGTGTGTGTGTGTGTGTGTGTAGGTGCGCGCGCGCGCGATCCACATGTCCTGCTAAACTACTGGGCCAATTTCAATCAAATGTCAGACGACAATCGCTGTAAGATTCTCTAAGAAAGTTCAGAACGTTGGCCAAGCTTCAGAAGCTATGACGTCATAAACATGAAATACGCGAAACACTGCCGTATCATGTGACAGTTTTCTGTCTCCTCCTACACTACTTGAGCGATTTGAACCAAACTTCGTATACATATTCATTAGCACAAACAATGATCATTGTCAGGTTAATAACCACCTACAATACATAGTTCAGGAAATATGAGTTCATAAACAATAAGATGCTCGTGACGCTGCTGCATAAAGCGAAACGTGAATGCGCTATTTTAGAATGAGGGCGCGTAGCGTCATGCAACAGACTACACGTAATTTGAAACATTAACGAAACTTTTTCTCGACGACAGTCCCACCAAAAGGCGAAAGAAAGAAATTTATCGCATACTATTATTCCGCGTGACTGAAAACGTAAACAAATGTCCACAAAACATCTGAGTACACAATGGATCATCAAACTATTATCAAAAATAAATTACCATTATGAAATAGTTTAATGTAAATCTGCAAATTAAGTAAGCACTTAGTTGACTAAATAAGACGTCATATATTTTAGCTCTAACACCAATTTAAAGTTATGTAATGTAAGTAAGATCTTATGTGACCATGTAAGCTTTTATTAATCAACTATTTTATATTACATTTTGTCAGAATAACGAATTAAGTCATGAATGCCAAATCCACTGCGTAAATAAACTCAGCATATACATTATTCTTTCCAATCAATCTTGTTACAGACGTAATCTTACTTATGAATCATAGCTATGGTACGTAAATGTTAGGAATAATTTCCTATTAATATTTTTCAAGTTATTACGACAAGTATGATATTCATTCTTGCTTTTCAGATTAATGTATAGTTTCAGTTATTAGAAATACTTATGAGGGTTTAAATGTTATTAAAAATGTAATTATATTTCAGCTTGATTTGTAGAACATCAAATGTTATTAAGATTGAGGTGTTTTAACGACTCCAACAATGTTTGGCACTGTAGAGAATAGTACAGGGTGTCTCACGAAAGACGCCTGCCAGGCGTCCGCAGATCGCCCGGTACGGCTCCCAGCCGCCACCACCAAATCCGCCGGGCCCGATTCTCGGACTCTATCGTGCCGTAGGCGCATACACTGAGTTGAAGTCTAAAAAACATTGCCATCTGAGTGACCTAAGCTTTCCTTTATTTGCAGTAGATGTTCAGTATGATGTCCCTCTATGGAAAGAGCGGCCTGACATCTCTTGAACACATTTGCGAACACTCGACGAATTCTCGGCTTCCGAAATCTGGGAAATGACTAGTTGAACCCTGCCTTCCAACACTTCGAGTGTATGGGGATTGCTTGCATACACCTTGTCTTTTAACATTCCCCAAAGATAAAAGTCACAGGGGTTTAGTTCTGGAGAACGAGGAGGCCAGTCAACTACCCTATGATCAAAACACTTTGTATTGCTGCCATAGAAGCATTGACAATGTGTGGTCTTGCATTGTCCTGCATGAAATAACCGTACAGCGTTGCGTTCTTGAAAAAAATGGATGCAGGATATTGTTCACATACCTGTCAGAATTTGTTTCATGAAAAAAGATTCGACTAGTCATTTCCCAGATTTCGGCTGCCGAAATTCGTCGAGTGTTCGCAAATGTGTTAAAGAGATGTCAGGCCGCTCTTTCCATAGAGGGACATCATTTTGAACATCAACTGTAAATAAAGGTAAGCTTAGGTTACTCAAATGGCAATGTTTTTTAGACTTCAACTCAGTGTATGTGCCCGCGTCACAATACAGTCCGAGAATCGGGCCCGCCGGATGCGGTGGCGGTGTCCGGGAGCCGTACCACGCGATCCGCGGACGCCTGGCAGGCGTCTTTCGTGAGACACCCTGTATATAAATGGGTCCCACGTAGGTCATAGGGGCGCAGTTTTTAACCATATGTCGAGGCAGCCAGTGCATCATTAAATTGGCGATTCAAACTAACCCCGTGTTGCTCTTCATAATTTCAAACTGCCAACGTGCACCTCAAATGAGTTCAGCTGCTCGTATTCAACATAATCCACATGTTGCTGCAAGACTGAGAATCTAGATGCTGAGATACAAGAAGTTACCAAACGCCGAGATAACAGGGTAAATGCACCAAGCATTTTGTGTGTGTGTGTGTGTGTGTGTGTGTGTGTGTGTGTGTAGCTAGGCTTGGGTTCCGTCGCAATTAGTGAAGTCATGAGCAGGCCTATGTTACATCACAACGGGTATGAGGAGCAGGGATTTGAAGTAATTCGGTGCAGTGTGCTTACGCTATGGAACACAAGCATCATAGTAAATACTACGAGAAGTATGAAGGAAATTGCGATAACATGTTGACTTATAAACATCGCGTGGTGGAGACATGCAGAGTGAAAGTTTCATTCTGGAAACATCCCTTAGGCTGTGGCTAAGCCATGTCTCCACCATATCCTTTCTTCCAGGAGTGCTAGTCTTGCGTGTTTGCAAGAGAGCTTCTGTGAAGTTTGGAAAGTAGGAGGCGAGGTACTGGCGGAAGTAAAGTTGTGAGGCGGCATCGTGAGTCGTGTCGGGATAGCACAGTCGGTAGTGCGCTTGCCCGCGAAAGGCAAAGGTCCCAGGTTCGAGTCCCGGTTCCGGCACACAATTTTAATCTGCCAGGAAGTTTCATATCAGCGCACACTCCGCTGCAGAGTGAAAGTTTCATTCTGGAAACATCCCTTAGGCTGTGGCTAAAAGCCATGTCTCCACCATATCCTTTCTTCCAGGAGTGCTAGTCTTGCGTGTTTGCAAGAGAGCTTCTGTGAAGTTTGGAAAGTAGGAGGCAAGGTACTGGCGGAAGTAAAGTTGTGAGGCGGCATCGTGAGTCGTGTCGGGATAGCACAGTCGGTAGTGCGCTTGCCCGCGAAAGGCAAAGGTCCCAGGTTCGAGTCCCGGTTCCGGCACACAATTTTCATCTGCCAGGAAGTTTCATATCAGCGCACACTCCGCTGCAGAGTGAAAGTTTCATTCTGGAAACATCCCTTAGGCTGTGGCTAAGCCATGTCTCCACCATATCCTTTCTTCCAGGAGTGCTAGTCTTGCGTGTTTGCAAGAGAGCTTCTGTGAAGTTTGGAAAGTAGGAGGCGAGGTACTGGCGGAAGTAAAGTTGTGAGGCGGCATCGTGAGTCGTGTCGGGATAGCACAGTCGGTAGTGCGCTTGCCCGCGAAAGGCAAAGGTCCCAGGTTCGAGTCCCGGTTCCGGCACACAATTTTAATTTGCCAGGAAGTTTCATATCAGCGCACACTCCGCTGCAGAGTGAAAGTTTCATTCTGGAAACATCCCTTAGGCTGTGGCTAAGCCATGTCTCCACCATATCCTTTCTTCCAGGAGTGCTAGTCTTGCGTGTTTGCAAGAGAGCTTCTGTGAAGTTTGGAAAGTAGGAGGCGAGGTATTGGCGGAAGTAAAGTTGTGAGGCGGCATCGTGAGTCGTGTCGGGATAGCACAGTCGGTAGTGCGCTTGCCCGCGAAAGGCAAAGGTCCCAGGTTCGAGTCCCGGTTCCGGCACACAATTTTCATCTGCCAGGAAGTTTCATATCAGCGCACACTCCGCTGCAGAGTGAAAGTTTCATTCTGGAAACATTCCTTAGGCTGTGGCTAAGCCATGTCTCCACCATATCCTTTCTTCCAGGAGTGCTAGTCTTGCGTGTTTGCAAGAGAGCTTCTGTGAAGTTTGGAAAGTAGGAGGCGAGGTATTGGCGGAAGTAAAGTTGTGAGGCGGCATCGTGAGTCGTGTCGGGATAGCACAGTCGGTAGTGCGCTTGCCCGCGAAAGGCAAAGGTCCCAGGTTCGAGTCCCGGTTCCGGCACACAATTTTCATCTGCCAGGAAGTTTCATATCAGCGCACACTCCGCTGCAGAGTGAAAGTTTCATTCTGGAAACATTCCTTAGGCTGTGGCTAAGCCATGTCTCCACCATATCCTTTCTTCCAGGAGTGCTAGTCTTGCGTGTTTGCAAGAGAGCTTCTGTGAAGTTTGGAAAGTAGGAGGCGAGGTACTGGCGGAAGTAAAGTTGTGAGGCGGCATCGTGAGTCGTGTCGGGATAGCACAGTCGGTAGTGCGCTTGCCCGCGAAAGGCAAAGGTCGCAGGTTCGAGTCCCGGTTCCGGCACACAATTTTAATCTGCCAGGAAGTTTCATATCAGCGCACACTCCGCTGCAGAGTGAAAGTTTCATTCTGGAAACATCCCTTAGGCTGTGGCTAAGCCATGTCTCCACTATATCCTTTCTTCCAGGAGTGCTAGTCTTGCGTGTTTGCAAGAGAGCTTCTGTGAAGTTTGGAAAGTAGGAGGCGAGGTACTGGCGGAAGTAAAGTTGTGAGGCGGCATCGTGAGTCGTGTCGGGATAGCACAGTCGGTAGTGCGCTTGCCCGCGAAAGGCAAGGTCCCAGGTTCGAGTCCCGGTTCCGGCACACAATTTTAATCTGCCAGGAAGTTTCATCGCGTTGTTTTGATTGAAAAAATAAATAAATAAAAAGAACACATTAAAAATCCTCTACGTCGACTTGAAGAGATGTACATCGATAACTTTTCACGAGTCGTGCATAGGTCATTGGACTCACCAGCAGTTTTCGATTCTTCGATCATCACAAAAGGTACTGAAATCTTAAATTTATTTCCTTCAAGACAGTGCAATTAGTTAAGTCGTGTGAAGCGATTTTTGTTTGGGAAAGCTATTGTGTGTAACGCTCTTGTAGTAACTGTTAAAATTATAGTGGGGAGTTGTATTTGTGATATCTATAAGTTCAACATCTTTCGTCAATATGAGTTCTAAGGGACATTGACGCCGATAATAATAATGAATTAATAGACATGTTCCACCAATCTATGAAAAAAATAGACTTGAAAAGCGATGAGCAGAAAAAAATGCTATGGAGCAAAGTGTTACAGGTTACGAAAAGCTATAAGAAGCGAAATGAAATGTTAATTGAGAGAATTGCTAAACTCTGAAAAATAGAAAAGTCATCAGATGAGCTTAGACTTGATATGCGAGGTAAAGTCGGAAATTGATGAAGTTAAAGTTGAGATAGAACCTGTTGCAGCAGTAAATGTTGTGAGGTCTGTTTTCATCAATTGCAAAGGTGTAACTAGACTAGCACAAGACAGAATTAACAATAAATATACATTTGAACTAGAGGATGAAGTACTGATAATAAACCTTTCTTATGAATTCAGGAAACACAGGGAGTTAGTTGCTAACGAAAGTAACAACTAATTCAGTGATGAATTAGTTGTTGCGTCTTTAGAAGGGGTGAAGAAACAGGAAAGCACTGATGTTAAGCCGTGGTGGAGTAGCCGAGCGGTCTGAAGCACCTCGCTGCGGAGCGCGCGGTTGCTCGCCGTGGAGGTTCGAGTCCTCCCTGGGGCATGGGTGTGTGTGTTTGTCCTTAGGTTAGTTTACCTAGTTTAAGTAGTTTGTAAGCTACGGACTGATGACCACGCAGTTTGGTCCGATAGATTTACAGACAGACTGATGTTAATGTGGTAGAGGCTGAGCATTATGTACTTGTAGATGACATTTTAAGGGGTGGTATTTGTAGAGGATATTTTATGGGGAATTTGATAAAAATTGATGATGATATATTAATGATGATTTTGAAATTGCTTATGATGATGTATTTGAAGAATTCGGTGAGATGATTTGTGTGTACATGGAGAAGTGCTACAGGATAATAATCATTTCGAGGGCAATGTGAGAGTACATGATGATATGCTTATAGCCACTGACATTTGTGAAATAAATTGTGGTTCTGAGGATAGTAGTAAGTGTGGGGAGTCCATTAGTGAGAAGGTATTTAGTGTTACTTGTGATCATATAAATAAACATGAACTGGGATATAATGCCAAAAGTACAATTAAAGAAGTTTCTCAAAACTTGATCCGGTGTGGGAAGTATCTTTTGAAACTGTTGACAGCGTGCTACAGGTAGAAACTAACATTTAAGTGATCAGACAGAGTTTTTTAAAGAAGTGGAGGATGATGTATTATTTGAAAAGGAAAAGTAAGTAAACAAGAGGTACATGACAGTCTTCAAAATCAAATGTTTGTATAGTCTATGGGACTTAACTACGGGGTCATCAGTCCCTAAACTTACAAACTACTTATGAACTACTTACGAACTAGGACGGCACAAATATCCATGCCCGAGGGGGGATTCGAACCCCCGACCGTAGTGGTAGTGCAGACCGTGACTGAAGCGCCTCAGTCCCCGCGGCCACCTTGGCCGGCATGACAGTCTTTATTAGCAATTCAGACTGACAATCAGCAAGGCGATTGTCCAGCGGACACAGGCGGGATTTTCAAAAGAGGTGAGGGACAAAATAAGTGATGGGGAGTGTTTTGTTCAATTCCCTATTACTATGGTTAAGAGTAAAGTTAATAAAAAGAGAGAAACATATTTGATGAAAGGTTATGCAGAATCAAATACCAATTTTAAGTTATGTAACGTAAGTAAGATCATAAGTGAGTGTGTAAGCCTTTATTAATACTCAATTTTATATATATTATGACAAATAACGAACACCACACATTTTTATCGATGGATATTAACACTGAGGATGTTTATTTTCTTGATTGTTGCACTCTCAGATCGATACTTCTAGCATAATCTTCACCATAACAACAAAGAAAAGGCGGTTCTCTGCTAAAATAAAAAAAATATAAACCACACTCACAGTCAGTATAGTCAGAAACGTAACCCTCCAGGGGGCTCACGGTTCGTTCGTGAGTACGTATGTGGCGAGCACAGGGTCCCGAGCTAATGCAGTCTTTCTTCCTTTCCTCACTGGACTGCATTTTCTTTCCCTTCTCCTTTCCTATCCTCACTCCTTCCCCTCCCCACTGGAGAACTGATGACCAAAGCAGTTTGGTCCCTCTGTCCCAAACTACCAGCCAACCAACCAACCGTAACACCACCTTCAAGTCGGAGAAAACAGAATTCCACTGAAGTGTGTACATACCTCAACAAGTGGCAAAATGTCGTTCTAGAAGCATGTTGTCCCGTAACTACAACGCGACTTTGAGGACTGATGCACACAATACTGAGTAAAGTAGCTTTTAATACGATGTTGTCTAAGACCAACTGTGGGAATGAAAGGGTTAATTAGTCCACTCCAGAAGTAAGCTTTCCGCCACCACAATCACATGCCACAAGTAGAGATGTTTAGTATGTTCATGACACTCCTCCTGCGACTGTACAACAGTTCGTGACTACATGCATTTTTTCCTCCTATTCAATTTATTTTTTGTCTTCTGTAACTAGTTTGAAGCGAAACACGTCTAAAAATACAGGTCGTTTCTTCATTCAGTTGCATAAAATTCCTAGCTGTACGATCATCAACATAGTAAAATGTTACTTCGTGGAGCTATATTCCATCTTTCCAACAAGATAAAGGGCGTTATACGTGTTTCGCTTTTCTTATTTGGGAAGAGTTCTCACGAGCGCTTTTCTGGTGTTGTTGTTCGGTAATTATCCAATTTTGATGTTTCTTGAAGACCGTGCTTATGTGGGCACTTAACATCTGCTGTACACAAATGAAGTGTCAAAAAGAAATATGGTCGTCAAGAGGAACAAAATATGGACCATCTGGAGTGTGCATGTGGAACTCCCGGAAGACAGCTACGGAATAACAAGACCAGAAAATCTCCCTGATAATACTTCCTACATAGCAGAAACGAAACGCTTGTGAACTCAACAAACACCTCTTATTTACATGAAAAGACGGAATAAGGCTCTATGATATTTCTAAGGAACCAAGAAACTACAGAAACGGATAAAAAGCTCCCGTTTGTAATTTGAAAGATTGAATCTCATTTAATGAACTATATTAGAAAATTACAGGGTACGTAACAGCAGTACGCAACAACGTCCGCAAGAACGGTGGAATGTAGCGTCACTATGCACTGAGATAGGACTTTCAACGGCGGAGCTGATTCGTACGTGACCTCGGGCAAAGGTATAGCAAATACGTTCTTTATCTAACTCCAAAGTTCATCTGTATCGTTTACTGAATGAACAATGCGCTTATTTGGCGTCATAACGTCTCCTGTGGGGGAGATGGGAAACGAGTAGACATGCCGAACAACGAATAACTCGTTTCAACACAATGAAAGAACATTTCTTGTTCAAATACAGATTCAGAGATATATATCAATCAGGTGGAGTAATTCTTCCTTCTTTTCAACGAGGCTAATCATTTTATCAGTTAATCTCATCACTGATATCGATTCACTAAGAATTGGATGCCCAGTTCAGAAATCTTTCATTGTTCTTCGTTACACTGTTGAACATCCTGGTTCTCGTACATGTTGTAAATTACCTGTCTTGCTTTAAGACGTATGGCCTATAATTTTGAGTGTTTGAAACATCAGGCTGTACTAAACGTTGTCGCGTGTTTTTTTTATTACTATTATTTTTTTTTTAATCGATATATTCCTTGAACGTATCCTGATTCTATTACTAGTGTACCTTCAGAACTGTTCTCGCCTATCCTAATGTCATTCAACAGATTCTCAGTTTTGTTTCTATTCCATTTTATATTGATATAGTCAGCAACTTGAATGCGTGAGCTGTCTGACTGATTGTACGACACACCTACATTTATCTTTACTTCTTTATCTTTGGAATTATGTGGAAGAGATTCTCCCGAAATTCTGTTATCTACAGCCACGTAGATTCTATAAAGTAATATAAATAATTGTTTAGTTGTCACTTCCCGAGATAATTTTAGAAACTGTGAAGAAACGTTATCTCTCATCTCACTTGTTTGATCGTAAATAATCGTAATACAGCGCCCCTAGCGGTGAGTATGCCGAAGAGTAATGGTTGTTGTTATACTTTCGCGTTCCAAGTATTTAAGTTGTCAAGAGACATGAATAATTATGAAACAAACAAAAACACCCGAATATCTCTGATTCAGTTCGTCTTTGAGGCTAAATAATTCAGAACAGACTTTAATGATTGTTACAATTCACTCGAATTTCTTGTATACGAAGATTTTAATAAGTGTAATTACTTTTGCTCCTAAAGCGAATATCTGAATCGTTGCTAATCTGTAGAAACTATTGTGGAATGGGTTTCTTGGGTGTTGGGGGAAACAATTGCATTGGTTTTGACATCTGTATTTTTTTTCTTCCAGCTACAGTTGCAGTGGATTATGTAGGCATTTCTATTTATACAAGTTTCCTTCGTTCCACTTAACATTGATTTGGCTGGAGTTATAGTGAAGGAAAAGTAACGTTCCTAAGTAAAAACGATGCCTTTCCGCAGAATATCAGTTCTTCACATGTTTACTAGTCATTCTTAGTTCTTAAAAGAAGCCGACAGCTTTTAATTAATACTTGTATGTTACAGATGGTAAGTAAACTGTCTTGTAATGTACCGTTACATTTATTCCAGGGTCTCTTGGAAACAAAAGAAAGAGAAATACGTGGTTATTTGTTGAGTTATTGCTGACTTTTACGCCACTACATACGCTCTATGTTGTATAACAGCTCAACTGGTGGTTGGTACAGTGCAGCACAGCCTACCAGTCTGAAAAATCGTTAGCATCATTACAGTACCTGTCACCGTCACGAAGGATAGTGGGAAAATTACTAGCGTTAGCGTTCTGTGTGCGATTTACGTAACACATGTTTCAAACCGGTTAAGTTTCACACCGCTTGCGCTGGACTTCCGCCACGCAGTTTCTGTCTACTTAACCGTATGCCACATCACTGCAAAACTCCCAAATTTCTTTACATGGCTACAGCTGCTGTACTCTACCTAGAAACGCCGACTCTTGCATAAGTAACAACATTGAAACACGTATTAATCTAGGAAGAGATCAAGAGTTGGACAGTATGAACTGTGAGTTCGCAATAATCGTTTTGCTGACGTATAGCAGTATTCTACCCCGCTGTGTGGCATCTTTACTGTACTGAAGGGCTTAAACACCGGAACTTATAGCAGTCATTAAACGCTGCCGGTATTGTTGGCCTGGGTCTAATGTGTTAGAAACGGAATTTTATGACTGCCCCGTGAGAATAAGGTATAAAAGTTGGATACTCGTCAATCCGAAAACACCTAGGTGATTTACTATGTTTGGATGTGTTGTATGCGGAACGATTCGTTTAAAATGAGTTGCGGGCTTAGTTATGTAGACAGTATTAAGAGGCGGAGTTGTGGTGTAACGTAGATTTCTAACCTCATTATTTTATTCGCATTGCAAGAGGTGCCATACAATCATTCTAGGTTTCATCTATCTGCAGACGGCACTTTATCTTTAGAATCCATATATACACTGCCTTTTCCACTGCTAAAGTGTTCGACGGCAAGGAGTTAGGTTAAAATATGGCGAACTGTGACATAAATCACAGTTTCTGTTGTGTACCTTATTTCTCAGAATGCTAAAAACAATTCGGATGCTCTGGAAAATGGTAGACGCATGAACATAGAAAGATCAGAAGGGAGTAGAGATCGGAGTGTCAGCCTTTAATGCAATGGTAGGATATCTCCATGCATTTCATAAGAGGGACTAAATATGTTCTCTATAAGTGCGATATGTTGGAGATCATTTTGAGATCATAAGATTCTTAAGAGATGAATTTCACAGAGCCCTGGAAGACCTAGGTCGGAACAAGGCCCTGGGAGTAGAAGACATTCCCTCAGAACTACTAAAGTCTCTGGGAGAGTCAGCCATGACAAAGCTGTTTCACCTAGTGTGTAAGATGTATGGGGCAGGCGAAATACCCTCAGACTTTAAGAAAAATATAATAATCCCCATTCCAAAGAAATCAGGCGCAGACAGGTGTCAAAATTACAGAACTATCAGTCTGATAAGTCTGATAAGTCATAACACGAATTATCTACAGGAGAATGGAAAAGCTGGAAGGAGCTGACCTCGGGGAAGATCAGTTTGGGTTCAGGAGAAACGTAGGAACGCGGGAGGCAATACTCACTTTACGACTTATCTCAGAAGATAGAATAAGGAAAGGCAAACCTACATGTTTAGCTTTTGTAGATTTGGAGAAAGCTTTTGACAATGTTGATTGAAATACACTCTTTTAAATAATGTGTTGAAGAGAGCGTATAAAATGAACATTAACAAGAGCAAAACAAAGATAATGGAATGCAGTCAGAAAATCGGGCGATGCTGAAGGAATTAGATTAGGTAACGAAACAATGAAGGTGGTAGATGAGTTTTGTTACTTGGGTAGTAAAATAACATATGACGGTCACATTACAGAGGATATAAAATGCAGAATGCCAATGGGTAAGAAAAGTGTTCTTGAAAAAGAGAAATTTGTTAATATCAAATATTGATTTAAGCCTAAGGAAGTCTTTTCTGAAGGCATTTGTGTGGAGTGTTGCCTTGTACGGGAGTGAAACATGGACGATAAGCAGTGCAGACAGGAAGAGGATAGAGGCTTTTGAAATGTGGTGCTACAGAAGAATGCAGAAGATTAGTTGGGGGGATCGTGTAACTAATTTTTTGAAGAGGTACTACACAGAATTGGTGAGAAAAGGAACTTCTGGTATACCTTGACTAAAAGTAGGAATCGCTTGGAAGGAGACATTCTTAGACATCGAGGAATCCTAAATTTAGTATTGGATGGAAGTGTGTGGGGTAAAAATCGCAGAGGGAGACCAAGAGACGAATATAGTAAGCAAGTTAAAATGAATGTGGGTTTCAGCTCTTATGAGGAGAACAAGAGGCTTGCTCAGGATAGAGTACGGTTGAGAGCTGCATCAAACCAGTCTCCGGACTGAAGACAACAGCAACAAGACTCTTGATATTGGTTCTTTGATGTAGGAAATGTCTAACATTTTCTGGTCTGTAACACTCGAGATATGAGCACGAGTACACTGACATCAATACTATCACTGAACAATAGACTGTGATTCTACTACGAGGGGTGTTCAAATGAAAAGCTACGAAAAGTCTTGACAATCAAAACGGATGAAGTTTGAGTATGCCGCTTTGAGATAACATAGTGCGATATGTAGGGGCGCGAACACGCGTCATCACCTCCCCCTAAAATAATTCAAGGCTGTGCCCATAGCAGGCAAGGTGATGCTCGCCGAATTTTTCGACGTCCTAGGTCCGATACTCATCTGACTCCTCGAACAGGGAAAAAACATTAACAGTGACGTGTGATGCGAGATACTCCGTAGCCGACGCAAGTCCACCAGGACCAAACGGCCTGGGCTGCTCACAGAGGGAGCGATTCTGCTCCATGACACGTGTACACACGTCCCCAGTAGAGCTTCTAAATACCCAGGCTGAATCGTCCGCCATGTTTTCCCGCCATCTTTCACTAACGATTTCGCAAAAACTAATTCGTAGATATATTTACTTTTTCCGCTACTTAAATTTTTATTTGTCAGCATTGTGACGAAATACTCGTCATTTCGTTAATAGTCATAGTTAATAAGATATTGCTTCGAAATAAGAGACTGCGCTACGTTAGGAAAAGTTCGCAGTAAAAAATAGAGGCTGCTATGATGTTCCGTTTGGCGCATGTTGCACCATATCTTGCTGCGGATGGAACTTTCCTAATGGATTGAATTTTATTTTCGACTTACGAGATCTTTACCTTTCATTCATACCGCTGAACCTTATTTAATTTAGCGCAATCATTTCCGATGGCGAAATGGCCAGAATGAATCATTGCGTATCTCATACACGGCTAGAGGTATCAAAATGATATTTTGACAAATGATAACTTGCGAAGAGGGGAGTATATTGCCGCATGGTTACTACGCAAAAACTTCATTAACTTTCGCGTTATTCAAGGAAATATATAGTTGTAGAATGAAAAAGAGTCAAGTTTGTGATTTATTATTTGATTTGCAGATATTCCTTCGTTACTAACAAATTTGTATTTCTTTGCTTCTTGTCCAATGTGTTACAGAGCCACTACTCCGTATCCAAAACCTAATAGGAGTTACATTTCCTTCAGTTTAAAGCCTAGCAGTAACAGAACGGAAGTTACTAGATCTAATAAGAATTTTATGTGAGAATACTTGAAAATTACAACAAGGATCTCTTCACTAACTAACGAACTGACTTGTTCTCATTTCCTCACATAATAAAGCACTCTGTATTGAGATGTTTGGAATATCCTTTTCATACAATTGAAAAATTGAAATTGAATATTACTTAGAGACACAGCACTTTTGTAGTTTGCAACTATTAAATTTAATGGGTTAAAAGAAGTCAGTACCAGTATCTTCAAGTATGGATGTTATGCAGTGACAACATGTGCCTAATGATTAGGAGCTCTAATACGGAAGACGTGTTACTACTAGACGGGCGGGCGGATCCCAGTGCATGTCGGAAATTCCGCAACGTCGCCAGAAAGTGCATGGTTGTAAACTATCAGTATTTGCTGTTTATAAATTATTGTCATAAATCAAACTAAAAAGAAAATGAAGTGTAGTTCTTAACGAAGACATTAATGAAAATTCCACGTTCATACAGTGAAGTAGTTTGCGAATGTGAGCGAGTTGAATGAAACGCGAGGTAAAGCGTGAGCTTCGTCCGGAACGTGACAACTCTTACAGCTTGGGGAAAAAATGGCGGACAGTTCAGCTCGGGTTTATAGCAGCCTTAGTCCCCAGTGTCAAGCTAAGTGCACTGGCCAAGTTCAAGCGGGAGCCCTACAGCCTGGACGTGTCGTCCTGTGACTTCCATCTGTTTGGTCCGCTTAAAATCATCTCAAAGGGAAGCGCTTCAACTCGGACGACGAACTGATGGACACATGAGGACTGGCTCTTGTTACGGCCACAGGAATTCTGGGAACAGGGAATCCTTCGTCTCGTTAAACAGTGGGATATTTGTGCTCAGGCTTTCGGTGATTTCTTTTGAATAAAAACTTCAGTTATATCCACAGTGTTGTTACGTACGTTTTCATTTGAACCCCCTCATATTTTAAGCTATATTGCTAATAATGTTTTGTGGAAGATGAAAAAGGTAGACTGAATAATACGAATAAATCCTATAAGCTCTCTATAACATACTTTGAATATTTAATAAGGATGGTTTAGAAGGCTACTAAAACAGGTTTCTTATTCTGTCCGTTGTACACGTCGGTAGAGGAGTCCTAACATGGTAATTTGTCAGGGTTATTTTCATTATTCTTCGACTTTAGAGATTTTTTTTTTTTATTTTTTTATTTTTTTAATGCAGTCTTTGTTATCTAATCTGGCCCTGAGGTATGCGAAATAATCATATCGGTAATGTTCGCATAGCTTTCCTCAACAAAACAGGTGTCATAACTAAAATTCTTTGTATTTTGTTAATAATGTATTCTCACGTTAGCCAGTGGATGTCATCCTATATTTATCACCTTTTTGTACGTTTCTTTCCTAGGTAGCTCAGTGGAACTTTCCAAGGACATAGACCTAAGATACAATGAACCAGTATTGTAATGGGCTATCTTCGTAATTTTTTACTGGATGCGTTATCCTATATATTCGTTACTTCTTTGCACAGTCAGTACGGGCGTTCTTAGTAATGTGATCTTCGCTCATAACATACTAAAACGTTGGAATTTTTTGGTGGCCATTCGTAATTCAAATTTTCCAATGTTTGTAAATCTGTGGACTTGCCGCAGCGGAGCGGTCGAGCGCATTGAAGCTCTATGCTACGATGCGCGAGGCCGTTCCCCGTCGGGGGTTCGAATGGATGTTTGTGCCGTCTTTAGTATAAGCTAGTTCATAAGTAGTTTGTAAGTTTAGGGACTGATGACCCTGTAGTTAAGTTCCATAAGCTCTACAAGCATTTGAACATTTTCTGTGCACTTACCTACTGAGGTTATCAGTCCCTAGGCTTACGAACTACTTAAAATTACTTCAATTAACCTAAGAACAACGCAAAGACACACACACACACACACACACACACACACACATACACACACACACACACACACACATATATATATATATATATATATATATATATATATATATATATATGCCCAAAGGAGGGTTCGAACCTCCTACGGGGAGCAACCTCGCACTCTTGAGCATCCAATCGGAATTCAGCTGGTTTTATTTCCTCTATGAAAAAGTAGTTATAAGAAACAAAAGGACCTAAAAGGATATTGGATGCGTCCCCAATTTCACAGGTTACGATGAATCGCGACGTTGTTGTTATGTATAGCGGCGGCCGTGTAGTGAACTGATGTTGACTGCGGAATGTTTCCTTTACGATAATTTACTGAGCGGACAAGAGTACTTGGAAGAACCTGTCAGCCGTAGAGCAGGAACAGCATTAATTATTTACTTAATGGTCAACAGCAATTTTATGCCCCTCATTCATTACGTAAAACTTTGCGTAAGAAGCAATTTATCCTTTGTGGTGATATTCATGTAAATGATTACTACTGTTCCTGCTTTATGGTTGACAGTATCTTCTATGAATACTTGTTGGGTCTCTAAATTAATCATCATCGCAAAGGGAACATTTTGCTGTCAACATTAGCTCTCGTGCCATATTGCGACAAAACAAAACATTAATGTGTAATAAACCAGCAATTCTCATTACAGACCGCATACTATCACGTAATTGTCTAGACAAGTCGTCACACAACTCCCGCCAATTTCATCCGTTGCCCACATGAACACGCTAGGCCACCTACATCGTAAGTACAATATGATGCCTGTGGTCTTTTTAGACGCCAAGGCTCATTTAACTATGAATAAACAGTTTTAATGTGGGTGTAGACAACTCATCCTTCAGATATGCTACCCACGGACTTTTTATCATAACTGGGTAAAATATTTATGGTTATATCTCATTTTGCAGTACAACAATTCGAAATGTTTGTAGTGGGGGTCAGAAAAAAAAAAAAAAAAAAAAAAAAACATGTATACAATATGTGATTTTTCAGTGTCATATATAAGTTTTGTTATGAAAATAAATCTTGGAAACAATATACCTATATATTTGTATATTGTAGTAAACAATGAATAGAAAATACAATTGCGTGGAATGCCACGAGAAATTCACAGTTTGGAATTGAGCTCTGTGCAAAGAAGACGTGGTGTTACATTTTATTTGTAATGGCTGGTGATACGCGTTTTGCAAGGGTCTACAGTCTCAAACAGGCTTTGGCAGATTTACAGAAGACTGACAGTGATGAATCAGTTTTTGGAAAGGAGGATGATCGTGATTCTGATGGAGATATGATAGAGGAAGATTTACAGGTCGGAGGTGAAATGGATGTGTGTGACTATGAAGATGATAATGGCATTTAGGTAACTAGTGCATCTACTTTCGTGTCTAGAAATGGACAGATAACATATAACACAGTACCACCTGATGTGCACAAGCAGGTTTCAAGGAATGTAATACGTGAAACTGCGCATATTCCACGTCACCTTAGACCACAATTACAGACAAGAGCAGACTGTTTCAGACTTATATAACCAATCACGTGCAGAGTGTAATAGTAATGCATATCAGTAATCATACAAAAGATAATAATATTATGTACCCAACTCTTGACTGCTGGATTGACACTGAGAGGAAGTAGGAGTGTATTTCTGATAAAATTCCATGTAAATGATATTACACATAATACTAATACATTACAGTATTAGTACATAGTCTGTGGGTTATGAATATTTTGTGTTAAAATAATTTTTGGAACCAAAAAAACTAAACAATACACGTATTCATATTTCAAACAAATGTAGTAAGTAATTACAACTTATATGTAACTTAATTATATGAAGAAATTGTGATGTTGCAATATCAACTTCGTGCATATGTTTCTCAATAAATTATATTTACTTTTTATAGACATATTACAATTTTTATCTCCATAAAGTCGCTTGAATCACTTTGGGGTCAAAAAAGACCCCAGTCATACAATACGTTTTTCTAGAGCTGATACCATGCGAGGGTTACCAGTTTTCGTCACTCCATATGCCCTTAAACTTTAGTTGTCAGTTGTCATGGAATAGACTAGCATCTCACATTTTCGTATCATCTGGGTTGGTACGTTACTTAGAGTAAGGCGTTCCTCACTCGGTGTTTGTGTGCTTATATGTGTGGGGGAGAGAGAGAGAGAGAAAGAAAGCATGTAAAATATACTTCACAACAGTTAGTACAACCTGCAATATTAATTGTAACCATGAGTGAGAATCTAACTGAGAGTAAAATTTGGTTTTTTATTTACAAGTGGTTGTTCTGTGGAGATCTAATCGAGAAAACTGAGTGATTTGCGCTAGAACGGGTAGCTGTCTCAGACCATCATTAGACTGGATATGTAGCCTCGACTGGGAGATAGCACTGTTCGCTTACCAAATTCCCAGGCATGAATATAATTGAGCAATCTAGGATGCCTTGCAAGGTGCTCTTGAGAAATCTCCACACTTTCGTACTCCAACGGATTTATGGACAGGGCTGCGGGATGCATGCTGTCAGTATCCCCCGGCACTAATACTGACGTTAAGCCCAGTTTACACGATGATCGCGATAGTAATGAACAGATCACGTTGCGCGCCATCTAGCGACGTAAACGCGGAACTACTAGCATATCGTGAGCGCAGACGGCGTTCCGTACTATCTAGTACGCTTTAGGACAGGTTCTAAATTTGCTAGTAGCGAAGTGGGTGCGAATGCGCAGAAGTGATTTCGTTGTGTGGTCTTCATGTTTAAGTGTGGAAATAGCCGTGTCCTTTCCGAAATTGCTTGTTTTGTTGGAGTTATATGTCTTGCATCAGTGGAGTGGAACAGAGCAGGAATTCCGCTTTCCATTGAGGCATACAGGGTCGCTGCAGAAAATCCTCTCTATTGTAAGGCACAATGTCTGTTATTTATGAAGAAAATAACAGAAAAGTGTAAATTTAAATGAATTTTGAATACGTCTTGTTGATTGACTTCATATTTTTAAAATTCTATAATTTTTAGCATGTCAGTAAGTCAGTTGCACCTAATATCGAAAGTGTGATGCTAAAAGCAAAGCAAAATTTTGTTGACTGAGGTCCCATCATGGATCGGAAATTGAAATTGCTGTGCAGACTTCAACAGCAATATTTTTAAGAGTCGGTACATAAATTCTTTGTGCAAAGCCTAGGCTTTCAAAAGATTCTCCTGTCGCGAGAAACCGCAATGTTAGAGCTAACCTGCAAAAAAAATAACAATTACAGTAAGTAATTGACGCATAACTTTAACCAAGCTGAAAATGTAATTCAAGTGTAAAAAGTATTTCGTACCTTCATCTTGGCTAAATTCTCTCGATCTGTCATCGCCGTATTTTTGTTCTTGGACGAACGACAGCAACTTTGTTAAACACTCAACACTTAATATTTGTTAAAAAAAATAATAAATAAAAAAAATCGGAATTCATTGAGGTCCTCTCTCTGATTTGAGTTACTTCATTATCTGCATGCAGTAAACATCTCATTCTTCGTCTCATCCTCTCAACTAAGGACACATCCAACTTCTATTTCTTCTTCACGTGGAGTGTTCTAACAAACTTTTCCACAGTTCCTGCAACCGCCGACAGTGTAAGCATCTTAAGTTGAATATTGTCAGTTGTTACATACACCCAAACGTGAACAATCGACGTATACAAACAGTAATAAGCCCGTATTTTCGCACAGGCGCTGCTGTTAGTGGTAATCAGACGTGTAGACGGAAGTTTATCGTATTAACGCATCTAAGCCTGTATGATCGCACGTCATTAGTACCGAGTTAGTACGCTTGGAGCACTGCGGCAGACAGTTATCTTTCTTGTACACTTTCGATCGTCGTGTAAACTAGGCATTAGTGGAGTTCAGGCCACGTAGTGTTTTGCCAGCTCGCAGCGACCCTACACGATATTAAGCAGGAGTACCAGATTCTCTGGCTCACCACTTATTGCTAATACAGTAATTGCTAATTCCGCAAGTATTAGAAGATAACGGTATGAAGAAAAGGTTGTTTTTGTTTAGTAGTTCGAGGCGATTTTTCTCGTGTGAGGGATAATTACGTAACTATATAAACTTTGTGTGAATGTTTGTACATTCTCACAGCCCCCCACCCTAATACTTATATTGCTACATGGTTACGAAATACAACACGCTCGAAATAATTTATGCGCAATAAAGAATGTCTCACATTCCACAGTGTTCGGTGTGGATATACTACCAAATGACGACGTACTAAAATTTGTGCCTCGGATTCTTATGGCTACGGAAAACGAGTCCCGGACAAACCCAAACTTCCGTATGTTCAAATGTTTGTAGAGCTTATGGGACTTAACTACGGGGTCATCAGTCCCTAAACTTACAAACTACTTATGAACTAGCTAATACTAAGGACGGCACAAATATCCATGCCCGAGGGGGGATTCGAACCCCCGACCGTAGTGGCCGTGCAGACCGTGACTGGAGCGCCTCAGTCCCCTCGGCCACCGCGGCCGGCAAACTTCCGTATGTCATCCTGTGTGGCAATCTACATTCATCTCTATGCAGCAACAGCTGCGAGCGCCAGGGATGAATGTATTCGACAGACTTATATGTATTGTGGCATACGAAAGGTTGGGTCGCTTCTGGACCAGTGTTGCCGTCCGTAGGGACATGTCCCTACGCATAGGGACTTCTGACTCTTTTTTTCCAACTGAAGGGACGGATTTGCAAAACGTAGGGACTTTTATCATGGGCGATGCAGAATGAAAGTATCTTTTTCTTTATTCAAAACAGTAACAACTCATTGTACAATAATGTTAATAAAGGGGAAGTCATCCAATACCAAGTAAGTAGCAGTTTTATTTATTTACTTATTTTTTTGGAAATCAGTATGGTGCGTAGGGACTTTTATGGCGAACGTAGGGATTTTTGACACGTCATGTAGGGACATGGTTGGAAACGAGTTGGCAACACTGTCCTGGACTCGTGTGCACGTAGTCATAGAGTTTTGCATCCGCTTTTGAAAAGCGTAAAATTCTGGTTCGAGACCCAGTCCGAAACAAATTTTCGTATGCCACCAATTGATAGTGCATTTATACCTAATGCAGTGGAGCTGGGAGAAATACATTATTGCCAATAAATTTCTATTAACTCTTAATTCTTGATTTGTTTATTATGGCTTTTAAATCAGTGAAGGTAGTGCATTTATACCTAATACAGTGGAGCCGGGAGAAATTCATTATTACCAATAAATTTCTATTAACTCTTAATTCTTGATTTGTTTATTATGGCTTTCAAATCAGTGAAGCAATATCGCGAAGTAAGTTGCATAAAATAGACAACATTTACTGAGAAATTTTGGATGCTTACTAATAGAGGCTTTTATTTTGCTTTTCAGTTGAGTGTTCCTACAGCGTTCGCGATGACGAAGGCTGCCAGCAGATGTCTTGCTCCGACTCCTCCAGGTAAGGCAGAAACAGACCTACTCTTCTGTTCTGCGTATTCTTCTTCCTTTTCCGCAGAGACTGGGCTACCCACGGCACTGTGCATTTTTCTCTGGGTCTCCAACCTCCCCTTTAGTACAGCGTAACACACACCATCTGTAAATTAAGGAGAGAAAAAAACAGTAACTTAATGACTCCAGTGTCAAAGCAGGAAACAAAGTGCACTCCTCTGTGCATTAAGAGAGCAAACTAACCAATATTCTTGTGACAGGTGAACATTTTACAATGGGAAACCTAAAGATGTACCAGAATTTAGATACGAACTAGAACTAAAGGAAACATATAGAAATAGAGGAAGATGTTTTCTCCCTTTAAAGAAACTCTAACAACGACAATGTTTTTAATTAATTTTTATTTTATTTTTTTATTTTTATGTTATGTAAATATAAACCCAGTTACAGAAAACCTTTTATAACTGAATGAGTTCATTTTCCTAAACAAAGTGAAAATTAATGCAATCTGCATAGAGAAATTTAAAAACAATCCTTGGAAACTTTGAACTGTTTTATTCTCTGGTAACAAACACCTAGAAAATATTCAGAAGCAGAACAGGACCTCGAACAGCTATTTAGGGATGGAGCATAAACTCAATCAGGGACAAAGAACAGGGCAAGATGCTCATTTCCAATATGCAAACGAAAAGGAAGTCCTCCAGTGTTAGTGCATTCGGTCAATAGCTACTTCAGTCGACATAAAATGTAACGGAATATTCTTATTACACATCTCCGTCAGTGTGTTAGCGACTTCCGTAGGTGCAAATTGGTCCTCACAATTAACATGTATTTCACAAATGAGACACTAACAACCGCTACTCATGACCATGGCGAGACTACTTTTATCTCAGAGTAATAACTCACTTTATACCGTTCCAGCCGCGCGGAATCGCCGCGTGGTCTAAGGAACATAGCCCCGGATTGCGCGGCCGCCCCCGTCGTAGTTTCGAGTCGTCCTTCTGGCATGGGCGTGTGTATGTGTGTGCATGGGTTGCCCTTAGCGCAAGTTTAAGTAGCTTGTAAGTCTAGGGAAGGATTACCTCAGCAGTTTGGTCCCTAAGAAACATTTGAACATTTGATTTTATATTATTTCACAGATGAGCTGCATAATCAGACCGTAAGGCTGTTTAAGGCCACTTCACTGCGTAATCTGAGGGCCCTTCAAAGTGAATCCCGACAAAATATCACATGGTCGAGTCTTACAGTACTAAATCTCTTGATTCAGGCCGATGAAAGGAATTTTTAGTTCGTCTCGGGGTAAAGTCAACGCCAGCTAGATTGCGCTGCCACCCAAGAGTAGTCATAATACAAGAAAACAGTCTTACGTAGCGTCGTGCTGAGTTTTCGAATATGTGTATGTTTCACAGTTCGTTTCAGAATCTTCTTAATGTTATTTGTATGATTAAAACAAATTTGTGATGGTATAAGGTATTCATAAACTATTAATAAGATATGTTACCGATTTTGGAATCGGGCGATTCATATTAGGCACTTTGTCTGCTACCAACACAAACTTGTACATAACAAGAACACATTCAGATATACATTTCGCAACGTGGGCGTATTCCAAAAATCAGCACAATGCTACGAGTACATAAGACAAATAGTTTGCTTGTGCTATGGCTACTCTTGGGAGGCAGCGCAACAGGCCTTCTTAAACTAGGTGGCTTGCTAAAGTGATGACTGGAAACTGCGTTTCGGGAAATCATTCCCATTTTCAAGTGCGGTTTTTTATTTTTTTTAAATCCCGTCTTAGTTGGGGTGTTTCTGATGGTAAAATTCTGCATTGTTTTCTTTAAGTTTCTTCATTGTTGATTTGCGTAGAATCTCACTCATTTCAGACATTACAACGAACATGTTTGCGGATGATACATAAATGTTTACAATATTTACGTACATATGTTTTGTAAACATTTATGTACCCTGTGCAAAAATGTTAGTTGTAACGTTTGATATGTATGAGATTCTACGCAAATCAGCCATCAATAAACTTCAATACGAAAACATAATGAAGAATCTCACACACCCAAAAAAAAAAAAAAAAAAAAAAAAAAAAAACCACGCACTTGAAAATGGGAATAATATCCCAAAACGCGTCGTGCTAAATAAAATAGCGACTCGTAGCAGAAGTGTTATTTATAAACAAACCGGAGTATTACACCTGACTCATCTTAACAAAAGCGAGATGGTTGGCTAAGGCATTTTGCGTGTCCCTTTGATGTCAGAAAGTAATGACGCCATATTCAAGCGAAACAATGCCTAGCTACATAATGTTGAGAAAAGCCTCACGTATTCTCTGCACGACGCGGAATGCATAATCCTCTGCTGTCCCGTACTTGATAAGGTTGTCTGTAAGCACGCTAGAGTAGCCCAGCTGTCGCTTGTTTTGTCACACTTTGGAGTTTTAATGTAAGAAATGTCACTTTTATTCCAGAGTTCTAAATGCCCATATTCTTTTGACGTCGTTCTTATCAATTTTTAATAAAATTGTATGATACAGAGAGCAACGCCGCAGCTAAGCAACTGGACTCGTTGTGATTTCCTGTCACAAACCCACAGTACTTTGATATTGACCTTGAACTCTCGGAACCACAGCAAACAACGCTTAGAACAACATTCGGCCATAAAAACAAGTGTCTGCTATTTACAAGCAGAGTGTTGACTTCTAACACAAGTGACATTTTAATAGAGAGAAACAAAGTAACACGATATCAGTACCATATAAAATAAAATATACGTATTTGAATGGAATCAGAGTATCCATGAGTGCTCGGAAGGGCTGCGTGGGATTAGGCGTCTTGCTACGTACTAGGCGGTTGTTCCCGTAGGAGTTTCGAGTCCTCCTTCCGACACGAGTGAGTGCGTTAGTGTTAGTTTACGCAGTTTGACCATAGCTGTTTGGTCCAGTTGATTATATAAACATTTGAACATTTTTCAGTGTATCGTTTCATTTTCAATCAATATTGCTAAAATCTCTCCGCCTAAAGTAATTATAACCGCACAAAACACTCACAACGTACTCACTTGATAGTGCTTATATTAGACTCTTGTGCTGTTAGTGTGCACGTTGTTCTCTTACGATTTCTTTCAACGACTTCATGTATTGTTATGGTCTTTCAGTCCGGAGACTAGTTTGATGCAGCGCTCCACCCTACTCTATCTGAGCAAGCCTTTCCATCTCCTCATAAGAACGGCAACCCACATCCATTTGAATCTGCTTCTATATGCGTCTCTTGGTCTCCCTCTGCGATTTTTACCCCACACACTTCCCTCCAATACTAAATTTACGATTCCTCGATGTCTAAGAATGTGTCCTAGCAAGCGATCTCTTCTTTTAGTCAAGGTATCTCAAAAATTCCTTTTCTCACCAATTCTGTTCAATACCTCTTCATAAGTTACGCGACGTATCCACCTGATCTGCATTTTTCTGTAGCACCACATTTCAAAAATCCTCTATTCTCTTCCTGTCCGCATTGTTTATCGTCCATGTTTCACTCCCGTACAAGGCAACACTCCTCACAAATGCCTTCAGAAAAGACTTCCTTACACTTAGATTAATATTCGATGTTAGCAAATTTCTCTTTTTCAAAAATGCTTTTCTTCCCATTGCAATTCTGCATTTTATATCATCTGTACTGCGATCGTCATATGTTATTTTACTACCCAAGTAACAAAACTCATCTACCACCTTCATTGTTTCGTTACCTAATCTAATTCCTTCAGCATCGCCTGATT
Source organism: Locusta migratoria (assembly GCA_026315105.1). NCBI lineage: Eukaryota > Metazoa > Arthropoda > Insecta > Orthoptera > Acrididae > Locusta > Locusta migratoria. The sequence goes on along the minus strand of CM048748.1, from coordinate 23,129,470 downwards.
TTCTGACTGCATTCCATTATCTTTGTTTTGCTCTTGTTAATGTTCATTTTATACGCTCCCTTCAACACACTATTTAAAAGAGTGTATTCCAATCAGCATTGTCAAAAGCTTTCTCCAAATCTACAAAAGCTAAACATGTAGGTTTGCCTTTCCTTATTCTATCTTCTGAGATAAGTCGTAAAGTGAGTATTGCCTCCCGGGTTCCTACGTTCCTCCTGAATCCAAACTGGCCTTCCCCGAGGTCAGCTTCTACCAGCTTTTCCATTCTCCTGTAGATAATTCATGTTAAAATTTTGCAACCATGATTTATCGAACTGATGGTTCTATAATTTTGACACCTGTCTGCGCCTGATTTCTTTGGAATGGGTATTATTACATTTTTCTTAAAGTCTGAAGGTTTTTCGCCTGTCTCATACATCTTACACACCAGGTGAAACAGTTTTGTCATGGCTGGTTCTCCCAGAGACTTTAGTAGCTCTGAGGGAATGTCATCTACTCCCGGGGCCTTGTTCCGGCCTAGGTCTTTCAGTGCTCCGTCAAATTCATCTCTCAGTACAGCATCTCCTATTTCATCTTCACCTACATCCTCTTCCCTTCCTTCAATATTGTCTCTAAGTTCATTTCCTTTGTAGAGCCCCTCTATATACTCTTTCCACCTATCAGCTTTCCCTTCTTTGCTGAGAACTGGTTTTCCATCTGAGTTCTTGATATTCGTAGAGCTGTTTTTCTTGTCCCCAAATGTGTCTTATTTTCCTGTAGGCGGTATCTACATTTCTCCTTCTTATACATTCTTCTAAAGACTTGCATTTGGCTTCTAGCCACTCCTACTTAGCCATTTTGCACTTCCTGTCAATCTCATTTCTTAGTCGTCTGTAGCCCATTTTGCCTGTTTCATTTACTGCATTTTTATATTTTCTCCTTTCGTCAATTTAATTTAGTATTTCCTGTGATATCTAAGGATGTTTTGTAGGTCTTGCCTTTCTACCTATTTTGCCCTCTGCTGCCTTCACTATTTCATCTCTTAATGCTATCCGTTCTTCTTCTACTGTTTTATTTCCCCCTGTTTCTGTCAATTGTTGCCTAAAGCTCCCTCTGAAATTCTTAATAACATCAGTTCCCTCAATTTATCCAAGTCCCATCTCCTTATTTTCCTACCTTTCTGCAGTTTTTTTCAATTTAAGCCTACAGTTCATGACCAACAAGTTATGGTCAGAGTCTATATCTGCCCCTGGGTATGTCTTACAGTTTAAAACGTGGTTCCCAAATCTAAGTTTTGCCATTATAAAATCTATCTGATACCTTCCGGTGTCTCCTGGTCTCTTCCACGTATACAACCTCCTTTTGTGATTCTTAAACCAGGTGTTTCTTACGATTAATCATGTTCCGTGCAAAATTCTACCAGGCGACTTCCTCTTTCATTCCTTCTGCCCAGTCCATATTCACCTACTATTTGTCCTTCTCTTCCTTTTCCTACTACCGAATTCCAGTCTCCAATCACAATTAAGTTTTCCTCTCCCTTAATTGTCTGAATAATTTCCTTTGCCTCCTCATACATTTCTTAGATCTCCTCATCATGGGCAGAGCTAGTGGGCCTATAAACTAGTACTTCTGTGGTCGGTGTTGGCTTTTTATCTATCTTGAATGTGATAATGCGATCACTGTGTTGCTCATAGTAGTTTACCCGCATTACTATTTTCTTATTCATTATCAGACCTACTCCTGTATCTAACTTCAACCTATCCATTTCTACTTTTAAATTATCTTACTTCCCTGCCCGATTAAGGGATCTAACATTACACACTCCGATCCATTCTCAAACTCATCACAGAACAAAATTATTTCAGTTTTAATAATAAATTCTATTCCCAACAAGAAGGACTACCAATGGGATCATAAGTGGCCTTCTTGCAAACATATTCATGAACCATATTGAAAATCAAATATTTGACAAAATTGTAAAGCCAAAACAATATAAGATACAATATTAGTAAAGATCATAGAAAACATAATTTGCCTTGCAGATGAACCACACACACACATAAACGAATTGAACAATGACATAAATACCATCAATCCACACACACAATTCACCATTGAGACAGAAACAGATCAGAAACTAAATTTCCTTGGCCTCACAATACACAAAAGAAACTACAAGCATGAATTTAACATTTACAGAAAACCAACAGTAACCAGCACCATCATACATCATCACTCCAATCACACACAAAGAATCCAGCTTCAAATATATGCTTCACAGACTGAGCATAATACCCAGGAATAAAAAAAAAACACTACACAAAAGAACTAAACACAATAAAGCAAATAGCTCAGGAGAATGGCTATAACACAAAGAGAATAGATAGATTACACAAAAAAATTCAGAAGCAGACAACACAAAACCATAACATCCAAACACAGTGCACACCAAATCAAGAAACAGAGAACAACAAATGGCACATAATAACATACAACAAAAAAACCACACACAGAATAGAAAACGTATTAAAAAGACATTGACTCAATATAGGATACAGAACAAATAACACAATACAAAACAAAATTACCCAAAAACCAGGCAATATTGACATATATAACCAATCTGGCATCTACCAGTTAACATGCAACTGCTGCCAGGCTGTATATGTGGGACAAACGTGCAGGAACTTCAGGACCAGATACACTGAGCATTTAAGAGCACTGAAAAGCAACAGTTCCCACTCAACCTATGCAGACCATCTAATATCAGAAAATCACCACCCTACAAACATAGAGAAAGTTCTTAAGACCAGCAATAGCTTATACCATAGATTGACAATAGAACTATCAAATACAAAACGAAATAGCACAAGGAAAAACTGTACTCGATGAATACACTTCACTCTGCAACTAAACTCTATTTACCACAATAGAGGAGATTTACAAATAGTCTTCATACTAGTATCCTAATCACTCACTCCTATCCCTACCTCTCTCTCTCTCTCTCTCTCTCTCTCTCTCTCTCTTTCTCTGTCAGACATACATACAAAATGTCAAGATAAATCCTCTACTAACACACATCACAACCACCTCAGACACATAAGAAAACCTAAATACCAACAAATACCCAATATTTTCGCAACATACACACACATAAAAACACAAAACAAACACAGTCCGATGTATATGCATATATGAAAATGTAAACAAGAAGAAAACGCATCCACAATGCTGTTTCACCCCAACATTCCCCATCAACAGACGAATTTAACACAACACTAACAGTAAACACTCGTATTTCGCGCGCAACTCTTCAAAACAAAACACCCAGAGAACAAATGAACAGCTTTCAGCCGTATTCATACGCCGAATATTACCACTGGCGTAATGCATACCACGAACAAAACGTGAAAAGCAAATAATATCCACATTACAAAAGAAACAACAACAACCAGAATGTAAAGAGAAGGAAAAGAATCGTAAGAAACTTTAAACTGTTTGCTTTGTTTGCAGATGACAAGTTTGTAAATACTATTACCAAAACAACAAATAAGTAGGCTACTTAATGAGTTTTACGTAGCCTAATGTAAAAAAAGTGATACTCATATATCTAGGCCTAATCTCACTAAACTGAAATAGTTATATCGTCTGATAACCTAAGCAAAATTCAAAACGAATGAACATACAAAAACATTTTAGATGTACCTGAAAAGACTATTGTACAGTAACTATAGTTTTTCAGGACAAAAATAAACCACCCCCCTGATGATAGCACAAAATGTGCTGAAACATGTTTGGGAAAAATAATTAAAGTAAGGTGTCTTGCATACGGCGGAAAATCCTCGCCATTTATCCAAGCAAGCACGGAAGAAAGAAGAGCAGCAACATCAAAAGATGACTAATAAATGTTATTTCAGAGGAGGATCAAGCACGCCATTTGCAAAAAGAAACTTCGTATAATTTCATTTCTTCACGCCTTATGATTTTTCCAGGTGGCCTAGAAAGCGTAGACCCTGTTTCGTTAAATAGCAAACTGAATTATGTAACCTGTTCAGTATTTCTCTCTTCTTTGTTACTTTCTCGTTGTGCAATTATGTTTCTGTCCTTTGTTGAGAACGTCAACTCTAACAGAACCTGTACCTTAGAAAAAAGTTGAAAGTTTAATTTCACACTACCATGTTTCTTCTTTACAGTATTAGGATTGATTTAAACTAAGGTGAACATATTTGTGGAAGTCGAAGCTGGGACCATTTCTACATCTCCTCACTCCTCGGAATGCAACAATGCCATCTAATTGTTATACATTAATAAAGTTTACACTGACATGAATAATAGCTACAAATGACACTATAACAAATATAAAACGTAGACATTTATAGTTACCGTATAATACACCCAAATCTTAAAAGTTAATAAAAATCTCGAATAGGTAACTACATACGGCTCTTCACATTCAGTTGCTCATGCCTCCATACGTCTGTGATGAATAAATTTGATTCAACAAATGTTTAAAAAGTCATAGAATCCTGAACAACGCTATTTCATGTTATTGGGATCATTGATCACATCCAACTTGAAGAGCCCTTTCGATTTGGAAGGTCGTGTCAAATATTACGAGAGAAATCATTAGTGGCGTTCTGTCAGACGGTCCGTAGCAAGTGAGGTATAGTTATAACACATTGTTCATGACAATGAATTATGAATACGATACTTCCCTCTCCTCAAGTTCTCAATTGAAAATGTAGTACCGTACCGTTTGGGCTTTGCAAAGTTGGCTACTGCATAAAGAACCTGTGTTATACGTGATACACTAATCACACTAAAAAGACAAAAACCGGAACGTGTAGGTGTCCCGACAGAGCCTGATGGGGACATGACTCCAAAACCCGGAACGGTACCGGCCAAATCGGGACGTTTGGTCACTATATTTAAACCATAATATCCTTATTTATTCCAAATAGTTTTCTTTGTACCAAATAAGAAAGGTCCACCTACAAATTCTCTTCGTTACATGACAGCTGCAAAGCCAATCGATAACTCATACAAATCCCCCTCAAACCCTTTCCAGTAGATGATATTTTTATTTTATACACGTTGATACTGTTACAGAAGTACATAGTCTGCCAGTACCATTTTTTCTTCCCTCGTAAGACAATAATGAAAAAGGTGTAAAATAGTTTTTGCGCAATGCTTTCATTGCCCATATCAGAACTACAGCAATCTTCGCGTACAAAAGGATCAAGACTTAAGCAAGTGGCTAGCCAATAGCAGGTCAAGTATTTGATAAGTGAAACAACGGCATAACTGCCAACTGTGCGACCAATGGCCAGGGCATACTGCCAAGAGCTCGACTGTCGGTAGATATTTGAGATGAAGTATTATCCCGGGTCACATTTCCTACATGATCTGACGGTTTATCAAGCAACGTCACAGATATAATGTACTATATACCGATTAATAACGCTTTATTCAAGCGTTGGCGTATGACCTGTACACCCTCCAAAAATGTTCAAATGTTTGTAATTCTTATGGAACCAAACTACGTTGGTAATCTGTCCCTAGACTTACAAACTACTTAAACTCCATGCCCGAGGGAGAATACAGACCTCCGACGCGGGAGGCCGCGTGATCCGTAACGTGGCGCTCCAGACCGCTCGGCTACTCCCGCGCGGCTGTACACCCTCAGGAGCCGCCACTGCTGTGAATACATACAACTCATCCAGATTAACCCATAGTGCAGTCTGTAGTCAAAAGAAAAACGCAAGCTGTTTAATATATGGCGTTATAGTTCCGTGTAGCCGGCCGCGATGGCCGAGGGGACTGAGGCGCTCCAGTCACGGTCTGCACGGCCACTACGGTCGGGGGTTCGAATCCCCCCTCGGGCGTGGATATTTGTGCCGTCCTTAGTATTAGGTAGTTCGTAAGTAGTTTGTAAGTTTAGGGACTGATGACCCCGTAGTTAAGTCCCTTAAGCTTAACAAACATTTGAACATTTGATTTTTAGTTCCGTGTATGTATAAATTGCATGGGTAAGCTATAATATATTATATGAATACAATTCGCTGTTCAGCCCACTTTTCTGAATCATCTTTTATATTACACACATTTTCTTTAAATTGGAATAAGCGAAATGAGTGAAAGTTAATGGGAACCAAGAACATGTAATATAACGGTGCAGTCGTGGTTGTAATCATTAGTCCAGAGAATGGTTTGCCTCTCTACCCATCTAAAGCTAAGCATTCTTCTAAAGCACATTCGCAAATGTCTCTTTCCTTCCTGTGTTTACTGATTATTCTCAATGTTTTCACTTCCATACAAGGCTACAGTCTACACTACAAATCAGTTCGAGTGTCGTTTTATAGTAAAAAGTAATAAATTAAAATGTCAAGGTAGATGCTGAAATGTGACTGTATAAATAGCAAAAATGTGCAAGTAGGAGCTGATTTGTGATGGGGTAAGAGAATTTATAATGGAGTAAGAGAAACTTTATTTTGTGAATGTAAATTTCATCACAAGCTACAATGTGTATATTTTTTCGCTTTTCAACATAGTCGCCATAAACATTTAAACATTTGTCAAGACGTGGCACCAGCATTTGGTTTCCAGCATCAGTTAGTAACAATTTTTTTCACATTTCGTCATTTTCCAATCACTTTACACCAAGAAATACCTCGTTCTTGCCGCAACGTGAGGCCGAGCGTTGTCGCCAAACGAATCAATTCTTCATGAGAGCAGTTCCCTACTGGCGAATTTGAAAGCGCGGCTAAGCTTTAACAATGTTCCTCTGTGCCTCTCAGCATTTGTTGTCACTCTTCTACGCAAAATGTTTAACAGAGGAATGCCTTTCCAATGGCCATGATTTTCCGTTTTGAAGGATGAGTTTGAATATTTGTAGTTTCGTAGGGGAGCTTGCATGATGCCACTTACTGGATTGACGTTTATTCCTTGCAGTATAATGTGCAATCTATTTTTCATTTCGGGTCACAGTGTGACTCGAGAACTCGATGCCATCATTGTCACAGGCCACCAGAATGCACAAAGACCAGCCATTTAATTTGTTTTGTGTTCTTCTGTAAACGTTTCCAGCGGTCATCTCTCACACATTTTTGTAGTGAAGTTTGTCATTAACATAATAATAGTAATAATAATTTCGTGTCGCTCATTGGCCTGGTGCAAGTCTTTCAATTGGACGCCACTTCGGCGACTTGCGTGTCCCTAGCCTACCCCAGTTATCAAACCGGGTAAAGGAAAGGTGACCTAGTGTTTAACGTGGAATCCGAACCACCTGCCTTTTCTCGCGACTCCCCAGAATCCGAGATCCAAGCGGGTTTCGAACCCGCTACCCTTTGGTTTCCAGTCCAGCGTTTTACCCAAGATCACCGGGCGAATTCCCTCATGAAATTCTTGTGTCAAGTGTTCATTCATGACAGCAGTCAGCGTAGATCGCCTTTCGTCATGACCATTTGTCCTACCTTCATTAAACAGTCTACACTATTAACATATATTTCCAACATTCATTACATCTGCAACATAAACTCCAACCAGTTGATGGTGAATTTCAGCAGAATTTTCATGTAAGAACCGAATTACCGAGCTCACTTGGCAACAAACGAATACTTGTAGCCATACTGCTCGTACAACGGACACTGGCAGAGACGTAATGCTAAGCGAAAGAGGCTGGCTAGTGATGTCTGGCTGTGACAGGATGCGCGAACATGATCCTTTATCGGTTCTTCCCTAAATAAGAAACTCGAAAAAATAAGATGCTTATATTTATGTTCTGCGTTAACAGATTTATCTACTCGCTAGGTGGAACGAATTTCTTCCTGTTTTAATTGTCCCGACCTCAGTTATTTGGCTGCTCATATAGCAGAACTGCTCTCCCACACAGTGTGTAATCTAAGTTCCACATCTTCACGGGACTAATTCCGCTACACTCTTACACAATCACTTCTCTACTGGGCACACTTATTAGAGAGACAAGTTGTATAAAAATCATTTTATGATTGAAAATACAGACCCATCTGAAGTGAAAAAAGATGATGAAAGCATTAACGAGTGTTGCTAATCATTAAATCTGGGATCCTTAGGTTAAAACCTATTCTTTTCCCGAGTTCCTAGTTGCAAATAAACTTGAACGTATGCGTCTCATAATTAATTATAACAAACCGCAAATTTTATGGCACCTAAAATGCAATATTTCGATGTTAACGCCTATGTTTGCCTATTTCTAATTTAAAATGCTAAGAGCCACCTATTTCTTCTATTTTCACAAGATAGAAGCACTGAAGTCAATTTATGAGAAAAGCACTGCCATCGATGTACTTTCTCGGCATAGTCAACGTAGCATTCAATTCATTTGAACTCACCTTCCACTGAGTCTTCCCTAAGGATTTCTCTAGAGAACACCAATAGTCTCGGCCGGTAAGTTGCAAATCTGATTGTTTGTGAGTTGGATCCAGAAGCGCCATCCGAAGCTTATTTAATTTGTTCAAAACAACTACACTTTGATGCTGCATATAACTTGTGTATCACATGGTATCAACTGTATAGCAGAGCAAATGAGGCTAAAGTTCCCCATTTATTAGTCCCCATGGTAAATAAAGCTTTTGGTAAGGCGCTGTGAAGGGTACAGGCATTGAAAGAAAAATTTCCACTCCCACCTGTCAAGAAGGGGAATGAATATCTATTGGAGGATACCACTTCTGTAGATTAAGCAACAAAGTTGCTCGATGATCCTTCAGTTCAACAGGACTTATATCAGAGAAGGTTTCACATTTATGGCCAGAATTATTTCCCAATTGCCGGCCGCGGTGGCCGAGGGGACTGAGGCGCTCCAGTCACGGTCTGCACGGCCACTACGGTCAGGGGTTCGAATCCCCCCTCGGGCATGGATATTTGTGCCGTCCTTAGTTGTAAGTAGTTCATAAGTAGTTTGTAAGTTTAGGGACTGATGACCCCGTAGTTAAGTCCCATAAGCTATACAAACATTTGAACATTTTTATTTCCCAATTAGAGAACAGTTCTTTGCTGGCGGAAGGGAAAAATCCAATGGTTTGGTGCCAGTTTGAGGAATAATGATTTGTGATGGTTGCTGTGTACCTTTCCATTTTTATGATGGTAAAAAATAAAAATTTGCTCATACGCAAACACTACGTATTTCACATTACGTTTATTTCTTCTCCCGAATACTTTTTGGTTCCTATTTTAGATTTCATATGGCCTAAATCAGGTAATTTAACCCTTTCAGACCTGATTTTTTTCTCTGTCAAGGAAATTATTTTTAATGTTGTAATACTCTTCAGTTAAATTTGCAATGATTTTAGAAGCAAGATTTATGCAGTTATATGCACCCATTTTCATCCTACAACACTGCGTATACGGAAAAACAAGGGCTAAATTAATTAATTTTGTAGTGCCAACTGTTGTACTAAATAAACTGATCGTTCAATAACTACATCGCAAAATAACAACTACTACTTTCAGTTATACAGTGGAATACAAGTAACCCACAATTTCCGTGTTCTTGAAGTTCGTGAACTGTTGCGCAGTGCAACACCCACTTCTTAATATCTTTATAGTGATCTTCCGCAGGTGGCAGTAATTGTGCATGATGAAATGATCGAACACTCAGGTGTCGTATACCATTGAGAGAAAACGCTTCTGAACCATCTTAGACACCGTAGAAATTATGTACACATTTGTAGCCAGAGGCTTCGAAAGGGTTAAGGCGTCTAAAACGCTCTTTTTACGCCCTAAAAGTCTGCCGTCTGCTGATCATAATCGGTGTTTCACGCCTCGGTATTGAATCAAAGAAGTTGTGGGTCTGTTATTGGTGTTTAGTAGTCCATGCTGCTTCCACATATTGTCAAATATTGATTACTTCTGTCGATATTGCTGAGAGGCTTTGTGGAACCCAAGAGATGCAGTCCAAACTGAGCAATAGAGAATAGAGCCGGAATGAAAGGAGGTACTAGGGATCACAAAACATGAAAAAATAACCGGTAATGCATATTTTAAGACCTGTGTGCCCTTCGGTACTTTGAAACACATCTCTTCTACAAGTCAAGTGCTCATAGCTCTTAAGGTATGCATTTTAGAGATCTTGTTCACTAGACATTTTTTTTCCTTGTTTTGGTCAGTGGTGGAGCCTCCGAGGATATGGGGGGCAGGCAGCTTGCTCCAAAAGAGTATCGATGTTTGGTAATTGCTCATTGCGTTATTTGATGGCGGTTGCGGACGTAGGTTTCTACGGCAGAGGCTCGAGTCCTCCCTCGGACATGGGTGTATGTGTGTGTGTGTGTGTGTGTTGTCAGAACAAGTTAGTTCAACTTAGTTTAAGCAGTTTGTAACCCTGCTGTTGCGGTCTAACAACCGAATTAGTCCCATAGGTTTACAAACATTTGAACAATTGATGTAGGATATCCCAGCCACGACAAGCCATATGAGCATTTCATTTCAATGACGAAGTTGAAAATTTGTGCTGGACCTGTATCCGAATCTGGATTTCCTGCCAGCAATCTCCTTAACCAACTGGACTATAGAGGCACACTTTCCGTCCCGGTCAAATTTCCAGTATATCAGACACTACAATAGTAGTGCCCCCTGCCCGTCGCTTTCTCTATCTTGCAGCTATGACTGAAGGGAGCGGGCGTGCTTTGTGCATCCGCACAGAATTTGTTGATTTCCTGTTGGACCCATATATAGACTTACAGATATTGTGTCTCTTCTTTTGGACATGTTCGAAAGAACATAGGTCTTGTTTAACGAGTTTGTGAATGAATAGGGAAGTTATTGCTACCGAGATCGATAAATGAACGACTCTCTCTTACTGAATTAATTGGAAATCGGCCTGCTTATCGTCTGAAGTGACGAGCGCGTATCTGTTATCTGACTGCGTTTGGAATAATACATTTTATTAAGCACTGAATATGAAGGGAGTTTATTGAGCATTAATTAGCTGCCTGCCTATCTTGTTAATGATCCCTTCCGCCGCGGTGGAGTAGTCGAGCGGTCTAAGGCGCCTCGCTGCGGAGCGCGCGGTTGTTCGCCGTCGGAGGTTCGAGTTCTCCCTGGGGCATGGGTGTGTTTGTTGTCCTTAGGTTAGTTTACCTTAGTTGAAGTAGTTTGTAAGCTACGACTGATGACCACGCAGTTTGGTCCGATAGATTTACAAACGTTTGAACATTTTTTTGATCCCTTCCAAAATGACAAGGAATACACTTGCATTAAATGAGAATGATGAAAGGGTAGCTGAAATAAAATCGTTCATAGAATCTAAACATTATCACAAGATGTCTGTAGACTAGAAATCTGCTGACTTCCGCAAGGCGTTTGATACAGTTCCTCACAATCGTTTAATGAACGAAGAGCATATGGTCTATCAGACCAGTAGTGTGATTGGATCGAGGACTTCCTTGATAACAGAATGCACCATGCCATTCTCAAAGGAGAGAAGTCTTCCGAAGTAAGAGTGATGTCAGGTGTGATACAGGGTGTCGTGGGTCCGTTGCTGTTCACGATGTATATAAATGACCTTGCGGATAACATCGGAAGTTCACTGAGGCTTTTTGCGGATGACGCTGTAGTATATAAAGAGGTTGTAACAGTGGAAAATTGTATTGAAATGCAGGAGGATCTGTAACGAATTGACGCATGGTGCAGGGAATGACAATTGAATCTCAATGTAGACGAGTGTAATGTGCTGCGAATAGAAAGAAAGAAAGATCCTTTATCATTTAGCTACACTATAGCAGGCCAGCAACTGGAAGCAATTAATTCCATAAATTATCTGGGAGTAGGCATTAGGAGTGTTTTAAAATGGAACGACCATATAACATCAATCGTCGGTAAAGCAGATGCCAGACTTAGATTCATTGGAAGAATCCTAAGGAAGTGCAGTCAGAAAACAAAGGAAGTAGGTTACAGTACATTTGTTCGACCACTGCTTGAATACTGCTCACCGGTGTAGGATCCTTACCAGGTGGGGTTGATAGGGGAAGTAGAGAAGATCCAACGGAGAGCAGCGTTACAGGATCATTTAGTAATCATGAAAGCGTTACGGAGACGATCGATAAACTACAGTGGAAGACTCGGCAGGAGACATGCTCTGTCGCTCGTTACGGGCTTTTGTCGAAGTTTCGAGAACATGCCTTCACCGATGAGTCTAGCAGTATATTGCTCCCTCCTACGTATATCTCGTGAAGATATCACGAGGAAAAAATCAGAGACATTAGAGCCCACACAGAGGCATACCGACAATCTTTCTTTCCGCAAACGATACGAGACTGGAATAGGAGGGAGAACCGATAGTGGTACTCAAGGTACCCTCCGCCACACACCGTCGGGTTGCTTCCGGAATATGGATGTAGATTCTGAACAAGTATTACATATTTGCTTACAAAATGAGGGATGTTTGAAGTTCAACGAAAGACAAAGCTGGGGATCGCGGATCACCGAATAATTCTATTTCATTGAGTGCCGACACGAAAGAAACACGATAGCGAGTTATCAAGTTCTGCAAACCTGTGATAATTACTACCACTACAAGTTGCTGGTGCCGTAGGCTCTGTGAACGACAGACAATGATTTTGTAGCTGAATTGCTGCAGTACATTAGCAGTGCGTGATCGGCCGATGAGAAGCTGCATCGTGTTGGTGCTGAAGACGAGAAAGACGGTTGTGCCGAAGACCGAAAAACCTGTCGCGAAGAAGAAACAATAAGAAACAATAACCGGTGTAGATCCAGAAGGGACGTTGTGTTACATAGGTTAAGTAGAGCCACGAGTCCCAGTGAAGCTCACTATCAAGGCCTCACAATTCTGTTGTACCCCACTAGACCAGTTCGTACACCTGAGCAGCTAGGCTCCAAGGATGTAAAAAATGTCTCAGCGGGTGTTCAAACACAGAAAACGAATTCGTCAAATCAAACAAGAGCTGCTGGTCGCCATTGCGGTTCTAGGTCTCAAGACATGCTCTCCTAAATCACCAAACTTTACGCCAGTTATCACCCAACCGAATAGAGAATTGCACTTTTGCACAATTAAAGAAAGTTTCCTAAGGCTCCCGCACTACTTGGAGCCCTACTAGACACAACTGCACGCTGTCACAATTGCACTCTTTTGTGAAGAAGCTCTCTCTGTTACCAAAATTTCCGCTCCCACGTCTTGCAGACCAACTGCAGCGCCTCAAATTTGCGCGGCAGCCAGTAGGCCAGTAAATTGGTGCTCAAAACAGCCTGTTTCGTAACAAAATTCCGAAAGTTTTTTTTCTCAAGGGTTCTGTATGTTTTTGGGGCCGCTGAATTCGAATTTCAAGTTTGCTGCCTTGTAGGAGGTCGGCTTCATAACTAAAAACTCAAAAAACCTCAATTTTCGCACTTTTTTAGTTTCTTGCTTATATCTCGAAAACTATGCGCTTCTCGAAGATGTTCATTCTGAGCAAATTTAAAGTAGACAAAATTTCATAAAAAATGCACTACTCATATTTGATTCACTGACGAGCAGTATAGGCGCTAGAACTCAATGAAAAAGAGCAAATTTTTGGCCCTTCTGCGAAACCGTCAAAAACGCACACTTGCATGACCTACAACTCGAGAAATATACATGTTATCAACAAAATCCCTACACCACGTGAAAGTACATTAAATTTCCTATAAGGGACGTCTACAGTATTCCTTTTTATCATAATGGCGAAAGCACCAAAAAGAAAATTACGAGCAATGCTTTCTGCGCCCTATAGTGTAACGCCCCCTCCCACCTGCCTCATTCTTGCCGGCGCTATATTTTCAATTTGTTGCACTGAAAAGTGATTTTAATGAATTAAAGAGAAAGTATGTGTGGAAAAACATTATCAAATTATGTTTAGAACATTTTAGTTACATGACACTGAGCAGAAAACTGAATATGAAATCAGCATGTGTTATGAAACGAGTGAGTGTCGAGCCCAGGATTGGGGCTTGAAGTTGACAAAAAGTGGGTTGGCTCCCACTACCACACGGAAACCCCCGGTTCCACAGAGGCTTCTGCAACTTATATCTTGAAAATTCAAAACGGATTGCCGTGGTCGGTGTGGGTGCAGGCGAGCAGGACTGCTTTGCACGAAACTGTGCCAGCAATGTGAAGGATTGTGCTCGAACATTGACGACACTTTGAATGCAGAAGACGAATAGGACTTGGACGAGCCACTTGTAGCATCACTGTCTGAAGCAGCTGAGGTGAAAGAAGCTATTAAATCATGTAATATTTTGCATCATTATGCGACTTTATTAATCCATTTTTCTCTGTCATATTATTAATCACTCACTTACATTTTTTTAGTTGAAGATCAACTACTGAATGTTCAACCTGGACTTTGCAAAGCCCCTGATAGCTTACCTGGACCTTACGTTGCTCGAGATCTTTTACCTAGACCTTCACGTGACCAAGAAACATTGTCTGTGCCGAAAACACCCAAGTGGAGACGAATAAAATAACTGCGCATGTGACATCAGTACAGGCATTTCTTCGTACAAGTATCGCTACACAACTTGTCTTTTGTAAACTTTTTTTTTTCCAGATGGAGGAGATGGACCCGATCTTGAACTCGTCATTCACTCATTTCATGATACATGTACTTCATGTTACTATGTGACTTCAGCTTTCTGTTCAATGGCATGAACCTAATGTGAGCTAAATGTAAATTTTTTTTTCAAACATGCGTTCTCTTTAATTCATTAAAATCACTTTTCAGTGCAACACATTGAAAATATAGCGCCGGCAAGAATGAGGCAGGTGGGAGGGGGAATTACACTATAGGGCGCAGAAATCATTGCTCGTAATTTTCTTTTTGGTGCTTCCCCCTATTACGATAAAATGGAATATTATAGACGTCCCTTGTAGGAAATTTAATGTACTTTCACGTGGTTTAGGGATTTTGTTGATAACATGTATATTTCTTGTGTTGTAGGGCGTGCAAGTGTGCGTTTTTGACGTTTTCGCTGAAGGGCCAAAAATTTGCTGTTTTTCATTGAGTTATAGCGCCCATACTGCTCGTCAGGAAATCAAACATGAGTAGTGCATTTTGTAGGACATTTTGCCTATTTTAATTTTGCTCAGAATGAACATCTTCGAGAAACGCATAGTTTTCTAGATATAAGCAAGAAACTGAAAAAGAGTGCGAAAATTTTGAGACTTTTGAGTTTTTCGTTGTGAAGCCGACCTCCTACAAGGCAGCAAACTTGAAATTCGAACTCAGCTCCCCCGAAGACATACAGAACCGTTGAGAAAAAAAACTTTCGGAATTTTGTTACGGAAAAACCACCATTTGACTGGGCTACAGTAAGATGCTTAGACATTGAGATGAGCGAACCTCGCACATTGATATATGCGCCTTCTTACCGTCCTCGTATGGGAAATTTTGTTTCCCATGGGAAAGACCGGCTGCCCTTGCCGTGGCTCTACGAAAGCGAGCCCGCACCATCATGCGTGACTAATGTGCCCACGTTCTCTTTCATGTCGAACTGTGGTGCTCACAGTAACTTTCTGAGAAGACGCGCGTCTCGCGGTAAACACTTGTGGGTGGCCTCCGGGCGTGCGTTTCTGCCGCGTGCTGGAGCCCCGTTACGCGATTTCAAACGTCCGAAATTTCAATAGCAAATCTTACTCCCACCACCAAAAAGTTTGCAGAAATTGATCCTAATCGAAGTACACGTTATTATTCCTACAGACACGGAGGGTCCAGTAGCATAAACGACATTTCGGATTAAAGAAAAAAGCGACGTACCTCTCAAACATACATCAGTGGTTGACATAAACGCCCGAAAAATTACGAATTTGAAATGTTCAAACATGTCAATCGTTGCATCGTATTAAAATAAATTCGATGGCGAAGTTGAAAATTGTCAGGGGACACTACTATCGTAATGTGCAACATGTTGAGAATTTGGTCAGGACGGGAAGTGTGCCTGGTTTCCCTAACTGGTTAAACCGGCCAGTGGCCCCAAGCGGGAAATACGGATTAGAATCTCGATCCAGCACAAATTTTTCGCCAATGAATTTCAGTGCCCTGCAATAGTCGTCATGTTTCAATATTTCGTAAAATTACGGCCGTTGATGTCAACCAGTGGTATACCATATCAACAATAGTATCTGGAAGCCTTTCGCCACAAACTGTAAAGTCGATGAAAGATTATAGCTTAGGCGCAGATTTTTCATTATTTCTAATGTCCATAACTTGTTATATCTCGGTACCATAGTGTTAGAAATGTCGTATATTGACATAATGCGAAAGGATAGTCCAAATACTGCAGTTAATTAATTATTTATATATCACACAAGATATCTTTCGGTATTAAATGCAATCGTCAGGTGTTTCTGCGAAAACATTTTCTTATCAGACTCTGTATCCAAATGTTACTGCCGGCCGCGGTGGCCGAGGGGACTGAGGCGCTTCAGTCACGGTCTGCACGGCCACTACCGTCGGGGGTTCGAATCCCCTCTCGGGCATGGATATTTGTGCCGTCCTAGTTCGTAAGTAGTTCATAGGTAGTTTGTAAGTTTAGGGACTGACGACCCAGTAGTTAAGTCCCATAAGATTTACAAACATTTGAACAAATGCCACATAAATAAATTTACGTAAATAACATTTTACAAATTTCACTTAGAAAGAGTGCACTTACAACATCTGAATACGGTACGTACTGCACTCTTTCTAAATGAAATTTGTAAAATGTTATTTACGTAAATTTATTTATGTAGCATTTGGATGCACTCATATAAGAAAATGTTTTTGTAGAAACACCTGACAATGGCATTTAATGCCGAGAGATATCTTGTGATATATATGGTGTTTCACTAAGTGTGTTTGCCTTTGTAACTTATAAAATAATAGGTGACGGGAAGTTTTAATGCGGTAGGTCAACACAAGAAATGTTACACTTTCTGTGGAGCTATGAACCTAGTTTATTGTATCATTTTCCAAAGAGTTACACCACAAAGATATAATTTTTTAAATGGAACAACAATTTTTTCTATGGTGTATGGGATTCGTTTAAACCAGCTGCGTCCAAATCAATTTAAACTACATTCCTATCACTGTTACTTTGGGAGCTACAACCCTTCAAAGTTCCCGGGGTGGAGGCTGTGATAGCGCAGCTGACCGGCCGAGTGGCTATCCCCTGGGGCACGGCCCACTGTCTCATGACCACCAGCCAGTCAGCTACGCTGTCGTAGCCTCCGTCCCCTAAACTTTGAATGGTTGTAGCTCTCAAACTAACAGTGATAGGAATGTAGTTTAAATTGATTTGGGCGCAGCTGGTTTCGACGAATCCAATGCACGATAGAAAAAACTATTGTTCCATTTAAAAATTATATCTTTGTGCTGTAACTCTTTGGAAAATGATACAATAAACTATGTTCATAGCTCCGCAGAAAGTGTAATATTTCTTGTGTTGACCTACCGCATTAAAATTTCCCGTCACCTATTATTTTATAAGTTACAGAGGCAAAAACAGATAGTGAAACACCCTGTATATAAAAATAATTAATTGTAGTGTTTGGACTATCCTTTCGCATTTCTAATGTCGTGGCCCTCTTAGGGTCTAGATGTTGCACTTACATGTTTCTCTTCTTTTCAACACATTCTGGTGAGTGACGTATTGCAGCGCAATGAATGCCTCCTGTGGCAGGTCCTCTTCGTGCTCGGTGAACCACTCATCGCGCGGCGGCGCGGCCCGCCGGTGCTCCTCCCTGGAGCCGCCCGGCCGGCTTCCGCGGCCCTCCGCCTGGATGCTGGTGGCGCTGCTGTCGGCGCTTGCTGGCGCCACCGCCTGCTGGCTCGCCAACCTACTGGCGCCACCGCCCGGCTACAGTAAGTATGTCACCAGCAAAAGTCCCCCAATCGCGTAAGTGGCCCGTCTCCCTCGATATCGAGAAATCCTACGGACGTGTACGGCATTCCAGTCTCCGCTTCGAGCTCCGATTCTACACTCTTCCTCTTAACTATGTCCACCTCATAACTTTCCCCCTCACCCGCCACCGCTCCAATGCTACTGTCTTAACTCCATCTCCCGTTCGTTTTACCCCTCCGCCAAGGTGTCTTGAGGTTCCGTTCTCTTCCCCCTCCTTTACATCTACTCCGCCGATATGCCTCAACCCCGGCCTCCCGACCACCTCCAGCAATATGCTGACGACAACACCTTCCTAGCCCTCTTGCTCCAATCTCAAATCACCGCGTTCAGTGCACGGTGCAACCGGTGGCTCCTCTCTGTCAATCCGGACAAATCCCAGGCAGTCGTCATATGTCGAACAAACCCCTCCTTCCGCTTCTACGATTTTTACCGTACCCTCCACGACCGTCCCATCCATCACACCCCCACACTTAAATACCTCGGTCTTACCCTCGATCGCTCTCTATCCTGGACTCCCCACCTCCGCGTGGGACAGAAAGCCGTGTCCCATCTCGACCTCCTCAAACTCCTCACTGGCAGGACTTGGGGACTCAATCCCTCCACTACCGATCCCTCATGTGTACCGTCCCCAGTAGTTTCCATCCCGCCTGGGTTTCCACTCCCCCTGCCTATTACAAAATCCTCCAAATCCTTTACCGCCATGCCCTCCGCCTCACCTACCATATCCGCCTCCCCTCCTCCAAGCGGATCCTACACGACGTTATCCAGTTCCCCCACTTCCTGTAGATCCTGTACACCAACCGCAAAATGGATTCCTGTAACCCTCTGGTCTACCCCATCCTTACCAATCCTGGGCTCTCCACGCCCTCACGTGCACCTTTTGCAGGGTAACTTCCACCACCTCCCTCTCCCGATGATGCCCTCCATCCTAGAATCTACCCCTCCTACCAACCCTGATCCCCTCCCGTGGATGCAACGCCCCCTCTCCCCCACCTCTCCTTTTCCTTCCCTATGCTTGGCTGGCCCCCTCCCCACCCTGGAGTCCCTACACTCCCCTTCTACTCCCTCCTCCCTACCGTCTCCCACCCTTCCCCTGCGGGGTCCTCGGCACCGTCGTTTTTAAACAAGTGCTTCGTCAAGTGTCTGTGCACCCAATGTGATTTCAATCAGAGCACCCGCCGATCAGAAACAAGTGTTGCAACTTGTCTCTTTTTTTCGTTGTGTCAAGTTTCACGGTTTCTAAACGTGATTTTAACGCCACCACGGTACATTGTTTTTCAACTGACTACATGTTTCATCATCTGTCTACTGTGTTGGCTGGTTGGTGATTTGATACAGGGGGACTAAACTGCTAAGGTCATCAGTCCCCCCCGGCGGGGAGAAGGAATGAGCATAGGAAAGGAGGGGAAGGGAAAGAAAATGCGGTCTAGGGAGGAAAGAAGGAAGAAAGACTGCATTAGCTCGGGGACCCATGCTCGCCACACACGTACTCACGAAACAACCGTGAGCTCTGGGGGGGGGGGGGGTTGTCTACTTTGTATTCCACCTACAACTCTAGCTTGTTAATCTTTTAATTCTCCATTGTTTTAACTTTGTATTGATGTTTAAACTCATCACTTTCGTTGTTTTTCAAGTCCTCTGCTGAAGAGCAGTGCTCATGCTGCTGCCAGCCTGCTGGCTGTATAGTTGGATTCAAAATAACGATAAAGGAGGAGGGGGGCAGCAAGTGGCCTACTGCGAACAGCGGACCCTTTGAAAGGGGGCCATTATGATGGTAAACTACGCGCCATTCTTTATAACACAACAAACATAACGTTCTAGTTAAATATGTATCTACAGGATAGTAATTTAATATACCAACAAACAGCAATCAGTCCCTTTTTAACTATTTTTAAGCACCGTAAGAAATTAGTGGTTACTGCTTGTTCACAACTAAAGGCAGCATATTACATTAGCTTGAGTGCGAATTGTACCATTCAAGTGTTTAGTACTCCCAATTTTTTAGATGAAATATATTTAGCAACACGTATCGAGCCTCGTGTGTTTCGTGATTGTCAAAACCAGCAGCTATATTCTCGCCGCGGTGAAGTGGCCAAGCGTTATTTGGCGTCTGGGGTTCGTGTCCTCCCTTGGGCAAAATGTTCAAATGTTTGTATAGCTTATGGGACTTAACTACGGGGTCATCAGTCCCTAAACTTACAAACTACTTATGAACTAGCTAATCCTAAGGACGGCACAAATATCCATGCCCGAGGGGGGATTCGAACCCCCGACCGTAGTGGCCGTGCAGACCGTGACTGGAGCGCCTCAGTTCCCTTGGGCATGGTTGTTTGTGATATCCTTAGCATAATTTATTTGTGCAAACTTAACACTGGGCAACACATCACTATTTTGTTAATGTATACAGGAGCGTGTAGGTAACAAAGCTGTGATAAACAAATACTGTAGATATGCAACAAATAAATATAATGTTCGATATGTGTCTGTAGAAGCCACAATACGGTTTCAGCTTAGAAGAATCGTAACACCACCATGGCGACCAGCACAGTGTTCAAATTGTCCCGCGCCTACAGCAGACTTAGGTATGTTTACAAGGTCTTTAATATACCACTATAGTCGCGAGCATCACATCAGAACTGTTTATACTCGTTTACAAAATAAAGCAAATCAGAACTGCAGAAACGACTTGGCAAATCTGTATTTGCAATACGAGTGGTATCAGACATAGGAGACATAAAAATAAAAAAGCTTGCTTACTTTCATTCCATAATGTCATATGGTATAATATTTTGGGGTAACTTTTCAAGTCAAGCAAAAGTTTTCAGAGTCCAAAAGCGTGTAATACGTATTATTTGTGGTGTAAATTCACGGACATCCTGCAGAAGCCTCTTCAAGGATCTGGGTATATTAAATACTGCCTCTCAGTTTATTTATTCCTTAATGAAATTTGTCATAAATAATATATCCCTTTTCCCAACAAACAGCTCAGTTCATACCTACAATACTAGGAACAAAAATGATCTATACAAGGACTTAAAAACACTTACTTTAGTTCAAAAAGGAGTCCGCTACTCAGGAACACACATTTTCAATAATTTACTTACAACCATAAAAAATTTAACTACAAATAAAGACCAGTTTAAGAAGAGCTTAAAAGACTTCCTAGTGGCCAACTCCTACTCCATTAGTGAATTTCTAAGTTGTACCAAATGTATCGGTATTCATACTGTATCAGTATTATTATATTATCAGCGGATCTTCTCAACATGGATCTACGGAACGAAAACTAATCTAATCTAGAGTTAACCCAAAATATATTACCATTGAACTGGTTGGGCTTTACAGAGGACTCATTGGAGTGTAAAATGGTTTAATCATCCTTTTCATGATTACGGCACCTTCTTTCTCTTCTTGTTGATTTGATGTGCATTCTGGAGACTGGTTTGTTGTAGGTCTACACACTCTGTGCAAGACTCTTCCTCTGTAACAAAGACTACGCACATCCATCTGAATCTGTTTATCGTACTCGTCTCTTGGCCCCCCTCCCTATCCGATTTTTACCCACACACTTACCTACAATGCTAAAATGGCGATTCCTTGATGTTTTAGAATGTGTCCTACCATCCCATCAATCGATCTCTTTCTTTAGTCAAGATATGCCCGCAGTTTCTTTCCTCTCCATTTTGTTAAGTACAGCAGAATCCCGCTAATCCGAACCCTGGTAATCCGAACGCTTGGTTAATCCAAACATGAAAATTGTTTGTCCTAATATGCAAAACTTTGCGGTAAACTGTTGTAGATATACACTATTTTAATTACACAGTACAGTAAACATGTATTAGAAAAATTGGCAAGAAATCATAAGGTTTATACAAAGCATAAACAATGAAAGAGAAGCTGCGGAACTTACTAAAATACAGCGGACATTTTCCCTACTTTGTAGATGACAAAAATTATTGTTTTTTGGCGTAATGAAGACAGTCTGCTATATGACGCATAGTTGCGCCATCTCATAAATATCAGCAGGTGTAGCATTGGCCGCTCCAAATAACGTAGCGCGAGGTCAGGGTCTTCTGCTGCGTCACTGTGAGGCACCAGCTCTCCTTTGTCGCTTCCGTCACAGCAGACCACTTCTTCCTGGTCTTGAGTCACAGCAGCGATTGAATCAGCGTCAGTAATGTTCTGCACAGATGGCCCATCCAAGGCCATCTGTTCATCTACGTCTCCTTCACTAGCTCCTTCACATCCAGGGATTGTCTGTATCATTTGTAGCAGATTTTCATTTTCAGCCAGGTTGTTCTATAGTTCAAGAAATGTCTACAGTTTTCTCCGCGATTATCTCAGAGTATTTTCTGAAATATTCTGCCATGCTTCATCGGCGCAATGAACAACATTCTTCACATTGGTCTTTTTTATTTTGTCCACTTAAGGAATGCTATCATCTGGATCAGCATTCTTAATTTTTTTATTATTTTTTTAACAATTTTAATGTTTGCATTACGCCCTGGTCCATAGGCTGTAAAAGTGATGTAACATTCGGCGGCAAAAACTTCGCCACAATTTCTCCATCACATAATTCCTCGGTCTGGTGCGTTGCGGATCGCGCGGCCGCGCGGAGGTTCGAATCCTCCCTCGGGCATGGATGTTTGTGTTGTCTTTAGTATAAGTTAGTTCATAAGTAGTTTGTAAGTTTAGGAACTGATGACCCGGCAGTCAAGTCCCATAAGCTTTACAAACAGTTGAAAATAATTTTTCAGTGCTGGGGTGAGACAATCATATGGACTGCACGGTGAGACAAATGATTTTCCTTAGAAAACCGTCGAACAGAGGGAACAAACTGGTCTTGATACCACTCTTTGAGCAGCATACCATCCATCCACGCTTTTTTTATGAATGCGGTAATATACCGTCAGGAAATTCATGTTACAGTTTCTTTCTTTCTTTCTTTCTTTTTTTTTTTTTTTTTTAACTCTGGGCGTAGCAGATTTGCCGATCAGCATCAAAGGCAGCTTGCGATTACCAACAGCCTTGCTGCACGCTAATACAGTCACACGATCTTTGCACATTTTAAAACTTGGAGCGTGGTCTTCTGCTGTTAATGACAGGCTTTTTGTTAGCAATGCCCTGAAATTAAGACAGTCTCGTCAGCGTTATAATCTTTTTGCGGAAAATACTTTCCCTCTCTTATCATTTTTTCAAACTCAACCAAGTATTCCTTCGCTGCATCAAGGTCAGAAGGAAGCTCTCTCCTGTAATTGTTAGCTGACGGATTCCATGTCGTTTTTTAAATCTGTCCAACCAACCTGTATTCGCACTAAAAGTCTCATAACCATTCCCAATTTGTTCAGGTAAACAACCTTCTCCTGAACCAGTGCTCCACTCAGAGTTCCCCTTTCTCGTTCCTGCGTAAACCAAATGAAAAGAGCTCCAGCCACTTTATCGTACAGAGACTATTTTCGAAGTCTGCCGAATTTCAATTGTTTTGCTTTGCGAGCCAACTGGCAGTGCACTGACCTCAGACAGTGCAAAGGTCTTAACAATGCTCAACAACAATGGCAGGGAGTAAGTGAGACATTGATCCACGCTTGTTCCTACTTGTTACCATGGTGTACCTACTTATCTGCTTGGTATGCTTCATTCTAGAAACTCTTCACCGTAATTCCGACTAATGCGGACAAATCGGTAATCCGAACAAAGTCCGGTCCCAATTAGTTCGGATTAACGGGATTTTACTGTATTTCCTCATTAGTCTTTGTGATATACCCTTCTTGTCTACAGTATTCTTCTGTAGGACCAAATTTCAAAAATTTCTTTCCTCCTCTTGACTGGACTCCTACAGTCCATGTTTCACTAACAGGTAAACTGATAATCAATGTCAGCACATTTCCTATCTTTAGAAATGGTCACTCCCCCCCCCCCCCCCGGTGGCCACTTTTACTATATCCTCTTTACTTTGGCCATCATAAGTCGTTGCTTACTCTTTGACACCTTCATCATCACCTGATTTTCAGACCCTAAATTCCCTTACCCTTGTTTTATTCTTGTAAATACCCTCCTTTCTGGACACTGTCCATCCCATTCAATTGCCCTTCCAGATTCATCGCTGTCTACTACAGAATTATGTTATCGGCAAACTGCAAAGTTTTCATTTCATCTTCCTTAACTTTAATACCTTTTGCAAATTTCTCCTTGCTCTTGTTCTAAGCTTGCTCAGTGTATAGATTTAATAACCGTGGGAAAGGCTACAACCCTGTCGTACTTCCTCCCTAAACACTGAGTCACTCTCATGTCCTATGACTGTTTACAACAGATCTTTGGTTACTATACTTTCATTTCATTTCCGGATGTTTCGACATAATCGGTCATCTGCAGACCTACAGTATATATGCAGATGAAAAACGTTAAATTATCTGTACTTCGAACACCCATTATATAAACATTTTGATGTTAAAGCTCCTTTTGATCCGTGTTTGCTTTATAAATAATCATTTGCTTCTCTATGAGGAGCTGCCTTGAGCAAAACACTGATTTTTGTTTTTATATACCCATACACGTTTCACTACAATTGTAGTATCTTCAGTGGGTCTTTTTATTGCTTTAAATTGAACGGCAGAAATGTTACATAGTAGAGAGATCGTGTAACTCAGAATGACAATACTTTACATATCTTATAGAAACGTTTTTGGTTTATTAATCTCGCTCAGATATTCAGAGGTCATCTCACTGCCAGAACAAAAGTGCCACAAAGGCTTGTGATTAACATAAATTATCGTATACTAGCTTAAACCCGCGGCTCCGCTCGCGCGTTGGTTGATTATGACAAATAAGCTGTCTTTCAGTAGTGTGCTATGAGACTGGTTTTGAAGGATGAAATGAAATACAACACCTTCTTTAGAAACATACATTTTTAATCAACATTCAAATAAAAAAACTAAATTATGTATTAAAATAAATTTCTTTTATACTGCTTTATTTATTTATTCTTATATTTCCTTATGCGCATTTTTTTAACCAGTCATGAGGAAATAAGGATTATACAACGCGTGATTTCGGATGCAAAATATTATTACCACTAAAAACAGCAGTCGCAACCAGATCATATGGCACTTCCAATGTGCTCTCGTTCATGATATGTACAACCGCAATAGAATAAAGCAGTGGTTCCCAATATTTTTTAAGGTGGGACCTAAAATCTTTCTGGAACATTTTCGTGATTCAGTGTTTCATTATATGAGGAGAATTAAACATTTGTTGTTAAGCTCAAGGGACTTAACTGCGCGGTCTAGGCAAAGATGTCTATAGTAGTTAGGTCCATTAGGTTTACAAACTTTTTTTTGTCCACTAACCAATCAAGCGTAGTTTGATAAGAATCATTTCAACCTTTGTGTGTGATTCCTGCACTCTGCACACTGTTCCAGGTCGGAAGACGAGGACGGAGGGCTCTTCACGATCTCACCGTCTTCCGATGGACACACAGCGGAGGAGGATACAGCAGGAGGAGGCCGGTAGGATGGGCGACCACCAGCACACCACGTGACCACTGCTGCCGTCTGCTGGCTCAGGCCTGCCAGCAGTGTCACCAAGCGCGGACCCCACAGTTCCTCCTGTGGCAACACTGACTCATTACTGGCCGTTCAGTTTAATACCACATTTTCAGACAGTTGTGTAAAATCACCCACCATTAAATCGTATGCTCTTCAGGGCTGTCTTTTGTAGGTTAGATTCACACGAAAAGCATACAATTTGCAGGATGAAGAAAAGTTCACCCACTGGAACTTGCATACTATCAAAATCAAAGATGTCTGCAAAATTTTCTCTGGTAATTACCAGTGGATAATTAATGTCAATGTACACCTACTTGTAGTTAGATGTCATGTTCATTCTAGGCTGAGGTGTATAGATTAAATGGTTCAAAAATTACACTTAAACACTGTAGATATGCGGACACCACACAAGAGGAGTGTGAATTACCTGGTGAAACAGAGGAGAGGAATAGGTAGACTAAAAAGTGGGTTTTTGTCTGACAGAGGGTAAGACTGAAGAAGTGGACAGAAAGTATTGACATAGCAATGGAAAATGTGGAAGACTGTACTTGTTGTGAGAGGAAACAGAGAAGCTTCCAGACTGTCATTTTGGATAACTTGTTTTAACCAAATGTCTGCTGAGTATGAAAATCTGTGATGCACGTTTTTATAATTCAAGTATGCAAGGAACGACTTTCTGAAGTCTGTGCGAATTTGAATTTCCCATGTATTTCTGAAAACAAAAGCTGTTAGTCCATCTATAACACTAAGAAACTATGTATCTTATTCTTCAAAGGATTCTATTCGTGACTAGGAGTAACAACAGAGAGACTATTTCTTCTTCCTGTACATTTTACCATGTTAAAAAGTGATAGCAATGTGATATTATTATTATTTATATATGAAACTGTTATAAGAAACACACAAACAATTGAAAATTGTTAATGTATAGAATTAGCCACCTACTGTATGGATATAGAAAACAATATCAAATACATGCACCAAAGTATACTAAGGAGTATGACTCAAACTATGAATGAAGCACTGTTATATGATAATTGCAGATATTGTCACTGAACTAATTGTACATACGGAACGATACAGAGAAGATTAGCAGCACACCAACTGCTGGGATGGAAACCATGCTGGATATGTCCCCATTACACCTTTGGGTCAAGATGAAGGCGGCAGCTGGTGCCTACAGACTCAAATCTGTCAACAACTGGAACTCTTTGGGATATCCAGAATCACACACTAAAATAGAGTGAGGTAAATATAGGAAAGGTTGGGGAAATGCCAACCGACTATATTATAACCCCATACTGCTTCAACAAGCCTTTCAGTATAACAATTGGAAGTAGGGAGCAGTGGGAGAAAATAGTTCGACACCGTACGGGGGATATTGTCTGGTTCACTGACGGGTCGAAATCAGACCTAGGCGTTGGGGCCGGGGTATACGGGGTGCAGCCAAGACTGGAGGGCGTCATCTCTAGGGAAACTGGTCTCAGTATTCCAGGCCGAAATCACTGCCATCAGGGCGTGTGTGGAGGAGAATTTGCGTAGTTGCTACAAAGATCGTAGCATCTATATCTATTCAGACAGTCAGGCAGCCCTGAGATCACTGGCAGCTCCTACAACAAGGTCTAAAATTGTTACAGAATGTCACAGGGTTCTGGTGGAGCTAGGGGAAAGCAATAGAGTAAACCTGTTGTGGGTCCCTGGCCACTCGGGGATCAGTGGCAACGAACATGCCGATAGATTAGCCAGGATAGGGGCAGAGGCTCCATTTATTGGACCGGAACCTGTCCTGACAATCACCAAGGCAATGATCAAATTGGAGCTACGTAACTGGCTCAGAAGACAGCACGTAGAATATTGGACCAAAGTCCATCAACAAAAACATGGCAAGGTAATGATGCCAAAGCCTTGTTTTAAAAGAAGCTCTGCAATCCTGGGTCTGAACAAGAGAGAGATTAGACTCATGGTTGGATTGCTGACAGGCCATGGGAATTTCAAAAAACACCTACGTACAATGGGAATAACAGAAGAGGACCCTAAATGTAGGATCTGTGATGACGGTGATGAAACTGCATCACATCTGATCTTCGAATGCATTGCATTGGAGAGTAAAAGGCACAGAACATTTGGGACAACCAGACCCGAAGAAATTGTGTCTAATAAAGAACTGGTAAAGGGACTCCTTGCACTGTTCAAGGGCATTGGTTGGCTTTACTAGACATACAGGGAGCGATACCGCACAATAAACTTAGTTTCGGTGCGGGCAGTGGCGGGTTAGACCAAGACTGTTTTGGCTTCCCTGAAAGAATCAAATCAATCAAATCAAATCAATTGTACATACACTGTTTTTTCCGATAATGCAGCCAGAAGCAATTAGCAATATTGAAAACTTACGAGAACCATGGGATACATTTTCGTGAAACATAAATGTATCCATGTTATGTGGATTGGTATGAGGTCTGCGACTGTATTACAAACTTTTTGAAGTAATTTATACTACAGCAGTCACTTTTTACTAATATTTTTATTAGCACAATGCGTTTCGCCGGCAAGCTGCCATCATTGGGTGCACTTCACAGTAATAAACCTGTAACTGTGACAAGCTAATATAAATATTAGTAAAAAGTGACTGCTGCAGTATAAATTATTTCAAAAAACTTTTCGTAAAAGATCCAACCACTTTATTATAGACATAAAAACATGACACTTTACTTCCCACAGCATTGTTACTGTTTTCGTGGTTGTCATTCCCAAGACTGTCTTGACACTTTACTCCCCACTTTCTAGTAAATTCGAGAGTATTGTTGTAGTAAATCGTAACTCACGGTGAATGGCATAACCTTGTAGAACTGTCAAGAGAGAAAACTGGAAGATTCTGAGACGCAGAACTTAAAAATACAATGAAGATAAATGCAATCTTCCAGTAATATAGGACAGATATGTCCGAATTTAATAACGACAGGGAAATCGTACAAGTATCTGACGATTTAAAGTTGTAAATGGCAGTCATTGGAGTTGCATATGCTAAATGGGGAAAGATTTTGATATTAAAATCTTCTCGAGTTTCAAGCCGCGTCATGTGGTTTATTGCCCATGAGCTTTCGACAGAGAACTCCGCTGCCATTGTCAAGTGGATGATTCATTTTGAGGCCGCTGCCGTGCTTAAATAGCCACGCCGCTGTCAGTGAAGTTACTGGTGCCCATTTTCTTGACCATATATGGCAATTAAATAACTGTATCCCCTGTATATTTGTTCCACAATAATATTTATTTTGTTGTGAACTAGCTTTCGGCTTCTTAGTTGTCTGAAGATGGCCTAAGAAGCCGAAAGCTAGTTCACAACAAAATAAATATTATTGCACAAATATACAGTGTATACAGTTATTTAATATGTCTATGTTCCATCAAAATACGACGGAAGAGTCCATAAGTATTAAAAATGTATGGTAATGTTGTGGTAGCGCGAACGCCGCGCCCGCTTCAACTCCGCAGTTATTGGTTCCCGTGCCGTTCTAAGCTGCAGGCCGCCAACTTTATTGAGAGTGTTTTCAGAAATGTTGATCTCTAAAGCCTCGTTTATTACGCTGCCCCATAAGTTGTTTATCCGTTTAATAATGGATGTCTCATCGAATGCATTTCGGTGCCCATTTTCTAAAACATGTTCCACCACAGCTGGCTTTTCGAGATAGCGTAATCGAAAACACCTTGCACTGTTCAACATAAAACTGCCCACACTCACACGGAAGTTTATATATACCTGGTGTTCTGAGACCTACATCATCTTTCACAGGATTCATTATTTGCCCGAGGCCTGAAGATTGTCGATTTTTTTTACTTTCCAGAAGCCGGCTAATTTTCCCTGTTGAGAAGACACAAAACGGTAAAATAGGGGTCTTCTTGATGTTTTTCTCATTACGTGACTTGGGTGAGACTGTCCGCGATAATTATCTGTTGCTGTAGCCGTTATACTTGAAAACTTTGCGTGGTTAAGTTCAAAAATGTTCAAATATTTGTAAAGCTTAAGGGACTTAACTGCGGGGTCATCAGTCCCTAAACTTACAAACTACTTATGAACTATGTGATTTCGTAATTTCTCCAACGCGAATAACAACTTCGAAAAACTTACGGGTTGCAGCCAGGTATCAAAATCGACGACGGCCGATATTTCGGCAGGAGACCACCCTGCCATTCTCAAGGCGAAACTGCAGTGAAATTAAGAAATCACATTGTTTACCTCTACGGGGAGGAAATGTATCGTTGTTTAGGAAGTTAAATAAGCTTCGTACCAGCAAGTTCAAAATGTTCAAATGTTTGTTAAGCTTATGGGACTTAACTACGGGGTCATCAGTCCCTAACCTTACAAACTACTTATGAACTATTTACGAACTGGGACGGCACAAATATCCATGCCCGAGGGGGGATTCGAACCCCCGACCGTAGTGGCCGTGCTGACCGTGACTGGAGCGCCTCAGTCACCTCGGCCACCGCGGCCGGCGTACCAGCAGGGTCAGATTGCAATGTCCATTGTTTTCGTTGAAGTGTAGTAGTATTGTCCCAAATTTTGCCAAAGTTGTGCATCATATCAAGTCTCCTGCCTCTGGTCGCATTAAACAACGTGCTAGCTTAGCTCTTGTCCGCGAGAGGATTCATTACACCCGGCGAGAATTAGATTTTGTGTCCAAGGAATTATTTCGGCTTCATTTGTACATTGCCTCTGAAATTTCGGAATTTTCTTGGAACTGGTTGGACGGTTCTTCCTGGTCACAATCCGATTGGGAATTTCAAACTGTAACGACCCGTCATTCGGCGAAATTTGAACGTTTCCGTAGCTCAGGGTGTGATTTTACAACTCGTCGTTCTGTGATTAATCTCACAGAGATTTGACGACGCAGCTCTATCCTTCCTGGGGAAAGGTTTGAATTTTGCACCGACGCCTAAACGTTTACATCTTTGTGCTTTTATTAGTTCTATCGAACACGCTGTTCTTAAACTACCTTCTGACATTAAAGAGGTGGTTAGGAGGGAAGCTTGTCGTGTATTGACTAGGGCACGTCCGCCTGTGACTGAGGCAGCTGCTTTACGTTCACTTACTACGGATCCTGATTTTGTTATTTTACCTGCTGACAAGGGAAATGCAACTGTAGTTTTAAACAAGCAGGAATATCTTTAAAAATTGCAGTGTTTACTTTCTGATTCAGCATATCGCAGGATTTCTGCTGACCCTACAAAAAGTGTTGATAGGAAGACCAATAACCTCCTTAAGAAAAGTTCTTTGTTGCAGGAAACTATCAAGACTCTTAATTCGTATTGTGCTGTACCTCCTGAATTATATAGCCTTCCTAAGGTTCATAAAGATGGATGGCCTCTTAGGCCCATTGTGTCAAACATTGGTGCTCCCACATATCGTGTGGCAAAACATCTTGCTGGTTTGTTGAGCCCACTGGTAGGCCGCTGTGAACATCACATTAAGAACTCGGCGGATTACCTACGTCGATTGGAGGGTTTGCAATTGGCTGACTGATATTTTAGTCAGTTTTGATGTGGTTTCTTTTTTCACTCGCGTTCCTCTGTCTCATTCGCTGCAACTAATTGAGACGAAGTTTGGTACTGATTTAACGAATTTATTTCAGCATGTTTTGACTTCCACCTACTTTTTATTCAATGACGAGTACCATGAACAGAGAGATGGAGTTGGCGGCGGCGGAGAGCATTGAGGCGCTATGCTTCGATGCGCGATGCCGTTCCCCGTCGGGGATTCGAATCCCCCCCTCGGACATGGATGTTTGTTTAGTATTAGCTAGTTCATAAGTAGTTTGTAAGTTTAGAGACTGATGACCCTGTAGGTAAGTCCCTTAAGCTTTACAAACAATTGATCATTTGATCGAGTTGTGATGTGAAGCCCTTTGTTACCTATCATTGCTAATTTATTCATGGAGGACTGCACTGGAGTCAGCGGCGTTGAAACCTGCTTGTTTTTTCAGATATGTAGACGTCACTTTTGTTGTTTGGCCTCATGGTAGTAAGAACTTGAATTATTTTTTGGAACATCTAAATTCAAGCCACCCCAATATCTGTTTCACAATGGAAGTGGAAAGGAATGGTTGTCTTCGCTTCCTTGGGGTGTTGGTCAGGAGAAAGGCAGATGGTACGTTGGGACATGCTGTTTATAGGAAGCCAACTCATACTGATTTGTATCTGCAAGCTGATAGTTGTCATCACCCAGCTCGACGTGAAGGGGTCTTCGAAACGTAGTGCGTAGGGCTCGCGTCATTTCTGACCCGGAAAGTTTTCCCACTGAGCTGTCCCAGATCCTTTTCGGCAGAATGGCTATAGCGAAGGGCAGATTAAAAGAGCGTTGCGCTATCGACCACATGTGCAACGGGCTAGTGATGATAGCACAGAGTCGGCACCCACGTCAGTGGCCTTTCTGCCATACGTTGGCAGCACTTACAACAAGATTGGCCGCATTTTGAGTAAAAACGATGTCAAAAGTATGTTTCGTCCATCATCTAAAATTAAGGCACTGTTGGGATCCGTTAAGGATGATCTCGGTTAGCGCAAGGCGGGTGTCTACTGTATCCCATGCAGATGTGGCATGTCATATGTTGGTCAAACTATTAGGACTGTTGAGGACCGTTGTATTGAGCGTAAACGTCACACACGTTTACAATATCCAAACAAATCTGCTATGGCCGAACACTGTCTTGACACAGGTCACCCTATAGAATACAACAAAACGGAAAATTTTGGCATGTAATTCCGGCTACTGGGACTGTGTTATCAAGGAAGCTATATAAATAAAACTAGGTGACAACCTTATGAATAGGAATGGAGGGTTTTGCTTAAATTCCGATTGGTATCCTGCTCTCTCACTTGTCAAAAAACAGTGGGACAAAACTAATCCGACCTAATCCGTCGAGAACTGGTGTTTATTATCGATATCCTGACCGTTTTCATCTTTGGTCGTGTCGGCGCTGCTTGCTCGGCGTGTGTTGTCTTTCCTGTTTACTCATTGTAAGTCGAGGTGTTAAAGATCGTTGCACATTGCTTCCTCACTGCAGTTTCGCCTTGAAAATGGCAGGGTGGTTAGATTGTGCGTATGGGTGTTGAAACAAGTGCATGACGGTGAAATGACTCGTTACCTCATTCTGTTTCCAGACGAGGCCTAGCCTCAAAACTGCTGGTATTGGAGTGCCGAAAGACCTACTCAATGAGGAACCACAACAACGTACATAAACATCTTAGGCTGGCCAAGGCTCCGCGATATTTGAGGGCAATTGAAAACTTACTCGCCATGTTTTGTAACGTCACACTAAGTGATACAGTCGTCTACTACCACAAAAACATATGAGTTAGTATATCTCACCATAACATCAGCTACTGCCGGTCGATATTTTTCTTTATTTATCGCCTTTACGACATGTTTCGGGAAATAATTCACCAATATAAAGTGCGTTTTTAATGTACTTTGGCATATAAAACTATTTTTACCCCACACACTTCCTTATAATGCTAATTTGACAATTCCTTGATGTCTCGGACTGTTAGAGACATTTCCTGCATCAAAGAACCAATATCAAGAGTCTTGTTGCTGTTGTTGTGGTCTTCAGTCCGGAGACTGGTTTGATGCAGCTCTCCACCCTACTCTATCCTGAGCAAGCCTCTTCATCTCCTCATAAGAATGGCAACCTACATCCATTTGAAGTTGCTTACTATATTGGTCTCTCTCTGCGATTTTTACCCCACACTCTTCCCTCCAATGCTAAATTTACGCCGGCCGCGGTGGCCGAGGGGACTGAGGCGCTCCAGTCACGGTCTGCACGGCCACTACGGTCGGGGGTTCGAATCCCCCCTCGGGCATGGATATTTGTGCCGTCCTTAGAGTTAGCTAGTTCGTAGGTAGTTTGTAAGTTTAGGGACTGATGACCCCGTAGGTCAGTCCCATAAGCTATACAAACATTTGAACATTTTGAGATAAATTTACGATTCCTCGATGTCTAAGAATGTCTCCTACCAACCTATCCCTTCTCTTAGTCAGAATATGCCAGAAATTCCTTTTCTCCCCAATTCTGTTAAGCACCTCCTCATTATTTACTTGATCCACCCATCTAATCTTCATCATTCGTCTGTAGCGCCACATTTCGAAAGCTTCTGTCTTTTTGTCTGAACTCCTTATTGTCCACGTTTCACTCCCATACAATGCTACACTCCAGACAAAAGCTTTCAGAAAGGACTTCCTAACATTTAAACTAATATTTGATGTCAACAAATTTGGCTTCTTCAGAAACGCTTCTCTTCTCATAGCCATTATGCATTTCATATCTTCTTTCCTTCAGCCGTCGGAATTATTTTGCTACCCAAATAACAAAACTCATCTACTACTTTTATTACCTAATCCAATTCCTTCAGCGTCGCCTAATTTTCTGACGTTCCGTCCGCCTCCGTAGCTCAGCGGTAGCGTCGCTGACTACCACGCAGGAGGCCCGGGTTCGATTTCCGGTAGCGGACTGGGTGTGGTGTGTTGTCCTAAATCATCATCATCTCATCATCACTGGCACGTAAGTCGCCCACGCGCCGTCAAATAAAAAGACTTACACTAAGGCGGCCGAACAATCCCGCAAGGGATCTCCCGGCCAAGAAAGCCATAACGCTCATTTCCATTCTGACGTTCCATTACCTTCGTTTTACTCTTGTTAATGTTCATCTTACTCTTCCTTTCAAAACACTGTTCATTCCAATAAATTGCCCTTCTAGGTCCTTTGCTATCTCTGACAGAATTACTATGTAATCAACAAACCGCAAGGTTTTTATTCCATCTCCCTGGACTTTATTTCCTTCTAAAATTTCTCCTTGCTTTGCTTTACAGCTCGCCCAACCATTGCGACCCTTTCATGTCCTTCGACTCTAATAATTGCTGTCTAGTTGATGTAGAAGTTGAATATAACGCTTCGCTCCCTATATTTTACCCCTGCTACCCTCAGAATTTTAAAGAGTGTTTTGCAGTCAACTTTGTCAAAAGCTTTCTCCAGATCCACAAATGTTAAAAACGTAGGTTTCCCTGTCAGTAACCTATCTTCTAAGATTCCTTTTGTGTCATCATTAAATTTCAGAACTCACAAGGAAAGTACTTCGGCTCGAACAAACAGAAATACACCAAAATCGTATAAGAGATAATGTAAAGGTCTCTTATTGCACTAGTGATACTCCCGCATCTGCAAAACTCTGCAGTCGCCCATTAGAGACCTCTGCGTGTGCCATGCCGCATTGCACTTTGACCTGCCGGTACGCTAGTAGTGACAGTGCAGTGTGCCTCTGAAGTTGCGTTTTGTGACGTTATTTGTTTGGTGAAGTGTCGGATGGATCGGCGATTGCTAATCAATCCTGCTAATATAGTGTGACTGGTTGAGGTGAAGTTCCGAAGAAACCTTCTTCGTGTAGAAGATGAATCATTCGCATGTTACCTATTATCTATTACAGTTTTTCTAATCTATGCTCATATTTCTGCACTATAATAGATACCAGAAAACATGTGAATGATTTTTCTTCTACACCAAAACCGTATTCACGAAGAAGGGCTTCTTCGGAATTTCATTGAAGCTGGGGTCCTCCCGCTGCGGTTCCGTAGGCAACACCTACTAACTTCTTATGTTGCTCGTGTTCAGGCCCCGCCCTTCCACCCGAACCGTCGGCTCCAGACGCTGCACTACCTATCCCTCCACGACGGCCCAGGTCGGGTTACCCGATCTCGGTCCGTGTTCATATCCTTCTTCCGTCTCTCGCATCCTATCCATTACCTACCACTTTCCACTATTCCTATCACACCCCTCCTCGTTTGCAGCTCCGTTTGGATCTGTCCCGTGCATCGAAGGCCTCTGTTTCTCCCATACATCTCCGTCACCGGTTTCTACAAGTTCTCGAGTCGTTCCGTGCCGCAGACGCCATTTACACAGATGGTTCTGTAGTAGATGGCCGTGCTGGGTATGCGTTTCTACATGACAACCACGTGGAACAGCATTCTCTGCCCTGTGACAGTAGCATCTTCTCCGCCGAGCTGGTCGTCATGCTCAGAGCTCTACAACATCTCAAAGCCTGCCCCAGGGGGTCATTCGTCATCTGTACTGAGCGACCAGTGTTTCTCTCGGCACCCAATAGTGCGGTCGATCCAGGATACTGTTCACTCCCTATGCCAATCAGGCCGTTTTGTGGTCTTTGTGTGGACCCCAGGCCATGTTGGCATACCAGGGAATGAACATGTTGATCGATTGGCCAAGCAGGCCACTATGGGACCACCTCTCACTATTGGTGTCACGGAACGGGATGTTAAACTGGTGTTGCACCGGAAGGTGCGCGAGGCTTGGAGCACCGAGTGGGCTATGGCGAATGCCCTGAACAAACTTCGGGCAGTGAAGCTGTCCACAGCTTTGTGGAAATCTTCACTGCGGCCGATCCGCCGAGAGTCAGTTGTCCTCTGTCGCCTACGAATTGGACATACGTGATTAACCCACGGGTATCTCCTTCGGCG
This sequence comes from Locusta migratoria, assembly GCA_026315105.1. Taxonomy (NCBI): domain Eukaryota; kingdom Metazoa; phylum Arthropoda; class Insecta; order Orthoptera; family Acrididae; genus Locusta; species Locusta migratoria. The sequence continues at coordinate 23,093,542 of CM048748.1, read as the reverse complement.
CGAGTCTTCACCCGTGTGTCGATGTGGCGTTGTGTTGACAGTGGCCCATCTTCTGATGGACTGTCCCTTTTTAGCCGACTTGCGGCGATCTTTTAATATTTCAGACGCGCTATCTTTAGCTTTAGCCTCTACGGCTAACGCAGTTTTAAGTTTTATTCGCGCTGCTGGTTTTATGACTCTATCTAACGGTGGGTGCTGTGGCCTGATATCTTAGGCCACCACCAATCCAGCTTTTTACATTTTCACGCCCTTAGGGGTTCTTAGTGTGTGCAGTATGGCTGGCTCATCCTGTTTTTTCTTTGTGATCAGCCAGCCGAGGTACTCTGCTATCCAGTTTTATTCGTGACTTTATTTTACCACTTCTGTGTGTCTTCGTTTTAAGTTATCAGTGGTTTGTCCATTGTCAACCTGTCCCTTATGTGCGTGATCATTTTTAGAGCTTTGTTTTAATTTTCGTTATTGGCAGTGGACTCTGATCTAGTAACAGGGGACTGATGACCTAGCTGTTTAGTCCCCTCAAAACCCTACAACAACAACAACCAATTGCAATACATTAGCAGACGCGTCAGTCACAGTCTGCACGGCACTACGGTCGGGGGTTCGAAATCTCCCCTCGGGAATGGATATTTGTGCCGTCCTTAGTATTAGCTAGTCCTTAAGTAGTTTGTAAGTTTAGGGACTGATGACACCGCAGTTAAGTCCCATAAGCTTAATAAACATTTCATTTCACTGAACTACGCTTAGTAGCGCAAAAGTCATACTACTATCGTCACGAAATTTCAACATTCCAGCTGCAATATCAGGAAAAAAAGTGCGTTATTTTCCGATCCTCCGTTGCTTTCCCCCCATATATGGCGTAAATGTATCTGGCTGCCTTCGCTGATCCCAACCGTCTATTGAACTCAAACAGCAGAATATTCGCAAATGTTCCGATTTCCCCAACACTCCACCTTCTAGCGCCTACAGCTTCCCTCACTATCCCCAAATGATAAAATGACCACATACAAACTCAAGCAACAGCAGTGAACTCTGTAATTGTGAATGACGCTTGCACGGGCGGCAGTTTCGATAAATCGCTAAAGCGCAACCACACTTCTATGTATGTACCATGCACCAGTGACGACTGACGAACAATGTAAGTACTCTTACTACTGTCATTTCACATGTTCGTAGGTTGGCTGCGCACAGAGTCAATAATTAGTGCTGCTCCTGCTCTATGGTTGACAGGTCCTAGTATGTACCCTTGTCCGATGAGTAACTTAATTACCCTCGTAATATAAGGACGCTAAAACTGCAGTCTGTCGCCCGTGTTATTTGCATGGCGCGTATGTTGGCAACTGTGGGTTAAATTGTACGACGCTTCTCGACGGGCTGCAGTGATTATGTTGGTACCAATGGTAATGACGGTAACTCAGATGAGCAATAAATGTTTTTTTCGTGACAATTTCAATTAAAACGAAAATTATGTTTTTCTGAACGGACAAGGGTACATACAAGAGCAACCATAGAGCAGGTACAGTATTAATTTTGTTGCGAGTGAAACGAGCAGCAATAACATTTACTCTGTAGCTCGTGAAAAATATTAACTCAATTCTACACGTCATTGTTCATCCGTTGCCAACATAAGCTTTGGAGCCCGGCGAGAAGCATCGTAAAATTTTACTCAACTTTTAATGTTTCTCGCATGCCCTCGCATAAAAAAGTCTTGTTTAACCTATACCTAACCTAACTTTCACTTAAAATGATCACTGTTCCGTGCATCAACAGATCAGATTCTCTCCCGCCATCTTGGAACATATCGAAATTAAAGACAACAATCGATTAATAAAAGCATGGCAACATACCAAACAATAACTCTTAGAACGTATGCACAAATCTACTTCGTGGGAAGAAAGAAACTCGTGCTAAAATGTAAAAGTTATACAAACGAAAACTGGTTGAATGTGCCCAATTGCGCTTGGCAATCCATTTTTATTCAAAGGTGGATTTTATCAGGTAAGTTGTTCCTGTCTCAGTTTTAAGCATTAGCGTTTACTAATATATGCAGATTCGATAAAGTTTTACTGTATATAAATGTCACTTCCGGGCACTGTAGGGCACAAAATCGCCCTGAAAACGGTTCGTTTGCGTAACCTTCAGTTCAGGGTAATGTACCGTGTTTGACGGATTTCGTATTTAACCTTAATTACTACGAAAATTTTGTGGGAAAATGAAACATCGCATTATAGATCTTTCCAAAACATGCATTTTAAGACAAGGTATGTTGAGGTAAAGTACCTAGAAGCGATATTTATATACAGTAAAATTTAACCGCAGAGACAGTTATTTGTTGTCATTTTGTCAGTTGCTTATATTAATATATGTTTGATCGTCTACGCAAATGAAACAAAACAAGTTTTGCTGCCATGCGCGTTTCGCCTTTATTTACAAGGCTGCTTCAGTGGTATGGAATGTATACATGATTATGTTTTACATTACTGTATTTCATATCTTACGTTCTTGCAGTTTAAATTGTAAACAGTTCTGGCTTGTTTCTTCTACTTTGGCCACCGTTGGTCATAGATTGACACCAGCTAGGACACTGGTATCAATCCGTACATAATACGTCGTTTTATTATTGTTCAAGTATTGTAGTGAAATGAAAAGCACTGTAGCGCATTAATATATATGAATAAATTTTTATTAATTTGTAACATTTCCAGTAGATTGTCACATCCAAAAGTTTTGTGCGCGTGATAAATTAGTATTCCTTACATGATCTGAAGATTGGTATTCAGTTTCGCTGAAAGTAGTTAGCAGAATATATTTACAAATACTCTCGGCAAATAAATCTTATTCAAAAAAGAAGCGATAAAATTTAACCTTTTATGGTCGCCTTCTACATCCATGTGTGGTTCTTAAAGCTGATAGAGCGCAACTGCATCAAATTTTTTCATCTATTATTCGAAAATGATAACACTTTACTGCTTCCAGCAAACTTAGCACACTTATTAAACCTACAACAAAAATGTTAAAGTAAAAAAGTTAATCGATGTCTACTTTTTTGGTGTTCGTGCGTTCAAATTTAGCATGTCATGAATTTTTGTGATTTATTTTTAACAGGGAAGTAGATGATTGATTCTACTTCGGGAGGGTGGTGGTGGTTCTTCTGGAAGAGGGTGGGTGTTCATGGATGTGTCCCGTGGGTTGGGGGAAGGGGAATAGAACATCTCCCGGTTATCTATACCACTGTTTATTACTTTACAGACAGTATTTACACTTGTCAGTGAATGTTCCTGCAAAATTATATTGCTCTATGGCATATAGTTTAGGAGCTTTGACGTCACGAACTATGAGTGAATGGTAACTTGGATTTTCCCTAATATGCAAAGCAAATTGTCCTATCGTCAACCAGTATTTGATGATGAGACTACGTAGTGACGTCCTAGCTTTCACTACAATTTTAAATTGTTTCAAGCTGAAAGTCAAATTTAATCAGAGATCTGACACAGTTCTACACATGGGAAACCATTTATTTATGGAATCGGAGTTTTAATTCAAGAGTATATATAAATATAGCCATACTAGCTGAAAACCCGGCGTTGCTCGGGACTTATTCATTCCAATCTTCACATCCTCATCCCTTCTCTCTCTCTCTCTCCCCACCTCCTCTTTCCTTTATTCATGTCCTCCTCTCCGCTCTCCCTGTTCGTCTCCTCCTCCCCCTTTGAATGCCAAACTCCACCCTCCCTTTATCTGCCGAAAGTGGCCTCATCTCTGTGTCTCCTTCTCCACCTCCTCAGCCCATTTACTCGTCCATTTATCAGTGAAAAATTAAATAACTCTGTTAATTTTAATGGTGATCAGTGAAGTGTTTGTAAGCGTACTGTAGGCTACATCTTTGACTGTCCGAGTGATATCGATTGTCGATCACGTCCAAGGAGTCGAGTTTAAATAGAGCAGCAGCTCTGCGTGGCTGAGAGCGGGCAGATCCAGCTAACTACGGCAGTGGTACGAACATTTCGTTCTGAAGCTGGTGCAACTAATTGAACAGTGCCTCATACTGATGAGCCACGCTAAGCTATCGTGTATCTTTACAGTAAGTGGAATGCGTATTTCTGTAAAAGTGTGCGCTAATGTGTGTCGTGTCGTCGAGAGAAACAATCAACCGCGTCGCGACAGTAACGATCTAAATGAAGAAGATCTGACTAACGTGAGATTTTGATCTCGTAAAATACAAACTTTCGTCGCAACCGTGACATCAAGATTATCGGGCAACCGCGTCGCGATCGGACGTGAATAACATATTGGGTTTGCATATTGTGTAGTATGTGCTAATACCTCAGCCAATTACTCGCTTGTGTACTGTTGATTTGGGACGATGTGTGAATCTTCAACCTGTCTGTTATTCGCTTTGTGTTACTACAGTGCAACCAAATATTATTGCATGATTTCAATACACTGATTTAAAGCTGAATTAACGTGTGTTAATGAATGAGACTCCTTTATTGACGATATTGCATCAGAGTGAAGCGCATGATCTAGAATAGAAGTAGGGCATATTAATGGCTCAGGGGAATAATGTGGGCAGGCACACGGTCAGTTCCAACTAAGAATCCACCCACAACCGTCTAACGATCATTATCAAAGCGACATTTCATAACTAATATATTTGTTATCTTAAGTTTACTGCAAGTTTCTCTCCAAACGAAATCTTAAGTAGACAATGATATGTTATTTTGAAGGTGCAGTGTGCCAAATTTTATCAAGATTGGAATAAAGCCGTAGATTTTGTCGAAGTCCGTAAGTAAAGCACCATACACCACACAAAATATGCACACAGTGACCCCTTACATTTTGAAAGTCAAATATGCAAAATGTCATCAAGATCGGAATACAAATGAAGATTTTGTCGAAGTTCATTGGTTAAGTATCCTCTGCGACGTACCATACGAAATTTGAACATTAACTTTCATATTCACAGAATATATGACATCAACTGTGAATGGGCAAAGCTGAAAATGTGTACCCAGCCGGGATTCGAACCCGACCGTTGTGAAGTAATAAAACATCAGCAGCATATCGGACAATTTTCATTTATTACAATGTCGTATGACTACATATTTCATACTGTGGGCCCTAAAATGAAGAAAATATTCAGTTTTCGTTCCTTAGTGCTCAATTCCTCCTTCATTCATTGTTGATATGATTTAACAACAACTATTTACACATTTATTTCCGTGTGTCGGTGTGTCTCCAGCAAATATGCCAATAAAAGCACTACAGATTAGGCATTAATGTAAAAACTTTCAGTAACTAAGAGTCAGTTAATATAGGAAAGGTTTGGGAAATGCCAGCCGACTATATTATAACCCCATACTGCTTCAACAAGCCTTTCAATATACCAATTGGAAGTAGGGAGCAGTGGGAGAAAATAGTTCGACACCGTACGGGGGATATTGTCTGGTTCACTGACGGGTCAAAATTAGACCAAGGCGTTGGGGCTGGGGTATACGGGATGCAGCCAAGACTGGAGGGCGTCATCTCTCTAGGGAAACTGGCCTCAGTATTCCATGCCGAAATCACTGCCATCGGGGCGTGTGTGGAGGAGAATTTGCGTAGGTGCTACAAAGACCGTAGCATCTATATCTATTCAGACAGCCAGGCAGCCCTGAGATCACTGTCAGCTCCTGCAACAAGGTCTAATATTGTTGCAGAATGTCACAGGTTTCTGGTGGAGCTAGGGGAAAGCAATAGAGTAAACCTATTGTGGGGTCCTGGCCACTCGGGGATCAGTGGCAACGAACATGCCGACAGATTAGCCAGGATGGGGGCAGAGGCTCCATTTATTGGACCGGAACCTGTCCTGACAATCACCATGGCAATGATCAAATTGGAGCTACGTAACTGGCTCAGAAGACAGCACGTAGAATATTGAACCAAAGTCCATCAACAAAAACATGGCAAGGTAATGATGCCAAAGCCTTGTTTTAAAAGAACCTCCTGGGTCTGAACAGGAGAGAGATTAGACTCATGGTTGGATTGCTGACAGGCCATGGGAATTTCAAAAAACACCTACGTACAATGGGAATAACAGAAGAGGACCCTAAATGTAGGATCTGTGATGACGGTGATGAAACTGAATCACATCTAATCTTCGAATGCATTTCATTGGAGAGTAATAGGCACAGAACATTTGGGACAACCAGACCCGAAGGAATTGTGTCTAATAAAGAACTGGTAAAGGGACTCCTTGCACTGTTCAAGGTCATTGGTTGGCTTTACTAGATATACAGGGAGCGATACCGCACAATAAACTTAGTTTCGGTGCGAGCAGTGGCGGGTTGGACCAAGACTGTTTTGGCTTCCCTGAGAAAATCAATCAAATCAAGAGTCAGTTATATGAATTGACAAAGGACTTCTGCAGGGTTGTATAATAGATATGCTCCAATATTTGATTTTTGGGATAACTCCTGAAATGTTTTGCTTTGGAAGTTACTGAACATGTGACACAGTGCCTTTATGTTTGCCACCAAAGTTTCAATCTGCATTTGGCAATCTTCAGGATTGAAAATGTTGGTAGAGCTTATGGGACTTAACTAAGGGGTCATCAGTCCCTAAACTACTTATGAACTAGCTAATACTAAGAACGGCACAAATATCCATGCTCGAGGGGGGATTCGAACCCCCGACCGTAGTGGCCGTGCAGACTGTGACTGGCGCGCCGCAGAACGCTCTGCCACCGCGGCCGGCCTTCAGGATTCTCTGACATGCTTTACGTTGTCTCTCTTGTAGAGAATATGCAGATCCTAATGAAGTTTCCCAATGCTGATTATATATCAACGTTTATGATACTCTGATTGGGTGTATGAAAATGGATAGCGCAAACTTACTCCGCTGAAAGTACACGATAATAGAAGCAAAAATACCCCAATAACCATCGGTCCGCAAACTAGCCGTTTGTTCTAACTAGGACGATGTTTACAATGAAGCCAGTGAAATGTGAACTTAATGTGACGTAAATCTTAATAGCAAAATCTAAATTTCAAATTAACGTCTACTAACTAAGACGAGTTTAGAATGAAGTCAGCAGCGGCGTGATGTCATATGTTTGTAATTATTTCGCACACTGCTCGATTGCGAACCCCTGTTTACTGGGACATTTCTGCTTCTATTATCGTGTACTTTCAACCGGATAAGTTTGCGCCATTAGTTGTGTTACGAATCAAAATTTGTTGAAAACCTCCCGAAAACCTATCCTGGCTACTTCTATTTCCAGGCCATCAAACCATTTTAATTGTTGCGTCGAATACAAGTGTGACACACCTGTTTCAAAAAAGGCCAAGTATCATGCGAAATCACTGTCTCATCAACCAGGAAAGACGTTCCATATACCTCCAATAATATTCCATTTTCCAATGCCCGCCCCCTCCAATCTGCATCACCTGGAAAGCTTTTGAAGGTGTCCTTTTTAACCGTGAAATTTGTCTCTTGTTTCGTGGATTTTATCCAGTAGACCTGAGTTTTTCAACCTGTGGGGCGTGGGATAGTGTCATTCGGTTGTCGCCGTCATAGGAGAAAGTACTTGCACAATAAACTAACTAAGGGTTCAGTAATACAAAGACGTATGACCAAGTGAAATTTATTTATGTTAAAATTACGAGTTGCATTATTCATAGATTGTTTTATAATATAGTGTGTTAATGATCAACAAGCGCCAAGTCTGAAAAGTGTTGTCAGAACCAATCGATAGATAAAATACAAAAATGTTTGTTAAGCTTATGGGACTTGACTGCGGGGTCATCAGTCCCTAAACTTACAAACTACTTATGAACTAACATATACTAAAGACAACACAAACATTCATGCCCGAGGGAGAATTCGAACCTCCGACGAGGAACGGCCTCACGCATCGGATCATAGGTACCGGTAATATAACATGATGCACTAAATAAATCTGAAAGAAATCGTACAAAACGATCGACACTTTTACAAAGCCCAGCGGACCGGAGCGCCACGATGCGGATCGCTCGGCCTCCCGCGTCGGAGATTCGAATCCTCCCTCGAGCGTGGATGTTTGTGTTGTCTTTAGTACGAGTTACTTCATAAGTAGTCTGTAAGATTAGGGAGTGATGACCTCGCATTTAAGTCCCATAAGCTTTACAAACATTTGAACATTTTTACTAATTTTCTACACGGTGGGACCTTTCTAAATGAGCGTAATTCGCTTCTGAGTCTTGCCTGAAATACGAAACACTCGTTAGGCAAAATATATTTTCCTGTCGGAAATCATGTAAGAATAGGTTAGTAGGTTCCTGTTTCATTCCGAAAAATCACAACAAACTTCGTTCAACAACTTAAAAGAAAGCTGAAGTAAAAGAAAGACTGATAGATTTTTATTTTATTATTATTATTTTTTTTTTTTTTCAATTTGTGGCAGTCTTGTTTTGTGTAGTACATCAACATGTAGACAGGATCTGGGATGGGAATCATTACAACAACGGCGCTTATCGCTGCGGCGTGGGCTACTTGCGAAACTCCAATCGCCAATATTCTCCTCCGAATGGGAAAATATATTGTTGACTCCCACTTACATAGGTAGAAATGATCATCAGAATAAAATACGAGAAATCAGAGCTCGAACAGAGAGATTCAGGTGTTCTTTCTTCCCGCGCGCTATTCGAGAATGGAATGGGAGATAAAAAGTATTATAATTGTGGTTCGATGAACCCTCTGCCAGGCACTTAAATGTGATTTGCAGAGTATCCCTTGTAGATGTAGATGGCAAATAATTGCTGTTGAATCTTCCGGAAGATTCATCAGCAATTATTTCAGCCGGTCGTGAAAGCCTTCAGAACATGGCAAATACTAGGCACCGGTTATCCCAAGACTGTATTTCAACAACAACCTTATACGTCGTTTCTCTCAGTCTGAATTTAGCTTGAATGCTGATCATAGCTTTAATGAGAGGGAAAAAAATCGATGCATCGGCCGGGAATCGAACCCGGGCCGCCCGCGTGGCAGGCGAGCATTCTACCACTGAACCACCGATGCGTACGGAAGTGTCGTCTCACAACTTTGGTCAGGCATACGGAAGTAAGCGTGTTATTCAGGTCCATCAGATTCTCTCGGGAAATATTACACAATTTAGCCACAGGGCACTGCTTGGTTACTATGAAACGTAACCGCGAAACTTATTATATGTTTGTCACCGGACCAATGTCACTGAAAAGATCCGGGTAGAGATGCTGTCCGAATACGTAAAGACTGGCAAGCATAAATCAGTCACACCGCTGGTGGTGCAACGCTTCAGAACCCGTTAGTACAGGTTCGATTGCGGTCTCTGAATAAGTAGCGTTGTGTGGCACACGATCTACAAGTCTTTCAGAGTTGTGGTACAAGAAATCCCTCACGCCCCCCCCCCCCCCCAACCTTGTATCGTACAAGCCAGTAGTTTCTTTGAAATAGCACAAGAATTATAGCTAGCACAAAAGTTTGGTGCCAAGCCAATCAACTATCCATAAATGATTAAAAAAACTGAAGAAATCATTTTTAATCTAGGTGACACGAAGGTAGAAAATTGGAGTGTTAAATTATTTAGAATCTTGGTTGACAAGACACTTGAGATGCACATATTAATTACCTGGTTAGCAAACTTGCACGAGTTATCCATCTACTATATACATTTAGAAAAAATTTCAGCAAGAGCCTACTGCTACAATCCTATTATGTGTACTTCTAATCACACTTGCAGTAGGCCTATGGAATACTACTGTGAGATATTCATCAGAGTCAGATTGCATCTTTGAAATGGCAGAAAATTAGGTGTTCAGCATATCTTTCACCAAAGGAAACCTGCAGAAGTCATTAAAGAGTACTAAACATCATGACAGTTTCCAGCCTATCTTTAATCGAGAATATTGTTCACTTACATGAAACAAGGTACAACTACATCATAGATCTTACCACACTCAACCCTTTGGCATGCACAAATAAGTCACAAAAACATGTGCCTGAACCTATTAAACAAATTACCAAACTCAATTCACCTTACTCCATTACCAAAGATTAAGACAGCCATAGAGATTTGGATTAAAAAAAAAAAAAAAATAAATAAATAAATAAAATAAAATAAAAAACCGGTCCGTTAAAGAGTTTATGGAAAGTTATACAGAAGATCTGAACTTTACACAAGAACAATACTAAACTATAATTGTCTAGGAAGTGAAATACCACTATTAAAAATTTATGTAAAAATAAGAAATGTTTTACAGTGTAAAAGAGGAAATATATTGAAGGATACAATTCAAACATTAGAATTAAGTGATCACAATTCTCTGTAAACAAGTAACAAGTCTTGATCAGTATGACTAGGACTAGGACCATATGCTATGTAAGCAGTAGTACATGTATATACAGTATAAGTCAGGAAGATAGGTACATACTTTGAGGGGTGATATTACTGGTGATTCTGAGCAAAACAACTTATAAACATATGCCCTTTTCTTGTCAGTTTCCGGATAAACCAATGAAATCAACCAGGAATGGGAAAAGTGTTCAGGTGACAGTGAATTAGGATGCTCGTATGTTATATTATGGTTTGTTAAATTGTGTTAAGTTTCCTCACGGAAGATGTTCAAACAGTCCACAACTTCAATGCATGCAACTTCAATGCTCTTGTGGAAAGGTGTTGTGTTGTCAATGGGAGCTCACTTCTGCAAACCTTTACTTGAGCACAAGCATGTAAAATATGAGTGAGAAGTTTCTCTCTTGTGTCCACTTTGCACATGTACACTTCACTTTACACCCACCCCCATTAAAAGTAATCCAATGGGGTAAGATCAGGCGACTGCTACTGTGTCACTGGCTGTACGGAATGCGTACAAGCTCTGTCACGTTGAAATTACATACAAGCTTGTTTTGCCAAAGAGTTATCCTTCACATATTCTGGTAAAACATTTTGACGAAAATAAAGATATTGTGTTTCATTGACTTGGTTATCAATAATACCACACCACACGTGTGGTGGTCTCTGAAGGTAATCTTAAAAATCGGTTTTATGTTTCTCACATCTTTACTGAGTATGTTCCAACTGTAATTCATTGTTACCCGAACATTTGTAGAGCCACAAGGAAATCCAAAAAACATACCAGAAAATAGAAACACCGCAATAACAACTTACGGTGTCACACCACGGAGAGCGCATTGTAAGCTTTGTTTACCATTTATACTGTCTTCTTAACACAAAATAAGCCCATGTTCCATTATAAACGTTTGTAATTCCGCCTTGTAATTTTGTGTAAATTCTGTTACGCAGATAATCTGAAGATGCCCTGCTAAAGGGCGAAACACGTCATTAACTAATAAAAAATTTGCAATCAAGACGGTTTGAAGAAATATTTATATATTATTATGTATTAATAGGAGTAGGTCTGATAATGAATAAGAAAATAGGTATGTGGGTAAACTACTATGAGCAGCACAGTGATCGCATTATCATATTCAAGATAGATAAAAAGCCAACACCGACCACAGTAGTACTAGTTTATATGCCCACTAGCTCTGAGGAGATCGAAGAAATGTATGAGGAGGTTAAAGGAAATTATTCAGACAATTAAGGCAGAGGAAAACTTAATTGTGATGGGAGACTGGAATTCAGTAGTAGGAAAATGAAGGTAAGGAAAAATAGTAGGTGAATATGGACTGGGCAAAAGAAATGAAAGTGGAGATCGCCTGGTACAATTTTCATGGAACATAATTTAATCATAGCAAACACTTGGTTTAAGAATCATGAAAGAAATGTTGTATACATGGAAGAGACCAGGAGTCACTGGAAGGTACCAGATAGATTTTATAATGGTCAGATATAGATTTCGGAACCAGGTTTTAAATTGCAAGACATACCCAGAGGCAGATAAGGACTCTGACCATAACTTGTTGATCATGAATTGTTGGCTGAAACTGATAAAACTGCAAAAAGGTAGGAAGATAAGAAGATGGGATCTGGATAAATTGAAGGAACCTGAATTTCTTGAGAATTTCAGAGGGAGCTTTAGGCAACAATGACAGAAACGGGGGGGGGGGGGGGGGGGGGGATAAAACAGAAGAGAAGGAATGGTTAGCATTGAGAGATGAAATAGTGAAGGAAGCAGAGGAAAAAATAGGCAGAAAGGCAAGACCTACAAAAAAAAAAATCCTTGGCTATCACAGGTAATACAAAATTTAATTGACGAAAGGAGAGAATATATAAATGCAGTAAATAAACAGGCAAAATGAAGTACAGATGACTAAGAAATGAGATTGACAGGAAGTGTAAACTAGCTAAGCAGAAGGCAAATGCAAGTATGTAGAAGAATGTATAAATAGGGGAAAAATAGATACCGCCAACAGTAACATAAAAGAAACATTTGGAGACAAGAAAAGCAGCTGTATTAATATAAAGAACTCAAATGGGAAACCAGTTCTCAGCAGCAAAGAAGGGAAAGCTGAAAGATGGAAAGAGTATATAGAGGGGCTGTTTAAAGGAAATGAACTTAGAGACAATATTGTAGGAAGGGAAGAGGATGTAGATGAAGATGAAATAGGATATACTATACTGAGAGAAGAATTTGATAGAGCACTGGAAGACCTAAGTCGAAACAAGGCCCCTGGAGTGGACGACATTTCTTCAGAACTACTGAAGTCTCTAGGAGAGCCAGCCAAGACAACACTATTTCACCTGGTTCGTAAAATGTATGAGATGGGGGAAATACCCTCAGATTTTAAGAAAAATGTAATAATCCCCATTCCAAAGAAAGCAGGAGCAGACAGGTATGAAAATTACAGAACCATCAGTTTAATAAGTCATGGTTACAAAATTTTAACACAAATTACTTACAAAAGGGTGGAAAAGCTGGTAGAAGCCGACCTTGGGCAAGACCAATTTGGATTCAGGAGAAATGTAGGAACACAGGAGGCAATCCTCACTTTACAGCTTATCCTAGAAGATAGATTAAGAAAAGGGAAACCTGCATTTCTAGATTTTGTAGATTTGGTGAAAGCTTTTGACAATGTTGACTGGAATACACTCTTTCAAATTCTGAAATCAGCAGGAGTAAAATATAGGGAGCGCAAGGTTATTTACAACTTATACAAAAACCAGACAGCAGTTATCAGAGTTGAAGGGCATGAAAGGGATGCAGAGGTTGGGAAGGGTGTAAGACAGGGTTGTAGCCTATCCCCAATGTTATTCAGTTTGTACATTGACCAAGCTATAAAGGAAAGCAAGGAGAAATTTGGGGAAGGAATTAAAGTTCAGGGTGAAGAAATAAAAACCTTGTATTTAGCTGACGACGTTGTAATTGTGTCAAAGACAGCAAAGGACCTGGAGGAGCAATTGAACAGAATGGACAGTGTGTTGAAAGGAGTGTATAACATGAACATTAACAAGAGCAAAACAAGGGTAATGGAATGCAGTCTTAGAAAATCAGGCGATGCTGAAGGAATTACATTAGGTAATAAATCAATAAAGGTGGTAAATGAGTTTTGTTACTTGGTCACATTACAGAGGATATAAAATGCAGAATGGCAATAGGAAGAAAAGCACTTTTGAAAAAGAGAAATTTACTGACATTGAATAGTAATTTAAGTTAAAGGATGTCCTTTCTGAAGGAGTATTCCTTGTATGGGAATGAAACACGGACAATAAACAGTGCTGACAGGAAGAGGATAGAGGCTTTTGAAATGTGGTGTTACAGAAGAATGCTGAAGATCAGGTGGGGTGGATTGTGTAACTAATGAAGAGGTACTGAACAGAATTGGGGAGAAACGAATTTCTGGAATACCTTGACTAAAAGGAGGGATTGATTGGTAGGACACATTCTTAGACATCGAGGAATTGTGAATTTAGCACTGGAGGGAAATGTGTGGGGTAAAATTCGCAGAGGGAGACCAAGAGATGAATATAGTAAGAAAATTGAAATGGATGTAGGTTGCCATTCTTATGAAGAGGCTTGCTCAGGATAGAGTAGGATGGAGAGCTGCATCAAACCAGTCTCCGGTCTGAAGAAAACAACATGTACTGACAAGACCAATTTTACAAAAACTATTAAAAGTCTGATAATAAGCAATAATCAACTTTCATGTATCCTAGTAAGTTGCTTGATTAACACAAGAGCTGACACATGTAATTGAGTCTTTTGGTCGATGTAGAGTACAAGTGCAGGAGAGCCCATAGAGAACTTATGCCACACGTGCAGCCCTACCATACTGTTGAAATGAAAATAGTAAAACTATTTTCATGTAATAATAGGGAATTTTCTCTGTAACAGAACCAAAATTACTTTATTTGCTTGATGTGATATAATGCAATATATTTTTTCTTGAAAGGAAGGTTATAATGATCCTAAGATTACACAAATATCCATTTTAAGACTGTCTTAATTCAAAAGACATCTTTTGAAATAAATAAAAAGGAGAGTCCCCCAAGAAAATAGCAAGGAAATTAGTAGATGAAGTAATCAGTGTTATTTCTTCATAACAGGCACAAATGGTAAAAAAGAAAAAAAAAGAAAAAAAAAAAAGAGAGGAAAAAAAAAAAAAAAAAGAGAAAAAATAAAGTCTCATGTTCCTTGCGTTAATGTAGGCCAAGGAATGTCTCCCACTGAATGTAATGGGTCATAAATAGCTTTTCATTGTGGTTTATTACAAAAAATTGGGAAGATCGCTGACATCAGTATGAAAGTTTGGGTATGAGTGTTTGCAATGCTCACATGGGTACAAGGATAAGAAACTGACAGAAACTGTTCTTATAAAAAATATAGCTTGAATGGTCTACTAAAGGAAGCACCCTTTTTCATTGCTTGGGGAAAGGCTTCCACATCTGGTATTATACCTCTACATGGTAAAACGACTGTTTGATGGTTATTTCTATGAGTGCAAGCATGACCAAATGCACTGAGCCATCATACCAGCAAGGTTAGCCACTGATCTCAAAAACAGGTTCTTCTTCTTTTTCTTGTGGTTCCTCATTCCGGATGTTGGGAACCATATTGGCTGTGCTGCTCCTATCTTTTGTGGCATGAATTAATTTCATAGATGTTTTGGAAGTCCAAGATCTGATATTATTTACCCAGGATATTCTTCTGTGATCAACACTTCTCTTTCCAGGTGTATTTCCTTCTATTGACTGGAGAAGATGATATCTACTTTCATTCCTCATGATATGTCCCAGGTACTGTAGGCCAATATTCCTTGCTTTGATGGTAGTCAGCACTTCTTTTCATTCTCCATAGAATTTCAACATTTGTGACATGATCACGGTACTCTCAGATTTCTTCTATACAGTCACATTTCAAAGGCCTCCAACTGTTTAGTCACTGATTCTCAGAGTCCATGTTTCAACACTGTAGAAGAGGGTCAGAAACACATAGCAGCACAGAAGTCTTATCTTCGTGTTCATTGAAAACATGTGATTTTTGAACATATTACTCATCTTGTTGAAAACTGCTCTGGTTTTTCCAATTCTGGACTTCAACTATCAGCAGGATCCCACTGGTCATTTCTAAGGTATGTGTATTTATGTATTTGTTCAATTACTTTCTGGCCAACTGTAATATGATGTAGAGTGTCCCTGTTTTTATTAATTACCATTGTTTTGTTTTCTGATGATTCAAATCTAGACCATATTAAGAACTATTTGTTGTTATTTTGGCAATAAGAAGTTGCAGACGATCCTGAAAATCTGCAAAGATCACAGTGTCACCAACATATCAAATGTTCTTCCTCTATTTCCCATTTAAAGAAACTCCCACCTCCACATCAACCAGAGCTTCCTTAAAAATGTGTTCAGAATAGATGTTGAAAATCAGTAGGGACAATATACAGCCCTGCCTTACACCCCTTAAAATGTCTACCTCTTCCGTATTCTCTCAGTCCAGCCTTACAAATGCAGATTAGTTCCAGTACACATTTATAATTATTCGTAGACCATATCATCCAAGCCAACGCCTATTAAAATTTCAATGATCTTCTGGTAGTTTACTCTGTCAAAAGCTTTCTGGTAGTCAATAAAGCAGGCATAGATGTCACAATTCACATTTCTACACCTCTGAAACAGTACATGGATGCTAAGCAATGCTTCAGGTGTACCAAAACTATTTCTGAAACCAATTTGTGTAGAAGATATTTGTTCTTCACAGGTATTGTATATTCTCCAGTGAATGATCTTCAGAAAAATCTTCAGCATGTAGCTCATGAGACTGTACTCTCCACATCTCTTAGCTCCATGCTTTTCAGGCAAAGTTATAAATTCTGATTTAAGCCATTCTTGAGGAATGTTGCCAGAGTCATAGATGTTGTTGGATACCTCAGTTAACTATTTCACATTATCTACACATAGAAGCTTCAAAAATTCGGCATTCACATTAATTGGACCAGGCATTTTACCATTTTTCATTCAAGTTATCACAGCTGTTACTTCTTCCATCAAAATTTTTAGTCTTGTTTCAGTATTTATTTAAGGGGGTTCTGGTCAATTACCATAGAACAGGCTTGATTCCATGTGGAATTTGTGCTCAACAACTGTTTGTTTAACTTGTAGAATTTTTTTTAGCAATCAGTCGTAAGCATTAATTTATTCACAGATCTAGATTTTGACCACTGTGTGGTCATTATCAATGATTAAAATAAAATTATTAAAACACTAAAAACATTTTGAATGTAACCTCAAACATGGAGGCTGAAATTTTTTATTTGTTTTAATTGTTTTATTTTAAGCACTGATAATGAACACATTGTGGTTGAAATCTAGATCTGTGAATAAAGTAATACTTACGATTGATTGATGACAAAATTTCTACAAAATACCATAAAAATAGTTTTTCTATGTATGTTTTTCATGTGTCTTTCAATTCTTCCTACCCAATAATTACTTTCTCTTCATCATTTACCAATCTTTTTCCAGCCCTGGCTCTGTACCTCACAGTTACCTCTTTGACTTTCCAATGAGCGTTTAAACTGCCACATTTTGATTGTAAGTATTCTATATCAGTGCGTTTTTGCTGCATTTCTTTTTCTTTAGCTGCTCATATTTGTTTCTGATCTTCTTGATACTCCTGCAATCATCAGATTATTTTTCATTTTCCTTCCCCTGTCCATTTTAAGTATTTCTTCAGTCATCCACATTTTCTTTTTGGTGATGTCTAATTTCAGATGCTCCTCTTTAATGGACTCAACTATAACAGCAGGTTGATGCGCACCAAATGCTCATTGGTGGACACCGTTATTGATAACCTTCCTTTAAGGAAGAAACTTACTTTTCTCACAGTTAACTCCAATCTTTGCACAAATTATAACATATTTCACATGACCAATACACTTTTAGCATTAGGGAATGTTACTGTCGGCAGGCTCTCAAGTTTGTAGAAAGAAAAGACAGCTGTAGGTTTCAAATCTTGCAGTGAATGTGCTGTACCAGCTGTATGCATAATGAGTTGCTATTTTGATAGATGTGCTAGAATTGCTACCGCATTCACTACAATTCTCTGTATTACAAATTTTTTATAGTCAGACGAAAGTTACATAATACTGATTTTATTGTTCTGAATATTATAGAGGAAAAAATTTCTAACAGGAAAAATATATGTAAAAAAAATAGATGAAGTCTACTTACGAGGCGAAGGAACACAGGCAGTGATAGTCACAAATAAACACACACATATACAAACGCTAGCTTTTGCAGCCTAGCTGCTTCATCCCTTAAAACCCTCATCATTTCCTTTTCCCTGCATTTTCATATGGCATTTTTGAAATGATCATAAGCTTTGTAAACACACAATACTTTCAGCTAGGAAATAATTATCACCACCTATCCTCACTTCATGGCCTAAGACGTGAATAACCTTTTTCCTCCATTTACTGTTCCTTTTTTCTTCCCTTCTCTCCTACCTGATGAAGGAACCTACTTCCAAAAACTAGTCCTATTTTTTTTTTCTCTTTCTTTTTTGTGTGACTCCCAACAGTACAGAACTAAATCTATCTCTTTTGAAGAATACTTTATCATGTCTGTGGAGAAATTCTATCAGTAATTAAATAGTAATACAGAGTTTTTATAAATGAATATCGGGGTTTTAATGCTTTATAATATTTATTATATTAAACTTACAGTTATAAATGATATGACAAAATGAAAGAGCAACTTAAACAGTTTAGTTTGGCACTAGTGCACATGTGCAGTCTGCAATGTTTCCACCGCAATCTGCTAGACAGCGGTAGTACGTTCATTTTTGGTAACTACCACTTCTTACCTTGATACATTAGAGCAACGGTTCATCTCTCAGTCAGAAGAGGATGAGCCAGAGAACTTCATTTTCTAGCAAGATGGTATGCTACCTCACTGGCATAGCAAAGTATGTGTTTGGTTGAATGTAACTGTACCCATGCATTGGATAGACCGCAAGGGGCCCAATGACAGGGCTTCTTTGCATGGCCTCCACGTTCACCTGACCTAACACCATGTGATTTTTTCCTTTTGGGCTTCATCAAGGATTGTGTTGAGATGCCTCTGCTACCAGCTGATCTCCATGAATTAAGAAATCAAATTGAAGCAGCTGTTGCTACAATCACTGAAGACGCACTTATCAACATGTGGAAAGAACTTGGCTATAGACTTGATGTGTGCTGTGTGACACATTGAACATTTATAAGGTTCTTGGTAAAACTATTTGAGTTGGTCTTTCATTTGACATATCATTTGTAATTGTAAGTTGAGTATTATAAACATTATAACCCCAATATTCATTTATAAACAGCATGTATTATATCTATAAATAATTACCCAGTCACAGTACATCGTAAGCCCCGTTAGTTTAATCTTCAGTGTTTGCTGTGGGTGAGAGGTGGGGAGGTAGGTGGCTCATACAAGATGTGGAATAGGCTTTTGATTATACCTGTTGAGTGTACGAGGTGCAGTCATTTGCAAATAGTGGCTCATATCGGCACCAGTGATGCTTGTCGCATAGCCTGGCCTCACATACAGCGTGCAGGCAGAGCTCAAAATTTGCAACATTGTTACAGGAGTTGATTGGGATCACTTGGTTTGGAGCTGAAGGGAAAGTGTCAAACAGAGACTGGGTTGTCTCTATGTCAGTCTTGACTGCAGATTTCTGGACCTATGTTATTAGGTGGGGAAATTGCAGCAGTCTCCTTGATAGGTCAAGAAAGCACCATATCAGTTAGCAGACTACTTGCAGAGTGAACATTGTTTTCTTCAGTCTAGGTAGTAATTTTAGTGCTGCATAAAACACTCACTGGTCAATATGCAGTTAGCAAAATCAGACCTCTTTCCCAGTAAAGACCTATAAACTACTAAAATATTGGCAGTAAATTTTAGAAGTACTGTTATTCATAAGAAAGTTCCAAATTATCAGCTTTCCAGGAAATTTAGTGTGCTAAAATTATTCTGTGAGGAGCTGGATGAATCATGTACTAGAAAGATCTGAAATATGCAGCAACACGTGTAACATTTGTCAGAAAGAGAAATTAGACACCACAGGACAGTATGTGTTTGTTCCAGTTGACAGGAATATTGTCTGTACTGAGGTCAAATTTGAATGTGATTAAGTTATCTGGTTAGGTATAACAGGCATAGGTGAAATCAAGTATTCTTGGGTGCTATTAAAGGTGACCACTTCCATCATAACAGTTTTAGAATTATTCAAGGAAGTCTATATCCAGTAGTGTGGAAACACCTGGATAAATGCAATATTAGTTGGAGATAACTTTAATCTGAGAAGTTTTGCTTGGGAAGTCTATAGTTTCATTGCAGGTGCTATGGTACAGACAAGCAGTCTTCTAAAGTGCCTTTGAACACAGTGCCTTTCTGAAAACTGTTTTAAGCAGTGGACACATTGTTAACCTTGTGGCTGCAAACACACCTGACCTAGTCGGGATGTCAGTGTAGACTCAGGTATTATCGGCACATATCACTAAAGTCAATACATTAATAAAGAAAGCTAGGTCAGTATATTTTTCTACAAAGAGCATTTAAGCGTATGCTTAATGATTAAGCATTGTTGTTATTTTGGCACTTTGTACACAACTCTCATTTATTTCTACTCAGTGGCCAGTAGACGTTCAGTGGCAATGGCAAATAATGTCATTGACATTTGACAATGCTGCCACAAAAAAAAAAAAAACTTGTGAACTCAATATTCCTGTTAAATAGACTGTTGATCATGATTTTGAATTGACAGCATTGAGTTCCAGTATGACAGCTGAAGACGAATTATGAACAAGTTTAAATGAACTGTAACCACACTCTGAAGAAGCATGTGAATAAGGACAGATAAGTGTGTTGTCGATCTGTTTCTAAAAGACAGAAAATGGCACTGAAAAGTGAATCTACAGATGATAGAAACTTGAAATTTGTAGACATTGTTTATCTCACACTGTAGTGATTTTTCGATATCCCCATCCCTAAGGGGGTGAAATAGGGGTTGTTGTTGTTGTTGTGGTCTTCAGTCTGCAGACTGGTCTGATGCAGCTCTCCATGCTACCCTGTCCTGTGTAAGTCTCGTCATCTGAGAATACGTTCGGCAACCTACATTCTTTTAAATCTGCTTACTGTATTCGTCCCTCGGTCTCCCTCTAAGATCTTTACCCCACACACTTTCTTCCAATGCTAAGTTGACAATTCTTTGATGTCTGTGACTGTGTCCTACCAATCTATCCTTTCTCTTAGTCAGGATATACCAGGAACTCCTTTTCTCCCCATTTCTGTTGAGTACCTCCTCATTAGTTACATGATCTACCCAGCTTATATTCATCATTCATCTGTAACACCACATTTCAAAAGCTTCTATCATCTTTTTGTCTGAACCCCATATCATCCATGTTTCACTCCCATACAGTGCTACACTCCAGACAAATGCTTTCAGAAAGGACTTCCTAACATTTAAATTAATATTGGATGTTAACAAATTTCGCTTCTTCAGTAACGCTTTTCTTCCCATAGTCATTCTGCATTTTATATCTTCTTTACTTTGGCCGTCAGAAGTTATTTTGCTACCCAAATAACAAAACTCATCTACTACTTTTATTGTCTCATTACCTAATCTAATTCCTTCAGCATTGCCTGATTTTCTGACATTCCATTCCATTACCTTCATTTTACTTTTGTTAATGTTCATCTTATATCTTCCTTTCAAGACACTGTCCGTTCCATTCAATTGCTCTTCCAAAATCTTCGCAGTCTCTGACAAAATGTCATTGGCAGACCGCTCCCTGAACTTTAATTCCCTCTTCAAATTTTTCCTTGCATGAACGGTTTATTGAAAATACATTACTATTAAGGCAATTTTGAAGCAAGAAATACAAAACTTTGGATTTAGATTTTTGATTGGAATTTTAAAAACATGTGTTTCAATATTTTTGGAAATTCAACCCCATTAAGCAGGTGAAATAAGGGAAAATCTTTTAAGGGCTCTACTAAGATTTAGTACGGTGCAATTAGCTCAAAAAACGGCCTAACCCAGACATCCAAAGTAAAAGTTTCCCTCAAGCACCAAACTGTTCTATACAGCCCACATATTTTTTGGTAAAAAGTTACACCATTTTGAACGTCGGGTTTAGGGGTGAGGGGAGGGAGAAGTTAAAAAAATTAGCAGTTTTTTTTTTTTCAGTTTTACTTAAATATTTAGAAAACTATGCGGTTTAGCACAAAATGTGCCAAATACAAAAATAATCTTTATTAAATTGCGAACAAAAATTGTTCAGTACATAATCTTGCTAAAGTGAACGGTTACAGAGTTACGGAGGGTGAAAGAGTAGAAATTTTTTGATTTTTTCGAATTTTTTTTTTTTTTTTTTTTTTTTTTTTTTTTTTTTTTGAAAAAATGAAATTATACAGAAATAACTAAACAGTTTTATTAAAAAGTAATATTCTTCAAGTCACTGTAGTCCGAAAGAGGCTAAACGGCACCACAGAGGGTCATAAGCGTATAAATACTGGGAACGAGAGCCGACTTAGTAGATGCGCGGCCGAGCGTAGGGCGTGTTGTAGGGGCGGTACAGGTAAGGGACCGGCCGACTACCTGCAGCCGGCACCTGTCTGTCATCCACTGTCTTCCCTTCAGTCATAGTGGGAGACTAGTTGAGTGCGTTTATGAGTGTTATTTCTAGTAAAGTCCTGCTGTCAGTTTTTAAATCTTTCGTCTTTAGAATGCTGTGCGAACTATGTGATAATCACTTAAAAGTGTGTGAATTATGGTGGAGTGTGTGTTGAAGCCTTGTAAGGACAAGATTAGTGAACTAATTACTCTGACTATGAAGGCAGTGGACAAAATAATACAGTGCAGTGAAATTCGTGAAGATGGTGTTCAATTACATAGTAAGTGTCGACAAAGTTATATATTACGCCCAAAGCCACCTCAACATGAAAAAGAACCTCCAAAAAGATTCCCCGTGAAACATTTGATTTTAAAACCTTATGTTTTCTTTGTGGTCGCAAGTGTGTAGATGTTTCTAAATGCAGAAACCCAGCTCAAGAAAAGTGGAGCTTAGAACAGAAACTTGAAATGATTTAAAGCATCCGAACGGAAGCAGATAACAGGCATGACAAGTGGAGAGATGAGGTAACTGTGAGGCTTTCTCAGATCATAGACCTTGTCAGTCCTGATGGGAGATACCACTGGCACTGTTACCAGACATTTCGAAAGCCAGGTTCATCACAGCCCAAAACAGGAGTGGCAACAACCAAAGGTGGGTCAAGCTGTGATGCCAAAACTCCTGAACTCTCCTCTTTATCAACAGGAGTTGTAGCAGATGAAAACGTGAATTGTGATAAAGCGTTTGAAGTTGGTACACTAGCTTTGAAAGAGATTGAGAACAAAACGTTCACTGAGATACATTTGAAAAGAAAGTTACCTGTTAAGTCTCTAGCCTCACTAACCAAGTCTATGGCAATTAATAACGTAACAGTATGTGTGAACCCTTACACTCTCTTACATCGGATGGTGTGCACAGTAAGGAGTGATGAGAGACTTGAAGAAATATTTCAGTATGAATTATGTGCTTATCCTCCTTCCTTCTTCGACGAATCTGGCTTGATGAGGAAGGGAAGCAAATCTTCAATGGTGACTGTTTTGGTTCCAGAGTCAATTCAATCATCAATCACCCCAGATTCAGAGGAAGTGCCCTACATCATTGATGGGGGCCACCTCCTTCATCGTGTTGTCTGGCGACGCCCAGCTACCTTCAGACAGATTTGCGAGCAATACACAGACTACATAATTGCTCATTATGGACCAGCAACTGTAGTTTTTGATGGATACAAACAAGCAAGGAAACACAAAAGATGAAGAACACCTAAGCAGATCACGTTCTAACAGCATTGAAGTGAAAGTAGAAGACTCAATCAACGTAAATATTAATCAGAGTGAGTTTCTAGCTAATGATAAGAACAAACTGGGGCTCATTTCTCTCCTTACAGTACACTTGCAAAGAGGTGGTTGCACAGTTCATCAAGCATTGGGTGACACTGACATATTAATAGTTTCAACAGCGATTGATGAAGCTAAGAAGTTTGCGTAATTGCCAATGACATGGACATATTAGTATTGCTGACTGTCCTCGCTCCACCAGAGAACAAATTAAAAATGGTCGTACCAAAGAAAAGCAATCAGCAGGACAAAGTGTACACTATTTCTGACATTCAGTGAGTCATTGGGGACATGAAAGGCATACTATTAGCAATATACGCCTTCATAGGATGTGACACTGTATCAGCTGTCCACAAGAAGGGGAAAATTACACCTTGCAGGAAAGTGGAAGGCAACAACGCCCTTCGTACGAAACTTCTAGTCTTCAATGACCCAAAAGCTGACCCAAATGCAATGGCTGACGCTGGAGAGCATTTCCTTCTTGCCATGTTTGGAGCCAAGAACACTGAAGATCTAGATTGTTTCCGCTACCAGTGTTACTTGCAGGCTATTGCAAAACAGCCTATACATTCACTTTTCAAGTTGGCTGCACTTCCCCCTACTTCTGCAGCTTCCAGGCAACATTCACTTAGAACCTACCACCAAGTGCAACAGTGGTTGAATGAGGAGAAGAATCCACTTGAGTGGGGGTGGAAGAAGATTGGCGAACACTTGAGGCCAATTACAACAGTATGTCCTGCAGCTCCCTAGGAGTTACTTTCCCTTATAGCGTGCGCTTGTAAAGACGAATGTGTCCATAACTGCGAGTGCAGAAAGAGTGGTCTAAACTGCTTAACCATGTGCGGTAATTGCTCAAGCCTAGGATGTGATAACAGGGACACGAATATCACAGATGAAGATTCAGAAGAGGAGGGTGCTATGTTTGAAGACGACTGAATACTTATAAGTCATTTACATTAATTTAAGGTCGTATTTAACATTCTACCTTTTTATTCAATAGTACATTTGAACTCAGTTAACTTCAAATATTTTGCATGTTTGCAATATGTATTCAGTTATACCTATTTCCTAAAGGAAAACCTCCAAAAGCAGTAGTTTTAAAAACATTATGTTACAAATGATATAATTATATATCATAATTATAATACAGATTATTTATGTTGGAAAGATATTCATTCTTAGTGCGGATTTGTCCAGAGAAAATTCAGAATGGGTTTCTCCGTACCACAGGTTTATATGACCTAGGCCTGTGGAAGCCTCTTTTCCCTTAGAAAGGTGGTGAGGTTGTTGTTCCTTCAAGGGCTTATCACTAAAAAACCACCGGCCACTAAAATTGCAAAAAACCAAATCCTGTAAAAAAATGTTTCCTTAGCGATTTTCCAAAAAATCTAGAAAAATGCAGAAAATTGCTGCTTTTACTATCTCTGTAACTCTGAAACCGTTCACTTTAGCAATATTATGTACTAGATCATTTTTGTTCGAAATTTAATGTAGATTACTTTTGTATTTGGCACTTTTCACGCTAAACTGCATAGTTTTCTAAATATTTAAGAAAAACTGTAAAAGCTGCTAATTTTCTAACTTCTCCCTTCCCCTGCCCCCCAAACCCGACGCTCAAAATGGTGTAACTTTTTACCAAACAATATGTGGGCTCTATAGAACAGTTTGGCGCAGGAGGGAAACCTTTATTTTGGATGTCTGGGTTTAGGTCTAATTGCACCATACAAATTAGTTTGATGCTAGAAATGCGAAAATTTGGATTTGGAACCATGATTAGAATTATTTTTTTTAATGTGTTTCAGGATGTTTTGAATTCTACCATCAGTGGTGTAATGGGGGGGGGGGGGGCAAGTTGTATCAAAATGCTTGATTAGGAAAGCATTTTGAAAGCTAAATCTATACAATTTTGTATTTAGAAGTAGAAACAATCAATACAGAGCATCCAGTCTATGTGTGTCAAGCAGTGGGAATTAAGCTGGTAAAAAATATTTTTAAAATGCCGATAAAGTGAAGATGTTGCACTCTCAGATCAAAAGAGAATAGGAAAGTGAAGACAGCAAAATGTTAATTAAGATTTATGCATATGTATAAGATCCATACATGAATCACATAGCCTCTGTCATGTAATTAAAGTAGTTTGGTGTGGCAATAAAGTCAGAAAAACGAAATTTGATGTTTTAAATTCTGCATTTAAGAAATCTTTAATGTAGTCTCAGTTTGAATATAATACGTTCCCTTGAGACAGAAAAGCTTCTGTTCCCGTAACAACATGGTTTTAGAAGGTATCAGTCAAACAAAACTTAACTTTCCTTTTTCTAACAATTTCTTACAAACAATGGATGAAGGGCAACAGGTAAACTATATATTTTCAATAAAGCACTTGACAGACTGCTAATGTAGCTTTGAGCATATGTGATAGGTTTCCAGTTATGTGAGTGTCTCAACAACTTTGTATAGAAACCAGTACACTGTCCTTGACAGTGGGAGTACCCTAATGTAGCCCACTCTGTTGTTGTTGTGGTCTTCAGTCCAGAGACTGGTTTGATGCAGCTCTCCACCCTACTCTATCCTGAGCAAGCCTTTTCATCTCCTCATAAGAACGACAACCCACATCCACTTGAATCTGCTTACTATACGCGTCTCTTGGTCTTCCTCTGCGATTTTTACCCCACACACTTCCCTCCAACGATAAATTCACAATTCCTTGATGTCTAAGAATGTGTCCTACCAATCTATCCCTTCTTTTAGTCAAGGTATGCCAGAAATTTCTTTTCTCCCCAATTCGGTTCAGTACCTCCTCATTAGTTACGCGATCCACCCACCTAATCTTCAGCATTCTTCTGTAGCACCACATTTCAAAAGCCTCTATCCTCTTTCTGTCCACACTGCTTATCGTCCATGTTTCACTCCCATACAAGGCAACACTCCATACAAATGCCTTCAGAAAGGACTTCCTTAGGCTTAAATCAATATTCGATGTTAACAAATTTCTCTTTTTCAAAAACGCCTTTCTACCCATTGCCATTCTGCATTTTATATCATCTGTACTGCGACCATCATTTGTTATTTTACTGCCCAAGTAACAAAACTCATCTACCTCCTTTATTGTTTCGTTACCTAATCTAATTCCTTCAGCATCACCTGATTTTCTTACACTGCACTCCATTACCCTAGTTTTACTCTTGTTAATGTTCATCTTATATGCACCTTTCAGCACACTGTCCATTCCGTTCAATTGCTCTTCCAGGTCCTTTGCTGTATCTGACAGAATTACTATGTCGTCGGCAAAACGCAATGTTTTTAATTCTTCACCCTGAACTTTAATTCCTTCTCCAAATTTCTCCTTGCTTTCCTTTATAGCTTGCTCAATGTACAAATTGAACAACATTGGGGAAAGGCTACAACCCTGTCTTACTCCCTTTCCAACCACTGCATCCCTTTCATGCCCTTCAACTCTGACAACCGCTGTCTGGTTTTTGTACAAGTTGTAAATAACCTTACGTTCCCTATATTTTACTCCTGCTTGCTTCAGAACTTGAAAGAGTTTATTCCAATCAACATTGTCAAAAGCCTTCTCCAAATCTACAAAAGCTAGAATTGTTGGTTTGTCTTTTCTTAATCTATCTTCTAGGATAAGCCGTAAAGTGAGTATTGCCTCCCGTGTTCCTACATTTCTCCTGAACCCAAACTGATCTTCCCCGAGGTCGGCTTCTACCAGCTTTTCCATCCTTCTGTATATAATTCGTGTTAATATTTTGCAACCATGACTTATTAAACTGATGGTTCTGTAGTTTTCACACCTGTCTGCACCTGCTTTCTTAGGGATGGGGATTATAACATTTTTCTTAAAGTCTGAGGGTATTTCACCTGTCTCATACATCCTAGACACCAGTTCAAACAGTTTTGTCATGGCTGGCTCTCCCAGAGACTTCAGTAGCTCTGACGGGATATCATCTACTCCAGGGGCCTTGTTTCGACTTAGATCTTTCAGTGCTCTGTCAAATTCATCTCTCAGTATAGTATCTCCTATTTCATCATCATCTACATCCTCTTCCCTTCCTACAATAGTGTCTCGAAGTTCATTTCCTTTGTAGAGCCCCTCTATATACTCTTTCCACCTTTCAGCTTTCCCTTCTTTGCTGAGAACTGGTTTTCCATCAGTGTCCTTGATATTCATAGAGCTGTTTTTCTTATCGCCAAATGTTTCTTTTATTTTCCGGTAGGCTGTATCTATTTTTCCCCTATTTATACATTCTTCTACAGATCTGCATTTGGCTTCTAGCCATTCCTGCTTAGCCATTTTGCACTTCCTGTCAATCTCATTTCTTAGTCGTCTGTACTCCATTTTGCCTGTTTCATTTACTGCATTTTTATACTTTCTCCTTTCATCGATTAAATTTAGTATCTCCTGTGATATCCAAGGATTCTTTGTAGGTCTTGCCTTCCTACCTATTTTGTCCTCTGCTGCCTTCACTATTTCATCTCTCAATTTTACCCATTCCTCCTCAACTGTTTTATTTTCCCCTGTATCTGTCAATTGTTGCCTGAAGCTTCCTCTGAAATTCTTAAGAACTTCAGGTTCCTTCAATTTATCTAGGTCCCATCTCCTTATTTTCCTATCTTTCTGTAGTTTCTTCAGTTTCAGCCTACAGTTCATAACCAACAAGTTATGGTCAGAGTCTATGTCTGCTCCTGGGTATGTCCTACACTTCAAAACCTGGTTCCGAAATCTATGTCTTACCATTATAAAATCTATCTGGTATCTCCCGGTGTCTCCTGGTCTCTTCCACGTATACAACCTTCTTTTGTAATTGTTAAACCAGGTGTTTGTTATAACTAAATTATGTTCCGTGCAAAATTCTACCAAGCGGCTTCCTCTTTCATTCCTTTTGCCCAGACCATATTCACCCACTATCTTTCCTTCCCTTCCTTGTCCTACTACCGAATTCCAGTCTCCCATAACAATTAAGTTTTCCTCTCCCTTAATTGTCTGAATAATTTCCTTTAGCTCCTCATATATTTCTTCGATCTCCTCATCATCGGCAGAGCTAGTTGGCATATAAACCTGTACTACTGTTGTTGGTGTTGGCTTCGTATCTATCTTGACAATGATAATACGATCGCTGTGCTGGTCATAGTAGTTTACCCACATTCCTATTTTCTTATTCATTATCAATCCTACTCCTGTGATACCCCCAACTGATTTTGTATTTATAATCCTGTACTCGCCTGACCAGAAATCCTGTTCATCCTGCCACCGAACTTCACTAATCCCCACTATATCTAACTTCAATCTATCCATTTCCCTTTTTAAATTTTCTAATTTTCCTACTCGATTAAGGGATCTAACATTCCACGCTCCGACCCGTAGAATGCCAGTATTGTCTTTCCTGATGATCACATCCTCCTGAGTAGTCCCCGCCCGGAGATCCGAATGGGGGACTATTTTACCTCCGGAATATTTTACCCGAGAGGATGCCATCATCATATGTTCATACAGTAGAGCTGCATGTCCTCGGGAAAAATAACGGCTGTAGTTTCCCCTTGCTTTCATCCGTTCGCAGTAGCTGTGTGGCAAAGCCACATTAGCTGATGTTACAAGGCCAGCTCAGTCAATCATCCAGACTGTTGCCCCTGTAACTACTGAAAAGGCTGCTGCCCCTCTTCAGGAACCACACGTTTGTCTGGCCTCTCCACAGATACCCCTCCGCTGTGGTTGCACCTACGGTACGGCTATCTGTATCGTTGAGGCACGCAAGCCACCCCACCTCGGCAATGTCTGTGGTTCATGGGAGTGGAGCCCACTCTATCTGTGTAAATCATCTGAGAACAGGGTGAGCAGCAATCTGTATCTGCTTTCTGTGGTGTATGTGAAGTTTGTTGTCATTGAGAGACTGTAGAGGGATAGAAGATAACTTTCATAACATTTCTAGTTTGTGTGATGAATGGCAGTTAGCTCTACATTAATGAAAAAGAGAACGGTAAAACAATCCAATGATGTTCAAATAAAACTTTGGTTTATTGACAGAATTTTTGGCAGATGTGTTTCATCTTTTCAAAAATGTTCAAATGTTTGTGGAGCTTTTGGGACTTAACTGTGGGGTTATCAGTCCCTAAACTTATAAACTAACTTATACTAAAGACAGCACAAACATCCATGCCCAAGGGGGCATTCAAATAGCCTCGCACATCTCAGCATCTGTAAAGTAAACCATGTATAGAATACTAGTGTGTAACATTGCTGAGTAATTTTTTAGTATTTGGGATCCCCACAAGATCAGATCAAAGGAAGAGAGAGAATCAGTTCAGAGGTAGGCTGGTAGATTTATGACTGATAGGTTTCATCAAAATGATAGTACTATTGAGATGCTTCAGAAACTCAAATAGGAATGCCTGGAGGGTAAGACGGCATTCTTTTTTAGGAACACCACAGAGGAAATTTAGAGGGTCGCCATTTGAATGATTCTACTACTATGAACTTAACATTTCACATAATCACCATAAAGATAAGATAAACTAACTGTCTTATGAAGAGATGCAGATGTTTTTGTACCATTCTATTGCAGTGGAACAGGGAAGAAAATAACTAGTAGCAGTATGAGGTACCAACTGCCATACACGATACAGTAGTTTACAATTACATATGTTTGTCTTTAATAATGGGATCCACAACAGTTGTTAATTTTAAAAAATTTTATTTGTATGCAATACCCAAGTTTTGAGACCTATGTCTCATCATCAGGGTGCACTTGCAAGTTACAATCAAATAAAACAGTGATGTAACACCGAGCAAGGTGGTGCAGTGGTAACACACTGGACTTGCATTCGAGAGGACGATGGTTCAAATGCAATCTCCGGACATCCAGAATTAGGTTTTTCAAGATTTTCCTAAATCACTCCTGGCAAATGCCAGGAAGGTTCCTTTCAAAGGGCAAGGCCGATTTCCTTCCCCATTCTTACCCTAAAACTCAGAGTGTTAACTCCATCTCTAATGACCTAGCTGTCGACAGGATGTTAAACCCTAAGCTTCCTTCCTACCCTACATCTTTACTAAAATTGTTTAGAACAAAGGTAGTGTACATACTTAGTAAGTCCATAAAACTGTAAAATCTAGCAACAAATTAAAATAGTGGGTCTCTGGTACATGCAACAAGCAGGCAGGCACTGTTGGCAGTTTGGGTGTGACATACTCACAAGGCAGCGTCTGCATGTAAAACAGCAAGTCCTGTAATGTAACTGTAGAAGTAATTAATTAAACTCTCACTTTTAAAATGCTGTATGATCACCAATTCTCTGGCATTATTGTTGTGGTTTTCAGTACAAAGACTGGTTTTATGCAGCTCTCTACACTACTCTTTCCTGTGGAAGCCTTGTGTAACTACACAACCTACATCCTTTTCAACACGCTTACTGTACTCAGCTCTTTATCTCCGGCTATATTACTTACCCTGCCCACACTTACCTCCAACACTAAGTTGAGATCCCTTGATATTCAGTTCTGTTTAAAGCCTCCTCACAAGTTACGTAATCTACTTATGTTATCTTCAGCACTCTTCTGTGGTGCCACATTTGAAAAACATCGGCACACTTTTTATCATACAAGTTTCACTTCGATACAAGGCTACTCTCCAGACTATTACTTTTAGAAAAGACTTCCTAACATTAAAATATGTATTCAGTGTTAACATATTCTCTCCATAAGATATTTCTTTCTTGCTATTGTCAGCCTAAATTTTATATTTCTCTATTTTGGACATGGTTTAAGTTATTTTACTGTCAAGTAACAAAGCTCATGTACTGCTTTTAATGCCTTATTTCCTATTATAATCCCCTCAGCGTTGCCTAATTTAATTCTGCTAAATTCCATTACACTTATGTTCAACTTATACCCTCCTTTCAAGGAACTACACTTGCCAGTCCTTTGCAGTCTCTGACAGAATTACTGTTTACATGGCAAATCTTAAGAAATTAATTTAAATATAAATTAAGAAACCCTGAGATAGTTTTTCGTCTCAAATATGTCCATGACATTGAAAAATAATTTATCATCTCTGTGGAGAATTTCCATTATTAATCAGAAAAAAAAAAAAAAAAAAAAAAAAAAAAAAAAAAAATTCAAAGTCAGGAAGCCTATTTTAAAGAATCAGTTATGATGAGGGGCATGACCTGCATTGCACAAATACACAGAGTTCTACTGATTTTGTAAGAAAATAAAATAAAATTATGTGAATGTTGATGAAACCATGAGTTATCAAAAGGAAATTGTACAGGTTGTCATTGAAATGAATGGCTAAATGCTGTAATTGGCCACATATCTTACTTTTTGGGAAAGTGAATTAGGAAACAAAGTAGAAGACTGACAATGCGAAATGAAGCAAGCAATACAAGTCAAATGCTAGAACAATTCAATAATTAACATGACAGCTACCCAGTACATGGCAGTTACCCAGTCCCAAAACATGAACCACATAACCTCTTCAATCATAGATTCTAATTTAACTATGGCATTTTCACAAATGTGATATAAATACATGCATGCTAACCAATGTGTATTCACATATTCACTCACTAAAGAGTTATTTTATAGGCT
Organism: Locusta migratoria; assembly: GCA_026315105.1. Lineage (NCBI taxonomy): Eukaryota > Metazoa > Arthropoda > Insecta > Orthoptera > Acrididae > Locusta > Locusta migratoria. Next base: position 23,061,556 of record CM048748.1, on the reverse strand, counting down.
ATCATCTTTTTTATTCTAGAGATAGCACATCTCATCAGTTTGTTTTCATATGTTACAAGTAACAGCTTCAGATTTACTGGACTCTGATCAAATGAATAATGTGTGTGGTAACTGTTGTTATGACTGAAACATTTTGAATCAGTCCATTGTTGTTAATCTTGAGTTCCTCTCACACTGACCTAGTTGTCAATAAACCAATGTTCATCTATATGATCTGTACATTGGGACTTGCACAAAGAGTGGGTGCAGTCTTCAGGAGTATGATATAAATCAAAATGCATTTGCTGTATTGTTAATGGAACATAAAATGACAGCTTGCATGATCTCCCTTTGATAAATCACAGTTTCACAAACATTAGTTACGTAATTTTTTTCGGTACAAAATCAGTATGAGGGAGCATTCCGCAAAATTTAATACTACGTCTTCGTTAAGTCATCTATATTGGGAACACAGGCAAAAAAATATTTGTAATTCTGTGGGACCAAACTGCAGAGGTCATCAGTTCCTAGACTTACAGACTACTTAAACTAACCTATGCTAAGGACAAAACACACACCCATTTCTGAGGGAGGACTTGCATCACCAATGGGGAGTGACTGCTCACTCTGCAACCATGTGACTTACAGGGCACTGCCACTAGTGTGCAGCAGGAACATAGTCATTTGGAATGGAAAAATAACTGAGGTGTGTGTGTAGATACCATAAAAAATAGCACACAGCCATGTGAATACATTGCACAGTAAAGAAAACATGGAAGTAAGAAAACACAGTTTTGAACTTAAGACCCAAAACTGTGATATAAAAAACACATCAGAACAACAATTATAATTTACCAGAAAGATTGGATAAAAATATCTTTAATTTGACACAGTAAATGCCTTGAATGTACAAAATAATTACATACGACATATTTTGGAAGGTTCAAGAAGTAAGAAAGAAATTAAATAAAACCATGTATTTAAAGAATTTTTTCTCAAATAATTATTCAGCATCATTTACACATAACTTCAAACAAAATACAAAATTCACTCTGATTCAAGCAACAGCTTGACCAAATAAGTCATTTTAGTGACAGTATTCTGTTTTACATAAAATAATTTCCCAACAAAAGATGTTGCACTTTACATTATGTACAATACATGGTAGTTTTTTGACATTGCAATACAAAAATAATACAAATTCCAATACAATTATTTCAAATTTATATCTTTGTACATAGAAAGTGAAATAAGTTAACACTTCTACAATACTTGGATGAAATAGTAGATTTATCTGTTCTTCTGAAAAAGTAAATGGTTCAAAGAAGCATGACGAGTGCCAAACACTGACTAATTTTTTTTTTTCCACTCCACTACAACTTTACATCTCACATCTCATGCTTTGCAATGAAATGACGAAACTTCATACAAAAGTGCAATAGTAAAATAGTCAACAGTATTCACATTACCTTGGAACAAGCTACGATTGAAAAGATAGAAATAATATAAGCAACTGTTTGCCAAAGAATATATCTGAAAATTTTTCTTACTATTTTCTGTAATGGCTCTGCTCACAAGGAAAATAAATAATACTTTTGTCTGTGGTAAATTTAAAACTTTCCACAAGCTTTTGATGTTTATACATTTTTGTCATTATTGGATTCCAAAATAAAATTACTTTGCATTCTCTTTCCATTTAATGATATGTGTTCAAGGTACCACCACAGTTTCATGTCAAATGTATCATCTAGTGCCAAAGTGCCTTCTCAGCATTAACAGTTTCAGTGATGACACATAAAGTTTTACACAGTATTTCCTAATATTCAAAGCCAGTTATGGTAGCAAATAACTTATAAGGAAAGGTAAGAAGATTAGTCAACAGTGTTGGTAATAGCGACAGAACACAAGCTGTCTGTTTTGAAAAGAATGGGTAAAGAAACTGGACATGCCCTATCAAAGAAACAATTTAGGAAAATCACGGAAAACATATATCTGGATGGCTGGAAGCAGATTGAAACCACCATGCTCCTGAATGCAAGTTCACTGTGCTAACCACTGCTAATGACCTAATCATGTGCCCAGAACCATCTATCCTTGCTTGGTAAAATTACATATAGTACCACAGCAAGTAGAATATGGAAATTACAACCTGCAGGAACAGGTTGTAGCAAATAGAAAGGACACAATGTTAAAGCAAGTGAAGTTGTGTTTCCATTCAGATATTTTAGTATTCAATTCTGTAAATATTAGGCACTGCAGTGTTGAATTAGATTTATGAGATATGCCATCAGTACTTGGAGAAACACATGCATATTACAAATTTAAAAAAACAATATTATAACATCTCAGAGTGACTGCCAATTGATTTCTGTCACCCTGGGACAATGGCCTTGTGTGTGTGTGTGTGTGTGTGTGTGTGTTTTCATATGCAGAAGGACTTTGCCCAAAAGTATTAGTATATCAGCAGTATTTCTCATTGTGCCTGCCTGTGACTCAATGCTCCCTATCTTTGTGATGTGTAGTAATCTATCACAAATGACACACAATAATTTTTTTGTTAAATATCACATGCTACAAAGCAGTGGAAGCTCAAGCAAAAATTTACATGTGCTACAATATTACAGAAATACACAGATTATGTCTCGCTATGTTGTCATACTGTTGTGAACATAATGCCCGACATCAAGTGGCATTGTATATATGTGTTTAAGATTTCTGTTTTTGTATACAGTAATATGTCCTAGCTCTACTGCAAAAGTTGATCACCTTCACAATTTGCATGTTGCTTGCACACTTTCAAGGAAGTAATACACACAAAAAAATAAAAATAAAATAAAAATTAGCACTAATCTACAGCCAGGAATGAAGAACAATTACTGTTGGCAGGGATGACATCACATTTGAAGATGTGCACTGGAACAGCAACAGATGCGTCACTGTTCTGAATGGATTGTAAAGCTGCTGAAGTCCATTTTAGCACTCAACACTGTGCCACTACAAAACATGTTTCCTTCCATACTGTTTGCTTACCAGCATGTGTCTGAAGATATATGGCATGATATTAGTGTGATTTTCGGCTCACATTTGAAGAGAAATCACAAACTTTTTGCCCAATATTTTCATTATGCTGTAGAACATGAGCATTGGCCACCACTTTTGCACAGAACACCTAGTGATCTGAAGTGACATACTGTAATGTAAAACAAGCAGCTGGTGACTGACAACTCTCTTATCTGTCAAGATCTACTTATGAGTTTTGATACAGTTTTTTGAGATAAGGTATCAATCTCTTATGCCAATTTAAAATGGGGATGCTACATACACTACTTGAAATTAATCATGGATTTATCAACTCTCTATTATGATAAATTATTCTCATTTTGATTTAAAGAGGCACAAATTAACAATACCTGCACAAAAGTAAGTGCCCTAATGCCACAACAGCATTAAAATAAATTCTGATATGTGTTAAGTCCAATATGTATCCACAAGACAAAATACTTGCCTATGTTTAACATATGTAAATGGTTTCTCTGGCATTTAAGAGGAATTTCTGTGACAGTCAGAGAGAAAACTACATAATTAATGAAAAATTAAGAACTCTAGGTGAAAGTGCAATACCTTTGTCATTATGTTTAAGAAACACATAGAGTAATTATTAATATCACACTCAGCTGTTACCAATATATCTTGAATAAACAGTAAATAAATAAAAGATAAGTGATACCTTAAGGTTGGTATAAATTATGTCTAAAGGAAACATAATGAAATTTTATTCACACTGATGCAAATAGTCACTATTTTTTCAAAATGCTTACGGATATACAGAGTACATAGATTATTTGTCAGCCACAGTGGATAAAAGGCTTTTATTTTTTTTAAAGTATGCACCAAACTTACTTTTCAGCGTTACTGTTCTTATTTTCCACTTTTAGCATATGCTATTTTAATATCACCCGATTCTAATGGTAGACGAAAATGAACCTTCATGTTGGGTGAAATCATAATCAACAGATAAGACAAACTGAAGACAAGGATCTAATTTTTGTCTGCCATTTTACAATTTGTGTTTCACTATGATTAATAACTTGTGATTCTTATAGCTGATTTTGTCATCACTCATCCACTTCTGATATTGCACTAATTGGCACTAGATAACCATTTCGTGATTAAGTAAAGCCAAACACTTATGGCAGATATCACGTGGTCAGTGCACAGCTACCTCGCCTGGTGTGTGCATTTACATATGTCTTACACTGATACTCTTCTTTTGTAACTTAGACTGAGTCTCAAAATTCAAATAAGACTAATAATACAGATTAAAGATTGCAATGTGAAACAAAGAATTTTAAGCACTTACAATAAATGGCACAGATAGCCCTGCTTCATCCTCAATGCAGGAAATGACACTTCTTCTCACTTCACAGAAGGATAACTTCATAGAACACAAACAACACAAACTGGCATTTATGAAAAATTTTGATCAACTTTGCATAAAACAGTTAACTTCATTAACAATGCCAAAAGCAACTTACAAAATCCAGAGAAGCACTGTCTGTTTCTCTCACACGCACTCACACATACGTTTCACAGCACAATAACCTGTTTAACAGGTCTTCGTTGCAGTATTGCACATTAATGAATTACGGTTCACAAACAGACCTCTGTTTTGAGGATTTTCCCAGATATCTAACAATCATAATTTCACAACTTAACACACATTATTAAAACACAGAGTCCCGGGGTCCCGACAGGCAAACTGTTATATTGTGCTCAGGTTAAGACACCACATTCACACGCAACACTGGGAAAACGGCCGGCAAACAGGGTCAGGAATGGCATCGTGTTTTGCTCATAAATCATAAATGTAAATGCAAAAAATGACTTTAGCTGACACTTGAGAGGCACTCATTCAAAATTGGTGCTAAACATGTTGAGGTCCTCAAAGGAGGAAGCGGCACCCTGGTCGAGCATCTGCAACATGTCGTTGAGCTCGTGGCCACTGTGTGTGTGGCCGGGCCCGGCGCCGCCCGCTGAGCCACCGGGAGCTCCGGGACCCCCAGAGCCGGGACCCTGTCCGGGGTCCGGCCCCTGACCGCCGCCAGGCTGTTGTGGTTGCCATCCCCACATACCTGTGAATGAAAAAGTATTTAATTCCAATAAATAATTAACTGCACAACTAGAGCTTGTAGCTGTGGAAATTATGGTACTAACAGTATGGGTCAAATTGTGAAGTGATCTAGTAATAAAATTAAACTCCACATCCAGTCAAAATAATATCTCTTTAAATGAAAACTTTCATTGGTTCCAGTGAAGTTGTGAGTACTCTGTTACTGGACCCCATGCTCTGCAAAGTTTTGTTTACAAAATGCTGGCTTTTATGGAATAAAAATAAAATGGTAATTAACAGTCAGTGAAGCGAAAAATTAAGATGTTATTCTATAGTATTCAACCAAGTTAAGCTAAACTTCTAGTTGAGCAAACAGCACTAATTTGCTATCAGTTCCTTTCGCGAATAGCGTGAACATAGTTTTTCACCTGTAAATTGAAAAACACCCTTTTCGCAAGTTAACTGATAAACCAATGAACTGGAATTAAGTTGTATGATCATATGGAATCACCATATTTTCATAATCTTGAAAATAGGTGCAGTTATAAGAAAGAGTGTTCTTATTACTGACCAACAGTACACATACACAAAGGTAACTTCACAAGAACTGCTTTTAACAGTGTTCATTCTGTACAATTACAATCTTGATTTAAATGACTTTTAACATGTTTTCAAAATGTCCACCATAAAGAATAAGTGATAAGGAAAAACAGATTTTAACTGTCACTTTGTTCACTAGCACACAAGCCCTTTGAGGTCCCTTCATAGGGAGCCACTGAGAAGTGCTTCTATTGAATGACTCTTGCCATCAGAGAAATTGCTACTGGGTCCCTGCTGATGGAACAATGCTTACAACAGTGGCCTTCACACAACATTCGGTCGCACTGCTGATCAGTCCAGCAGTGGGTCATCACATATGAACAGATGGCATGTGACATCAGCATTAGCAGCAGTACTTTTATTTTGTGGTGTAAATCTAGTTGTACCACACAAACTGCACATTTCTGTATGATAATAATAATAATAATTTCTTGTGGTTCATTGGCCTGGTGCAAGTCTTTCAATTGGACGCCACTTTGGCGACTTGCATGTTCCTAGCCTACTCCAGTTATCCAACCGGGGAAAGGGGACCTACAGTTTAACATAGAATCCGAACCACGTGTCGTTTCTGGCAGCTCCTCACATCGTTGAGAGGTGAAGGATGGTTTAAAGAGCAAACTGAAAAAATCTGAGGTCCGACCGGGTTTTCTAAATAAATCAATTACATATTCAAATACAAAGTTCACATTACTTCAATACATTACTTTAACTAAACCAATATTTGAGTAAACATAAGTTTTAAACATAAATTTTTATCCCATGAAGGGTTATTACTTTTTAATTCTGTATAATATATGTTTTATGAACAATTTTAATGAACTTGTTTCTTTGAAATATATTTATTAAAAATTAAGTACATGGAACATTTTGACTACACAAAGAGAGAAAAACAGATTAACATAGAGAGAGAAGAAAACGAACGATGATGGCAGCGAGAATATCACACAGTCTTCCCGCAACACTTTATTTTTAATGTACTCCACAAGGTTGCCCGAGAGCAATATTGGCTTCCTTGGAAAGATTGTTAAGTCTTTTCACACATTCTTAAGAGGTAAACTTATCTGTCATGATCCAAGCTATATTGGCTACCTCTGAATCCATTTCATGTCTTCTAGCTAGTCTATATGAGAAGGGCTAATATACTAGAGTACTACTCACTCCGCTGGTCAAACTAGCATCTTCTGTACAGAAGCACTGCATTTTTCAGCTTGCAACAAATTTAAGTCTTCTATTAACCTCCACTGTTATTTATTTTATGTAATTCTCATTTCATATGGCTTCTTATTTAAATCCCTAAATATTTAAACGATATGATGGCCTACACAAGTTTGCCTCTATCCCTGTAATATGATAATATTGGATTTCCTCTCTTTGTTCTGGACATTATATTTAACTGCATTTAAAGAAAGCTTCCTTTCAACACTCTAGATGAAAATGTTGTGCAAGTCTTTAGCATTTCCTTACAATCACATAAGTGGTTTTTTTTTCTAAACCTTATTGAGTCTTCCAAGAGTTTCCTTGATTATGTGTGTAAGTACAGAAATGTGGTACTTATGAAGCATAATCAATGAAAATAGACTAGAATTTCTGTCAGAGTACAGTTATTTATCAGCTTTGAGCAGTCTTTTTTCCACAGACTAGAGCAATAGTGTAACATCGATCCAAGTGACTTGCTCCCAACCAGTCATGAAAAAGCACTAGTAATATAATGCAGTGCCATATTACACAGACTAAACACAACTAAGTAAGATTGTGCAGGGTTAACAATTGAAAGGACGGTGGTCCAAAACCCGCCTCCAGCTATCCAGATTTACATTTTCTCCCTGATTTCCATTGATCACTACAATCAAGTGCAATAATGGTTCTTTTCCTAGGGTACAGCTGATTTCCTTCCCCAAGCTTGTCAACCCTAATCTACCTTCCTACAGTGGTTAAAAACATTTGTTTTCCCTCCCAAGGATTCCCAAGTATATTTCACTGTAAAGCAAAATATGAAATATGCCACTCAAATTACTCCCTGTCACTTCCTACTGCTCACACAATGTCTATACTACACTACTCCACATTTATGCTAAACCTGTTCATCATCCCTTCCGACAGCATCTTTTGCCTGTAAAAAGTCTCTACCATGCATGTACACAACACACTGTAGTCCAGACCTGCTATTGGTATACCCTAAACCTTATAAGGAGAGCAAATTATTCAGCCTATCTCAATGAATGATTCATAACTGTGATTCTGCCCTTCCCATTTCCCAGCACAATCATTTACAAATTGTGTGTGTGGGAATTTTAAATCTGCCACATGCTTGAGGATTGCTATCCTCCTGTACTTAAATTTCAGCTCCATTCTAACCTTCCCTTACCTGTGCTTCATTCCTACTCTCTCCTATTGTTATGTTTATAGACCTACATATACATTTAATTATCCACATGGGGCACTACTCACTTTAATTCATTCTCTACTCACCTTCATGCTGTTTTCTTAGAGATGTCTTTTACCTCCAGAAATATGATTTGTATGTTTCAAGATTGCAAAGCTGCACTGTGGTTTCGAATCCACATTAAAATATAGGTTCACTTATAATTGGATGGGTAAGTTAGTATGTCATAGGAAGATAAGGAAATAACATCTCCAACAGGCCTAATTATGTGCTGTAAAATTTTTAACTCCCCCTTTACCCTATACACCCCCTCTACAGTCTAACAATACTACTTGCGACTAACACGACACATACCTGCATCAAAAATTCCAGCATCCTCCGTCCTCCTCTTTCCTCCCTGCGCTCTTACTTACCTACTCCACCAAATGTCACAGTTACATTGGCTATTTGTACATGGTCGGAGAAAAATGAAGCAAGAATAGAATTTGATCTTCCTCTGATGTTAGAAACAGAACAAAGCTAAGAAATATTGAGGAAGATAGTGAGGCAATCCCTTTCAATCACACCATACCAGCATTTGACTTAAAAAAAAAAAAAATAAAAATAAAAAAAATAAAAAAAAAAACCTGGACAGTTGGGCAAAGATTCGTACCATCACCCTCCCGAATAAGACACTAGTGTGCTAACCACCTCATCCTTCTTTAGTGGGTGTGTAGGTTTGGAAATGGTCTTCTCTCGAAGAGGGAACATGTGAAGAACAGAGCTGAGCTACTGTGTGTATGAAGTACTGCTGTTCTGCGATAACCAAATGTGACTCACCTGCTGCAGAAGAGGTCGGAGCGTGGTAGGCGGCCCTCGCTTGGCCGGGTGCCAGCTGTGTATACGTAGGTGCAGTCGGAGCGGTCGGACCTCCGGGAGACCGTGACGGACTCAGCTGGCCGTACTGGTAACCTTCGGCTTGCTGCCTGAGGCTCCACGCAGCAGAGGGGGCGGGAGCGGCTGCGGGTGCCGGGGCCGGACTGGCAGCTGCAGGCTTACCGACACGTCCGACACTGGCCACGGGGGAAGCGTATCCGGCAGGTGAATGTGAATGTGAGTGCGAAGTCGTGTCGTATCCTCCATAAGCGCTGCTCGGTCGCTGCTGCTGCTGCTGTGGGCTTGGACCTACTGAATATAATTTTTTCGTGATTACTTTAGCTTTGAAACAAACAACAAATATTGCTGAACTGTATGACATGCAAATTATTTTTAAGTTAATAATCTAAGAACGGTTAACACCCTAGTTTAGATAACTATATGCGCAAAACTGTCAGTTCTTGTTATGTAATATGTTAAGGCAATCACTTGAATTGGAGATTAAAAGTGTTCCTTAACTCTGTAATCCTACATGAAAGTACAATCTACAATTGTTTTATATTGATACAATGGCAATGTAACACCTTTTGCAGAGCACTAATCAGGTGGGAGAGTGGCAATATGCAGTGTTTCTGAAAAATTAAATTGTCAAAAAAGGCTGAATGATGACACCAAATCATACACAAATCTGAAAGAATAAACTAGGTGATTTGTTAAGCTCAGAATAGTTACGAGCATGTAAACGAAGTCCAAATACGAAACCAAAATTATGGAGAGCATTGTGGGTGATCACAAAGATTAAGAAACATGAACGTTCCCCGAAGAACATGTACGCACTTTCCTCATTGCCTACACTGCTAGAGGGTCTAATTAATTATGCGTCTCCACACCACACCCAGTGTGCACTTGAAACAGATAAAATAATAATAGTAATAATAATAAGAGGATAAAATTACACATTAGAACCCAAATGGGGTCTAAGCAGCAGTTATTTTTCCCTGAGAACCAAACACAAACGGAAAGGGGAGGAGCGACAGTGATACATAAAGAATCCCCAGCCACAAACTGTGAGATGGAGTTCAGAGTATAAATGTAGATGCAGAATCCAATCTGTGCATCCAACTGGTACAATATAACAACATAGGTGTGTTAATGTGTATGTATGGAGATGTAATCCAAATGCTAGTAAGTGTTCTCTCTCTCTGCCCCCCCCCCCCCCTCTTGAGTGCACCTGCTAAAGTCTCATACTTTATTCTTAAGTTTTTTTTCCCCAGCCACGACTAAGCAACAGTAAATACATAATACATATATATGCTGCTACATTACTTCAATGTACTGTAAATTAACACAAACTGATTGATACATAGACAACTAAGGCAAAGAGGCATATTTGAATTCAAATGCTTTGGTAAAGGTATGTCAATGTTGTTGATACTCATAAGATCATCACAATGCAAACAAGTCAAATGCACAACACAGCCATTGAGTCTTTCCACATTTAAACTTTTTGATCATCAGAATGGGAATATCATAAAATATTCAAAACCAAATACCTGTTTTAATCACACATCTACAGTTGTGACGGACAACACAAAATGTTTGACTCATAGTGTATGTTTATATGCACTTTGCTTCTTGTTTTGGTGTAATGCACCTGTCGCAAAGTTTGTAAAAGCTTTTTTGAAACAGCATGTACATCTTTCATACCACATGATGTACCATTTATGTGAAGGAGGCATATTCTGTTCTATAGTTAATTTTTTAATGTCAGTAATAGAGGTTAGATAATAATTCACTGTAAAGAGGCTTGGTGGGCTGCTGGCAAAAAATAGACAATCACATTCACACAACTTAAACTTTTAGCTATGGTTTTCATCAGGAAAAAAACCACATACATTCACAATTCTTTGTAATTGATTATTGTGGTTGGAGGGAGGATTGGTGGTGTGTGGGGATATGACACAGGAAATCTGTTTCCTTGTAACTGTGTGTCACCCCTTACAATATCCCCTTAAATTCATCACTGTTTTATTTTTATTTTTTCCTTATTATTTTTATCATTTCAAATCCACCCACTCCCTCCTCACACTCTTCTACACTCCCTTTTATTCTCTCCTGCCCCTTTCCCTTCACTGTATTCAATGCCGCTTCTCACAGACCTGCCTATCAGAGCCTTTACAATTGATCATGCAACACAAAACTTTTAATCCCCACCCTTACCCAGCATCCTTCCCCCTCCACTCCCCTCCTCACTCGCTGTCAAGATCTACATCTACATCTCCATCTACATACATACTCCGCAACCCACCATAAGGTGCGTGGCATCTTATCTTTGTGATCACTACGCGAAATATAAGTAGGCGGCAGCAAGATCGTACTACACTCAGCTTCAAATTCCGGCCCTCTAAAATTCCTCAACAGAAATTCATGAAAAGAACATCGTCTTTCCTCCAGCGATCCCCAATTGAGTTGCCGGAGCATTTCTGAGACACTCACGCATTGGTCGAACCTACCAGTTACAAACCTAGCTGCTCGCTTCTGAACTGCTTCTATGTCTTCCTTTAAACTGATCTGCTGCGGGTCCCAAACACTTGAGCAATACTCAAGACGTGGTCGTACAAGTGTTTTATACGCGGTCTCCTTTACATATGAAGTATATCTTCTAAAAATTCTCCCAATAAATCGAAGTCGGCTGTCCGCCTTACTCACAACTGTCCTTACATGTTCGTTTCATTTCATATTGCTCTGCAATGTTACACCTAGATATTTGAACAACACAACAGCACCAAGAAGCTCACTACTACTGCTGTATTCGAACATTATGGGATTGTTTTTCCTACTCATGCGAATCACCTTATATTTCTCTACATTGAGAGCTAGCTGCCATTCTTCGCACCAACTAGAAATTTTTTCTAAGTCATCCTGTATGCTATTACAGTCAGTTAAAGAAGACACCCTCCCATACACCAAAGGATCATCAGCAAACAGCCGCAAATTACAAGTTACTCTGTCCATCAGATCATTTATATAGATAGAAAATAACAGCGGTCCTATCACACTCCTCTGGGGCACGCCTGACGATACACTCATCTCTGATGAACACGCGCCATCGAGAGCAACATACTGCATTCTATTGCTTAGGAAGTCTCCAGCCAGTCACAAATCTGTGTACCTATTCCATAAGCTATCTTCGTTAGCAGTCTGCAGTGTGGCACCGTGTAGAACGCCTTTTTGAAGTCGAGAAAAAGGCAATCTGCCTGTTGCGCTTCATCCATGGCTCGCAAGATTTCATGTGAGAAAAGGGCAAGCTGAGTTTTACATGAACGATGTTTCCTACACCCATACTGATTCATAGAAAGAAGCTTTTCCGTTTCAAGGAAATTTACTATATTTGAACTGAGAATATGCTCCAAAATTCTACACAAAAATGATGTCAACGATATTGGCCTGTAATTGTGTCGGTCAGTTCTCCTTCCTTTCTTATACTCGGGAGTCACCTGTGCTTTTTTCCAATCACTAGGAACTTTGCGCTGAATTAAAGATTCACAATAAATGCAAGCTAAGTAGGGGGTCAACGCCACAGAATAGTCTTTGTAAAACCGAACTGGTATTCCATCCGGACCAGCAGACTCTCTGCTGCTTCTCTGCACCGGAAATACCTATTACTATGTCCTCCATTTCGGAATTAGAACGTTGATTGAATGATGGTACATTTGTGCGGACCTCCTGCATGGAAGATTTCTTAAAGGTTAAATTTAGAATTTCAGCTTTCTGTTTGCTTTCTTCTATTACTGCCCCGGAATGTTCAACGAGTGACTGGATAGTGGGCTTTGACCCGCTTATCGATTTTACATAGGACCCGAATTTTTTCAGGTTCTTGGAAAGATCTTTTGGTAAGGTATGGCTGTGGTAATTATTGTATGCTTCACGCATCGATCTTTTTATAGACGCACAAATCTCTACTAACTTTTGCCTGTCATCATTTGCGTGTTCGTTTGAATCGAGAGTGCAACAGTCTTTGCTTTCTCAGCTGCTTTCTAACCCTTTATTTACAATGAACTTAAATTTAGTCCACTGTTCCTCTACATCCATTCTTCTGGAATTGAACGATGCCCATTCATTTTCTAAGTGCGATCCTAATATTTGTTTATCGGCTCTTCCCAACAAAAACATGCTCCTAGCCTTTTTGATTGGTTTATGAACTTTGGTCACCATCGACGCAATGACAATATCATGATCATTAATTCCTGTCTCTACACAGACATCGTTGATAAGGTCAGGCCTCTTTGTAGCTACAAGGTCTAAAATATTGCCATTATGTGTGGGTTGCCGATTTAAATGCTCAAGACAGTTTTCGGAAAATGTGTCCAAAAGTAGCTTGCAAGACTACTTGTCTGTACCGCCTGAGATGTAACTAGAGGTGTCCCAATCTATACTCTTAAGGTTGAAGTCTCCCCTGACTAATATTACATGGCCCGGATACTTACTCACTATCTGGTGTAGACTTTCTTTGAATGACGCTAAAACTGCTATAGCAGCACTGGAAGGCCCGTAAAAACACCCAACTATTAACTTTACTTCTTTTAGACCTGTTATATGTGCCCAGATAACTTTACAGTTACTTTCAACCTCGATCTCAGTAGAAACAATATCTTTGTCCACAGCGATGATTACTCCTCCTCCAGTTGTATCCGATTTATCTTTTCAATAGACATTCCACACCTCGCTAAATATTTCTGAACTTGCCACATCATGATTTAGCCAGCTTTCTGTGCCTAAAACTATCTGAGCACAATAATTTCCATGCAGTGTGGCAAATTCGGGAACTTTGTTTCTAATAGTTTGTAAGTTCGCGGCTAATATTTTGATAATCGAATTTTTTAGCCGAATGTGGCCTGAATTCGCTGTTTGAATGTTGAAAGGCGAGTGCTCATCAGAGTTAGTGCCTAGCCTAAGAAAAACCCCATGTGCACTCCACAAGTACTCCGCTACCCGAGTAGCCGTTTCCTTAGTGTAGTGCACCCCTGATCTATCTAGGGGCACCCTACAATTCCCAACTCGATAACGCAGATCCAGAAATCTGTAGCCATGACTGTCACAGAGTCGGCAAAGACTCTGGTTCAGACCCTCCACTCGGCTCCAAATCAAAGGACCCCAATCAACCCTGGGAACAATGCTACAAATCGACAGCTCTGCTTGCATCCCACGTGCGAGGGCAGTAGCCTTCACCAATTCCACCAGCCGCCTGTAAGACCTGAGGATGTCGCCAGAACCCAAGTGACAAGTGTCACTGGTGCCGACGTGAGCCACGACTTGCAGCCGACTGCACACCGCACCCTCAATAGCCGCCGGCAAGGCCGCCTCCACATTTCAGATGAGGCCCCCCGGCAGACACGCCGCGTGCACGTTGGAATTCTTTCTGGATCTCGACGCTATCTGCCTAAGGTGCTCCATCACACGCCTAACATTGGAGCACCCAATAACTAATAATCCCCTCCCCCTGTGCACACGTCCACTCACAGGACGAAAGGGCGTGGACAGACATCCAGCCTCCGCATTGGCCTTCCGCTTTGAGTGACGCGAACGCCGTTCAACCCACCACTTCCCTTGCGGAGAGGGCGGCTCGACCACACCCGGTACACCTGAAGGTACCTCGGTAGCAGGGACAGAGAGAGACGCATGAGATACCTGAGGTGTCCTACTGGACGCACCACACTCCTCACCATCACTGAACCCAGAGACAGCAGCCTGAAGATGGCTGACCATAGCTAAGCTGTTCGTGAACCGCGGCCAACTCCTCTTGCGTCTGCACACAGCAGTAACACATCCTATCCATCCTATCTATACAATTAACTGTAGAAAATGGAAAACTAAATAATCAACTTTTAAGTAGACTAGTACTGTAATAAAGGCGGCTGGCAGCTGACTGAACTGTGGTCAGTGGTAAGTACACTGACAAAACGACGAAACTGAGTCTGGCAGTTTTCAAAATAATCAAGAAAATCTATGGAATACACTGCTATCATATGTGGGGGAATATAAGCTTTCTCAAAGCAGAACACGAAATAAGGAAGTGACAATATGACACGTAGCTTGCAGCAGACGAAAACTATAAACACGGTATTTATCAAAATGTTGTTGTTCAGTCCGGAGACTGGTTTGATGCAGCTCTCCACAATACCCTATCCTGAGCAAGCCTCTTTAACTCCACATAAGAACGGCAACCTACATCTAAATACGCGAGAATAAACTCTTAAAGCAGTAGCACAAACGAAATCTGCCAACTAGGTGAGAAGAAACCTCTTAAAAACAGAAACACTAACGAAAATTAAGAAATAACTGGCAACAAAATTTCATGCAATTAAATTATGATGCTGGAGCAGTCGTGTTGTGTGTGTGTGTGTGTGTGTGTGTGTGTGTGTGTGTGCGCAGTTATGTCTGAGTGATTGTGTAAATGGACGTGTTTCTTTTCTGATGAAAGCCATGGCCGAAAATTTAAGTTGTGTGAATGTGCTTGTCTATTTTTTGTGCCTGTCAGCAAGCCTTTTTACGGTGAGTTGTTATCTATCCTCTATTACTGGCATTCCAATCAGATTATCTATATTTCATTTTGAGTTGATTCAGTGTCTTGAACTTGGAAGAGTGGTCCATCTGGGATGTAGTGAGCCAAAATATCTTACAGTTCCTCAATTTTGTTCACATTCAAGTGTCCTGTCAAGAATGAACTGAACTGACTGAACACGTATGAAGTCCCTCTCCCACGTAAGAAGCACTTCTCGGCAGCACCTAATTTTTCATATGGTGCAATTAGCCACACTACTGCTGAGAACTGGAGCAGCTGTTGCTGTGAACAATTTTGACGCTGCAGCTAATGCTATCCAAATCACATTCATCTATTCTTAAGGAGTGCCCCAATGATTGGTCGGTCATCAGTGCCACTGAGGGGCTCCGCCATTGCAAGCAATATTCCGTGAGTGGTTTCCCAGTGGCGCTTCTCCACCACTGGTGGCTAGGGTCAGCTACTGAGTGCAATACAAGTGTGCTGCATGTCAGAAGGTGCCAGAGTCAACACAATGAGAAATGCTACTCAATGGCTCTATGTAAAGGGGTCTACAAGAGCTCACAGCTCACGTGGATATGAACAAAGAGGAGTTAAAAGGTATTTTTCCTTATTTCTTTTTGACATGGTTATAAGTCAGTAAAATGAAACACATATAATGTAGACTTTATACATATATTATAGAGAAGAAATTCCTAGCAGGAAAGACATATAAAAAATAGATGAAGATTATTTACCAGGCAAAGGAGCACAGGAAGTGATAGTAGCACAAATAAATTAATAAATTCACACACACACACACACACACACACACACACACACACACACACACAAATGCTAGCTTTCGCAGCCTAGCTGCTTCTTAAGGCAGAAGGTAAGGAGAGGGAAAGGAAATGAGGAGGATTTTAAGGAATGGGTAAGGAGTCATTCCAATCCCGGGACAGGAAAGACTTACCTTGGGGGAAAAAAGGAGGGTAAACAAATACACACACACACACACACATATACACAAATGCAAGCACACCTAGGCAGACACACTGTAGAAAGTATGCCTGCCTAGGTGTACTTGCGTTTGTGTATATGTGTGGGCGTTTGTGTATTTGTTTACCCTCCTTCCCCCCCCCCCCCCCCCCAAGGTAAGTCTTTCCTGTCCCGGGATTGGAATGACTCCTTACCCACTCCCTTAAAACCCTCATTTCCCTTTCCCTCTCCTTCCCTTCTGCCTGAAGAAGGAGCTAGGCTATGAAAGCTAGTGTTGTGTGTGTGTGTGTGTGTGTGTGTGTGTGTGTGTGTGTGTGTGTGTGAATTTATTAATTTATTTGTGGTACTATCACTTCCTGTGCTCCTTCGCCTGACTTTATACATAAATATATTAATGATGGAAATTCTCCTCAGAGATGATAAATTATTTTTCAAAAGAGATAGATTGGCTGACCAGTACTTACCTTTGTGCTGTAGTGACACAAATGAAAGAAAAAGGACAAGCTTTTGAAACACAGGTGGGAGAGAAGGGAAGAAAAAAGGATGGGAACGGAAGGGGAAGGTCATGAGGATAGTGTTTAAGGAGTGTCAATCCTTAAACACCATCCTCATGACCTAGCTCGTGATTTACCTTCCCCTTCCATTCCCATCCTTTTTTCTTCCCTTCTCTCTGACCTGAAGAAGGAACTATGTTTCGAAAGCTTGTCCTTTTTCTTTTTTCTTCATTTGTGTCACTATCGGCGGTACAGCACATAGGTAAGTACTGGCCAGCCAATCTATCTCTTTTGAAAAATAATTTATATATATAATCAATTATAGCACAAAATCCCTCCAATCCATGGAGTCTTTGAAGGAACTTTATTTGTTTGTCTCAGGCTTATATAAAGTACACAAGGACTTCATGTTTTTGGAATATTTCATTTGTTATACCTATATCCCACCATATCAGTAAAAAACAATGCAATATAACATATATTATCCAACAACCACAAACCTATCTGAAATCACAAACCTGTCCGAAATAACCCCATGGTAACTCAGAAACCTAAAAGTGAAGATTTTATCTACTACACACTTGTGAAAAACATTAAGAACCATTTTTATCTCACCACTTCTTTACAGTGTTCCCTGTACATATTTAACTATGAAGGTGGATACAGTGTCAGTAAGTTTCACAGCATGTGTTATCAGTGCAACAATCAGAGCACAATTAGCATTTAATATTTTAAACATGACTGTCTCGGCAACAGTTACAGGATAGCAAATTAATAATCAACCAATCAGTTGCAACTGGTAGGCTGATTATTTGCTATTAGCATTTAAAGTAAATATGACTTTTTAAATAAAAATTATGTAATGTAGTAAGAGTAAAATTTGGGTTTGTTTACATAAAGTTTATTCTTATGGTGGAAAAAGTGTAGTCATTACTTTCAAAGTTTTATACATTTCTCATGCTTTACAGTCAACTCTTGCTTCTTCAAAAAGTAATGAAGCATTGCCGTGAAATTTAATCTTTCTATGTGTGGTTTGTAATTCATTGTACAGACTATGAAGTAGTTTTCTCAATAAATCATCTTGTAACATGAAATCTACTTCATCACATCTATTCCCAATACTTACCCTGGATATGAGATGCTGCAGTCATCATGTGCGGATAAACCTGATCCGCAGCACGATGAGCACGCTGCAGACTATAATCTAGCCCAGGGCCCGGACCTGCGGGCTGGTAGCTGGTGACCTGATCAGTAGGGTCTCCTGCTGTGTTATCAGCCTGCCCATGTAGTGACCTGCACAGAAAGCAAATGCTCCACTCATGCTTGTTATTCTACAATGTCACCCTAGACACTATTAGAAAGAAAATATTTTAGTTTGTATGACGAATGCTACCACCACACAAAACATAAGCCTAAGCTCACCGTAAGACAAATATTTAGACAACATATAATATAACAAGATAAACTTCACTGTATGCCAAAAGGATGAAAAATGAAGAATTTAATTATTCCAAACCTAATTTTGGAAAATGTATGTAGTGGTTATGAATATGCGCATGAACTGTAATTGAAAAGATGTCCGTAAGAATATTGCCTGTGACATGACCCATTTCAAAATATGTGTGGCTACTGCTGTTTTCACAGATACAGTCAGAATCAGGTGTACAGAGCGGTCTCAGAAAATGACAATTTGAGAATTATTTCCCCTTGTGTACCATTGTCACATTACCAATAACACACCCACAACATTTTCACCAGGCAATATAGTTGAAATTTCCTAGCATATTAAAATGTGCTGGATCAGCACTACGATATCTTAAACTCTAACTTCTGGAAGGTTTTCACTATCAGACTTAACAAAATCCTTTCCCACACATAAAAGTTGTAAATGCCTTTTCCATCACAAAAAAACTTAACTATACATGAAAAAAATAAAGAAAAATCTAGTAACTTTCACTAACAATGCTATAAGACAAATATAGCTTTGTCTTGCTTGTGTCAGGTAACATTACCAGAGCTTCAGCCAATGGTATGTGTTTCCAATCAAACAGCCTAATCTTGAAATCTAATTATATTTAATCTTTAATTTCAGAAAAATAACAGATGTTTTTTAAGAATAGTGACCAAAAATGCGCCGCGGTGGAGTAGCTGAGCGGTCTAAGGCGCCTCGCTGGGGAGCACGTGGTTGCTCACAGTTGAAGGTTCGAGGCCTCCCTGGGGCATGGGTGTGTGTGTGTTTGTCCTTAGGTTAGTTTACCTTAGTTTAAGTAGTTTTTAAGCTATGGACTGATGACCACGCAGTTTGGTCTGATGGATTTACAAACATGTGAACAATTGAACCAAAAATGATATTTGAACTTTACAATAATTATGAATCACAACAATATGAACCATATTTTAATATAGGAAAATATAATGTTGGAAGCTATCCTCATTATATTGTTGATTTCCAGCCTGAACTTTCCATTCTTAAGTAAGAGAAAAATTATAATAAAAAATATCAATAATAAAATGAGGATAAGTTGCATCTCACTGAAAAGATTATTGCTGAGCTGCCACAGACAAGCACATAGTAAAGAGCACCCAGACAATCACACGAGCACAATTCATGTAACATATGACCCCTGTCTCCAGCACGGCCTGGACAGTAAGTAAAATGCAGAATGGGGGGAGGGAGGGGAAGGAGAACAATGATGGGCACGGGTGGGGGTAGGAATATCAATTTGACCTGACCTGATAAGAATGTGCATGCATTAGATAGGTGTAAACGTGAAAAAGCAGCTATGAAATGCTGGGGGGCGGACTGAAAAGGGAAGGAGCAGAGAAGGGGGGCAAGAAAGCTTTAAAAAGTTGGGAAAGATACATGAATTGGGAGGAGATGTAGGATGGATGAAGGGGGTGTGGGGTTGTGATTGGGGTGTCTGATGATATACAAGACCATAGAATATATTCTAAGGATAACTCCCATTTGCAGAGTTCAAGAAAGTTGGTGCTGAAGGGGAGGATTCGCGCAGTATGTGATGTGAAGCAGCCATTGAAATCAAGCATGCAACGTTCAACTGTGCTGTGCTACAGGGTGGTCCACATTATTCTTGGGCACAGTTTGGTGGCAGTCATCTCTTTCTTATCAACAGCTTCTCAGTATTCATATCAATGTAAACAGCTGTGCAATGATTCCAACAGAGTTGGTGAATAATATGGTTGCTTTCCTATGTGACCTGGTTTCTAATTGGGCAGGATAAATCTGTGAGAAATGAGAAATGGAGGGTGAGTGGTTTAGGCAGATCATGCATCAGGATCTTCTACAGGTATACGATCCCTGTGGCAAGGGGTTTGGAACATGAGTGACACAGGGATACTCGGTGATGTTGTGGAGGTAGCTGAGTGACAGAACACTACTTCTGGAGGTCTTTTGTGCATGAGTTGTGCCTGTGTGATTTCATGAATGTGTGTGTGCACTCTCTTTTCCTGACAAAGGCTACAGACAAAAATTTCATTGTGTGACTGTGATTATCTTTCTATGATTCAGTGACCATCTTATGGTAAGTTGCAACCTATCCTCATTAATTTATTGACTTTGCAACCTAGACTTTCTATTATTTAACAGTAAATAAATATATTTACGGATGGTGACCCTCAAGAAATGAAATTACTAGAACAAATAAATCAAGATATAATATAAAATAACAATAACCAGTAACCTTTAGTAAATACAGTATTAATAAATGTAATCGTGTTAACCAACTTAAACTTACTTGGCACTAGTATTTGTACACACAATATACTCCACTTCATCAGTATATGGGTTAAGGAAGGCAAAAGCAGAAGTCCGCAGCCACACCCATTCTCTGCTCTTTGCACGAAAACGATACATGACTGACATGACCTGACCTTTCAGCTTCAGAACTGCAAACAAACAAAACACAAAATATTGTAATTATATGAAAAAAATTATACATAATATTCTAGAAGACCATAGTTTGTTCTACCTGATTTGTGGCTTCTTGGTTAAACATTAGGTATATTCACACTTATCACCAAATGAAAGAATAACATTAAATGAAAATAGTGCAAGCAAAAACTGTTAACATTAGGTATATTCATATTTATGTAACAGATGAAAGAATAACCAACAAAAAAATTCCAAGTAAAAATGTTTGACAGGAGATACCATAATTAGCAACACCTTTTCTATAATATAATGAAAAATTGATAGTCTTAACATAATGATGAAGATTGTAAATACAAAGGGTCTCATCTATGCAGTTGTCAGATCCTCAGTCCTCTCTTGGTGTAAAAAGATGCAGATAAAAGCCCTTTGCTTTCTCCCCCACTTCTTTCTGTTCAACAGTAATAAAACTACCATATGTTTTATACTAGGAGCATAAATGAGTAACTAACCAAGAGTGTCATCCTTAAATCTAATGTAGTCTAAACAATTATGAATCACAGAACAATATGATAAAAACATTAAAATTGAAAAGATTCTCAACTTTTCTTCTACTGACACTCATTTGTACATTCATATCTTCCTTGTTTATTGGCCTTAGCTTACCTTCATTTCCTTTTATGATTTTAAGTCATGGTTTTCTATCAGATACTGAACAACATTCAGGGTGTAAAAGTAGACAAAGGGGGAAAGATATATTCCTAATTTTACCGAGACTTTTAGGTCAAAAATATGCTTCCTCCTGGGTGAAAATACATTTTTTTCCCAGATGCAATTCATTTTTCACTGATAAAAAAAAAAAAACAATGTACCTATCCTGTGAAAAGTAATGTAAAACTTCTTGTGGTTAAAGTGTACTTATGGCATTTTTTATTTTGCTAATGGAGGAATAATTAATGGGACTGCAGACAACCAATGATGACAGTGTTTTTCATATCTCATGTTGATTTAACAAGTTTGTGTATATTTTAATTTTGGTATGATGACACAGATACAATTTATGAGACTGCTGTTCATAACTTAATTTGTTTACAAAAATACTCTGCTGTTTTGTAGAAATATGTTATAATTTTAGAGTTTATGGTTAGGCAGGAATCAAATAGAATAGTTTTATTTTCTGCAAATGCAGCAAAAAACAATCAGATTTACTTTTCTGACTGTAAAAAATATTTCGTGTTTGGCTATGAATGGGTAATGATTTTCAAGTGTGAGATTAGCCAGGAAACAGCTTCAATTGCTGAGTTTGAAACAAGTAGCAAGCAAATTTTCTCCCTTACTTATCAAAACCACCTATTGTTTTTTTACAAATATATCACAATTTTTCAAGTGTGTTCATATAGGAACCTAATAGTACAGTTTTAAATGCTGTGAGTGAAACTAGTAGCAATCACATTTACACTCAAACTTGCCACTCCTGCTAAACCATTTTGCACTTCCTGTCAATTACATGTTTTAGTCATCTGTTGAGTCGAGTGTGTATGAAACTGAAGCAGGCCTTTGTTCAATACCTTAGTCTACTTTCAAATGTCTTCTCTGAGTGATAAGTAGCAGTTTATTCTAGTTCATACTGTTGGAATTCCTAAAAGATTGGTCATAATCAAGTATGTGGCACTCACCTTGTTCAAAGCTTTCCTTCATGTGTGTTTGATCTTCTGGATGAAAAAACTCAAAACACGATTTTCCTAAAAGTTCTGGAGGTGCATATCCCAACAATCCCATTACACGTTGGTCAACAAATGTGAATTTTCCCTCTGCAGAATGCCGGGAAATGAACTCTGAAACAAAAAAATCAAAAATTAAAATATCTTTAATAGACACAGTGCTCACAGATTAATATATACTTAATTATAAAAATCATCAGGCATTATGAGGGTAATCATTATAGTGTTAATAGTAACTCAAATGCTAATATGAAAAAACATTTATTGTGGAGATCAGAAATTATTGACATACATGGAGAAATATCTAATTGTGGGAACAGTTTGTGAAACAAACATTATCAAATGAAATTGGAAAATGGGGGGGGGGGGGGGATCACTACCCAGACAGAAGCACGCATAGGCCAAGTAATTAGAACCAGCTCGCAAAAAGTTAAGTTTCTTCAATTCATCAAAAGCCACGGCATCATTGCAAGAGCATTAGGCTACAACTTGGGACCTACAATTGGTTTCTTTGACAGGTTACATACAACTGTGATCATGGGCAAATGCTACAACACCAGTATTCACAGCCTCATGGGATTCAGTTGTTTCCTGTCAAATGTTGTGTCCTGTGATGCATCCAGCATTTCAGACCAATTTGTCAGTTTTGACTTGAATACCTCTTCTGCCACAAGTAAAGCCACATTAGTCAAGTGTGTTTCCAAACTCTGCACCAAACTGATCCTGCTTTTATTTCAGGTGCTCCAGTGCTTCTTTGTGACTTTTTCCCACCGATTTCAGAAACCAATTCTGATGAAAGGACTTTGTTATAACAATGTTTCTTGTGGATTTCCTCAATTCTCTTTGTTATGCCGTTCCAAGTGTTTATGGTATAATACACTCTTTTGGACATTATATGGATGCTGTTAAAACAATCTGTTATTCTGATGCGTCTATCACACTTACAAAGCCTCTGTTCTAATACATGTCAGAGCTGCAATCTTGGTATACCTTATTCAGGCACTTCAAAAGTGGACATGTGAACATACAAACTCTTGTTTTCATCCCCCCCCCCCCCCCCCACCCTCTCATCAGTCTCGTCATGTTGTAGTGTTACATGCGCCTCCACATACAAAACAATATTTATTTGCCCACATTTAAATTAATTATGGTTATATTTGTATATTTCGTATCATTTTCAATGTGTCACTAAATTCTTAAAGACGCAATATTCTTTGAAAAACGTAAGTCAAAGACTAACTCTGAACAAAGAGCAATTAGAATAATACATAGATTTAACTATTGTTTCATTTAAAAGAAAGGAGTAGTGACGACATTTTTCTCTTCTGTATTGTGCTTTCGTCTAGTAAATTTCTCTTCCATATTACACTTGTATGACCTGATAAATTGTGAAAATGACTGTACAATATATCTCAATGTGAAAGTTGTAATTGAAATGATGTACTGAATTTACGGCCTGATCTTGACTGTATGAATTTAATGAGATTTTACAAAGGTAACTGAACTTTGAATGTGATGTATATGTAGACTTGCTTCATTTATTTCAATAATAATTGTTTCGTGAGTTTACCGAAATTTGTCCGAGTACTTATTTGTAGTGAGATTGGAACCTTATTTTTTCCTTTCACATTTTTCATTTAACTGTGATGCAATTTATTTTTCAGGACAAAAGACTAATGAATTACACTGATTTATGATTCTAATTGTTGGAGACGTGTACAATAGGACAGATTTTTATCACGTTCTTTTATTAAATAATTATTCTAACTGCGACCTTGAGATTACGAACGACTTACCATTTTCGATTAGTAACAGATCAACTAGTCGCAAACTTAGTTACAAAATCAGCAATAGTGATAATGTCTCCAACAGTTAGGTTCATGTTGCTTATCAGTATCAGCCAGGTTAGAAAAGGATTTTAACTACTTTCTTGGTGCGTAGCTCATTAATTTCTCTAAAAGTACAGCACAGTAGATTCATTTCAATAGATAGATGGTTTTGCTACGTAACCAGTTTTGAAATATTTCTCCCAACCACTCTTTACAGTTATTCTATTTTGTGCTCACATTAACTTGCAAAAATTTATACTGACTTAAAAATTTAAATTAAAATAAGAAAATAAAAGGGAGAAATGTTTCAATGTGTGGCCCTGCCCTAAATGCCCCTCTTGCCACCCTTCACAAGGAACTGACAAGTGGCCCTACGAGGTACTATGCCTACTGCCCCTATCTGACTGTAACTCTTATTCCATCCTAGTTTTGGTACAGATGCCATGGAGGACCCTCTAGTCCAAAAGCGGTGACAGCAATACCCGTCTTTTGTCCCCACAAGAAGAAGTGTAGTAACCCACCAGTGAATACATCTATTTCTTACATGCCAAGTAGACTGTGCCACATATGGCAAGCATAATGGATGCCAGCAACCTAATGACTAATGAGAAATCTGCAAGCCCAATATGGGTGCTAGGCACAGCTTGGGCAACCAACAGCAGTCACCTAGTCCACACTCCATGTGTAGATCTCACTAACGACATCTGACATCAAGGGCACCAATATAGAGGAATACAAGGACTGCCAAGCTGCAGCTGTCATCTGACAGTTGTCATTTCTCAGTGCCCGCCACAGATGCAGTATGTGTGTTGAATGGGTGCCATGCCACAGCCTCTCTCTGTATGAATGTAGATGTCACTCTGTGACCCATTCATTATAACTTTAGTTGTCACTCTATTACCTGAGTTACTAATGGTGGTGTCACTTCCTGCGTGACAGAATGTTTAGTTGTTAAATGTATTCAAGACTTAAAAAAGTGATACAAAAGTCGTAGCATATGCAGAAAATGTGGTGGATAGGAACACATTGAGCAGAAATTGGATAAATAACTACTGTAAACACCTAGTAGTAGATGGTTAAGTATGAAACAGACATGTAAGTGACTAAAAAAAGTGCTCAAAATTTGTTAGTGTGTGTCAGGCATAATTAGTAAATTCCTAGATGGTGCAATATGAAGGATAATGGAAAGGAGCCACTCCTGCCTCCCCACTCCTCCACACTGCAGAGCCTGATACGAAGTGCGGCCGCCGGAGGTGACAGTTGTGTGACTTTTGTGTGCCTATCTGATTGTGTGAATGTTCCTATTTCTGAAGAAGACTATGGCCGATAGCTGAAAGTGTTGTATGTGTGTGTATATTTTTGTGTGACTGTCACGGCTCATTGTTAAGTCTTTATGATATATTGAAAAAAGCAGTTCTATCATCATGCAGTGACTTTTGGCTATATGATACAGAATTTTTATTTTCTTTCTTTTTTCACCAAATAGTAGCTGCAAAATTTATTGAGGAAATTGTATTAGTGCAGAACATGCACAAATTTGAAAAGAGTTTTTGTTTTTTACACAAAACATACAAAGTGTTACAGAGAAAAGAAATACAGAGCAGAATGTAGCTTTTCTTCGTCTAATTAAACATTTTTTTAGGCATATCAAGTGACTTGAAATCTCACTCAGCAGCAGTGGCAGAGGAAAACTTCATGCCTCAGAGAGCTGGACACAGTCAAGTGCACGGTTCCTCTTTGGAAGGCCTGTGCTTTATCAAGTGTGCACTGGGTCTTAATCAGTGTTATAACTCAACAATAAATATAAAAGTTATCAGTGTTCAACAAAAATTGGTGTACCTGCATTGCTATTGGAACCAGTGAGATCACTCGTGTTGGGGGTAGAAGTAACCTGCAGCCTTCCAATAGCCACTAGGCAGCAATGAGAACCATGGCCATCCTCTTCACCACCTCGGTCCATCTGAACACCTGATGAATGAAAGCACAGATCTTTAGCATTGTCGAGATAATCTCTGGTTTTTTTACATGATGAGCAAAGAAAGTCAATGTGGTTAACACTATAGCAATAATACATTGTTTATAATACTGCATAATAATTCATCATCATTACATGTTTGGTTTATCTTATTTACACAAATTTGTCTCTCTATTTCCTGTAGCTTCATAAATATCTATCAATCCGTAAAAGAAATGTAAGACACAATGGGGATAAGTTTTAACTCATTGCAGAGACAATCGTCCAGCCTAAGACAACCACCTTGTAGTGACACAAACCAAATCCCTATTTTTTTCATCACCTTTTCCCAGACCTTGATATCTTAAATTATTAAATATAATTGGGCCTATTCAGGACAGAAGCTGCCACCAGAATCTGTCTGTTTCAGATTCTGGCAAAGGCTGCAGCAGCAAGTAGGCAAAGAAGCTATTTAAAATTTACTCAAAGAAATCCCAGTCCATGTATTCCATTAATAAACAGTATACAGAGTATATTAAAAACAAAAGACTGATTAATTGTTTGTTCTTGTGCTAAAAAGTGTTTTAAGCATGTATTAACTTTTTGGATGTCAGTCTGTATAGTTTATCACTATAGTAAATAGCGAATTTGAAGTTGCTTCTTCAATGTGAAGTTTTATTCAGTGAATATACCTTAAGAATATATTATTTAAAAAAATCATACTTTATAGAGATTACAACTAATGAAGAAATCTGATGAAGGCACAAATTTAGTCAATCCTGTTCTCCTTAATACTGTTTTTGCACAGGAATTCATGCAGCAAAACAAGACTTAGTCTTCAACAACGGAAAATTATAGAGGGAAACTTTCCCGGTGGGATAAACAAAAATGAAAATAGAAAAGAGATGACTTACCAAAAGGACCGGCTCGTCGAGAGAAACAAATAAAATCACACACACACACACACACACCACACACACTATATTTGTTTCTTTATTTGTTTCTCTCGACGAGCCGGTCCTTTTGGTAAGTCATCTCTTTTCTATTTTCATTTTTGTTTATCCCACCGGGAAAGTTTCCCACACACACACACACAAACGCAAGCTTTCGCAGCCTAGCTGCTTCGTCAGGCAGAAGGGAAGGAGAGGGAAAAGGAAATGATGAGGGTTTTAAGGGAGTGGGTAAGGAGTCATTCCAATCCCGGGACAGGAAAGACTTACCTTGGGGGGAAAAAAGGAGGGTAAACAAATACACACACACACCCACACATTTACAAAGACGCAAGTACACTTAGGCAGACATACTGTAGAACTGTAGAAAGCAAAGAAGTTATATGGGAACTTGCCCTTCAGCTTATTCTCTCCTCCCGTTGCCCACCTGGTCTCAATCTCCGCTAATTCAAATTCCTGCCTACCATCTTTAGCATATTTGCCTTGGTTCTGTGAACAGAGCCTCTGCCTCAATTGGTATCTCTGTCCAACTTCTTTGGTTTTTACAAATGTCTGTGTAGGTGTGTTTGCGTTTCGATATGTCTGAGTGTGTTTGTATTTATTTACCTTCCTTTTTTTCCCATAGGGTAAGTCCTTCCACTCCTGGGATTGGAATGACTCCTTTTCCACTTCCTTAAAACCCATATCCTTCCCTTTTTTCCTCTTTTTTCCTGAAGAAGCTGCCAGTGGTAGCGAAAGCTTGTATGTGTGTTTGTGTGTGATTTTATTTATTTATTTGTTTCTATCGACGAGCCGTTCCTTTTGGTAAGTCATCTCTTTTCTATTTTTTATTTATATAATAATGGAAAGTCCAGGTTGGAATAAATAATATAGTGAGGACAGTTTACAACTCACCGCAAAGACGTGGCGACGGGCTGCGACAGGCACATACAAAAGACACACACATACAACACACTCAGCTATCGGCCATGGCCTTCTTCAGAAAATAGAGCACTCACGCAATCACACAGGCACACAACACAGTCGGAGGTGATGGTTGTATGACTGTGTTGTGTGCCTGTGTGATTGCGTGAGTGCTCTATTTTCTGAAGAAGGCCATGGCTGATAGCTGAATGTGTTGTATGTGTGTGTCTTTTGTATGTGCCTGTCGCAGCTCGTCGCCACGTCTTTGCGGTGAGTTGTAAACTGTCCTCAATATATATATATATATATATATATATATATATATATATATATATATATATATATATATGAAACGATTATTAAGACGAAAAATTCCTAGCAGGAAAAATAAAATATAAAAAATAGACGAAGATTACTCACCAGGCGAAGGAGCACAGGTGTGACAGCATCACAAATAAATAAATGAATACACACACACACACACAATCGCAAGCTTTCGCAACCCAGTTGCGTCTTCAGGCAGTAGGGAAGGAGAGGGAAAAGGAAATGATGAGGGTTTTAAGGAAGGGGGTAAGGAGCCATTCCAATCCCGGGAGAGGAAAGACTTACCTTGGGGGAAAAAAAGGAGGGTAAACAAATGCACACATGCCCACACATTCACACAGACACAAGTACAACTAGGCAGACATACTGTTTTCTACAGTATGTCTGCCTAGGTGTACTTGTGTCTGTGTGAATGTGTGGGCATGTGTGCATTTGTTTACCCTCCTTTTTTTCCCCCAAGGTAAGTCTTTCCTCTCCCGGGATTGGAATGGCTCCTTACCCCCTTCCTTAAAACCCTCATCATATATATATATATATATATATATATATATATATATATATATATATATAATATAAAAAATAGACGAAGATTACTCACCAGGCGAAGGAGCACAGGTGTGACAGCATCACAAATAAATAAATGAATACACACACACACACACAATCGCAAGCTTTCGCAACCCAGTTGCGTCTTCAGGCAGTAGGGAAGGAGAGGGAAAAGGAAATGATGAGGGTTTTAAGGAAGGGGGTAAGGAGCCATTCCAATCCCGGGAGAGGAAAGACTTACCTTGGGGGAAAAAATGGAGGGTAAACAAATGCACACATGCCCACACATTCATATATATATATATATATATATATATATATATATATATATATATATATATATATATATATATATATAATGACTCCTTATCCACTCCCTTGAAACCCTCATCATTTCCTTTTCCCTCTCCTTTCCTTCTGCCTGACGAAGCAGCTAGGCTGCGAAAGCTTGTATGTGTGTGATTTTATTTATTTTATTTGTTTCTATCAACTGGTGCTAGGCTGAACTCTACCTAAAGAACTGTTACATTGGTAAATAAGGAAACAGGCTATCTGCATCAGATATATGCCAAAACGTGTAATATTTCAACCTAAAAAAGAATCACACACATGCAACTTAGTTTTCAGCCACAATCTTCTTCAAAACAGAACACAAACCCATTCATACAATTACAACTCACTAACACACATCCCTCCTCTTCAGTTTCTGCTACTTGGAACACAAACAATGCCTAATATCTTTGTCAGTATTAAAACAGAAACGGGTTAGTGAGTGAGGTAACAAACTGAATAAATAATAATGACTTTATTACTCTCTAATGAGCTGCTGGAAATCTTGGGTCCCTTATTTCCTCATACCATTTCAATACTACAATACAGCAGTGTGTGTTATATTTTCAAGTCACTTGTACATGGGAAACAATATATATTTTAAGAACATAACTATTCTGAATAACACGAAATTCAAAATTCTTCATGGGTGAGTGTTCATGTGTACACTGCTGGAATACATTTCTTACCTGTTGGTGGCCAATTCTTAATGTAGCCTGTGCAGTGCACAACGGCATAGTTTTGGCCATCACGAGAGGGACCGAGGCTGTTACGTTGCTTTAGCCTGTTGAGATGTCCAACTGCCATGTTCTCTGCTGCTATATTTCCCACCTTCATTCGGCAGATGAAACCCCTTCGTGATCCCATGCACAACCTCATGGATGCTGTTAACAAGGAAACATACAGTGTCCTCTACACACTTCTAGACATTGCCCCACAAACTAATTATATGAAATCAAAGTATATATTAAAACTACTTAATAGTAAAAGTATCAATCAAAGCAAGCAATTTAAATAATATGAGGATAAAAGCAACTCACCATAGAGTATTGCTGGAAGCTATCTAAAAAAGAGAATCATATTCACACAATTTTACATTTTTAGCTACAGCCTTCACAGTAGAAAATGTACAAGAATCACTCAGGCACAACTAATGCACACATGACTGCCATCACTAGCCCCTATGGCCTCGGGAACTGATCACCCCAAAACCCCATCACTAACAGCCTCTCCCACCTCCTCTCAATACATGTACCTCTTCCAACTGCAAACTTACTTTAACCTCCCCTCTTCCCTCCCCTGCCCCCTCCCTTTACTGCTTTCCAAGGTGCATCTCACATTCACATCTATCAGTGTCTTTACGCTTCGCCAGGCAGTGTGAAACATTGTCTCCACCCTTTCTCTACATCCTGCCCCTCCCCTCCTCTCCCATGTCAAGATGCTAGTTGGACCTTAGTGACCAAAGATGTCGGTAATGTGTGCACAAGTAATGCTCGAGTGATTGTGTGACTGTTTTGTTGTGTTTTCTGTCTCACACGAAGCCTGTGGCCGAAAATTTAAAACTGAGTGAATGTGACTGTCTTTTCTACGCAGCTGTCCATGAATCAGCAATTGTCCCTATGATGAGTTGCTTCTATCCTCATATTATTGACATTCCAAGCTGGATTTTTCATGGTTAAATAAAGCAATTTGCATTGCTAAGACAATACAAATACATAAACATACAGTTTAGTATAGCATTTATACGGGAGCTGCTACCTTCTGTAATTGACAAAATTAATAGCCAAGTCATTGGCTTCAAACTGATTCTAAGAGAAAAATTATATAACCATGTTTCAAAATCTGAAAGTGTAACAGCATTTTGGTAATTTTTGTGTTTAGCTAATAAATTATAATCACATTTCTTTAAGTAAACTTACACTGATGACCTTCTTTCTTGACAGTCCCAGTCTTAAGGTCAAGGATGCGGCCAGTATTTTGAGGTTCTTGTGTCGAGAGCTGTTCACGGACTTTCTCCACATCCTCAGCATGAATGTTATCATAGATGCAGGAACCAAACCACTCATTCTGAAAATAGATTTTTTCACGTTGTGATTATTACTCAAAGGAATGCAATCCATTTTTACAAATCTTACCATAGTGCCCTAATGCAAGAAATTTAAAGTGTGTAAGGCTAGGGTTATGCCAGCCTCTCTATTGATAATTTTCTGGCCATTAAAATATAAAATCACACTTTATGGTCTCAATCATAATTCTGAATTAAAATTCACTTTCTTACTGTCATCAATCTGAAATAGAGATGAATCTCTGAGCAATGTGTCAGTTTTTATGAACAGATAAAAATAATTGAAAATATAGATTGCTACTAATCAGTCAATGAATATTGTGACAAGACTGTTCATATTTAAGTTTTCACACAAGAAGTCCTCCTTCTGAAGTATAAAATACCCACTCATTCAAACAAGCATACACATGTCTACTGCATCCGACCTCTTGGGTATGAATTTGGACCATGGAACAATCTTTTCATCATGTTTGTCGGCGACAACACCTCCAATATATGGCAAGTAGTAATCTATCATTTTCAAATACTGTTATATTCCATCCTGTACTTTCTATTGTTTAATTATAATTGATAAGCATGCAATACTAAGATGCATCAAAAATTCAGTCTTCATCAGCTGTTTATTAATCTGCAAACCAAAATCACTCATAAACATACAAAAGAGGTTCTTAGTTATGTACAAGCCCAAAAATATATTGCAATTCAGCTACTAATCATCTCTTATTTATAAGCGGCTAGAGGTAGTTCCTGGCATTGCCCAGGCCTGTATTGATTCCTTTCTTATTATAGTCCAGCTCCACCTACCCTCTCTATCACTCTCTACCTTACTCTCTATCCATTTCCATTTAATTTTCATGCCATTAAATTCTTATGATGTCTTATCTATGGCAATATGGAATATTGGCAAACTGTCTGCAAAATATGTTGTGAATCGAGCTGGTACTAAGGCATAATAAATCACAACATCACATGTATTGAGAAAGATTTTCATGCATTTCATTGTTTCTGATGCCATATAACCTGAAATGTCTGTCATACTATCAAGGAGATGGCACGACCGTGTGGTCGGGGATTTGTCCGAAATTTTGTGTGGTGAAAGAGGACCCCTCACACCTCACGTGGTTCAAATATTAGGACGCACTACTTGGAAAATTCCGAGAAAAATCAATCCAAAGTTTCTTAGGTGCCTTATGAGTATAAAATGTTAGTCTATTACTGAGTCGGCGTCTGGCCTAGATGGTTAGGACTCAGTCTCTTACACCAGAGGTCTCGGGTTCGATTCCTCCTCCGGCACTTTTTCCCTTCTGTTTCACTTTCTTTTGTTATTTCACCAATTATTCATAAAGTTTCCCAAACCTACAACATTATCTTTCACAAATTAGTTACATTATTGAAGAGACCCTTACAAAGCCCCTTTAAATCTTGAAACCCCATAAAACGAAATAGAACAATGAGCATGAATAGTTTTCAGTGATTAAAAACTTTACGTTCTCAAGCTAAAATAATGTAGGTTTGAGAAACTTTTTGAATAATTGGTGGAATAACAAAAGAACATGAAACAGAAGGGGGAAAAAAGTGCCGGAGGAGGAATCGAACCCGACACCTCTGGCACAAGAGTCCGAGCCCTAACCATCTAGGCCAGACGGCAGCTCGGCAACTGACTAACATTTTATACTCATAAGACACCATAGAAATTTAGAATCGATTTTTCTCAGGATTTTCCGAGTAGTGCGTCCTAATATTTTAACCATGTGAGGTGTTTGGGGTCCTCTTTCACAACACAAAATTTTGGACAAATCCTTCGTATGATATAAATTTGAAGGTACATTCAGAGATATGTGTGCATACTGTTAGTAAAATGTATTGCTAACAGAATAAATAGTGTAGAAGTAATAAATTGTAATGTCATGCCAAATGTCATAGTTTTCCCATGAATAACTGAGAAGTAGCAAAAGATACACTTCTTTCCTTTCATCATTTTGTTGGTGTTTCAGGGAGGAAAGTTCCATTAAACTTTGACATTAAGTGTAAGGTTTGTTGTAAGTCACTAAGTGCTCTCATTCTCAAAGAGTGGATGAATGAAGTCTTGTTATTCATGTGTCGCATATCTCCTGCACTATGTGACGTGTTGTATGTTTTCTACCTCTCCCCCTCCCTTACCTTCCAGTTATTATCAGATAGCAAGGAATGTGCGTACCAAGTTAGCTGAAATTGGGTAAGTAGTTCAGGAGGATATGCGGAACACACACACACACACACACACACACACACACACACACAAATACACCAGTCCTCTTTCTTCCTGTCCAAACTTGGGAAGATGGCAAAATTGAAGCTGTGGTGGCAGTTTTTCTAATCTGGCAGGAACATTTAATGGTATACATGATCAATTCTTCAAACTCACATTAACCTGTAAAGTGAATAAATTTGCAATATTCCATATCTATCACAAATAAATTCAGTCTGCACTATATGAAACTTACTGATATTAAACTAACACTGTACATGCCTTTCTTATATATTTTCTGATATCTGAACTGTAAGAAGTGAGCCTATTTCACAACCATCATAACACTGCCAAACTTGGACACCTAATAGTATGAGTTTGTTATATAATAATAATAAAGATTACATTCATATGGCTGATATTGCAAATAAATAAATGAATTACTTGTAACCAATCCAGCTCTCCCAACTAAAGTAATGAACACAAATTCCTTCCCAGGCAGAGAAAGATGTATACCTGTGGTTGATTTAACACTGGAGCCACTGAATCCGAGACATAAATTACACGACCAGTATCACAGGTTACTACGAAAAGGAAACCGTCTGCTGCTTCCAGAATAAGGTGCTTCAGTTCCTGGTCTGTGAGGAATGATGGTTTATATGTCCCATCCGTGCTTGTGTTGCCAGTGCCTGAAACAATAACATAAAAATATACTCCATGTATATAACTTAAATAATAGGCTATATTAATATTATCTGTTTCTTTATTTCCTCTTATACCCTTCAACAACAACAAAATTACTATAGGAAATGTCTAGAAATTAGACATTGTAATTCTGAAAATCATTAATAATATTAAAAAGTGGAGATGTGCGACAAAAGAGGCACAAATGGATGATAAAATATTTTGTCACTCTATATTATGCAACAGCCTGAGTGTAAGTTAGATTAAAATATTTCACTGCAGAAAGAGAACAAAACATTTTTCTACATTTAGAGTAAGATGTTTATCACACAAAGCAAAAATTGTGTCAGTCATATGATAATATTTTTCTGTGTTCTAAGCCGTCACTAGCAGATTGCTACTCACTCTATATTCCCCAGGAAGATTGTAGCTTTAAGATCAATGGTCCCAGGTCTAGCATACAGTTTTAATCAATGGGAAAGTTTTGAAATTGAGACACATTCAGTGCAGAGCAAAAGGCATTCTGGAGTGTACTTAATGTATCAAACTCTGATGTAATAAAAGTAATTTGGAAACCAATACTTCCATACTTTCTGCAATCTTAAGGAGAAGCATCACTTCATAGTCAATAAAATGTTTCTGGGTATGAGACTGCATTGTCAATCTTTTAAAAATCTGACCGGCGTTTCAAACACTGTTGCAAGTGGTCTTCTGGGTATTTGTCTAATTGCTGAATGAGTGAAGGCTTGGTTCTTAAAATATTGCAAATAGTAGTTTGAAGTGCAGAACGGAGATGGGCCTTCTTTATTGTTATTTGCAATATTTCACTTCATTGGTGGAAATGGGCATCGTCAATTGGTGTTTATATGGAGTATTTTTTTCTGTCATTGGTGGCTGCATTATTCTGCCTAATTGGTGGAAATGGACGTCATTGACTGCCTTTTGCATAGTTCCTTGCAACAGTGGCCGAAGCATCAAGCAGATTCTTAAAAACTGATAATGTGGTCTCACGCCCAGAAAATATTTATTGATTGTAACAAAGACTGCAGGAACCTAAACTAACACATTACTATATAGTTTACATTAATAACCTTTGATAAATGCATTATTGGCATGATGAATTCATCACAGATATAATCTAATTTCAAGTTAGTGTACTCCAGTAATGAGTGAAAATTCATTTTGAAAACAATGCCTAAGGCTTCTTCCAGGAGTAGAAGGAGGTCCACAAGGTATGCGGTAGGAGAGTTTGTTTGTAAGGGTTTACCCTCATAGTCGTTTTGCAAGATAAACGAGTACATAGAATGAAGCAAAATAATTGACTGACTCTTGACAAAGGTAGGCTTTCAGAACACTGAGAGCAACCCATACTGTGATGCAGTACACTTTTCTTGAAGCGTCTGCCAATACAGCTGGCCAATCACATCAGTGATGCTTTCTAGAGGTCATTGACACTAAGTCTAACACGAACTACGATGTAACTAATTACCTGCAGCATAAGTGCTAAGTGGTTGCATCTGGAGGAGCTTTAAGGACCCTACACACGATGCGATTTATTGGATCAATTCGTTGGTCACCCGATATATTGGGCGGTTTTAGTCGCTACCCGACCAACTTTCCTTGTCGGCCGGTTGGAACTTGGTTGTGCCTGACCACCCGATCTCTGATTCCCCCACCACCTCACCCAACAAATTGTACAGTGTGTAGCGCTTCCCGACCAACTTCCATGCCTGATGCCGTCTGCATAGCGAACACGCGAAAAACAACAACAGTTCGACAAACAGACACCAGAACAAGGTGGCGCTGCGTTCAGTTGGTCGGAACGTGTGTAGGCTGCTACCAATTGGTTGGTACGTTGGACATCTTGTTGATGGTATGATAACTCGGAGCGTGTGTAGGGGCCTTTAAGCAACAGGCATGTAACGCGGCAATGCGCATGAGCGGTGAAATGGACCCTTGTGGGGGGGGAGGGAGGAGGAGGAGGGGAGCTATCCAGTAGAGCCTGCTTGCCCGTGGACGCCTGCGCTCCATGGGGCAGATTTGGAACAGCCTGTTCTGGAAGGTACCCACAGAGATGCGGAGCCATACCTCTTGCAGTACCAGGGCGCGAACACTTTGATGAAAGTGATCCGATCTTTCAGATTGTCAATAGGGTTTTATTCCGGCTTGTCCGGTGGCCACCAGAGCATTTCGGTAAACTCGTTCAGGTGCTCTTTGAACCACGGACGTACTCTGTGAACTGCGTGCCTCGTTGGATTACGCTGTTGGTTGAAGCCTTTGTACCAAGGAAAATCAAACTGCATGAAAGAACGCGCATGGTCCCAAAGAATATGCATACTTGTGTTGATCCGCTGTGCCTTTCGTAACAACAAACTCTCTCGAGGAATGGTATGAAAACGTTCCCTAGGCCCTAGTTGCAAGATGTCTGCTTTCGGACATTTCACGCCATACACACCAACGGCCAACTGTCTGATGAAGATTAAAACGTGACTCATGTGAAAAGGCACCTGTCAACAACCAGTTGCGCTATTGGAGTGCAGTAAATTTCAGCCTTCATCGCCGAAAAATAGCAGTCAGCACGGACGCGTAAACAAGGTACCTGCTGTGAAGGCCAACGCACAGCAATGTTGGCGGAAGCGACGCTACTGGTTGCCTCCTGGTTCACCTCGGCCATCAGTTGCACAGCTACTCACCGGTAGTAGTCTCCCCATTGTAGTTCACCCCGTCATCTATGTTGCCTCTGTGCTAGGTTTTAGTGGCCAGTTTGTCATGGAACAGTGTGGCTTACCCAAGGAGGCGCGTGCATACTTTACAAACTACGATGTGTGTTCAAATGAAAAGGTACGAAACGTCTTAAGAAGCAATCTGCTTGAAATTTGAATACGTCGCTTTGGGATGACGTAGTGTGACATCTAGGGACGCGAAGCAGGCGTCGTCACCTCTTCCTAAACATTCAAGGCTGCTCACCGTCATTTTCGACGTCCGATACTCATCGAATTCCTCAATCACAAAGAAAGCATTAAAAGTGATGTGTGCTGTGAGACACTCTGTAGCCTACACCAGTCCAAACGGACTGGGCTGCTCACAGAGGGAGTAATTCTGCTCTATAATAGCATGCGTCCACACGTCTCCAGGGTCACACAAAGTGTACTGGCCTAGTTCAAGTGGTAGCAGCTTGAGCGTCCGCCCTACAGCCCGGACATGTCGACCTGTGACTTGCATCTATTTTGTCCACTATAGTTCGCGCCATGTAGGGAGGCGCTTCTGAGCATAGAGGCGGAGCGACAGGAGAAGCGTGGAGAGGAGGAGCTACGGCCGAGGGGGATGGGCAGAACGGCTGAAAACTGGGGTGCCTTCCAATGCGAAGCCAACTATAAACGAACATCTCAAAGGGAAGCTTTTCTACTCGGATGATGAACTGAAGGGCACGGTGGAGGACTGGCTCTTGTCACAAACACAGGAATTCTGGGACAGGGAATACTTCGGCTCGTTAAACAGTGGGATAATTGTGCTAGGGCTTACGGTGATCATTTTTGAATAAAAACTTCAATTGTATCCACAGTGCTGTTAATACCTTTTCATTTGAACACCTCGTGGTGGTAGCGCAATGGTACGACACTCAACCTCGCATTTGGGAAGACGGTGGTTAAAATCCGCCGCGGTGGAGTGGCCGAGCGCTCCAAGGCGCCTGGCTGCAGTGCACGGCGCTGCTCGTCGTCGGAGGTTCGAGTCCTCCCTCGTCAGTAGTTGTATTTGTTGTCCTTAGCATATGTTAGTTTAAGTAGTTTGTAAGCCTAGGGACTGATGACCACAGTAGTTACGTCCCACAGATTTACAACATTTACAGAATGAAACTTTCAGTCTGCAGCGGAGTGTGCGCTGATATGAAACTTCCTGGCAGATTAAAATTGTGTGCCGGAACCGGGGCTCGAACCTGGGACCTTTGCCTTTCGCGGGCAAGCGCTCTACCACTGAGCTATCCCGACACGACTCACGATCCGCCCTCACAATTTCAGTTCTGCCAGTACCTCGCCCCCTACTTTTCAAACTCCACAGAAGCTCTCCTTCGAGCGTTTAGAAAGTAGGAGGTGAGGTACTGGCAGAACTGAAATTGTGACGACGGACCATGAGTCGTGTCGGGTAGCTCAGTGGTAGAGCGCTTGCCTGCGAAATACAAAGGTACCAGGTTGGAGTCCCGGTTCCGGCACACAATTTTAATCTGCCAGGAAGTTCCATTTGAACATTTGGGTAAAATCAACCGCTGGCCATCCAGATTCAGTTTTTCCGTGATTTCTCTAAATCACTCCTGGCAAATGCCGGGATGGCTCGTTTAAAAGTGCAAGGCCGATTTCCTTCCACATTCTTACCCAAAAATCCGAGTTTGAGCTCCGTCTCTAATGATTATACGCTGTCGACGGGACAGAGCTGGCTACGGCAGCCAATGTCAACTGAATAAAATACTTTTAGCTACTGGGCCATGTCTTTTAATGGCGACATTATGATCAATCGATACGCAGCGGACCTATTTAGGCAGTTTACAAACTAGCTGTTTTGGAAAGACTTTCATCCTAACTCCGGTAAGGCAAGAACCATACCTTTTTGACTTTGCTTTAATTATGTATGACAAAAACTGCGCTGCCCCCATCCCCAGCCGCAATATACTATGGCCTCCATTGTGCGTGATGCCATCTGTCGTGTATGAGCGGTTACTGCACGTTGACGTCGAACGTAGGCAGTGGACACATTAATGTGACAGGACTGTGTATCTCAAATAGTCATTTTAGTTACTGTGAACAA
Organism: Locusta migratoria; assembly: GCA_026315105.1. Classification (NCBI taxonomy): domain Eukaryota; kingdom Metazoa; phylum Arthropoda; class Insecta; order Orthoptera; family Acrididae; genus Locusta; species Locusta migratoria. The sequence goes on along the minus strand of CM048748.1, from coordinate 23,022,376 downwards.
GGCTTTTCAGCTATAACCAAGTATGTCAACATTTTCGAATCTCTTGGGTTGAAAGTCAGCTGGCTCACTGAACTACTCTGAATAATCTCAGGCAAAATTCATTGGATCAGAGATGAACATCGATTATAATGGTGTGTAAGGGCCAAATGACATGCTACAGTGGAAATTTTTTCGAGTCGAATAAACTCAAGAGTCCACATTTAGATTAGTTGTTCGTCCCACAGATCCTCGAGGATGTGGAACATGTCTCTCTCTCCGTCCCACACAGGCATCGAGTGCCCAACGGGTACCGACCGGAAGCGGTATGGAAAGGGCCGACCCGCACTCCCTACCTTTGTGTCGGTTTTCCAGAGCGGGGTGGAACATGTCTACTATATAATCTTCTGAAACCGAGGGAGTCGTACCTCCTGGTAGTAAGCGTACGACGCTGGATCGATTGCTGCCATTCGCAACTTCCGATTCCCACCGGAAGTAGGCTATTCAGGCCGAAAGTTGACTTTTTGAAAATGGACTGGCATAGTTTTTCTTAAAATCAGATTCTACGCCGAAAATTAAGAATGGTTTGTAAAATAAATTTTCTAAATCATCATTCTCCACCCCAAAATGCCTTCTGGATTGTGATAGCCCATCTGCCAAGTATCATGCATAGATTACTTGATATGGTTAGAGACTAAAGCCAAATAAGTTAGACACATCTAATAATGTGATATGTTATTAAAGTGCATACAGTGTGTCCAACAGTACCTTGAAAAACAAAGCAGTCGACCTTGTGGTGATACGGGCTCACGCGGATTCTCGCACTTGTAAACTGGCCTGAATCAAATCACGTCAAAGGCTATTTATTCAACAGACTCTTAAAGTAGGAACATCGTTAATGTCCCTGCTACCTGCTAGTACTGTGCTACAACTTTTCGTGTGAGTTCTCAGGAAACACCTACATTTCGAAAGGGGTTAATAAGTAGAGAATGACGATTTAGAATATTTTTTAACATTACCTTCTCAATTTTAGGCATAGAATCGAAAACAATAAGAAAAAGTATGCCATTCCATTTTAAAAACCGAATTCCTGTCTGAATAGGAAACGTCCGGTGGAAATCGGAAGTTGAAAATGCCACTATTCGATGCGCCGTAGTATACTTATTACTAGTATACTTATTCATAAGACTCCCGGGAGTTTGTAAGGAGTGGACGGGTGGTCTGAAACACCCTATTATAACAATACTAACAGTATGATTCAGTATGACTAAGGCTGTCGGAGGCCCGGGGCGGCGGCAAAACAAAATGAGGCCCCCCGTCCTCTTGGAAATACATGTACTGAACTTTGGAGGTCCCTCAGGACGAGAGGCATGGGACAGTCTAAAAAAATAGCTTTCGAGATTTGGAGGCCCCAGAATGAGAGTTCAAATGTTCAAATGTCTGTAAATCTATCGGACCAAACTGCGTGGTCATCAGTCCGTAGCTTACAAACTACTTAAACCTAGGTAAACTAACCTACGGACAACACACACACACCTATGCCCCAGGGAGGACTCGAACCTCCACGGCGAGCAACCGCGCGGTCCGCAGCGAGGTGCTTTAGACCGCTCGGCTACTCCACCGCGGCAGAATGAGAGTCCAAGCCCCCCCCCCCCCCCCCCAAATAACAAAAAACAACCACGTGCTTTCTAGGTATTTGGAAGTCCCCCCCCCCCCCCAGTCCGCCACTGGTATGAACACCTACATAGTTTGGTTCTATTCAAAAATTCGTCAATACAGTAGGATGAATTGGCCACCTGAATTGTGTGTATCACGAGTTGACAATGTTGCTGCCCGTAGATTAGGCTTCAACAGTGAGTCTCACAACCTTGACAGTGACGCCCTCCTCCCGTCACTTGATCTTGGAAGCAATTTGCCGCCGCTTGGGACAGATACCTCCTGCCCCCATTTCTTCCACAGATCCGTGGCTGCACGGGAGGAGACAGGGAGCTTTGAGGTCTCAGGTATGTTTCATTGTATTCTCTATTTCACGTGAAAGGCATTCTTAATTGATTCAGTTACAATTATACTAGTTCCCTTTGAATTGTGTCAAATCAACGTCCCGGAGAGGAGCTCTTCCTGTGCGTGTCTGTACGTGCAGGGATGCAAAGTATCACAAAGTCCGCAGTTCTAAACCAATTTTAACGTCTGCAGCAACTTCGATAGTCGCGAGCTCTGTGTGACTGTTGTGCCACGCGCCTTTCCATCCAACTGTTGGAAGGACTGCAGCCGGCCGCGGTGGCCGAGGGGACTGCGGCGCGCCAGTCACGGTCTGCACGGCCACTACGGTCGGAGGTTCGAATCCCCCCTCGGGCATGGATATTAGTGCCGTATTTAGTGTTAGCTAGTTCATAAGTAGGTTGTAAGTTTAGGGACTGATGACCCCGTAGTTAAGTCCCATAAGCTCTACAAACATTTGAACATTTGAAGGACTGCAGAAGGGTCGGATCCCAGACAGCTGCGAGTTCCACCAGTGCGCGAATGAGCCACGAGGTGAAGACAGCGATTAGTATGGACAGTACCGAGTGACCATAACGTGAGCCGACAGGTGATATGCATAGCAGCCAGCGCACAGTGCCCCTAACTTAGGGACGCGCTCTAAATTCAAACGCGCGTTTCGTGAGCGCGGCCTGGCCGCACGTGACTGTGGCGGCGCAGGTGGCCAGTTGACTGGACGGTGTGAGCTGGCTGCGCTCGCGTGCGCGCCTCCTCGCCGCCGCCGCTGCGACCTATCGATCGCTACAAAAATCGCGAGAGCGCGACCTTGTGGCGGCACAACAGGTCGCCTGCCTTACCGTGCACTACATCTGACCATTTAGAAAAGTGAAACCGTCACAGCCCGTATGCATTAATCAGCGCCCAATAAACGGCGTTCTGGAGAAGCACCACGTGCATTTAAGTTCTAAGGTGTTTATTTTTCTCAGGCCCGGTACAAGAAAAAAACTTGCTTTTGGCTTCAACATGCTGGCACTCTCGGTGTATACGTGTCACAGATGGCACCACTGAAGGGGACACAGACATAGCGGCAGTGATCTCCATTATTAATACTGGATACACAGTTGTAGTAGTTTGGATCTGTGAAAATCGTGACGAACTATTATAGTTACGTTGGCAACTCCGTCGTATAGGTCGTGCTGTTGTTTTGAACATTGTGTCCTCTGAAAAAAGTTATGAACTATTGATTAATTTCCAGAATGAAACTTTCACTCTGCAGCGGAGTGTGCGCTGACATGAAACTTCCTGGCAGATTAAAATTGTGTGTGCCGGCCGCGGTGGCCGAGGGGACTGAGGCGCTCCAGTCACGGTCTGCACGGCCACTACGGTCGGGGGTTCGAATCCCCCCTCGGGCATGGATATTTGTGCCGTCCTTAGTTGTAAGTAGTTCATACGTAGTTTGTAAGTTTAGGGACTGATGACCCCGTAGTTAAGTCCCATAGACTTTACAAACATTTGAACATTTTGAAAATTGTGTGCCGGAACCGTGATTCGAACCTGGGACATTTGCGTTTCGCAGGCAAGTGCTCTACCACTGAGCTATCCCGACACGACTCACGATCTCGCCTCACAATTTTAGTTCTGCCAGTACCTCGCCTCCTATTTTCCAAACTTCACAGAAGCTCTCCTGCGAAACATGCAAGACTAGCACTCCTGGAAGAAAGGATATGGTGGAGACATGGCTTAGCCACAGCCTAAGGAATGTTTCCAGAATTAAACTTTCACTCTGCAGCGGATTGTGCGCTGATGTGAAACTTCCTGGCAGATTAAATTTGTGTGCCGGAACCGGGACTCGAACCTGGGACATTTGCCTTTTTTTGCATGTTTCGCAGGAGAGCATCTGTGAAGTTTGGAAAGTAGGAGGCGAGGTACTGGCAGAAGTAAAGTTGTGAGGCGGGATCGTGACTCGTGTCGGGATAGCTCAGTGGTAAAGCAATTGCCCGCGAAAGGCAAATGTCCCAGGTTTGAGTCCCGGTTCCGGCACACAATTTTAATCTGCCAGGAAGTTTCATATTGATTAATTAACACATAATGACGAGCTTTGTGTCGCTTATGGTTGTAGAGAAGTCAAAAGAAAGAAAGTAAGAGTTCAGATCCGTTTTTATTCAGAACTAGTGTTTCTGTGTTAGAGTGCCAGACTACAAATGCGAAGGTTGCGGGTTCGATCCCCGCTAGGCCCTTAGATTTTTATCTGTCACTTTCCACTACTTTCACCTCTGGCAGTAATGCTCATGTGAAAAATATCTAATAGTACCGTGGTTCGGAATCCACGTTAAACTGGAGGTTCCCCCTATAACTGGCTGGGTAAGTCAGTTCAAAGGTCGGAGGAAGGCAACGGCATACCACCTCCAAACAGGACCATGCCTAGTAAAGCACTGTGGTGTTCAAACCAATCTTCGGATTGTTGACTGCTTTACCTTTTAGTGTTTCTATCACATTTCACTTAATGAATAAATTGCACTACTGTAGACGGTATTTCTCGTGTTCAGTTTTATATTTGCCTCTTGTCCATACTGATTTCTATTTAAGCTCACGAACTGGATATACACAACATTTATTTCTCTACAACAGTGTAAATTATGCATTAAATGCAATGTGGGAGAAACACTAGGTCTGAATCAAGATATCACTCAATTTTACGTTTTATACAACTCGTGTCTTTTTCCACTGTTTCGTTGCAGGAGTACTGTTAACAAGTCTCGAATATTTTGTAAATAGTATTCAAATTTTCAGAACAGATAGTGCCCGTTGAATATCTGTTAGTTTCTACAAAAGAAACTAGTAGAAACGATTAGATAAGCAAATAATATTGACAACTGGAGAGTGCATGACAGATATACGTTCAACCAATTTGGCGTCAAGTGTCACGACTTCGTAATGCACAGTACCAAGCTATTTGACAGTACTAAGTCCACAGACTCTTTATGAGCTCACTGGCTAGCGGTCACTGCGAGTTGAAATTTTGATACAAAAATGGTAATGTTCCTATATAACATCGAGGTGACAAAAGTTAAGTAGTAGGGAAAGGCCCAGAAACAGATGCACAACGTATAAAAGACAGAGCTGTCATTTTGCTACCAAAACAACAAAACTCAAATACTTCTTTTATTGTCTCGTTTCCAAATATAATTCCGTCAGCATCACCTGATATTCTTAGACTACATTCCATCACCATAATTTTGATTTTGTTAATGTTCATTTTATACACTCCATTCAAGACACTGTCATTTCGTTAAATTTCTCTTCCAGGTCCTTTGCTGTCTCTGACAGAATAACTATGTCGTCGGCCGGAAAAAACACAATCCGTAGTGGCATATTCTCCAGTCATGCCGCTATTGCACCAGTGGTGAAAACTGCCCTGGAAGATGCGTTCGCAGTCGTCACAGACTCGTAGAGTCAATGTAGTGGAAACAACGAGGAAGATAGATGTGAGGAAAGGGTGAAGCAAGCATACCTGTAACCCTCGAGCTCTAGAGCCGTGCCTATTGCGCCCTAACCGACGATAACGGCACCGTCAACACTGTGCCACATCTCCTCTCGCTTGCTGATGATATGCTTTCAGGCACCAAGATTTAGATTGGCTACCTTGAAGTCCACCGCTATAACGCTTGAAGATGTTAGCAATGGACGACTGTGTAGCGGGTCAGTTTACTTTCGCGACGTTAAAAGCATGGATGCTACTTCTCATCTGTAAGCGATTGTGACGGAGAAAGTGGATGTTGGGCAGTCATCATCCACGAGGCATTTGATTCATATTAAAATACTTTCACATTATTTTCAACGATGTTTGCTGTGTTAATTTGATTTAAGGAATCCATGCTCTGAAATGCCACGTTAAACGGAACTCGACGAATGTTTACAGCTTAACTTGAGCGTTGTTTGTGGCAACATGCATGCATTATTTAATCAAAATACGATCACGGAAAAAGATGATGTCGTAGTTTGAAATCTGCTTATCTCTAACCGTCGTGGCTGTCTATTTTTCTGTCTGAATACGTTAATCACCTAAACTACTAAACTACTACGTAACTCCAGCGTAGCTTAAGGCAACATATAGGCTTTACATTATCAAAATCATTTCTCAGAAAAATTTATATATTATAATTTAATGTTTTATCTGTAAACGTTGTGTCTGTCCATTTGACTGTGTGAAGCTAAAGCATCATTAACATGAGTGAATTAACGCAAAGAAGTATGTAACTGAAGATTTCATCCAGTAAGTTTTTCTCGTTTTATAGTTCTTCTGAAACTGCCAAATTTGTGATTATGAATTACAAATAAAATAAAACAACATTATTTACAAACTGTATGCGTACGTAGCAGCAATGAAAACAGCAGTAAAATGCCAGATTTTCGATATAAAAAAGCAGAAAGGCTAATGAATAGAACGCAGTGTATATGTGAAGTTAATGACATGGTGTTAACCACAGACTATCGGCAGCCATCAACGACTCGCTTTCTGTAGCAGTGGCTCGTCTGCCTGGGTAACTAACCTATCTGGAATTCCGCAGATGCCACACACATGATGAGACAGAAGCAGCAGGTACTTCGACGTATGCTGCGAACCTCTGTATACGGTCGGGATTACAAACGTGACCAGACTGTCATGTTGTCAGTTCGTGGAGAATCGATAACGCATTATCAAGTTCTCCTACGATTCCTCCCTGATACTGTGCTGGAATGGACTGAAGTTCCATGTGCTGCTCTCACAAAAGAGTTAACATTGCTTCTTTTCCTGAACAGAGAAGCATAACGCAGCACTCTACACCACGCGTAGTAATTATCGGTTGCCAAAAAATTAAATACAATGATAAAGTTGTTGTATGTGAAAGAGTAAATGAAATTCACGGAAAAGGAATAGCAACAGTTGTCATCAAAAGAAACACGTCTACAAATACTCAAGACTCATCACTATCGTTTTAAGTTTTCCTGATATACATCCATACTCCGAAAGCTATCTTGTGTGTCTTGCGGTTACAACATTTGCTGTTGTAATTTCCTCTCTCCTATTTCACACGAGAATAGTCTTCGGAAAGAAAGATTGTTGGTGAGCTCATCCAACTTTTGGTTTTACTCTATAGCAAACACTTGCAACTGCTACAAACAACTATTGGAATATGTACACTTGTCTGGCTGAGCAACTACAGGCAAGATGAAACTTAACAATCGTCAGGAGAAGAAAGCGAGTTACGAAATACCATTGTCAGAAGAACAGTTTTTGGAAATGCAATTAACTCGTGCAGCAGGAATCCCTCTATTTCAACGAAGTACCGGAATTCCATGTGACATGGAATCGACAAGAGAGAAAGACCCCCACAGAAATATCGAGTCGTAATGACACCTTTCCACGAAATGGCGAAGGTAGGTTGTGTGTGTGTGTTTGTGTGTGTGTGTGTGTGTGTGTGTGTAAGCGGGAGAGAGATCAGATCGCCGTTTGATAACCTTCAGAAAGTCCACCTGTTAAATGGAAATGAGCGTATGGCATTCTTGGCCGGGAGATCCCTTACGGGATTGTTCGGCCGCCTGAGTGTAAGTCTTTCTATTTGACGCCGCGTGGGCGACTTACGTGCCAATGATGATGAGATGATGATGATTAGGACAACACACCACACCCAGTCCCCTGCCGGGATTCAAACCCGGGCCTCCTGCGTGGTAGTCAACGACGCTTCCACTGAGATGCGGAGGCGGACAGTCCACCTGTTCATATTTGATGCTATAAGCAAAAATGTTCAAATGTTTGTAAAGCTTATGGGACTTAACTACGGGGTCATCAGTCCCTAAACTTACAAACTACTTACGAACTAGCTAACACTAAGGACGGCACAAATATCCATGCCCGAGGGGGGATTCGAACCCCCGACCATAGTGACCGTGCAGACCGTGACTGGAGCGCCTCAGTCCCCTCGGCCACCGCGGCCGGCATGCTATAAGCGTGTAGATTTGTAGACAGGGATATCGCCATTGTAGAATACTGTTGTGGAAAGGAACACATGCAGATTACGACGGTTGCTGCAATAACTGGTAACTCATAATCAACGTAAAGTAATATAAGTTAATAGTTGAATGAGACAATGATGCCTGACGTCCACAATAAACGAGACATTAAAAAGACCCACGACATGAACATATAATCTAATAATCCCAAATAAGAAGGGTGGCTTTGAAAGCGGTGAGTATTGCTGCACAATGTCGTAAGTTACGGTTCCACAATACCACGTTATCACATGTTCACATGTTTGTAGAACTTATAGGACTTAACGACGGGGTCATCAGTCCCTAAGCTTACAAAGTACTTATGAACTAACTAAGACCAAGGACGGCACAAATATCCATGCCCGAGGGGGGATTCGAACCCCCGACCGTAGTGGCCGTGCAGACCGTGACTGACGCGCCTCAGTGTCCTCGGCCACCGCGGCCGGCACCATATTATCAATTATTTACAAAGTGCCGCAACAACTAACTGGTGGAACCCACCCTGGTGGGAAATTAATGTGGATTCAGGAGAGCCACGCGGGAATGGCCGAGCGCTTAAAAGCGCCTTGCTGCCGTGTGATCGGCTCCTCCCCGTCGGAGGTTCGAGTCCTCCATCCGGCAAGGGTGTATGTGTTGTCCTTAGCATAAGTTTAAGTAGTTTGTAAGTCTATAGACTTACTGTTCAAAAATGTTCAAATGTTTCTAGAATTATGGGACTTAAATACGGAGTCATCAGTCCCTAAACGTACAAACTACTTATGAACTAGCTTATACTAAAGACGGCACAAACATCCATGCCCGAGGGGGGATTCCAACCGCAGAAGGGGAATAGCCTCGCGCATCGTAGCACAGCGCCTCAATGCGCTCGGCCGCTCCGCCGCGGCAGACATACGACCACACGTGTTTGGTCCCATAGCTTTACGTTATTTGAATATTTGATTCAGGAGAAGTGTAGGAAAACTCGACCCTACGTCTGATCTTGGAAAGTAGTTTGAAGAACTTTCTTGCAATGACGGGCTTTATTCACACGAAGTGATGGGTGCTATCGATAAGGGTTCGCAAATCGATTCCGTATTTCTTGATTTCCAGAAGGCTTTTGACACCGTACCTCACAAACTGCTTTTAATCAAATTGCGTGGTTATGGTATATCGCCCCAAATTTGCGATTGGATAGGGGATTTCCTGTCAGAGAGTACACAGTTCGTTGTAATCGATGTTAAGGCATCGACTAAAACAGAGGTGATATCGGGCGTTCCACAGGGTAGTGTTATTGGTCCTCTGCTGTTCCTTATTTACATAAACGATTTGGGAGAAAATCTAAGTAGCTCCCTTAGGTTGTTTGCAGATGACGCCGTCATTTAACGACTAGTGAAATCATCTGAAGATCAAAACCAACTGCAGAACGATCTGAATAAGTTATCAGTATGGTGTAGAAATTGACAATTAACTCTAAATAATGAGAAGTATGAAGTCGTCCACATGAGTACGAAAAGAAATCCGTTAAACTTTGTTTACAAGATAAATCAATTAAAAGTGAAGGCCGTAAACTCCACAAAATACCTAGGAATTACTATTACTTCAGCCTTAAACTGGAAACAGCACGTAAATAATGTCGTGGGAAAGGCGAAGCAGAGACTGCGTTTTATTGGCAGAACCCTTAAAAGATGCAACAGAAGTACAGAAGAAACTGCATACACTACGCTTGTCCGTCGTTTTTTGGACTATTGCTGCCCATTGTTGGATCCTTATCAGGTGGGTTTGACGGAGGACATCGAAAGAGTCCAGAGAAGGGCAGCTCGTTTCGTATTGTCACAATACAGGGGAGACAGCGTTACGGAAATGACACAGGATCTGGGATGGGAATCATTACAACAACGGCGCTTATCGCTAAGGCGTGGGCTGCTTACGAAACTCCAATAGCCAACATTCTCCTCCGAATGCGAAAATATATGGTTGACATCCACTTACACAGGTAGAAATGACCATCAGAATAAAATACGGGAAATCAGAGCTCGAACGGAGAGATTCGGGTGTTCTTTCTTCCCGCGCGCTATTCGAGAATGGAATGGAAGATAAATACTATAATGGTGGTTCGATGTACCCTTTGCCAGGCACTTAAATGTGATTTGCAGAGTATCCCATGTAAATGTAGAACAGCTACAACTCCTTAATAGAAGCTTTTTTAACGGGATTAAGTCGTTACTCGGTCTCTGATGTACTTCGTGCAGTGTCCGAAATATTTCTTCCGACTTGATCTAAAATTATGTTTTCCAAAAGCCAATTTTTAATTGTTTTCCTTAGGCTATTACAATTTTTGCTACTCATTACTTCTCTCAACTAATACTGTATTGCCAAACTGACGCCTCAGACATCTGTCATGTTAAACATAGCTTCTTGTGACAATTGTTTTCTCAATACTTTAATCTGTAAGTAGCCTAGGTGTAATTGCGGCTACTAGATGGCACTACTGAGGTAACGTCTACCTGTTCACAACTCCACTTAGCATACGTCAGTCTGATGCCTCCGTGCAGGCGTGCAGCCCGTAGTGGCTAGCTCTTTCTAAAAAAATAAAATAAAAAAAAAAAAAATTAAAAAAATTAAAAAAAAATTGTGACTTAAACTTTACAGCTGAGTTGTAACTTTTATTATGTGACTTGCTTTAATTTATAATTTCTGATGAAGGCAATCATAGTTATTGCCGAAACCAGGTTAAATAATTTTATTTTTGCGTTTGAGGGCTGCATTTTTATCCTTTGACGTTGTAACGGTCGCTGACAATAGCAGCTATGTTCAAAATTTTAAGATTCCTCCCAAGCATCAAAATCTGCATCTAAATATAAGGATTTAAAGAAAAACTACTAAATATAGGTATGGCTATTCATTTTAATAAGTTTTGTGAAGAAAGAGAATTGTCTACAGCCGGCCGCGGTGGCCGAGGGGACTGAGGCGCTCCAGTCACGGTCTGCACGGCCACTACGGTCGGGGGTTCGAATCCCCCCTCGGGCATGGATATTTGTGCCGTCCTTAGTATAAGGAAGTTGATAAGTAGTTTGTAAGTTTAGGGACTGATGACCCCGTAGTTAAGTCCCATAAGCTTTACAAACATTAAAAAAAAAAAAAAAAAACATTTAGACATGAGAAAGCTATCTGCAAGATGGTTGCCGTGATTGCTTACGCTTGACCAAAAACAGAATCGTGTGTAGTGTTGCAAGGAAGGTTTGCAGCTGTTCAGTAAGAATCCGCAGGACTTTTAGCGCTGTTTCGTAAATTTGGATGAAACATGGATACATTACTATACTCCATAGACCAAAGAACAATCTAAACAATGGGTTGTGACTGCGTAGGCTTTCCCGGCGTAATGCTTCATAATATTCTTCTCGGGTTTCCTGCCGGATCAAAACGTCATCTTGACACGATATTTCGGCGGTCCACCTGGCCGCCATCCTCAGGTGACAGTGCTGCTACACCGACTCGCCGAGACTGAGTACAAGCCGCGAGCGGCGGCCCCTATATACGCCGCGGAAGGCCGAGGGCGCGTGCGCAAAAATTGACAGTTCTGCCCTCTACGTTTCAGCGCCGCCAGTGGTGGAAGCCGGCGTAAACGATAGATTGCTATTCAGCAAAGACCGTTGTTTTCTGATGTCGAACAATAAAGGGTTCCACATCTTACTTAAAGGAAAACCCTTATCTCTGTTTATAATATTGTCAGTAAGACGAATAGCAATACATTCTTTTAAAATGCAGTCCCAATAGCGAGACGCAGAAGCAACCATTTGTGTTTCATCATATTTCATTTTATGTCCCTCAGTAAGACAGTGCTCAGCTACTGCAGATTTCTCTGGTTGAAGCAATCGTGTGTGTCGATGGTGTTCAGTACATCGAACTTGAATTGTGCGAATTGTCTGGCCGATGTAAACTTTTCCATTGGGACATAGTGTTTACAGAAAGGCCACTCACACGGACCGCTACTTGCATGCAACAAGTTGTCATCCACCTTACCAGCGCACTGGTGTCCTGCGTACGCTGACAAAAAGAGCTTTTGCCATTTCAGATGCTGAAAGTCTAACTAAAGAGATGGACCATCTGAGAACGGTTTTCAAGGAGAATGGTTACACGGACCAACAGATCTGCCGTGCATTTCAATTTGGACCGTCGCGGGAACCACAAGAAGAAACTTGCAAGTCGCTGGGTTTCCTACCGTTTTCTGGAAGCATTTCATCTAAAATAGGAAGGATTTTGAAACGATATGACAACCAATGCATTTTTCGTCCACCTGCCAAGGTTAGATAGAGCACTCCTGGGCTCAGTAAAAGATGACTTAGGATTGAGGAAACCCGGTGTATACAAAATTCCTTGTCATTGTGGAAAAGTTTACATCGGCCAGACAATTCGCACAATTCAAGATCGATGTACTGAACACCATCGACACACACGATTGCTTCAACCAGAGAAATCTGCAGTAGCCGAGCACTGTCTTACTGAGGGACATAAAATGAAATATGATGAAACACAAATGGTTGCTTCTGCGTCTCGCTATTGGGACCGCATTTTAAAAGAATCTATTGCTATTCGTCTTGACTGACAATATTATAAACAGAGATAAGGGTTTTCCTTTAAGTAACATGTGGAACCCTTTATTGTTTGACATCAGAAAACAACGGTCTCTGCTGAATAGCAATCTATCGTTTACGCCGGCTTCCACCACTGGCGGCGCTGAAACGTAGAGGGCAGAACTGTCAATTTTTGCGCACGCGCCCTCGGCCTTCCGCGGCGTATATAGGGGCCGCCGCTCGCGGCTTGTACTCAGTCTCGGCGAGTCGGTGTAGCAGCACTGTCACCTGAGGATGGCGGCCAGGTGGACCGCCGAAATATTGTGTCAAGATGACGTTTTGATCCGGCAGGAAACCCGAGAAGAATATTATAAACAATGGGTTACCGAGGGAGAATCTGCACCAAAAAAGGCAGAGGCTGGCTCTTCGGCCGTAAAGGTTATGGTGAGAGTCTGTTGGAATTCGCGAGGAATAATCCTCATCGACTATCTGGAACAGAGTGAAACTAATACAGGTGTATATTATTCATCGTTATTGGACCTTTTGAAACGAATTGCAAGAAAATCACTGACGATTGGCCCACAAAAAGTTCTTTTCCATCACGACAATGCACCAGCACACAACTCAGCAGTTGCGGTCGCAAAATTATTGGAAATAGGATTCCAACTCGTTTCACACTGGCAATTTTATTCAAAATAGGAGGTGATTGCAGAAAATAATAGATATTTTGCAGGCTTGGGCAATTCCTATTATTCGGAAGGGATCGACAAATTAGAACAGCTTTAGACATAGTGTATAAGTCCAAAAGAAGACTATGTCGAAAAATAAAAATGGTTTTCCCCAGAAAGGTTAGTAGTTTTTATTTTTGCACGGACTTTTGAAACGGCCCTCGTAGGGCCCAAGCGAATGGTCAAGAAGAGGCGCTGCAGTGGAGATAGTACTGCTGGCTAAGGCATTCGAATCGGTCGTCTGCTGCCCCAAACCACTGCGCCGCACTGTCGTAAGGGACACGTCCGTCGTGCGGCCCACACTGACTGCAGGGCCGCTTGCTGTCAGCACTGACAATTGTACGCAATCGCCGCCGCTCTGGATCTGCTGGCGGTCCACCTCTGCGTTGTCCGTGGTCAGAGGAAACGCAGTGGCGGCGCGTACTGTGGGTTCACTGGTTCAATGAAGGCCCGGAAAAAATTTCGTCGTGAAAAAAATAAATAAATAAAATATAATAAAACGTGTTTTTAAACTATCGTTCTTCTATCAGATAACTTTATATACACAATCAAAGAATTTTTATCTCATGAGAAACGTTTTCCGTCGCGGAGACAGCACGTATACGAGTCGAAGCGCGGCAGGTTAATATAGGCTGCAGTGGCCGCAGCGTTGCAATGTGCATGCGCGGCTGAGGTTCAAAATGTCTTCTGAACCCCCTGGAGGCAGCATATGGTCACTCCCGCGGCAAGGAGGGGCGAGGGGAAACGCCGCTTTTAACACTGGCGTTTGAGCTGGTAGAGACGCCAGCTCCTGGCTACTCGAGCTCTGGCGGTTACGCACGAAAGGTCCCGAAGTAAGACAAAGGAGCTACTTCGCACCTCGCCTTGCGCATGTCATGAAGTTAAATCCGCCCTTCATATTTGTTTTTAGGGCATTCAAGATTCATCAAATATGCGTCATATTTGGTAAAATATAACGATAAATTAAAGACGCGTCAACTGTAAAGGCTTTCAGAAGATCCGATGATGAATAATAATATATGTCACCGCTCTCCGCCTAGCAAGAATAGCTGTGTGGTTAGCGGCATCGCGTTGCGCCGTCAAAGATGGTTCGAGTCCGACTACAAGCAGTTTTTTAAACCCAATCTTCTTTTTAACAGATACGGGAACAACAACGACTTTTCTTTGTTACTTGCTACATATATTCCGAAGTTTTAGAAAAGGGGCGCGATCACGAGGGTAAATGACATTTATACCCTTTGTTGAACAAATACTTTAACTGTTTGGAAAGATGTGAGGCAGAGCAGCCTTTGCGCATGCGTAAGGTTAGAATGGGGTGCTGATTACAGTGTCTCATGACCCGAAGGTTGCTTGTCTCTTCATCGTAACAGATTCATTTTGTTACAGTCACTTAACAGAGTAATCAGTTAGTGTTTTAGTGTGCAAGTTCATATTCATGTGTTCTTGGTGTTAATTATCAGAGAAAAATGAATAACGTTCAGTATCTCTTAGAAACAAATTACTCAGTCCTCAGCTTTAACCTTCAGCCCGTACACCCCCTTATGGTACACAAAGCGTACACTAGGTCTTTGAGACTGCGGTGCCGTTTCTTTCAGTTTCTTTTGGCCTTTTTTGCATCTAATTGTCTTAAAATGCATGTGGTGCACCATTCGGTCTCCCCCTTCCCCAGCATACACACCCCAATAGTTTTCTCACGCACTTGATATGTAGATTTTTTCCAATTTTATAGACTTGCAGTTGATCGTGAAAGGAAAAACACCAACTTGAGGGTAAGTGGGGGTGCATTGGACCGGAGAAAATAAAGACATTCAGTGCACACATCGGCCTTTTTTGACCGGGAACGGAGATTGCAATTCGTTAATTACAGAACTTTGGACAGATGCACAACGAAGAAAAGACTTAGTTCTACTTCCTCTTCAACTGTCTTGAGGCTACTGTGGAGGGCAGAGTGCTGACACGCACTCAGAGAGAAGGGGAGGGGGGAAAAGGGGGTCGTTCCGGTCCAAAAGACCGGTGTACGGGATAAAGGTTAAGCTTGGAACAACAGTGTCAAACAAAGAAGCTTGGTAGGCCGAAGCCTAAGCTCGAGTTGAAGTAAGCGCAAACAAGCCGAGGTAAGACATTCTGCAGATCTTTTAACGAAAATGTATGTAAAGGGGGCGGGGGCAAACCGGGGCGCTTTCCCCGGAGCCACTCGCAGAGGTGCGCCGCCACTGTCAAGAAGTGAACCGCCAGTCACCTGAAGCACCAGCCGGCCCTGCACGCTCTCGGCACCGGCTTCGGTAAACATTTCGAGCGCCTCGGCAGTGAGACGCACGCGCGGTGCTGGGCGTTATCTGCGGCGCTAATGAGCCGGCAGATAGCGGCAGACAGATGCGCGCCGCGTGACCCCGCGCCGGATCGTGACCCCGGCGCACACGTACCCGCAAACTTACCGCCCTGAAACCGCTTCGGGCGTTAATGGCAGTCGGGGAGCCAAATTACATCTTCTGCTTTACGACTCCACTGCCGACCGTCCTCATCACATGCCGCACAACTTCTTCGCTCTGTTTATACCACAAGGATGATTCCGCGCTTCACAAGAACCGCAACCTCCTTCACTAGACATCATACTAGTACTTTTTTTTCGACCATGTACAAATTCTAGCCATTGATTGAGGAGTAAAGTCGTATGGCATGAATGGCTGGGAGACTCCGAAAGGCAGGTTAAGCGGCCTAACTGCAAAGGTTTTCCCTATCCTTCGAACCGGCAGGTACCTTTCCTTCCCGAAGTATGAGAATTCTGAACTCAAGTCTTCTGGGCCGGACTGTATACGCAATTACATTTCTATCTGATTATGCTGAAACGATAGCGCCTTACTTAACAGCCATATACAACCGCTCTCTCTCAGAGGATCTGTACCAAAAGATTGGAAAGTTGCACAGGTCACACCTATATTCAACACACTTGATGAGCAACAACGGTCCCAGAAACCCTCACACAGACCCCGCCCAGAACATGCTTGATCCGCCAGCTTGCTGTGCTTCACTGACGGCAGGCATCTGGTGTGCGGCGTTGCCAGGTTGCCTCCACACGTGTCGCCATCTTCTATCAGAAATACATCTGAAAAATGATCTTGCTGACAGATTTCCATGGTCAATTCTTGGTTATTTTGAGCTTGTATCGTGCAGCACACTGTCTGGGTTTAGGGGCAGGTCTCTGCTTGGCCGTCTAGAGAGTTGTTGTGGCGTCTGTCTCGTACAGTGTGGTTTGACACTTTTCTCCCGTTAGCGCTCAGAAAGTAAGTTTTCGTGGTGGCCTTCTAGTCGGACGCCACAACGACTCTCTAGATGGCCAAGCAGAGACCTGCCCCTAAACACAGACAGTGTGCTGCACGATACAAGCTCAAAATAACCAAGAATTGACCATGGAAATCTGTCAGCAAGATCATTTTTCAGATGTATTTCTGATAGAAGATGGCGACACGTGTGGAGGCAACCTGGCAACGCCGCACACCAGATGCCTGCCGTCAGTGAAGCACAGCAAGCTGGCGGATCAAGCATGTTCTGGGCGAGGTCTGTGTGAGGGTTTCTGGGACCGTTGTTGCTCATCAAGGTTGACAATAATGGATAACATCCCACATCCCACAATTGAACAGTTTCATCAGCATTTACGAGTCCACCACAGAGACATCGACAGCGAGTTTATCAACTGTGCCGGCAGTGCGCTATTGAACTGGATTGGTCTGCATGTTCCTTAATATGAATGGAACTGAAAGAGCTGAGCGAGCATGTCCTGGTCAGCCACAAACTCTACAAGAGTTGAGCAGAAGTATCAATAAAGAATGCCATAAATCAGACCAGCAGTGGTTAAATGAAATAGAGGGCAAAGTGTCAGGAAGCATGCGAGAGGTCATACAACTCTTTATTGGATGAGGTTGCTACACAATGGGATTACCTTAAGAAATGTGATTTTCGGTTCATTTTTAATATAAAAAAGTGATTTGTTGAGTTCTGTTTATAAAAAAATTGGAAGATGTTTATAAATAACTATTCACGAAAATATAAAATACCGTAGAACTTTTGCTTGGTGGATGATGAAAATCTTTTCAGTTGTGTGTATTATGAATTGCAATTTATGCCTGTTTATTTTGAATTGATAATAAAAAGGAAAGAGGAGGAAGATCACGGTTTATGTCCCGTCGACAACATGGTCATTAGAGACGGAGCACTAATTAAGGTTGGCAGTGCTCTTCGAAACTAACCATCCCGACAGTTGTCTGCAGCAGTTCTGGGAAATGAGGAAAACTTGAACCGGGATGGCCGGAGGTGAGTTTGGACCGCCTTCCTCCCAAACGGTACTAACCACAGAGCCATCTCAATCGTTTCCATACGCCCGGAACGAAGCCGGGCAAAGCGAGTAAGAGCTAACGTGTCACCGCGCTGGGACCCTCGCCGCGCTGAACAAGCAGGGAAATAAGATCCGCCGTATCGAGACGCTAATCTAGCAGGCAGGCTGACGTATGGAAGGGCCCCTCAACGCGCGCGAGGGACTTTTTGTGTGGCATCGGGCGCGATGAAAAAGAGCGTGCAACGTAAATTTACGAGGCGCGGCGGCGGCGGCGGGGGAGCGGCGCAGGTGTCTTTGTGACGGCCGCTTCCTGTCGCGCGCCTGACGAGAATGCGTCGCCCGCGCCAGCCAAGGGTCAAGAACACCGCAGGAAGCCCGCCGCCAGTCGCCTGCACCAGCCACCGGCACTACAATCCCACCGGTTAATAACTCAGCACACTGAGGTGAGCAGAGTTACGGCATACTCCCTAATATCGTGCTGGACTTCCTTTTGCCTGGCCAAGTGCAGTAATTTTAAGTGTCATGCATTCGACAAGTACTTGGAAGTCCCCTGCAGGAACACTGATGCAAGCTACCTATAAAGCCGTCCACGAAAACGCCAATGCAGGATTTTCTGCACGAACTGACCTCTCACGTGTCCCATAAATGTATGATGGGATTCATGCGGGCGATCTAGATAGTGACATCATTCGCTGGAACTATCCAGAATATTCTCGAAACATGGCCCGATGGCATGGTGCACTGCCACCCATACTAATTCAATTGTTTGAGAACACGCAGCTGGTCTGCATGTAAAAACAGCACACACCGTTACGAAGTCCCCACCAACTTGACATCATACGAGGTCCACGGTTTCGTAAGGTCTACGCCACATTCTATTTCTACCATCAGCTACTACGATCTGAAATCCACATTCATCTGGCCAAGACACAGTATTGCTCTGTGGTGTAGAATCCTTACCGGGTGGGATTGACAAAAGTCATCGAAGGAGTAGACGAAGAGCAGCTACTTTTGTACCCTCGCAATACAGGGCAGACAGACTCAATATGGTACACGAGTTCGGCTGCTACTCATTTCAACAACAACGTTCGCAAAGCGTGTGTTCACAGACCATTTCCATTTTCTTTTCGGCCGGAATACTGAGAATATTGTTTCTGAACACCGATTTGTAAAAACCTGTAGTTTATTGGTGACTGATTTTCTCACATCCGGCGCGGATTGCGCGGCTACTCCCGTAGGAGGTTCGCGTTCTCCCTAGAGCATCGGTACGTCTTCAATAAGAATATGAACCGTCTAGATAGCTAAAATTATACTTATTTATTACGGCATCTGCCATCATCAGATCTGCAGGATGAAGGAATAAGTGATCGTTGTACACTCGAGTTATATAGAACGTTTTAAATATAAAAATATAAAACGTTTTTACAAGGACACAAATGTGCACTCGACTGAAAACTCTAAACTTGCACAGTAAAGTTCAGCGTCAATAATAAAATATATAACTTGTACGTACGTGTGAGTGTAAAACTGTAACCTTGTGAAAACGTTTTATATTTAAAACCTTCTGTGTAACTCGATTGTACAACAAACCTTTGTTCCTTCATCTTGCAGATCTGATGATGGCAGATGACGTAATAAATAAATATAATTTTAGCGATCTAAACCGTTTTTATTCTCATTGAAAAAATGAAAATCGCGGACTCGTACAGGAAATTCGTTTCACTTATACAAAAATAATTAAAAAAAAAAAGTGTGTGTGTGTGTGTTGGCCTTAAAATAAGAAAGTTTAACTGGGGTTAAGTATCAACAGTTTGTAATATTTGGGTCCTGCAGCGTTAATTATATCACTTAACGACATAATATAACATGTATGAATTCCAAATCGCTGCTTAATATTTTTATATTTATTTAACGATGGCCATTTCGGCTACAAAGCCGTCTTCAGGTTAGCGGCAATTATGTAATACAGACATCTACAAAATCAACAAAATACTGATAAACATCAGCATAACCTTCGCTCACCAAACACGTCACAACATTAGAAAAAAATGCCATCAGGTATTTGCAAACCACTTATTTACTCATACCCTGGTATATATATAAAATTCACTGTAAAATTGCGAAAAATACTATTATTGGACAAACCGGGAGAAATTTCGAAGTTCGTTTTCGTGAACATGTTAGACAAACTGATAACAACCCATCCACTTTCTTTCAACATCTAAAATCTGAACATCACACAGTAGACGAATTTCAAAGAGCTATCTAAGGACCAACAATGAACATCTTGGAAGAATTGGAGATACTTTTACACCTCGAAAGAGAATAAATGAACAAACAGATCTGCAACATAAAAGTTTCCTCGAAAATGTTATTGAAATATTCAAAGTGGAACCAGGCTAATAACAACACACCTAATGATAAAATTTTAACGCATGTTACACCAAAGAGCACCTTTCTAAATTATTTTCGTATATCATTGGTAAACAAACCGTTGGAGGCATGCAATATCGTTGCTTATCATAATCAGAGACAAAATTTAATACACTCTTTGAACTGATTAATATATCGTTGGTATAAATATAAATAAGTTATTGTAACCCACAGACATGTTGTAACCATAAAATATCGTTGACATACACCAGCAACATCTACAGCAATTTCTTACAGTACATTATAACTCTACCGTATTGGTGACATGACAACGATCTTCTACTATAAACCACTTTACAGGAAGTATGTAAAATCAAAGTTTATGTAAATATCGTATCCTGTGACGTTTCTATTATCTCACGAAATTTGTATTACCAATTGCAGCTAACCTGAAGACAGCTTTGTAACCGAAATAGCCATCGTTAAATAAATAGAAAAATATTAAGCAGCGATTTGGAATTATATTAGCTTAAGTAGTTTGCAAGTCTAGGGACGATGACGTTAACAGTCTGGTCCCTTAGGTTCACAAACCTTTGAATTTCAGAGTCGCATAATAGTAGAACGGACAAAAGAAGAAGAAAATTTCAAACTGATGATAGGCCTGGCTATGGGACTGGCCTTTAAGGAACTCCACTTCGATTGCAATTAATATTGGGTTTATAACAGGTCATAAGTTGGACTACAGACGCAGTGGACCTTGAACACTGAAAAGAAAAATAACTCGTAAAGCACACGAATCATTTACGACAGCTAGTGTTTTTCACGGGAACTGATATTGTTCCTACCGTGGGATATGATTTTTCCAAAATCTTGCTGCAACGATCTCATGTCACTATTTTCTGCAATAGAAAAACCAATATGGTCGTTTTATCGTCCTCCAACATTTCTCGGGGGACTGCAACAGATCTATATGGCAATGGCATAAAATTCCACTGACTACTGTTCAGAATTTACATTCGATTATCTCTGGAAGGATTCAACTTTTTTTATAGGTAAATGCAGTCCGTTTCTGAATCTGTATGCCGATATCAATGTGTCCAACCTCTGTTGCACACTTGACTCAGAAGACGCCATGGGATGTATCTTCTGGCCCTGCGGACTGCAGTCCCTCCTGGTGCCGCATTGGACGGAGCTGACACAAAATCGTTTGCAGACCGGCAGGTAATTCTGGTCTGTTCGTCGGTGCAGAATCCGTGCCACGGGGGCAGCGTTCCAAGACATTCCAGATATGCTCTAAGGGGTTCATATCTGGGCTTCGGGGTGGCCATTTCAAATCTTCGTACCTCCCTTGCAAGTTTCTGAACCATTTCCAGTCGGCGAATTATCATCTTAAAATATCGTAGAACCGTCTGGTGGTGGCATGACGAAGATAGGTGGAGGTGATCCCCCGAGCAGCAGAACAACTAGGGGATCCACTCCGTACCAAGCACGTGTATCCCACACCACAACACACACCACCTCTTTGGACTATACGTCCTTAGCAGTAGGGGTCCACCTATTGACGTATCACGTAGTCTGCACCACACGCGATGCCTTCTAGCGGCCTGGTGCAGTTGAGACGCTGATTCGTCCCAACATCTCACGTTCCGCCATTGTTCCAGAGTCCATTCCTGGGGACAGGCGACGTGTCCTATAACGTTAACGGTGATGCTCGCGTGCGGCGCAGGTTCTCATACCCCATGCAACCCACGTTCCTATGCATTGTCCACTGTGAGACTCTCTAGCACGTAGTATTGTAAGGTGTCACTTACACGGAACACCCATGGGCTAATTTATTTTCATTTGGGATACACGTTAAATGTTTAATAGTAAGAAATGGGAATTCGAGAACTGCTTGGAACTGTGGCGCGTGGGAAGTTGTGCGCGCAGCTAAGCAGAGTACGGAGCGCGCTGTGACAACTATCGCAGCTGCTAATGTTCATTTCAGAATCAGTGTTTCTAAAACAAGTTATGGAGGTGAAACAAAGCTTGATATTCAAGGAAATACAGTGTTTGATCTGCTTGTGGCAGAATTTCATACGTAACAAAATAAATAAATAATTCGCGTTGCAAGAAACCGTACTGCTTATGAACTGTGGGAAGTGGAGTTGGGGGACATATCTGTCATGAATATGGAGATGTTGGATTCTGGAAAACATATCGGAGAGGATCTATTGTAAACTACTGTTGTAAAACTCCATATAAAGCTAACGGGCATCGCTGGATCTTCAGATAATAAGTTGTGACTTTATATGTATGCCAACTTTTGTAACGTATGTACCGGGTGATCAAAAAGTCAGTATAAATTTGAAAACTTAATAAATTACGGAATAATATAGGTAGAGAGGTAAAAATTGACACACATGCTTGGAATTACATGGGGTTTTATTAGGAAAAAAAATTTACAAAGTTCAAAAATGTCCGTCAGATGGCGCTTCATCTGATCACAAAAGCAATAATTAGCATAACAAATTAAAACAAAGCAAAGGCGGTGTTCTTTACAGGAAATGCTCAATATGTTCACCATCACTCCTCAACAATAGCTGTAGTCGAGGAATACTGTTGTGAACAGCACTGTAAAGCATATCCGGAATTATGGTGAGGCATTGGCGTCGGATGTTGTCTTTCAGAATCCCTAGAGAAGTCTGTCGATCACGATACCCCAAAGCCAATAATCGCACGGTCTGAGGTCTGGGAACCTGGGAGGCCAAGCATGACGAAAGTGGCGGCTGAGCACACGATCATCACCAAACGACGCGCGCAAGAGATCTCACGCGTCTAGCAATATGGTGTGGAGCGCCATTCTGCATAAAAATCGTTGGTTCTAGCAGGTGTTTATCAGCCAGGCTGAGGATGATGCGATTCTGTAACGTATCAGCGTACCTCTCACCCGTCACGGTAGCAGTTACAAAACCAGAATCACGCAGTTCCTCGAAGAAAAAGGCCCGATAACGGTAGATGTGGTTCTAATAAAAAGCCTATGTCATTCCAAGCACGTGTGTCAATTTTTACCTCTCTATCTACATTAATCAGTGATTTAATAAATTTTCAAATTTATACTTACTTTTTGATCAACCGGTACATTGTAAAAGTGTTCACTGACTTTGGTTCGCAAAATACAAAATATGACATTGTGTCATTGTTTTTATAATGAATACCACCCTATTCTTGATTTGAGTATCGAAGCTGATTGATAGTAAATTCAAATGTTCAAATGTTTGTAAAGTTCATGGGACTAAACTGCGGCGTCATCAGTCACTAAACTTACACACTACTTATGAACTAACTTATAGTAAAGACAACACAAACATCCATGCCCGAGGGAGGATTCGAACCTCCGGCGCGGGAGGCCGCGCGATCCGCAACGTGGCGCTCCAGACCGCTCGGATACTCCCGCGCGACGATTGATAGTAACTTTATCTGAAAGCTTGAATATTGACTGTCAACGTAATTATTTCATTGCACATGAACACTGAATAGCAGGTGTTACTTCAATTAACGAACAGCAAGTAATTCTGTTAGGACTTTGATGATCACCTATTTTGACAAAACAATATTCAAAGATAATCATTTATTTAATATCATTTATCACAGAATTAATGCGTAGGCATTCAGTGAACAGAGTAGTGTTTGAGTGCAACAATTCTTTACACCGCCAATTAAAAAAATCAAACATTTATGACCTGATTTTTTTTTAAGTTTATGAAAGCAAAGTAATTTTTCAATGTGTAATTTAACTAACTTAAATTTCTCTTTGAAAAAATTGTTAATCAGAGGAATATTAAGAGCAGTGGTTGGCTAGCACCTACCTACAAACCACGTGGCATTGATTATTACAGTAAATCACAAATCAAAATTAGAACGATACGTGTACAAATTACTCCACGTAGGGGAAGTTGTTTTCAGGTATTTGGCGTGTATGCGGCTCTCCGAAAGGAGGTTGTAAGGAGGCAAAGGTGAGTGATCTTCCGTGAAGTTGTCAGATAGGGTCATAGTTTTGCTACCTAACACTCATCGTTTTGTTAATAAATGCAATCACTTTCATGTGCTGATTTTACGAATTTATCGTAACTTTAGCACGAGTTTAAGATGAGGAAGAGCCACGTTACCGAAGTTTCCGAAGACACTGTACACATTTTCTCATCGATCCTCAAAGATAATTTATGACATTCACTCACCCCCCCCCCCTTCTTTACATTACGTTGCAGTGAGGCGTGTTTCGTTGCACTACAGTCGTTTTGACACTACTGAAGATCCGTCTCAGAGGTCAAGATTATGGAGGGTGCCTGGACGGCCGGTAGCTTGTCTGTCGTGGACTGTATCAACCATTCAAGGTTGCCCTATGAAGCGGAATTTCTGCCATGCCTCAGGCAGCGATCACTAGCAGGTCCCAGAAGCCCTCCCACATAACTGCAGAAGACGCCATTGACAGGAGGCGTCGCAAGCACGCGCAGGCAGCCACCACAGCGGCAGGCGGTCGCGTGCCGTCGCGCCGCACAGCGCCGATAAGCTTCTCGCTAAGTGGCTCTGCGCGACCTGCCCTGACGCGATAGCGACAACTTCCAGCCAAACGTAGGCACGCCGCCCCGCCCCGTCAAGCCATCCGATACCCACGACTGCCACCGTTACCGCCTCCCGCCGTTTACGTCTCTTACACGGAACCCCAATTCTGAAAGTCGACTTCCGAGAACAAGAGTCTTCTTGTAATTCAGAGTTTAGTCAGTCATAGTGGTAGAGTGCCAGACTACAAATCCAAAGGTCGCGGGTTCGATCCGCGCCAGGTCCTGGGATTTTTATCTGTCACTTCCCACTTCTTTCACCTCTAGCAGTATTGCTCATGTGAAAAATACCGAGTAGCACCGTGGTTCGGAACCCACGTTAAACTGGCTGGGTAAGTCAGTTCGAAGGTCGGAGGAAGGCAACGGCATACCACCTCCAAACAGGACCATGCCTAGTAAAGCACTGTGGTGTTCAAACCAATCTTCGGATTGTTGACTGCTTTACCTTAGCGAGGTGTTTCCTGAAATTCTACCTTCAGTTACTAAGGATTTCGACAGAGGGGCCTTGGCACAAATACCGCACCCATTCAGTGACATTCTTAAGTATACTCAGTTCAAACGGTTCACAAGTTAAACAGGAATGTGGCTATTTGCAATAGATTAACAAAGATTTCCCATGATTGCGGTTTTACATAAATCAAAGTTAAAAAATCAACAACAAATAAAAGCTGCACTTTTTGCTGTATGTTGAAATTCAAACGGTGATCCAATATACAGTGCGTATATTTTAGTCCGAGAAAATTTTCAATTGTTTCTTCAATAAGAACTAAACATTATACAGATGTCATAACTATTGTAATTTGAAGAGAAACTCTGAAAGTTGTAATTTTTATTTTTTATTTTTTTACATACATTCGATATGTGAACTTTCCTAATTGTTGCAACTGCGAACAAAACTAAAAACGTTTGCCTTTGTCGTCGTCATTGAACTTCTGCACTTGCTCCTATTTGAATGGTTTCATAGAAAGCTTCTGTCGCAGGACTTCCCACACTGTCATTTAAGCCATTTCGAATTCACGGGATGCACGTTGCACTCATTATGACTGTGTCTCGTACTCCTCCACATCCACTTCACTCACACTGGGACGTCCGCTTCTCTTTGCCGCCACAAGCAACCCCGCAACGAATTTATTGTGACAGTAGTAAATTACCTTCCTTGTTGGTGGCTTCTAACCGTACTTGGTTCTAAACTAACGTAGAACAGCTGTAGCACACTTGTTTTTCTCGAACTCCACACAAGGAACTTTTGCGACTAGCGCTGACTAATCGGCAAATTACCAAACTACGTTGTGGCAGTATACACGGAGAGGAATAAAAAAAACACCTCTAACTAACTTTCAGCGTTTTTATTCAAAATGACATATGTATCATATATTTACAATGTTTGGCTCTTATGCAATAAATAATTGAAAGTGTTCCCAGGCTTTATGTATGCCCTGTATAATATTTATTAGCAGTTAACTTGATCAATTAATGATATTGGGTGAATCATCTTATTTCTACCCAACCACATGTAAAAGAAAGAAGAGACAGTGTTGTTGTTGTGTTTGTTAAGCTTATGGGACTTAACTACGGGGTCATCAGTCCCTAAACTTACAAACTACTTATGAACTAGCTAAGACTAAAGACGGCACGAATATCCATGCCCGAGGGGGGATACGAACTCCCGACCGTAGTGCTTAGAATAATTTAGTTTAAGTAGTTTTTAAGTTTAGGGATGGATGACCACTACAGTTAGGTCCCAGGGCTGTACAAACATTTTAATTTTTTGAGTCCTTTTGGGAACTGCCAACGACTGGCGAGTTGTTGCACTCTACTGTGGAAACTATTACGAGGTATCCCATAACTTTTCTCATCCCAGTGTGTTATCCTTATTACTTGCTTCTCTGCAATGAACATTTCCTTTTATCGATCACTAGTTACGCTCGCAAGAATAAAACGTCATGAAACATTAGTAAATTAAAATCTTTAGCAAAATATCGATATTTTAACTGCAAAATCTGATATCCGTAACACAGAAGGTAAAACGTTCCATATGTTCTGTATGTCTACAATTAAAGTTACATTTCAGGTTCTTATCAGTTACATCTAGCAGATTGGAATATTTTGCTTCGTTTATTGATCCACCCTCCGACAGTATTACGATGATATGTTAAGTTTATGTGCTTCAATAATTGCACGTAGAGCGATTTACATAAATCCAATGACTGCTATAGTAAAAAATTAATAAATAAATACATTTTTTTTTAATCCTCTATCATTTAAATTTTTGTATGCTGCACTTGAGAGTCTAAGTCCTGATTTTTATACGTACATGAATCGACAGCTAATATATCTACTTCTGCATGTTTAATATATTATCGAATATCAGTAATACATATATAACAAGAACAAGACCTAAAACTGATATATGTGGTACTTCTGTAATGGTAATTTCCCACATTGCTGCTCACGGGAGGGAAGGATGAAAGGGACTGGTAAAGTACCATCTTGAAATTGGACCAGAGAAACCAAACCATTCCTTGTACAAAGATCCCCCACTATTAAAGATCCATTACCAACTTGCACAGTTACCTTGGCTTCATGCCTTCGTGGGCACACTGGAAGCCTACCACGAGCTCTTGCCAAGTGAAATAGGGACTCTTGTGACCATGCCGCGGTTTTCCAGTCGTCTGGGCCCAACTGATTTCCTCACGAGCCCAGGAGAGGCGCTGCAGACGATATCTCGTTTGCCGAATTACGCCGCACTCTCGTAACGAATAAATTCGTCGTACGTCGCATACTGGTCTCTGCAGTTATTTCAAGCAGTGTTGCTTGTCTGTGTAGGCAAACGGCGCTGCTTTCGGTCATTAAGTGCAGAATTTCGGCCACTGTGTTGCCCACGGTGGAAATTAATGCCTTTCAATGTGGTTTTCTCGACACACTGTTGACACTGTGGATCTCGGAATTCAAGATTGTGCCGCGAATACCACAATGAAAGGCATTAATTTCCACCATGGACAACGCATTCCATAACGATATACAAAACTTTTGACAATGTTGATTGGAAGACACCCTTTTAAATTCTGAAATGAGGCAGGGGTAAAATACAGGGAAAGGAGAGTTATTTGCATGTTGTAGAAAAGCCAGACCACAGTTATGAGTCGAAGGGCTTGAAAGGGAGGCATTGGTTGGGAAGGGAGTAAGACGGGGTTATAGCCTTTCTCCACTGTTATTCAATTTGAACATCGAGCAAGCTGTGAAGAAAAGACAGGAAAAATTTGGAGAAGGGTAAAGAAATAAACACATTGCATTATAAGACATTGTAATTCTGTCAGAGACAGCAGAAGACCTGGGAGAGCAGTTGAATGGAATGGCCTGTGTGCTGAAGCGAGCGTATAAGATGAGCATTAACAAGAGCAAAACTAGGGTAATGGAGTGCAGTCTAAGAAAATCAGGTGATGCTGAAGGAATTAGATTAGGTAACGAAACAATAAAGGTGTTAGGTGAGTTTTGTTACTTGGGCAGTAAAATAACATATGATGGTCGCAGTACAGAGGATATAAAACGCGCAATGGCAACGGGAAGAAAAGCGTTTTTCAAAAAGAGGAATTTACTAACATCGAATATTAATTTAAGTGTAAGGAAGTCTTGTCTGAAGGCATTTGTGTGGAGTGTTGCCTCGTATGGGAGTGAAACATGGACGATAAACAGTGCGGACAGGAAGAGGATTGAGGCTTTTGAAATGTGGTGCTACAGAAGAATGCTGAAGACTAGGTGGGTGGAACGCGTAACTGATGAGGAGGTACTGAACAGAATTGGTGAGAAAAGGAATTTTTGGCATACCTTGACTAAAAGAAGGGACCGATTGGTGGGACACATTCGTAGACATCAAGGAATTGTGAATTTAGCGTTGGAGGGAAGTATGTGGGGTAAAAACCGCAGAGGAAGACCAAGAGATGGATATAGTGGCAGATTCAGATGGATGTGGGTTGCCTTTCTTATAAGAAGAAGAAGAGGCTTGTTCAGGATAGTGTAGGGTGGAGGGCTGTATCAAACCACTCTCCAGACTGAACACCAGAACAACAACAACGAGATTCGAAATGGCATGTCCCGTGCAACTACAATTCTGAGTTAAAAGTCTATTAGTTGCCGTCTCGCAGCCATAATCACGTTGGAAATCTATTTACATGAGTCACCAGAGCACATACGACAATGCACACCCTTTACGCCCAGTACACACACTACTACCGCCATCTGTGTCTATGCACAGCGCCGCTGGTGGCTCTCCTTCATCTCAGTATATATGATGTGTATACGACAACCTCCTGTAGACAGCTGCTTAAAGCTGACTATACTAAACATCTACAAAGATACTCTGCAAATCAAATTTAAGTGCCTGGCAGAGGGTTCATTAAACACTTTCATAACTTTTCTCTACCGTTCCATTCTCTAATAGCGCGCGCGGAAAGAAAGAACACCTAAATCGTTCCGTTTTCTATCTGATTTTTCTTATTTTCTTAGGATGGTCATGTCTCCCTATGTAGGTGGATGCTAGAAAAATATTTTCACATTCCGAAGTAAAAGTTGTAATTGAAATTTCGCAAATAGATTTCGCCGCAACGAATAACGTCGTTCGTTTAATGATTGCCATCTCAAATCGTGCAACTTTTCCGTGACGCTTTCCCCCCTGTAACGTGATAGAACAAAACGAGCTGCCCTTCTCAGTACCTTCTCAATGTCTTCCGTCAGTCCCACCTGCTGAGGGACCCACACTGGGCAACAGTACTCCAGGAGATGACGCACAAGTGTGATGTAGGCAGTCTCTTTGGTGGAGCTGGTGCATCTTCGAAGCGTTCTGCCAATGAAACGTAATCTTTGGTTCGCCTTCCCCACAATATTTTCTATGTGTTCTC
Source organism: Locusta migratoria (assembly GCA_026315105.1). Lineage (NCBI taxonomy): Eukaryota > Metazoa > Arthropoda > Insecta > Orthoptera > Acrididae > Locusta > Locusta migratoria. The sequence goes on along the minus strand of CM048748.1, from coordinate 22,992,919 downwards.
TCCAGTGGAAGTTGTTCGTAATTGTAACTCCTAGGTATTTGGTAGAATTTACGACCTTAAGGTTTGACTGATTTATGGTCTAATTGAAGCTCAGCGGATTTCTTTTAGTGGTGATGTGTATTACTTCACACTTTTCATTTTTTAGTGTTAAACAATGCACACTTTGCGGACGGTGGAAGGGACGTGGAACTGCGTTGGTATTAGATTATGCGGCACTAGGACGGCTTCGGCTGCCTAGGGAAATGAGCGGGCGCGCTGCCGGAAAGAAACACCGCGATCGATGCAAACGCAGGGGGAGCGCCCCACACCCACAGCCGCACAGGTAGTCAAACATCCCCAACAAAAGCTCTTCTTCAGGCCGTCCAGCGCATCGCGCCGTGCTACGGCTACCCAGTAAAAATGCAAACGGCCGGGCCAAAGCTATTGCACAGCCGTTTGCCGGCTGGCTTAGCTATTCAGGGAGAATTTTTAGCCCTTCAGTGATGAACGCGGGGGCGGGGAGACTGAGTGGTGCAGTAGCTACTAGCCACGCGTTCCACGATGTTGGTCAGAACATGGCATTTGAACAGCTCCGACTGTGTACTGATCTAACGTACTGTGCTCTGGCGTTGAATAAAGTTACGTAGCAGCTCAGTTTCTCTTTATCGTTATGTTAGACTGCGAAGTCCGCCTCCGCAGCTCAGCGGTAGCGTCGCTGACTACCACGCAGGAGGCCCGGGTTCGATTCCCGGCAGGGGGTTGCGTGTTGTCGTAATCATCATTATCACTGGCATGTAAGTCGCCCACGCGACGTCAAATAGAAAGACTTACACTAAGGCGGCCGAACAAGCTGCTGAGCTCGACTTAAACATTCTATAATACACTCAAGAATATGTCTAATCCGCAGGCATAAACGATTCCATGAATCAACGCTAACTTCCACTTCACTAGTCTGTGACTTTTGAGAACTGAAGGGGACTGGTCACTAGAAGTCACCCGAGTAGCAAATCCGCCAGGGACATTTCAAGCCTTCTGGAGCTGCATACTAAGTTTGATTGCCATAGTGGAGCCTAAACACATGTAAACTAGACCAGGTTCTCCTCATGAACTTATTGACAAGAACGGTCCAACACTATAGAGGGTGGGAGAAAAAATCAGCCGGCCGCGGTGGCCGAGGGGACTGAGGCGCTCCAGTCCGTAAGTAGTTCATAAGTAGTTTGGAAGTTTAGGGACTGATGACCCCGTAGTTAAGTCCCATAAGCTTAACAAACATTTGAACATTTTTAGAAAAAATCACAAGAAATCAGCAACAGGAAACACTCGCAAGATTCAAAGTACTATGAGCAGTTTAACAATTTGCAGGAGTTAGAAACAATGGGGTCAGTAGTTCCTCTTATTTCAGCAGTCACTGCTAACCGAGCGCCTGAGGTGGTGTAAAGAGCGACACTTGACAATCGATGATCGGAAGAGAGTGATGAATCTAGCTATACTGGGGCAACAGTGTAAAATGGTTTGGGTGTGACGAATAATAAGGGTAGAATTACAACAGACATAACTTTTTTATCGTACTGATGAAGCCGTCATCCGATCACATATGTGACTGTTTTGAAGAATCGCTACACATGTGTTGAAGAAGTAAGTTGAGGATCCCACAGGTTTTGATATTAATTGTACGGTGTAGACAAATTTTACGGCACCAAGTAGTTTGCATGATTGATTGGCTTGTTTGTTACAGCTTTCCCGAAGTGGAAACGGGTCACGCGCTCTTTGATCTTGACAGAAAGGCCATAGGAACACAGAAGGAATATGTTTAATAAATGAGTACTGTCAAAATCTGGCTATACTGCTTTTGCGTAAATGCGGGAACTACTCATATTAAGAGGTAATGAGAGATGTTACCCACTAAAAAGAATAAATACAGAATGGAATACAGACGTAAGGCCCTGAGCCGGAAAGAGGAGTATATTTCCACATGTGGTCTTTGGTATACAAGTCTTTTTCACTGTACTTTGTGCTACTCGGAAACAACAAGACATTCGTAAACAGTCATTCATTTGTGACAAACACGAATATTAATTTTACTGTTGCTCGTTCTATTTACAGCGATGTAAAGTGTCGTCTTAAGCATTTTAGTACTAGTGCTTTCTGCTTGAAACCACCATTTCATTAATTATGTTCGCGAGAAACAACCTATGCTAGTGCAAAGCAGAGACATCTAGAGACACTGGTAAATGTCCAGAAAAACAAATGGGTCAAAGAATAGTGGATAATTGACTCAGAAACTGAAAAAATTACTTTGACAGTTGTTCACTTCTGTTAGCTTAATGAGACAGTAAAACGAGGTCATAAGGATTTGCCCAAAGATTAGAAGCCTGGAAAACATCTACGGCGTGGGGAATATGACTACAGATGCACAGAAGAAGACATGTCTACATCTACATGGGATACTCTGCAAATCACATTTAAGTGCCTGGCAGAGGGTCCGTGTTGATATGGAAGGAGAAGTGGGGAATTTTATTTTTGTATCATGTTCATGATCCACGCAGACAACAGCAGTTCTCGGAAACATTAAGTTGGGTCAGTAATAGACATCTCATATCCCATTCTTGTGAAGTAGCGGACCTTACATATGGGGTACGCCGATAAAGCAGACATGTTGAAATCTCTATTATGAGACTGACAGGGAAAGCAGAAGATACTAGCTCAGAAGTTTTTGGCATATGCTGGATGTCTCCATTGTAAATGCATTTTTGTTGTTCCAAGAAAGAAGCGATGGAGCAACAATGTCACTGAAGGTGTTCCGGATTGCGGTGGTTCATGGATTAATTGGAATAACAAATGGCACATCTTCAAGACGATGCAAGAATCGAAATGCAAACAAATCTGAAGACATGCCATTACAAAGGTAGACAATCCCATCGTTGTGCACACTGCAGCGCAAAAGCTGAACCTCAGAGCAGAAAATGGCATTGTAACATTGTAATGCGGGATTGTGCCTGGGGAAAGTCCGAAATTGTTTCAAAGATACCTCTCGAAATCATAGATGGTTCAAGAGTGTGTGTCCCAATGGTTTCGCGGTGAAACCAGTTTCATTAAAGAACTATTTTTATTTTAAGTTTTGTGTTAATCACTTATGAAACTAATAGAAGTAAATTGTGTGAAAATTATTAGAAGTTTACTGATTTTTTTACTTATTGGCGCGGTCACACGAGGTGATTTTTGTGGCTGCTGCTACTATCGGCGAGGAGTGGTTGCCACTTTATGAAGCCTCTACTAGCTGATCACACTCAGCTGTTGATTTGTACGCACAGGTAGCAGCTAGTGGGGAGTGTCGTGCAAACTTCATTTCTCATTTATAAGGATGAACAAACCGGTTCGAATAGTTTTTATAAGACAGATTCGTTCGGTTTGTGCTGAGTTTCGCAAATATTTGTTAAGTGAAATACAAAGACATCGAGAAAAAAAGAAAAGAGGAACTGGTTTGCGACTGAATTAGTGGAAAAGAACAAGAGTGAGTGCCTCTGCGTTTCTTTCGACAGAACTAGCTTTAGAGGATCCACATTCCTACAGAAGAATTGTACGATTGTCTGTAAGAAAGTTTAAAGACGTACTTGAGTTTACACCATAGTTTATAAAAAACACACGAGAAATGAGATTCCATGTAAGACCAAGCTATAAATCGCCTTGCGTTACTTGGCAAGTGGTGATTGCCTGAAATTTATGTTGTATTTATTCAGAATGCCTAACACCACAATATCTGTCTCTGCCAGATGTTGATCAAACCATATACAGTCTCTCACCATCGTTTATAAGGTATTCGTTCTAGGTACATTACTCGGACTGAAGTGAAATTCACTTCTGTATGCAATGTTAACTTTCCAAAGTTTTTTCAGACGTTCTTCAGAGGGAGTAATACATCCAGTTTCATTTACTTCTTTACGTAACATAACTATTCTGCCGTGCATTCTTTTGCATGAAATTACCGTTATTGTGTTCCAAAGTGCTTCAAATGTACGAAAATTACACAAACATTTTAAGAAGACTTTGCCTGACCACTTATGCACCTTTCCTCCGTGGTTTTCCATCACGGCGACAATGAACAATGACCGCCACGTCTCATGACAGAGAGCGACTGGCGATTCAGTAGTCACACGAGGCGACCCCACCACTTCGTAGCGAAGACTGTGTAACACGTCTGTCAGTAGCAGCGACTAATATGTCACACCAAACTATCACTATCTGCTATTCAAGTAGCAGCAACAAAACAAAAACCTCTCGTGTAACGGTGCCTTTACGGTTCCTACGTAAGCACTCGGAAATCGGCACATATTCGGGATAAGGCAACTATTTACGACAAGGAAGAATAGAAATATAACTAGAACTCATTTCAGTCGTAGTAATTTAAACTATCCCCATAGGTTCCTCCTAATCACACCTTCACATATCGCGACATATTCGGAGGGGGGTCCGATTTCTGCACAACGTTCCTGAAAACGCAAAGCTTGGGAAAACATATTAGCATACGGCGGGACACGAAAGTATGCAAAAATTCCTTCCACCCCGCAAAAATGACCACTCTAGCCCCAACATTACAACTGATTCTCGCAACTGGATCATCTCTTACCGCCTGAGAACTTTACCGATGTTTAATGCAGCAAGGTGAAGTATGTGTGATAAGGCTTCAACGTGTTCACTTCTTAAAACGACATACTGCCAAAACACGCGACCCAAAATGGCGTCTGCCAAGTTGTCGAATAACTTGACTTAATAAGGCAAGAAGAGTCGGATTTTAGTTTAAGAAGTGGACAGATGTGGTTGCTGTTACGATACCATTACCCCTCCTCCTAACGGAAGGAAATGTGAAAGGACGTGGATGTTTTCTACGTGTTGCCGAATCCTCTAACTGAGGCGGCACTTAGGTTTGTTGTAGCCTTCAATCAAAAGACTGGTTTGATGCAGCTTTCCACGCTACCCATCCTGTGCGAGCCTCTTCATCTCTGCGTAAGAATGGCAACCTACATCCCTTTGAACCTGCTTCCTGTATTCGTCTCTTGATCCTCTGCGATTTTTACCCCACACACTTCCCTCCAATGCTAATTTGACGATTCCTTGATGCCTCAGAATGTGTCCCACAAATCTCGCCCTCCTTTCCCTCAAGATATGCCAGAAGTTTATTTTCTCACCAATTCTGCTAAGTACCTACTCATTAGTTACTAAACTGCCCATCTAGTCTTCAGCATTCTCCTGTAGCAGAAAATTTCAAAAGCTTCGTCAACCTTTAGTCGGAATGCCTTATCGTCGTCATTTGATACACCTCCATGTTCCTACAGGCCAGACAAATGGCTTCAGGAGAGACTTCTTAACTTTTAAATTAAAATTCGATGTCAACAAATCTGAAAAAATCGCCTAAAAACCACATCCAGGCTGCATGGCAAACCGGCCGTCGCCGCTACACAGTCGGGTGAATTCGAACGATTTAATACGCTCGACTATCGGGGCGGGTCCCAAAGTCGACGACACTCCTCAGTATGTAGGGCCCCCAGAGACTGACGAGCGCTGGCTGCGGCTTACCGGCTCGCGCGGCGGCCTTTTAGCGCACTCACCGTGCGAGAGGTGTCCCCCGGGGAGGGAGCCGGCGTCACACCGCTCATCAATACCTGTCAAAGCAACCAACAGCCGGTTAGCTCAGCGCGCGCGCTCCGGGGCCGTTCCCACCTCACCGCCTGCTCCGACCGCCAACATCGCGTCGTCTCCAACGCGTCGACTGTGCTACTGCAATTAGCGGTGTTTTACTATTACCTAAAATACGTACATTTCTCCAAAAACATGCCTGTACGGCAGTACCGTACCGCGCCCCTAGAGGAGCAAAAACAACACGGTGCAGCACATTGATAAACTAGAGCATCCTGTTTTCATTCGTTTTCAGTCCTTGAGGGAAACAACAATCGACAATGAGGATAGCGGTACGCACAGATACAAATGGCGGTAGCACCGCGTACAACTAATATAAAAAGGTAGTGCATTCGCAGAGCTGTCGTTTGTATTCTAGTGATTCGTGGGAAATGCTTTCTGACGTGTTTAAGGTGGCACAATGGGAATTGACAAGACTTTGAATGGTAGTTGGAAGATATATTCAGAGATCCACAGTGTCAACACTGTGCCGAATTGCCAAACTCCAGGCAGCACCTCTCACCACGGACAGCAGCGACCTTCGCGGAGAGTTGTCAGAGCCAATACACAAGCAACACTGCTGAAATAACGGCAGGGATAATTGTGGGACGTGCGACTACAGAGCGGCAGCACATGACGGAATGGAGTGCCTTTGCTCATAGCACGACATCGGCCGCAGCGCCTCCTCTGGCTCGTAACCGTGTCGGCTGGACCCTAGACCGTCGCTTGCTCATCTGACTCCCGACTGCAGATGGCAACAACTGATGGCAGTGGTCGACCACGAAGCAGATCCCACGAACCCTTGGACACAAGTTGCCAACAAGGCCCTGTGCAACTGGTGGTGCTCCGTAATGGTACTTTTATATGTAACGGGTTCACTTTCAGAAATCATTTGCCGCCATTCACTATCTTCGTATTCCCAAACAACCATGCAATTTTTATACTCGACAATGTCAGCGGGTCACAATTGTTAGCGATTGGATTGCCACGCACAATGTCCGACTTCAATCCCATCTAACACTGATGATGATGATTTAGTGTGGAATTTTTGGCCGTTAGAACCCAGCTGGAATAGTGTTCGGCCTGCTGGTGCAAGTCTTAGGTGACACCACATGGGCGAGTTGCGCGTCGATGATGAAATGATGACGAGGAGCACACAACACTCAGTCCCCGAGTGGACAAAATCTCCACCCTGACCCGGAATCGAACCTGGGCCCCCTATCACGCTGTCCACTGGACTACGGAGATGGACATCTAACATTTATGGGACAACTGAGAGGTCAGTTCGTTCATAAAATCCCGCACCGACAACCTGTTCACAAGGGAGAGTTGTACATGCGGCACGGCTCAATAATGCTGCAGAACATTCCCAACGGGCCGGCCGCGGTGGCCGAGGGGACTGAGGCGCTCCAGTCACAGCCTGCACGGCCACTACGGTCGGGGGTTCGAATCCCCCCTCGGGCATGGATATTTGTGACGTCTTTAGTATATGGTAGTTTATAAATAGTTTGTAAGCTTAGGGACTGATAACCCCGTAGTTAAGTCCCATAAGCTATACAAACATTTGAACATTTGAATTCCCAACGGCTCATTGAGTGCATGCCAGGTCATGCTGCTGGGGAAAATGAGGTCCGATTCGACGTTAAGAGGCATCCCGTGACTCACGCCACTTCAGTGGATGATCATCACGGGTGAATTTCCACAGGAGCATACTACCGGAATCAGTCGACAGTTTACGGGAGGCCATCATCAAGTTGTAACGTCGCTGGAGCCTACCAAAACGTACTTTCGCTCCTCGATAACGCCTCAGGCCATTACACGCAGGACACTGTCTTTGTGCTATCACAAACTGCTTTACCTCCCACTTTCTCTTAAAATAGGATCCATTTCATCGCGCGAAGAGACCATTGTGTAGCTAAATATTTCCAGAATGACGACGAGCTTATTTTAGAAGTGGAACGTTCCCTGTATACCCAAAACGCGGATACGTACAACCAACGTCTCTGTCAAAAATATCCCGTGTTGAAGAGCGATTATGTAATGGATCACAACCATCACGCAATTCCATAGTCGCACCTTAATTATTTCAGATCGAGATGACGGTTAAAATGCGGACTACCCTTCGTAGAAGCTCACGGATCTAACGACTTACCTACCTAGCTGGAAAGCGGTGGATGAAAAAGCCATATGTACAATGCCGATGTATAAACCATCCGACGGTGAGTGGCTATGCATCAAAAGAGTCTAGTTAGATGAGAAAAAACTGCAGCAAGCAGAATAATTCAGTGAACAATTCTTTCACTGACGTCGCTCATTCTTCCTAACTAACAATGCATCTACTTGTTCGACCTGACAGCAACCCCGTTCCCCGTGTCGTTTTAGTATCATCCGAAGAAAAGCTATACGGCGCAATATGGGAACGGCCCCGGTGAAAACAGCATGCAACATTACATGCAAGAAAACATGCACAGTCCTACATATCTGTTACTGTCTTAAATACTCAGGCATTTTGCAAATTCGAAATAATGCAAAGCTTTTATTTTTGACATACTGCATGCAGATTATTATCAAAGTCCTTAAATTAATTTAATATTTTACCAGGTGTTCCAGAAGTTAATTTTGGAGTCCCTGGGCTTTGTACCATTTATTACATTGAACTTACAGTTATATACAAAACACCACATGAAAGAGCAACTCAATGTGTTCAATGTGAGCACCTTTCGCTACACGGAACACGTCACAGTTGACAGGCGAGTAGTTCCCGAACATTTATCGTGTCTCTAGAGTAACTGTTTTAACTCTTCTTCAAAATCGTCTTTGACAAGTCTTCTAGCTCAGCCGGTAGGGGAGACACACATTCGCGTGTTCCTTTATAAACCATCAAAGGTAAATTCGCTTGACAACAGTCATATGAACGTGAAGGCCATGAAAAACAAGCATCAGTCTTCCGGTCCTTGTAGCCAATCCAGAGGTAGTGTACAATGTCGCTCAACCAATCAAGAACGGAGTTCTGGCAGTGGAGCGCGGTACAGATACATCAGTAAAACTGTATGAGTTGCTCTTTCCTGTCATGTATTGTGTATAGTTGTACGCTGAACGTAATACATGCTACAATGGATTAAATTCTCGATGTTCGTTTAAGATAACCCTGTACAATATAACAGTCAGAATCCTAAGCACTGGTGCTTTAAGGAAATACCACGATTTTTGTTTCTGAGGATAATTCTTTGGATTGTATCAAGAGTTTTTGTGACATGCACTTAAATGTGACTTGCAGATTAATTATTTAGAAGTAGAATAATTTGTAGGACAAATGCCCTTTCTTTCGGTTATGATAACTTTCGATCACTTCCCCGGCTTTACCAACGTAAGTTTTTTACACAATCAACTTATAATACCACACTACACCAACTTACATATAAAGCGAAATTTGAAGTCGGCTGACAAGAGTAATGAAGCATCTAACGATCACACGTAAAACACTGCAGGGAATTCATGCGTTGAATTAAGGAAGGAGAAAATTGTGAGACACCGAAACGGAAAAAGTAACCAAATACTTGTTTCGTATTTTGTAATGCTTAAATTCATACTTAGCTGGAACAGTATACGCAGCTTCATATTATTGCACAACTGGAGAACAGATAATAGTAATGCATGGTGGAAGTTTTGTCCCGTTTGTTGACTAACAGTTATACTGAGCAGAGCTTTCCCCACATACGTCTGTCTTTTAATGCTGCGCAAGAGTACTGAGACGTGACATCTACAAAGAGAACTTGTGTCATAAGACTATTGTGGATTAGCTGGCTACTTGGGTGTTAAAACATTTTATCAGTCCCGTAAAAACGGTTTTAAGACCGGGGAAATTACCGACATTCGAATCATAAGACACAGGAGGAGGCATTACACAATCGCGACATAAAAGACTTTCACGACTATAACGGGAGACGCAAAGCCGCTAGCCCGAGAATTTTCTGGGTAACGCGATAATGTACGTTTATCCTGTACGTAATATTAGTACTAATCTAAACTGGTGATTGCGTGCAACTGTCTGGGACTGGGATAGTTTTGATGCACTCTGTGGTGAAAAGTATCCGGACACCTGGCTAAAAATGACATACAAGTTCGTGGCACCCCCCATCGGTATTGTTGGACTTCAAGTCAGTTATACTGTTGGTCCACCCTCAGCCTAGATGACAGCTTCCACTCTCGCAGGCATACGTTCAATCAGGAGCTGAAAAGTTTCTTGGGGAATGGCAGCCCATTATTCACGGATTGCTGCTGTGAGGAAAGGTATCGATGTAGGTCGGTGAGGCCTGTCACGAAATCGACGTTCCAAAACATCCCAAAGATGTTCTGTAGGGTGTAAGTCAGGACTCTGTGCAGGCCAGTCCATTACAGGGATGTTATTGTGTAACCACTCCGCCACAGACCGTGCATTATGAACGAGTGCTCGATCGTGCTGAAAGAAGCAATCGCCATCCCCGAATTGCTCTTTAACAGTGGGACGCAAGAAGATGCTTAAAACACCAATGTAGGCATGTTCTGTGATAGTGCCACTCAAAACAATAAGGGGCGTTAAGCCCTCTCCATGAAAAATACGACCACATCGTAACACCACCGCCTCCAAATTTTACGGTGGACGTCACACGTTCACCGGGCGTTCGCCAAACCCACATCATGCCATCGGATCGCCACATTGTGTACCGTGATTCGTCACTCGGCACAATGTTTTTTACACTCTTCAATCGTCCAATGTTTACGCTCCTTACACCAAGCGAGGCGTCGTTTGGTACTGACCTAGGCGATGTGCGGCTTATGGTCATCCGCTCGACTATGAAATGCGTTTCCTCGTCCCCCGCCTAACTGTCATAGTAGCTGGAGTGGATGCTGATGCAGTTTAGAATTCCTGTGTGATGGTCTGGATAGATGCCTGTCTATTACTCTTCAACTGCCGGAGATGTGCGTCAGTCAACAGATGAGGTCGCCTTGCACCCTTTCGTGCCTTCACATTTCTATTTCACTATCACATCAGAAACAGTGGACCTTGGCGTGTCTACGAGTGTGGAAATCTCGCGTACAGATTTCTGATACAAGTGACACCAAATCACCAGACAGGGGGCCGTGGTGTCCGGATACTTTTGCGATTTCACTGTCGATAGCTCGAACACTACTGGATAAAATTATATTTCTGCACACAGAACTGTGGTTTTCGATGTTTTTCACAATCGGAAACGTCTAATTCGAAATTGAAATCACTCCCTGTTGAAGTCGCGCGGAATGACCGCGTCATCTCAGGCGCCATGCTACGGACTGGGCGGTCGTTCCCTCCGAAGGTTCGAGTCCTCCCTTGGGGAGGCGTGTATGTGTTGCCTTAATGTAAGTTAGTTTAAGCAGTTTGTAAGTCTAGGGACTGATGACCACAGCAGTTTGGTCCAAACATTTGAACATTTTTCACCCTGTTAATCCTGATGGTAGTACAGTTGCTGGTTGTTGTTAGTGACATTAGTATACTTGTTACTGACATGCAGGCTGAGATCAGTCAAATTTCATAATTTCAATAGTGAAATAACATGTCATAGTTAAAAAAATATAAAAGTTAATAACCTTTATTTCAAGAACTTAATGCCAATGAAACGCAATTCACTCACGAAAGAAGCACAATGTGGCAAGGCCGATTCTACAAGAATTTTCGTCCGTGATCAGAACCCACGTTAAACTGTAGGTCCCCCTATAACTGGCTGGGTAAGTCAGTTCGAAGGTCGGAGGAAGGCAACGGCATACCACCTCCAAACAGGACCATGCCTAGTAAAGCACTGTGGTGTTCAAACCAATCTTCGGATTGTTGACTGCTTTACCTTTTTTAGGGCTCATACCGACGCCGGTTCGTTTAGCAAGCGCGAGCGAGAACGACACGCAGGTAGTCAACGAACTGTACTGTGCAGAACATTAACAAGACATGTGCATAACAAAGCGAGTGAACACTACAAGAAAATCTGGTAACATATCATTTCGGGACACACGCATCTCACGAAAGGGCCAAAACTACAGGAATAGAGACCTTACAGAGTCTCATCATTAGTAGCAAATTCGTGAAAGGAATATGAAAGGGTAAACGACAACGGTATGGGAAATACATTCCGTCATATAGGATAACTTGCGAAGTTAAAGGTGTATGTAGAATTGTAGCAAGAGTACTTGCATATGTGGTCATAGTAGCAAAATCGAATTGCTCACTATACAGGCAACCAAAAAGTCAGTTAAAATTTGAGAAGTTAAAACTACACGGAATAATACAAGTAGAGTTGTAAAAATTGACACAATTGCTTGGAATGGGACTTTACTGAAACAATTAACAAAATGAGCACTACATGGCGTTTCATGTGCTACAAAAGCAATATGTAGCATAACACGTGACTTTTAGCGAAGACGATATTCTTTACAACAAATACTCAATATTTTATCTGTCATTCACCAACAATACTTGTAGTTGAAGGACATTGTTGTGAACAACACTCTGCAGCCTATTCGTAGCAATGGCGAAAATTCGCCATCGGATGTAGTCCTTTACCATCCGTAATGAAGTAGACTTGTAAGTGCGGGTAATCCGTACATCACGCGGAAGGAGGCGTTGAGGCGCGGGAGGAAGTGGCGGCTCAGCACGCGATGTGCCCAGAGAAGTTTGACACGTGTAACTGTAAGGGGCGCGCCCCGTCCTGCAGGGGTTTCTGGGCCAGGCGGATCTACACAGCGGCGTCCCTCAGTCTGACTGAACACCAGAGCCACGCACTTCCTCCAAGCAAAAGGGTCCGATAACGATTGACCCTTACAGCTTCGTCGTTCTGCAACACGTTACACAGCCAATCGTCATCTCCCATGCTCTCCGCGTCACAGAATCGGCGGCTAACAGTTCACGATAACGCTACAGTATGACGTCTTACTGTTGCCCTTCTTACGCACTATTTGTTGCTTTTAATAACGTTCCATGCCATTTCAAGTATATGTGTCAATTTTTACATTCCCATCTACATCATTCCATGACTTACAGCATATTGTTAAAAATAATCCGATTTCTTCGAAGTATCACCAATACTAGTCGTACGCTCTTTGTATTGAATGTTCGCTATGAATCACATGAGGAACGGTTCCTTAATACTAAAATTCAGATGAGTCCACCTTTTGCAACTATTCAAAATTTATTTTTTTAAATATGCTTCACAATGGTTGCGGTATCATCTGTGGGTTTTACACACACTGTCCTAAGAATACATGTACACAGAATAAATACAAGTTAATAGAGTTTTGTAGCGGTCTAACGTATTCATTTTTACCGGCAGATTAAAACTGTGTGCCGGACCCGGGTTTCGCACCTGGGACCTTCGCCTGGGAGTGCTCTGCCACGCTCCACGGTCTGCCCTCATAGCTTATACCTTTGGAAAGTAGGAGGCGAGGTCCCTGGTTTGAAGACAGGTCCGACACACAGTTTTAATCTGTCGCTAAGTTTAATATCGGCGCACACACCGCAGCAGAGCGAAAATATAATTCAGAAAACATTCTTACATATTTTTACATTATGTGTGTATTGTGGATTTCACAAGAATTAGCCATAGGTGTATTTTAGGGCAACATGACATCTTCAATATAATCATGTGATGTTAGGCTGCCTAATGCATCGAAATTTAATTTCGAAAATAAGCGTCAAACATATGTTTATTTTTTGATAAGATCGCAGAATTACCCTTTTTCTTGACCGTTGTCGTGTGTACGATTACTGAGATTCTCTATTAATCACTTTCGTTTAGTTTTTTGTTATATTGTGTGGTTTTGGTGATCTGAAAACATTAGGATGTTATGTTTTGGTTTTCAGATCTATCTGATGTGTTTAGTTGTATTCACAATTTGTGTAACGTGTTATAACTTCGTTTACTAACTTTTTCTGCTTGTTTGGTTCAATTTGTGTCTTTTCATTGTGCTACTTTATGAAGGAAAAAAAAAAAAACATTACTCGAGAATATGAGAAAACAAACTCTGCAACAACAAGACGCCGGAGAGCGGTAAATATTACGATCTTAGCAGAACAAGACAATATATTTGAAGTTAAAGTTCGACACAGAAGATAATCTAATTTTAAATATGGTTGTAAATGACATGCTGTTCTAAAACAGACGTATAGCTACTCCTGGTGAAATCAGAAGACAGCTGTGCGGAACGGCCGCGAGATCTAAGGCGTCATGCTACTGACTGAGAGGTCGTTCCCATCGGAGGTTCGAGTCCTCCAAATAAAATGTTTGTAAATCTATCGGACTCAACTGCTGGGTTATTATTCCGTAGCTTACAAACTATTTAAACTAAGGTAAACTAAGAGGACAACACAAACACCCACGCCCGAGGGGAGACTCGAACCCCCGATGGCAACGGCCGCGCGCACCGCAGCACGGCGCCCCAGTGCGCACGGCTAATCCGCCGCGGCTCGAGTCTTCCCCTCCAGCATGTGTGTGTGTCTTGTCCTTGGTGTAAGTTAATTCAAGTAGTTTGTAAGTCTAGGGACTGACTACCATTGCAGTTTGGTCCAATAGGATTACAAACGTTTGAGCATTTGAACATCACAAGACAATGTAAAAACAGGTAAAACTGCACATGTTAGAAAGCTACGGAACTCTGGGTAATATATATATTCTGTGTAATTATATTTGCGGAGCAATATATGTTAAACTCACAGATGATAACCGTAGTGAACATATTTGGATATGTAAAGAATAAATTCTGAATACTCGGAAAAGGCAGACTATCTTAATTTCAATACTATTGCACTGGAAGCACGGACCGAGATTTACAAATCTAGTACGGCAGAATCCGGTCGCTCCACCACGACAACGCCGCCACCCACAGAGCGAAGATCGCGGGCGAGTTTTGTGCATCAACCGCCATATTCTCCGATTTGGTCTCAGACGACTTCTGATCGTTCCCTACATTGAAGCTGACAATGAAAGGACAACATTACAACGCATTAATGGACATCCAAAACAACTGTAACGCAGTACTAAATTCAATTACATATCTGGACTGAAGCGACTGTTTCAAACCACTTTTAAAATTATTTCTGCGCTGTACTGATTGAGGGGGAGACAATTTTGAAGACAGGCATTGATTTTGTGAACGTGTACAACAATCCGAAGATTGGTTTGAACACCACAGTGCTTTACTAGGCATGGTTCTGTTTGGAGGTGGTACGCCGTTGCCTTGCTGCTACATTCGAACTGACTTGCCCATCCAGTTATAGGGGACCTACAGTTTAACGTGGGTTCCGAACCACGGTGCTACTCGACATTTTTCACATCAGCAACACTGCCAGAGGTAAAATAAGTGAAAAGTGGTTTATAATAATACTAGGACTTAGTGGGGAACAAACCCGCGAACTTTGCATTCATAGTATGACACACTATCACTGTGTTACCGAACCACACACAGTCAAGGCGTTGTCCACAAATAATTTCTACTTGAGGGGACGACGTTGAACGCTGCAAGGTACGTTGAAATTCTGACCGTTTCATGCGACGTCTACGGTGGGTACGACCCCAGAACGCACAGCAGTTGCCCTGGTTTTTTGTTCACGACGTTGCGCGCCCGTACAGAGCCAATATCGTCAAACTCTTCCTGGCAAAAAGGTGGAGGTGCAACTTGAACATCCAGACTTCTTCCTATTCCCTCGACTCAAACTCGATTTGAAGGAAAAGAGATTTGACGATATTCCAAACATACAACGAAACGTGGTGCCGGCCGCGGTGGCCGAGGGGACTGAGGCGCTTCAGTCACAGTCCGCACGGCCACTACGGTCGGGGGTTCGAATCCCCCCTAGGGCATGGATATTTGTGCCGTCCTAGTTCGTAAGTAGTTCATAAGTAGTTTGTAAGTTTAGGGACTGATGACCCCGTAGTTAAGTCCCATAAGCTTTACAAACATTTGAACATTTTCGAAACGTGGTGAGGCTTTTCAACTCCATCCTATTGGAAGGCTTCGTGCAAAGTTTCCAGGACATATATAGCAAAGTTGAACGGTGCCTAGCTATGGGGGGTGACTCTTTCGAAGAACAGTAAGGTAGCTGTCTACTTTAGTGTTACAGGGTTATTCACCGAACTTTGTCAGAGCTTGTATTATGACATTAACTCAGACTTTCAAGCTATTTTATATATGTGACTACGAATCTTTAAATAATTTGGAATTTATTGGTATTTAACTAAGGAAACAGTATACTGAGGGCGTGGAAAAATATGAAGAAGCTAAAAAAAGCGATAATGTGCTATTTTACGTAACGTAAAGATAGATTTTGCAAGGACACGTAATTAAAAGGAAATATTTAGAAATATGTAACGATACAATGAAATATAGGATGGCTCAGGAGTAATGTTCCAAATTTGTGGGTGATTGTACACATCAAAATATGTGTCCGATTTTCGATCGTTGCAGATCTGAAGCTCCTCGAAGGCTACACACATCCCATAAATGAATATGAAGACTAGTATTAATATTACGTACCGAAATGATGTGTAGCCGTTGTTTTGGACAGAAGAGGTGTGAGGGTTTCTCCAACAGATGACAGCGCTGTGACGTACTATGAGGCAACAGTTGCAAGCATGCCCGGAGTGCAGCCGTGAATTGAATGACGGACTCTCTGTACCAGTCAGCTATTCCATTATCTGAATATCACATTTCCTCGACAGTAGATCGACCGTGGCCGTTTAATTAACTGCCCTGCTAGCTCACCCGAGCAGTCAAATTCAAATGTTTGTAAATCTTATGGGACTTAACTGCGGGGTCATCAGTCCCTAAACTTACAAACTACTTATGAACTACTTACGAACTAGGACGGCACAAATATCCATGCCCGAGGGGGGATTCGAACCCCCGACCGTGGTGGCCGTGCAGACCGTGACTGAAGCGCCTCAGTCCCCTCGGCCACCGCGGCCGGCCCCGAGCAGTCCCCCTTACACTCACGTTATGGCGTGGTAGACGGGGATCTGTTCGCTGTGAAGGTGACTGCACGTGACAAATTTGTTCACAACGTCGACGCTGTTGCCCGCATTAGCACATCCTCCAATGCATAGACAAGACTTTCTGAACGCCTCGTGTGGCATAAATCAACCATCTTCTACCATTATTCTCTCAACCGCGGCGCCTACAGACCATTTGCGTAAGTATTTCATAACCATTCGTGGATATGTGTAGGCTCAACCCGCTCTAGTTCCTTAACTATCGAAATTAGGACACATATTCATAGGACTTTCTCCGTTTATCTTCATATGTAGCTCCACCTCTTTAATTATTTGACAATCCTCCTAAATCAACCTGTGATGAATGTTGGCAAGATGATTAACATTTACACAATTAATGTACGCAGGAGCTAACGAAAGGCATATGTAATTAGGTCTCCATAAAAATCCACTCACATAGTTTGAGATCTGAAGCTATTTCGGCATATATGATGATTCTGCGGTTCCCGGAAATACAGCCGGATCCCGTCCTGGATGCAGATTTCGCCATCATTTATCGTAGTAAAATCATCAACTGCAGAACGATCTAGATATCAGTATGATGTAAAAATTGTCAATTGACTCTAAATAATGAGAAGTGTGAAGTCGTCCACATGAGTAAGAAAAGAAATCCGTTAAACTTTGTTAAAACGTAAATTAATCAAAAGTGAAGTCCGTGAACTCCTCTAAATACCTAGGAATTGCTATTACTTCAGACTTAAACTGGAAAGAACACGTCGTGGGAAAGGCGAACCAAAGACTGCGTTTTATTGGCAGAACCCTTAAAAAATGCAACAGAAGTACTAAAGAAACTGCATACACTACGCTTGTTCGTCCTTTTATGGTGTATTGCTGCCCAATGTGGGATCCTTATCACGTAGATTCGACGGAGAACATCGAAGGAGTCCAAAGAAGAGGAGCCCGTTTTGTATTGTCACGATACAGGGGAGACAGCGTCACGTTGATGTTACAGGACCTGGGATGGGAATCATTACAACAACGGCGCTTATCGCTGTGGAGTGGTCTACTTACAAAACTCCAGTCGCCAGCATTCTCCTTCGAATGCAAAGATATATTGTTGACTTCCACCTACACTGGTAGAAATGATCATCCGAATACAATACGAGAAATCAGAGCTCGAAGGGAGAGATTCAGATATTCTTTCGTTCCACGCGCTATTCGAGAATGGAACGGTAGATGAGTAGTATAAAAGTGGTTCGATGAACCCTCTGGCAGGTACTTAAATGTGATCTCAAGAGTATCCCATGTAGATGAAGTAGATGTGGAAAGGCTGCGGAATTTCCGTGAATAACCGTTCCGACATCATCACGTGTTACTGACAGATTCCATCCGTATCACCTGATGATGTCTGAACGCAGAAACGCCGTGGATCTTTGATGACCAGTGGCGTAACTAGGACTTGGCTTTTGGGGGGGGGGGGGGGGATAGATCTGCTTGATGAGCAAACTTTTAGTCAGTTTCCAGACAGACTACCATCTATCACTCCCGCCGAAGAAACTAATTCGCTCCCATACAATGAGAGATTATGGTAAAACACCTTTACCAGATTGTTGTTATACGATTTCTTTTCTTTTCTTTCTGTTTTTCCCCTTTTTCCGGGTTCTGGGGGGGTTCTATCCCCCTCATCCCCCCCCCCCCAATAGTTACGCCACTGTTGATGACTGTATGGAACAGTATTGCCGAGGGCCTTGGAAGCAACTCACGATATTGTTAATATTTCCTGGACTGGAAATAATTACAAATAATCCAAGAAATTTCATCTGCGATGACGAAAAGTGGAAGGAACGCTCTGTTTCAATTTCAGCCTAGAAAACCAGGAAATCTTAGTGAAATCTTTTCATGAAACAAAGTCGCCATAGTAGAATGTAGGATTAGGACATTTGACACAAAAAAGTTTTCGCTAGATCGTGTAATGGTCTTCAGTGCCCTACAGAGACGCGCCGAAGGAAGCAAAGACGTGAAATGAAAAACGAGGAGAGCGGCTA
Source organism: Locusta migratoria (assembly GCA_026315105.1). Taxonomy (NCBI): domain Eukaryota; kingdom Metazoa; phylum Arthropoda; class Insecta; order Orthoptera; family Acrididae; genus Locusta; species Locusta migratoria. The sequence goes on along the minus strand of CM048748.1, from coordinate 22,974,240 downwards.
CTGCGCATGCGCGGAAGCCGAGCCGGCGCTGACAGAAGAAAGGCGGGACGTCTGAGGAGCGGGCGGGCAGGCCGTGTCGTGAGTAACGATCAGGGCAGGGCGCGCGCCTTCCGCGGTTTTCCCTCTTCCTGGCAGAGCGGTTATCGTTGTTTTTTCGCCCTGCCGGGGGAGAGTTGCTGGAAATTACCCCCGGCCGGCCTCCCCTCTACATAATTTCCTGCCTCCGCGCTCTCCGCTGCCCCGCCACCAGCCTGCACTTTTATTCTCTTTCTGTTCCCGGAGACTCGCTGTCGAATCAAGTGCAATTAAAATGTCCGAGCCAGCTAAATTTCCGAACTTAAGCGAAAGACAGCTAAGCTCGATAGGTGGTCATAAAACTCTTAAGTACCACCTCAAAACAATCAGACTACTGTCATGAATCTTGGTGTTTGCCTTTCTGCACGTATTAATCTCTCATTTTTCGATGATGACACCTGGACTACAGAAAAAGATGAAGAGCATTGTTTTTATGCGTTGTTTTTTCGGCCTAACCTTCATTCGACAAGATGAGCCGGAGAACACCACTCCAGGCTTTGTCGTTTCATTTCAGGGCCAAACCAGAGACACCAGGTTTCAGCCTCAGTGATAATGTGGTTCAAGAAACTGGGCCGCGGTGGAGTAGCCGAGCTGTCTAAGGCGCCTCGCAGCGAAGCGCGCGGTTGCTCGCCCTCGGAGGTTCCAGTCCTCCCTGGGGCATGGGTGTGTGTGTTGTCCTTAGGTTACTTTACCTAGGTTTAAGTAGTTCGTAGCTACGGACTGATGACCACGCCGTTTGGTCCGATAGATTTACAAACATTTGAACATTTTTAACAAAATCCTGTGAATCTACTAAATGCTTTAAGTGTTGTGGCACAAGACGACAACACGTTTTTCTCTTCCCTGTCTTCTGGGCAAGGATTTGTCGCACGGATTCGCGGTTAATCTGCAGTTCACTCGACGACCGTTCGTAATAAATGTCCTCACTTTATCAATGTTTTCGTCACTGATGGCGGTCGCCGGTCGTCCGCTAAGGGATTTGGCAGAAACACTTTCTCGGCTTCCTCGAAAAAAGACAAGAGGAAAGACCGTTATTTAAAAGCTTGAAACAAAGTTGTTTTCATGGAAAATGTTGATTATTTCCCTAGACTTACAAACTTCTTAAACTAACCTAAGGACAACACACACCCATGCCCCAGGGCGGAATGGAAACTCCCGCGCGCTCCGCAGCACGGCGCCGCAGAGCGCACGGCTATTCTGCCGCGGCTGTTTTCACAAAAAATTATTCTCAATAGCAAACTTTTTACAACCCATCAATGTAGATGTGTCGGACCGGTACTCCAACCTGCATTTCATGCTTTCGCGAGCGGTAACGTCAAACATTGCACTACTGTACGAACACGTCTCCAGGGCCGACCCGAACCTACGTATGCCGCACGGCCTATGTACAGGACAGTCAACTAGATTCACCACATAGTGTTCGCAGCCTATACCGTATTCCTGCGCCAGAGAGTATGTAAACAACTGAGGCATTATCCTCCCTTGCATCATCCGCGAACAATCTAACAGAGCTGCTCGCATTGTCTCTCATATCGTTTATAAACGTATGGGCCCTACAACAGCTCCGTGAAGAACGCCAGATATCACTCGATGACTTTCGGTCAATTACAACGTAATCTGTCCTTTTTGTCAGGAAATCGAGAATCCAATCGCATAAACTATGGGGATATTCCATAAGCACGCAATTTGATTAGAAGAAGAATGTTAGGTACAGTGTTATAAGCCTTCCGGAATCAATTTCACATCCCTTGCCGAGTGCATTCATCATTCTAGCCAAAACATAATTTAAAAAAAAAATGTTAATAGCTAGCTGTTTGGAAAACAACGATACTTTCTGAATCCTTATGACTATTATGTCTGAATTCCTGTTGAATATTAATTCCGAAACGGCATCACAGAAAGGCCTTGACTGCAAAAAATAAGGTAGAACATTTTATTTTATTATCTTGTGTTTATTGTTGCGAGTACGTAGAATCCATGTTTTCGACCTTCCGAAACCTCGGCACAACTGTCTGTGGCCAAAAAACTGCGAATATTTGGCACTTTTTACAGATTTTCGCCTATTACTAGAAAACTATGCATCCTAATGAAACTTTTATCCTTATCGAAATGAAAGAGCATAAAATTTTGTTTCGAATTACATATAGAAAATATTGTAGGGAAGGCGAACTAAAGACTGCGTTTCATCGGCAGAACACTTAGAAGATGCAACAGTTATACTAAAGAAACTTCCTACACCACACTTGTACGTTCTATTTCGGAATACTATTGCGCGTTGTAGGATCCTCACCAATTTGACTGACGGATAATTTAGAGAAAGTACAGAGAAGGGCAGCTCGTTTTGTATTATCGCGCTATAGGGGAGAGAGTGTCACGGAAATGATGTACAAGTTGGGATGGAAATAATTAAAAGAAAGGCGATATTTGTTACGGCAAGATATCTTTGCGAAATTTCTTTCACCAACTTTCTCTTCAGAATGCAAACATACAGTGTTAGCACCCACCTACATAGGGAGACATTATCATCATAAAAAATAACAGAAATCAAATGGAAAACAGAGAGACTTGGGTGTTCCTTTTTCCCGCGAGCTATTAGAGAGTGGAACTGTAGAGAAATATCCTGAAAGTGTTTCGATGAACCCTCTGCCATGCACTTCACTGTGACTTGCAGAGTATCCATGTAGATGTAGATATGTCAAAATCGATGCAGCCGTTTGCCTGCAATCAGTTGTTAACGCCTGTAACTCATATACGGCTGCTCCAAACGAAGTTACGGAAATGGTAAAGCATGAAATTTCATGTTAGAAAACTACTAAGTTTCTTAGTTTTAGGTAATATTAAGCGTTCATACACTTGAAAACCAAAATAATTCCATCTGGTCTGATAATCCGTACGTACGGATTTTGTTCAGCAGACGGCAGTACGAACCTCATCTAAGGCCTTCGGGAAGTTAGGGAATACAGAGCTCCCTGAATTTGAATATTGGGAGGAGATTTTCGTTCTCCACAAATGTCATAAAACACACCGACATCAGCGATTTAGGCCTATAATTTTGTAGATTTACTCGACGACCTTCCTGTCGAAAATGGGAGCATTTTCGAAACAGTGCAGACATTTCATGCCAGAAAGTACCTAGTTTGTTAGTTTTAGGCAGATTTACAATAGTCAATCATTGTGCACAGTAACGCACTATAAGTGAAGGAAGAAGCTGGTCATGAATTGTGTGAGACGGCAGAGTCGCCAGCTAGCTAGCGTGTATGTTCGCGCCAGTTGCGTCACGCACCTTGCGTCAGGACACTGCAGACGCACACCTCTGCATGATAAGTGCAGCGTCCGCGTATCTGAACACGGCTGTCGTCACCTTTCTCAAGTGCAAGCTCTTCTTCTGTCTGGAGGTAGCAGCGCGCTGGTCATCGGGAACAGGCAGCTTCCCGTGCATACTCTAAATACATTACAGTCTAGAAAAAACTGTCCCCGATGAATAAGGAGTAGCAATAAATAATGTTACAGGAAAGCCACGATAACAGCGTAAATTATACAAAACATGAATCCTTTCAATCATAGAGCGAAATAATTAGAAACAAAAGCTAATAAAATTACAGAGGCGGTCCTTTAAAACATCTTTACATCTTGCTTTCCTCATTTTGTTTACAAATGACATGGTACTGACACGAAAAAATCGCAACTGCGTACTAGTTGAAACTGCTGAATGACAATCGTAAAGAAAAAAAGGCGCACATTTGATAAGAACACGTGACCTTCAACCGTAAATAACGTTAATATAAACAATGAAAGTAATCGAGTAAAATCGCACTCAGGAATAAGCGATAAAAACTCTAAACCACAGCCGTCGCTGCGCAGGAGTAGCCGAGCGGTCTGGAGCGCCATGTTGCGGATCGCGTGGCTTCCCGCGTCGGAAGTGCGAATCCTCCCTCGGGGATGGATGTTTGTGTTTCCCTTAGTATAAGTGACTTCATAAGTAGTTTGTAAGTTTAGGGACTGATGACCCTGTAGTTAAGTCCCATAAGCTTTACAAACGTTTAAACGTTTGAACCAAAGCCGTTTTGTGACCCTACTTCATGACAAACTGAGCAAATAAAGCTGGTACATTCCGTGCTCAGCAAACAGAAAATTACAAAATTCATGCACAATATAATATACAGTTGATTCCTTGTAAACAAACAGGGCACATTTTTAGAAGGGGCAGTACTGAACAGAAAATCCTATGACATTTATCGGCCAGGAGATTTGATTTGGGGTTTGGGCCATGGCAGTCAGTGGCGCTGTACACTGAGCTACGGGAATAGCCCGCTATGACTTCTGGCTGTTTCCTAAACTCACGAGGTCGTTGAAAGTAAAGCGATTTCAGACAAGGGAGGACATTATGAAAGCAACTACAGTCGTGCTTATCTCCATTCCGAAGGAGGCTTCTTCGATACACTTTTAACACCGCTGGTAGAGAAGTGCGTGGACCTTCCAAGTAAACTAGTTTTAGGGTCATTAGGTGCCCAACGCTCCATGTAAGCCTATCTTTTCCCCGGTCAAAAGTCAGATTCTTTCCTAACAAACCTCGTATTTTAATTCTGTAGAGAGATGTGCGAACACCAACTAGCGGTCCTGCAGTCTCCAATCAGTAATTTTAACTGTTGCAATCAATCATCAGAAAATTCCAGACCACTATCGCACTGTCGGAATTAAATTGTGAACACGCTGCGTATCATATCCGCATGCACACTCCCTACAGAAACTCCCACCCTTACGAGCCTCAGACACCCGTGAGACGACACAGACAGCCATATCGTAGACGCAAACAGCCAGGTATCTGTAGAGAGGCCATACAAAACTGTGGCTTGGCAACAGCAGTATGAAAGTATGTGTGGAGTTCGCTTTCTACGGAAGATAAAGTTGACAATAAACAGTTCATACAAGAAATGGCATTTAAATTGGGGCGCTATAGAACAATGTTGAGGATTAGATGGATAAATACAGCAACTGACCGGAAGAATAAAGATTATGGCTTAACTTCACTGGTTCGTTAAGAGGTTATATTGTGTAACCAACGGAACAGAGAGGGGTGACAATTGAAGCGGCAGACCAAGACTTGAATAGACGTGCCTACTGGATGTCGGTTACAGTATTTATTCAGGATGGATTATCGCGGAGTCTTTGAAGTGAAGAACAGAGCAGCCGTAAAAACAACAGTTACACTGTATACCAAGACAATGACTGGCCGCGCATGATACGGCGCAGGCGATGTATCAGAAGCGTCGAACATCACCCCTGCAGCAGCCGGTCAGAGAAGGCGCCGGTTTCTGTTGACACAGACATCGCGCTATCGCTCCGAGAGGAAGGAGGCTTATGTACGTCCCGTTGACATCAGCATGGCCATACGAGTTCTGTACGCTTCAAAATTTTGCCGCGCTATTTATCTAATTAAATATACTGCTTTTATCGAGATCGTAAGAGAATTACATTAAAAATCCTAAGTCTAGGGTTCATCATCAGTTGACACTGGAAGTTATGTTCTCTCCTGTGACATACATTTCTACATGTGAAAAACGCAAAGCCGCACCGTTATGCTGTTGTCTACGCTGAAGTGTATGTATCCCTGTCAGTCAGTTAAAAAAAAAAAAAAAAATAAATAAAATATGTTCAAATGTTTGTGGAGTTTATGGGACTTAACTACGGGGTCATCAGTCCCTAAACTTACAAACTACTTATGAACTAGCTAATAGTAAGGACGGCACAAATATCCATGCCCGAGGGGGGATTCGAACCCCCGACCGTAGTGGCCGTGCAGACCGTGACTGGCGCGCCGCAGTCAGCTCGGCCACCGCGGCCGGCTGTCAGTCAGTTCAAAGGAGCATATAAAGAACAATGGTAGCTGCAGTAGGGAAGTTGCACATGCGAACTATACCTGCCCTGCTTAATCAATAAGTAACGTGACTGATACATTGCTGGCCACCCAAAATGCTACATCCTGTGGGAATGATCCGAATCAAGTGAAATAAGCAGCAAGCGTTTGCGGCGACGAGAGGTGCATGTGACGAGCATTTCGGAGCAGGCTCACCTAGAAGCGACAGCAGGGAAGGGGGAACACACGGCCGCGTGGAAGTACTGGAATTGTTCTTTCGTTCAGGTTGTTTTGCATAAGCAGCTTCAGTATGTCTCGTAAAAGGCAGCGAGCAATTTTTCGTGCACTTTTTGAAATTCGAGTTAGAATGGTAACCTTAAATTCTGGCAATATGAGGAAGCAGCCTAGATTCATAAACTTTTTTCTGATTCATGCAGAGGCGTGCAGCGGCAGCAGCTACAATCAATGATAATTTCATTATCTTCCTCACATCACACAGGGCTGTATTTTCAATCATGTTATGTTTTTACAACGTATTTGGCTGTGATATCTTGTGTCCTTGTTGCATTTTGGATCGTCAGTTTATAGCTGAGCGGCCCGGCCGCGACCGTGTGTCGCCAGTGCCCGACTACACACGCCGCTGCGCACAGTGCGCGGGGCAGGGCAAAGGCAAAGGCCGCCCGCGGGGCGGTGTTTGGCCATGCCTGGTTCATAGGGTACAGCAGGGCTATAAGAATAATTTCAATTTAGATCAGTATTTCCGGAAAATTACAAACTAAATTTTTGTTTTAGGCATGCATATCAATTCTATGAACATACCTATCCCATTGATGAAAGGTGGTTCTACACGATTATCAAACGATTATGTTTTGTTGTTATTTGAGTTACCCTCCCGATTGGACAAAAGTGCATTTCAGTGAGGCTATTCGAATAGTGGCCGAGCTGTAAGGAAAATTATGGGCAGAAACACAATTAAATTACGTGGAAGGTTAGCTGAAAATACACAAATTTCTACATCCATAATGGATGATGAGCGTATGGTTCAGTTCAGTAGGGTTTTCATTCAGTTTGTCTCTATAGAGAGTGCTGCACAATTTTCTGTGGTTGTTTCCGCGTTTGGTGTTAGCGCTTCAGAAGATGCAAATCGCCAATCCTAAATCACATCTGCCTTAAATAAGTATATTCCAATAGGCCTACATGAAAATCTAACGGCTATAAGAAATGACGCCGTAAAATTCATGTCTCATTGAAATGAACTTTGCCCATTTTGCAGTTGGGATTTGGTAGCTGTCATTTGTTGCCATCTCAATCCATGGTCTTGAAAACACTTATGTCCAGGGGCTGTAGGACCTGGGTAGTGTGTGGAGGCAAACAGAATATTTCTACATCATTCCACTGGCAGTTTTTCAGTGCTGATAGTGAATAATGTGTCAGATGCCCATTCAAAATAAGTAGTCTTGTTCCTGCCCCCCTATTCTCTTGAAAATTTTCAGCAATTTTATAAACATTTCCTCATTTATCTAGTTATTCATACGAAATTGGAGAATGTTGTCTGCTGTGAGAAACTTCCCCCACCCTGTTACTCACGCTGAGAACGTACTCGGCTGAAGTATATTCATGCAAACCTGAGTGCGTTCCCTGGAATTATGGGTATAAAGTAGATATTCCGTTTCTTGGTACGGCCCAATGTGTGTGTCATCTCGGGTGGTAATCACTTGAGGCCTCTTGAAGTATCACACGACATTTAGTATGGCTGTATGACCCTCCTGAACCTATCGATTCCATATCGGTATGGCAGTCGAAGAATTCCTAGCATCGAGAGGAGCACAAACTCTCGAATTCTGAGCCGTGCAGGCAGAGGAATTAACACCATCGTCTTTTAAACAACCAACAGTGAAACGTGATTTTTGAATGAGAAATCAAGGGAGTCTTTTTTCATTCCTTTATCTTCCCTTAGTCCCATACTGACGGTCGGCATGGTTACTATAGTTTTGCTGTGGTTAGTTGAAGGGGTGGCCCATACCGCATCTCCTCCCCCCTTCCTGGGGATAATACGTTTTTCCATACTGATTTTGAATGAAAATATGCGAACGTTTTCTAAACGATTGTGAATCGTGTAGCTAAGGCGGAATTTTGATAGCAGCACGGTATGCGGCAAGTTTGATGTGTTAAACCGATTAAAAAAACCACACCCTAGTCGTTAATCCGATAGGCGGATTGTAGCTACGACCGGCACGTCCCTGAAGGATTGGTTGGAAGTGACTGAAACGACATATGGTGAAAGACCATGTGACTTCACAATATAGGATTGAAGACATAATGCTGTAGTCAGTTACGGGTGGAACGTAGGTGCCAGGTCAGTAGGGCGTGTCGCACTGCTCTGCCCGTAATACATGTCCTTCTGTGGTTCGGAATGCTGCGAAACAACTTTTGTATCCTCTTCCTAATACGGATTAGTCCGCAATTGTTGCAGCTATCCCTCCAGATGTTGAGGTTTGGTGCAGTTTCGCAAGTCATCCCGCACATGCTCAATTATGGAGAGGTCCAGGGTGCTTTCTGGCCACAGGAGGACCTCAACATGTTGTATGTAGTCCACAGACGAGCGTGGAATATTGGAACACTGTCCCAGGGTGCTGTGACATGGGTAGGACGTACGGACCCAAAATGTAAAGTATCGCTCTGCCGTCAATGTCTTCCGAAGCATGACGGAGACTGGATACATACCTACAGTCCCTGTACCAAGATACAAAGGGTTACGGCTGTGACTCTCCATAATATTGGCAGGATGTGGCATCTGACCTTGAGACCGCCAAACACAACACTATGGTCATCGGAGGTTATGGAAATGCGGGACTCATCACCGTACATGGTGCGACATCATTCGTCCTCTGTCCATGTCTCTAGGGCACAGCACCACTCCAAATGCTGACGTTGGTATTCTGGTGTCACGGAAACCGACTGAAGATGACGAAAGAACCCAAATCCGAGTCGTAAAAACACTTTGCGGGAAGTATCAGAATGTTGTTGGGTCTCCAGTAGAAGTTCCCGGATGGCGGTTGCTGAGGTCATGCGATCACGCATTGATGGTACACCACACGACGGTCCTTCTTCAGGGTGGTAACTCTTTGGTGAACCCGAATCTGCCCGACACGACAGGGCGCCATCATGTACCCACTGATTGCAACTATGACATCTGATTGGCTGACATACCTGGCAATTGCACAATACTAACACCCAGCTACAAGCAGGCCAACAATGCGGCCTCTCGTAAAATGCTTTCAGCTTGTGGATAGGCTGTCTAACGCGTCTGCGAGACATTGGCGGTTGTTCCACACTGAACGTAAACGCCTTGCTTCAGTATCTGATTTACAGGAGTTGACTGGTAACACAACAGGGCGAGGACATTACGAATTCACTCTGGTGGACGTGGTACACCTTACGGAGCCGGGGATGATGAAGGAGCTCTCCTTGGGCGTGCACCCCTTTGTCGCAGCTGGGTTCAGACGTAAGGAGTAAACGGGAGGTGGGACGTGCGCGGGTCTCGTGCTGGGGCGACGGCGCGCGTCACGCGAGGCGGCATGCCGGCGCGGACACGTGGCGGCCAACAAGTGGTTTGTGAGCGGCGGCTCGCAGAGTTGGCAGCGTCGCCTCCGTGCGCCGACGTGACGCGCGTCGCAACGCCCGCTGCCAGCGTCGCCGCCGCGCCTTTCCCACGGCCTCTCCTCCTACCGTTAAGCCGATATTTACCACATCCAACCTGACTTTCGCTCATAGCCGACACTAGTACATTGCCCAATGGTATCGCGCTTATACACTACTGGCTCTTAAGGAAGCATCCAAATCAGAAACAAATTGCAGCACGAGTTTGCACCTGATTTGTATTTCAGGGTAGGCGCACATCACGAGCGCTATATAAAGCGGCAACAGATGCACTGGAATTACTCGTATTCAACGGCACGACAAACCTGTGGACAACGAGAAATGCTGATGTCGCAACATGGTTTCCACCTCTGCAAGCCCTCCCCCCGGGCGAAAATCTGCCGTGGAAACCGTTGAAGTCCCTCGACAGACTGAGAAGTGGGGTGGGTAGAACAAAGGACAACATGGCCACATGGAACTACCTCGGGGATGAATCAACACTCTGCGAATGTGGATCCGAACAAACTGCCAAGCACCTGTACATCTGCCCTCAGTGCTCAGTAAGCTGCACGCTGGAGGACCTATGGCAGGCCAAGGAGAATGCCGTCGAGCTTGCTAATTTTTGGTCTGATTGTATTTAGTGGTTATGTAATTTGTTTATATATAATCTCTTTTGTTTTGTATGGTAGTTGTACTCTAGTCTTTGACCTTTTGTAAGCAACGCTTTTGACACGAATAAATAAATAAATTCTGCTGTTTTCCGCGAGCAGCATCAGTATACCTCGTAGACAACGAGCGCCTTTCGAGCACGTTTCGCCGTTCGAGTGAGGAAGAATAGTTGCTTATAGGAATTGCGGATTATCCTTTACCGAGAAATAGTGGTCGTGATGGACATAACAAAGCAACTGTAAGGGGGGGGGGGGTTCAAAAAGAAACGAGCCGGAGTATAGAACGCGAAAACTGGTGACAGAAAAGTAATATCGCGGCGCGTGTAACGAGGTTTGGTTCTGATCAGAGAGTGTAACTTCTCAGCCCGTCGTGCACGTCACGTGACTATCCAAAGTTAGCAGCAGCATGCATCAATGGTCCAACGCTACGAGTCGCTTTGCAGACGGTGACGGTGCGTCAAAAGAAGACCAACAGGTGTTCGTCTTCTGACAGCGGAAGGAATAGGGGGGACGGACATTCATCGACGAATGTCAAATGTACGGCGAACACTGCACGTTCCTTGCAAGGGTCAAGGCGTGGCACAAGCGTCCAGGGAAGGGCGGGTGTGGTCTGCCGGTGATGCACCGTCTGGGGCCCCACACTGCACTGCCGATGACATTGTCCAGCTGCTTCACTCACTCATTAACCCAGGACCACCGAGTGATAGTCAAAGCCATTGCCGCTGTGGTCGGATTGAAGTGCCAGAAGTGTTCACACCCTCATGAAGGAACGACTGCACTTACGCAAAGTGTGTACCCATTGTGTGCCCCAGTGTCTTCAACCCACATCAGGAAGCATGTCGAATGGCCCACTGTCTTGCTCACCTGTAGCACTAAACTCAGGTAGGATATGCGTTCCTGGCACGAGTGGTGGCTGGAGATGAGTCATGGTGTCACCACTCCGAACCAGAATCAAAACGACAGTCTCCAGTGGAAGCATCCAGGGTCACCACCACCAAAGAAAGCCAAAGCCACCACACGAATGCAGGAAACGTTATGCTGACGTTCTTCTTTGCCCAAGATAGCCCCTTCTGATTCATCTGCTGTAGCAGGTATAACAGTGAATGTCCAGCGTTACTCGCAAACCTTGACCATATTCTCCAAGCGATCAAATCTAAACGGCCAGGTAAACTCACCAGTGGGGCATTCTTATCCCGGCCAGTCGCGGTCACCCTCCATACAGTCCAGACATCTCTCCTTGTAATTCTCATTTTTGGATCCCTTAAATGGCCAAAGTATTCGCCCAGGACGAAGCGACGTCCAGCTGTACGTGCGGAACCGGTTGATATTGCAGCCCCGGGAATTTTATGAGACAGCCATTCACCGCTTTATGTGACAGTGGGACAAGTGTCTCAACAGCCAGGGTCAATGCTTGTGACACACAGGTAGTGGTTTCTGTAATTATGCCTCCGGATCGTTTCTTTTGATTTCTCCTTACACTGTAATCGAAGGACAGACAGAACAGATCGCACCACTTGACTGCACCAATACAAGACTTGATGACATGTTGGCATGTCGGTGCTGGGCCACTCTGCTACGTGACAAACAATATCACAACAAATTCGCCTGTTGCGCCACAAGCAGTGTCAGCACGTACACTCCACGTTTGCAGTACTCTGTCCGCAACGTGTCCATTCTCAAGTTTACCACTGAGTAATGCCAACTTGACCATGTTAAATTTAATTAATTTACGTTACCATTCCTACTCCTCAGACAGGAGGAGTGGAAGTCAGAGACGTCGTACTGAGGTGCAATTTGGGACATTTGTGGAGTATTTAGACGAAGTGTCGATAAATCTGCCTCGTTGTCAGGCCAATAATGTGCTTCCAGTCCTAAATAAAAAGCGCGGTCTACTCCTTATAACACGACTCAGCCAACTGCATGTGAGTGTTCCACAGAGGCCAATTAAGGTGCAATTTGGCTGCAGCTTGTGGCCGCGGAGGCCGGCAGCAAGCACCACCCTAAGTGCCGCCATTTTACTGCCTGTGTACTGCTCGCGACATCGCTCACTTATTAGCCTCTGTGAAGGACGCATGCGAGCTATTTTCTTTCTTTAAGTACGGCACTAGCTTTCCTGTTGGATACGAAAATTATGGTTATCCTAACAAGAGCTATCACTAACAGCACTCGTCTCTAATGACCACGTTGTCGACGAAATGTTGAACTCTAATCTTCCTCCCTTCTTTCTAATACCACATTCCAAATTGTTCAATACATTATCTGATCGGAAAAACCTAAGCAATTCCGTTAGTTCACTTACATGGATACCGCAATGTCAATCGGTTTTTTGTTATTTATTTAATAAGTTCACATCTCCAATATAAATCACCTAAAGACGTTTGATACAACTCCACAAAGTCGACTTTTAAGTTTTCGTGCGACCTGAGTGTCTGTAATATCCTGATATTTACAGTTTCTGCCGATGGGTCGCATAAGTCTCTATTAGAATGCTCGCATGCTATGTGGGAGGGCATGGATTCGATTCCCCGCTGTTAATTTTTTTAAGTATATATTCCACGAGCATTACCGTATTAAAATGTTTGTAAATCTATCGGACTCGACTGCTTGGTCTTTAGTCCGTAGCTTACAAAGTACTTTAACTAACCTAAGGATAACACACACCCATGACCGAGTGGGGACTCGAACCCCCGGCGGCGAACGGCCGCGCGCATGCAGCACGGCGCCCCAGTGCGCACTGCTAATCCGCCGCGGCGCATTTCCGTGAAGGATACGATAAAAAAGCAGAAAATGCAACTGGATCGTTTTTTATTTACAAATGGACAATCTTTTAAGAAATATTTTACAAAAGATCAGTAATTGCGAATTTATAATAAAAATTGGATTACTCTGGGCAATAACAAACCGTGCATGTGTCATGTAAAAAGTTAGGAGTTACTAATCATAGGTTAAAATTGATACCCTTCAGCCCTTTCCGACAAAAAGATTGCTTTAAAAAATAACAGTTTTAGAAGAAAGTTTACTGGGTGTTTGTAAATGTCATTCGGTTTTTGTCAAGTTTTGCTTTGTAATTAATATGTTTTTTTAGTTATTGGTACTTTTCACATGAAAAATGAACTACTTAGTTCATTTGAACCAGTTCACGAAACTTGTTCAATAACGAGAACTGTCTAAAAAGGAGAGGCTCCTATAATTAAAAAAAATTACTTTGCCAGTCTCTACACGACGTGACAACTACTCACGTATTGTACATGTTCGTCATCGTCGTTATCGTAAAACCGATACGAAGCGCACTGTGTCTATTACAACAGACAATCGCAATGGACGGAGGAAAATGCAAGAGATAACCTCTATGACATCACGACCGTTGATTAACGAGCAGTGTCTGCGACAACTGATCCGCTTGTTTTGTCTGAGGCGGAAGTTATGAGCAGGAATTGATCACAACACGCAGAGAAACAGAGAAGTTCATTCGCGACTCGAGTGGTAGGAAAGCACTGCGATGGGAAATACCCTGCACCGTGAGATTCACAGTGGTTTGCAGTTGCGTGTGTGTGTGTGTGTGTGAAATGTTTGGTAGTTAGTTGCAAAGACTGTTTATTAACGGATTTGGTGTCGTTCAGATCGCTTGGTGGTTTGAGAAGGTTACAGATCAGTAGACGCTGGTAGAAGCTGATTCATGATATGAAGTCAAACGCACGCGGGCTCTGATTCGAGCAGCGACGTGAAACACGAAGAATATCTGACGCCAGGGCGCGCAAAACAGACGAAGCGGAGTCTTCCAGAACGTGTGCAGCAATACGAAGCGTGTACAGCCGTCGGCACACGAAGCGTGTCTCTGAATGTGTGCGGTCAACGTGCCGAATCCAACGTGCGGCTGGAAGCTCGGAGACGGCGCAATTTGTGCCTCAACGAGCTACACAGCAATCGCAAAGCGTTCCAGCGACAGTTGTTGGCGGCTTCAGGTTCTGGAACCACAATGTTTACGAAATAAAAAGGAACGGAATTCCTGCCCCCCCCCCTTTTTTTGCGTTTGTTTATATGTTCGTTATGTTCTGTGATGCAAGCCTTCATACGTAACAACTAAATATCTATGAACTTAAGTTGCATGTTTTGTCAATAAGAGCAGCGACTTATATAAGCTTCATGACAAACTTTGCGATATAAAATTTCACTAGGCCTACACATAAGACAAATATTATCACAACAGTCTCGCTTTTTAGTAAACCTTAAAGGACATTCTTCCACGGTCACGTTACTATTTAGTAGAAGAACGTTAAGGGCGTGTGAAATGCAATACCTGAAACAATAAAGTGCGTATTTTACTCTAAGTGCAAACTGTCTTGTTCATAAAACGAATCCAACAAACTCACTCCTAAGAGGATGCGCAATTTTGTTTACATAGCTTTAAATATTATGCAGTATATTTTTATGAAATGCGTAGAAAAGTCTTTGAATCTATCAGGAAACCAGAACAAAAAAGGAAAAAAATAATAATAATAATAAAAAGTGCGAAACGCCTTCAACCAGCGCCAGTGGATACTTTCCATTTCACAGTCCACGACTTTACTGCCTACGCTACAGGCACTAAGTTATCTGACTGTTACCGATAACGCTATCAGACATTTTGTATACACTACTGGTAGATATGTCGGTGGCCGACATGTAATTACAACAAATGGTGTAAAGATCAGTTCGTGTTAAATATATCTTCAGTTCCCCCTTGCCTTGAAACGGCAGATTACTGTAATACGGAAATTTTTAATCACATATAAGACGTTTCCGGTCATTTATTCCAACAAATAGTGCCTCTAATGACCGGTTTTCGAGAGATTCTAAATTTACTCAGCTACTTTTACTTGCTTTGAAATGTCACACATTCATAAGACCTAACTTGTACACATAAACCCCACGAATTACGACGGCCTATGTGGCATCTTCGCCTTTCTACCGAAAAGATCTGCCCCCTCCCCCTCCCCGGATAGCCACGTGGTGTGACGTCGGTGGCGTTCTCCCACCTTAATGGTGATCGTCCAGGCGCACGTTCAGAATATCTCACATGCTTGACACTGCCCGACACGCTGGGAAATCCTCGATAACGTGCGGTTCGCGCGTTGTGACGTCAGAAACTCGCCACTTAGGCCACGCTCCGTGTGCCGACGGCTTAAGGTATTGTGAACTGGCGTAAGAAGGCGCACCAACTGAAAGGGAAGGCCGTCACGTGCCGGCGCTCACTTCTCACAGAGAGAGCAGCATGGCTACTAGGTAGCGGCAAGAAATAGACAGGTTTACAAAGGCACGGTGCCTGACAAAGTAAAAGTAAAAACTGCCCCAAAGAGAATTGTTACACGGCGCTTCTTAGACATAGTCGCTGCGGCCAGAGAGCCAACGCCGAACTGCGATGTGGAGCCAGGCTGACTACGTGCCGGGATCAGCCGCGCTGCGACAACAGCCCCGCTGACATGGATCATCGGATTTTCGGTTGGGTCTTATTCTTCCACCCGTGCAGATACGCTACGCTATGCGCTGCTGTCCGCCTCCGTACCTCAGCGTTACTGGTTTGACTCCCGGCAGGGGACTGGGTGTTGTGTGTTGCCCTCGTCATCACCGACTCGCAAGAGAAGTCAACTTGCTTGCAAGAAGTTAGTCCAATCCCAATTGAGAATTTCTCGGCCAATAAATGCCGTACGATCATCATCACTGTCCTGATGGCAAATGTCATCTTACCGTAGAAAAACTAACTGCATGTCGGTACAGAAAAGGGAAAAGTTCCCCAAAGATAGCTGTGACGGAATGACGAGACCGTCCAGAACATGCAATGAAAACAATTCCTTGACCAGTGATTATCAACATTTATGAACACGCCACCCCTTTCGAAGTAAAAATATTCCGGCCCCCCTCCCCTCCCGTTCCAAACGTAACACAATATGTCTGACCTAAAATGCAACAAGTTTAATTTTCTTTCTGTTAATACAACTTGTTTATAAAAAGAATGTACAATATTATACATTACTTGTTGATTTTAATGCATTTTTCGGGATGAAACAATTGTGCTACTATGACATGGTTTACAACAGAAAAATATATCTCGCATAACGAGTCTCTCCCATACCAATTAATTCTGCTCGTTAAGCGAGCAATAGCGAATATCGCTTGGTTCGGTAATACGAAAGACATGTCACTTTTACTAAGCCTATCTCAGGCATTGTACTACGGAACTGCTAATATTCAGACCTTACACGCCTGGTTATTTTATGGTGCTGCCCCCCCTCACCCTTTTGGACGATTATCGCACATTTTTTGCTTTCAGACGAATCACGCCGTACAAGCAACGGCCATCTGTTGGACACAGCATAAAAATGCTTCACATGAAAAGACCAGCTGTCAGTGGTCGCCAGTTGTAATTCAAGCCTTTGTCAGCATGAACCAGGTGGACCACACGCAGCAACCTTCTCTGTTGGTAGTTTGTTTGTACAACTTATGGGACTTAATTACGGGGTCATCAGTCCCTAAACTTACAAACTACTTATGAACTAGCTAAGACTAAGGACGACACAAATATCCATGCCCGAGGGGGGATTCGATCCCCCGACCGTAGCGGCCGTGTTGACCGTGACTGGAGCGCCTCAGTCCCCTCGGCCACCGCGGCCGGCTCTGTTGCTAGTCCCTCGGTCCGTCTGGCGCTAAGTTGCTCAGCAGTTGCACGTCTATTCGCCCGTACACATCTCCGCAGCCGTTGCTCACTCTCTCATTACGGTCCGTGGTGCACTGCAGTTCCGTCTCTAACAATCACGCTGTCGACTGGACGTCAAATGCTAAGCTTCTTTCCTTCCCTGCACCACAGATGTCTCAGCACCGGGACGTAACTCAACTATTAATCTCTTCCCTACAATGACTACACAGAGCAATACAATCATATATATTATTTCACATCGGTATTTTTCGTGTGTACGCCATATCTATCGTATTACTTATCAAAATTTAATGATTGAGGTATCACTTTCAAGGTTTCTTTCTCCACTAATGACGAAAAATACACAGATAGTATAAAGTTGTTGTTTTCACAAGAAAAACTTTGTTTTTAGAAAAAAAAATTACTGATCATATAATCTAAGTTGATTCCTGGGGACCGAGCGAGGTGGCGCAGTGCTAAGACACTGGACTCGCATTCGGAAGGACGGTGGTTCAAATCCATCTCCGGCCATCCTGATTTGGGTTTTCCGTGATTTCCCTAAGTCACTCCAGGCAAATGCCGGGATGGCTCCTTTCAAAAGGGCACGGCCGATTTCCTTCCACATCCTTATCCAAAACTCCGAGCGCTAGCTCCGTCTCTAATGACCAAACTGTCGATGGGACGTTAAACCCTAAGCTTCCTTCCTTCCTTCCGATTCCTGGGGAACGAAAGTAAATACGACATGTATTTACGGTTAGTTCCATCAGAAACCGCGCGGAGTATCAAGTTAGTTTGCCGAGGCTGATTAGCCGTGCGCCGTCGGGGGTGTCTCCTTGGGCATGGTGTTTGTGTTGTCCTTAGGTTGTTTTACCTTAGTTTACGTAGTTTGTAAGGTACGGACTAATAACCCAGCAGTTGAGTCCGATAAATTTACAAACATTCACCTTAGTTTGCGCGGCCGCTTTTTTCTCAAGCAAGCGTAGTGTACTGGACGGATCATCACAGGTAAGTACCGCTTATTATTATAACTTATAATAATAATTTATTTAACTTTTAACTCCCCGCTACTTTACAGTGCGTGCAATATTATTATTATTATTATTATTATTATTATTATTATCATCTTCTATAAACATGTACTTGCATTTTCTCCACTACTATCTTACCTATCTGTGAGTGATCAGTATAGAGTGCGAATTATTCGCACGGGTGATCTAGTAAATTCGGAATATTCAAAAATCTCGACTGTTACAGGGCATTCTAATAAATTCAATGGCGACGTTTCTGGGTCCAGCACAAATTACCATCTTCGTCAATCGATTGAAAATTTTCAATTCACAACTTTACGGCTGTTTATGCTATGTCCGATAGAACAAACAGTTTACCTGTAATAATAATACACTACCGATAAATCGCAAGTGTCGACTGCCGCTGGCAGCTGTAGGCCAGAGGGCTCAGCTACGTAACCACTCTGCGCCGTTTTTTGGACGCCATGTACTTACCGCGCAGCGCCTTCATGTGGGCGACGGCCATGCGCAGGATGGTGAGCTTGTCGGGCTTGCGCGCCAGCGCCGAGCAGGTGGGCACCATGTCGGACAGCTCGGTGATGTACGCCGTCATCTTGTTCCGCCGCCGGCGCTCGATCTCGCAGTGGTTCTCCCTGCAGTAGGACGGCAACAAAACGCACGCGGTAAACGCACTAGCCCAGCAACACAACAAGCGAAAGCACACTCACTCATTCACTCACACACTGACAAGGAAAGTACTTGGGCTCGAACAAACACATATACACCAAAATCGTATGAGAGATAATGTAAAGATCCCTTATTGCACTAGTGATACTCCCGCATCTGCAAAACTCTGCATTCGTCCGTTAGAGGCCTCTGCGTGTACCATGCCACATTGCACTTTGACCTGTCGGTTCGCCAGTAGGGACGGTGCAGTTTTGTGACGTTGTTTGTGTGTTGAAGTGTCAGATGGGGCGGCGATTGCTAATCAATCCTGCTATGTATTGCGATTAGTTGAGATGAAGTTACGAAGAACCCTTCTTCGTGAAGATGGTATTAGTGTAGAAGATGAATCATTTGCATGCTTTCTCGTATCTGTTATGGTACAGAAATATGAGCATAAGTTAGATACTGTTGTTACAAACTCATAATAATGATAATAGGGATGATAATGACGAAGAACTCATTGCTAGCGGTAGTGCTACGGTAAGTGAGGGAAGGGGCGATGGAAGCAGTGGCAGTGAATACCAACAGTCTTTCGGAAAGAAGGTTAAAGTTGCAACTATCATCACGGCTTTTGATGACAATTCACTAGAGAACATGTACGATGATTATTACATAAGTTAAGATATCTGCATTACGTATGACGTCTATAATTACATCTACAGTGCTATCTAGAGCATGGTTGCAGACCTTTGCAGAAAAACGACACCCACCAGCACACTGAGGTATACGTGGAGATCCTGTAACCAAACATTCATACAG
This sequence comes from Locusta migratoria, assembly GCA_026315105.1. Classification (NCBI taxonomy): domain Eukaryota; kingdom Metazoa; phylum Arthropoda; class Insecta; order Orthoptera; family Acrididae; genus Locusta; species Locusta migratoria. Next base: position 22,954,842 of record CM048748.1, on the reverse strand, counting down.
ATATGGTTGTTCGAGCCCATGTACTTTCCTTGTGAGTAAACACGAAATCTCGAAAACTACTTCACGTGTGAAGCTGAAATTTGGCAGGAATGTAGTTTATAGGTAGAAGACGTCAGCTAAGAAAGGATTTTGCTATAGGCCCGATAGTTCAGGAATATGACGTCATAAACCATAAAAACTTCCCTGTCTTGCGGCACTTGACTTTAGCCGGTCCAGTATTTGAGAAGGAGAGCACTTAGCGACTTGCAACAAACTTTAAACATAATTTCAAGGCTTTAGGAAACTTTTCCTCGCTGACAACCCCAGCAAAATGATGAAAGGAAAAAAGTTTGTCGCTTACTACTTTTTCGGTATACATACAGTAAAATTACGTCATTTGGCATGACCTTACAATTTATTACTCGAACACTATTAATTATATTCGCGAGAAATGTTACAGACAGTATACACACATACCACTGAACGTAAATTCGAAATTTTATCATAGTACTACGCACAGTTCATGAGACATGGAGTCATGAACAATTAGGTTCATGAGAAACCGCCTCATCACGCACGACGTCTTTGCTGCCAACTCTATTCGCGACGTATTTTACATGTACACTACTGGATGTACCTTAGAAATACTATCGTATTACGACACATAGTTCAGGTGCTATGACATCAAAGACAATGAAGTGCAAGAAAATTTACCTTAATAAGCATGAGGTTGTAATTTACTATGTCTTTACTACGAACTCCATTTACAACACATTTTGCAGGTAGTTTCCTAATATTCCACTCTACGAACCTGGTAAATACTGTTTTTGTAGGACACATCTAGGAGATCTTACTTCATTAACGTGACATCCGTAAATATTATGATTGACATTTTTTAAAGTCTTTATTACTCTGCTCGCAGCACATTCCGCAAGAAATGTCCAAATATACCACTGAAAGGAGCTACAATATTATATCAGTGAACGACACACTGATCAGCAGATACGACGTCATAATATTATAAGTACGAAAGAAGCTCCCTCTCGCGCGCTTTTCACGATTAAACCGCTTAACCGATACTAATTAAAGTATCGCGCATAGCCCTCATTTTGCTTGTCTGCGATGTTTTGGGTATTTGCAGTGAAGTTCTCCTTGCTTACCTAGCTGTAGTCTAGCTCGGTTCTGATATGATGCCGAATCTTTCCTGTGTCATAATTTTACTCGGCATATAAGAGGGGGAGTTGGAAAATAGGTTTCCCCTGTTGACTGTGGTCAGAGTTAAGTATGAAAGGAAAAAAATAGAATCAGACATTAAAGATAACACATATCTTTATTTTTCTACATAATTTCCTAGTACGTTGAGACATTTGTGATAATACTTTATAAGCTTCAAAAAACTTTTCAAAAATCATGGCGTTGCATACGGAAGATGCGTTGAACAGCTTGTTTGACGTCAGCATTGCTTCCAAAGCGCCTTCCGTCGATTCTTCTTCAAAGCTGGAAGCAGATGGCAGTCACTTGGTGCGAGATCAGGACTGTGTGGCGGTTTTGCGTTGCCGTCGCCGACTGTGGTCTCGCATTGTCATCCAACAGCAGAACGCCAGAAATGAGAAGGCCAGGCCGCTTTTTCCGATCCACCTCTTCATTTTCGACAGTGGCACAGTGCCGCACAGCATTGATGGTTACATCCTCCAAAACGTCCAGCAACAAAACTCCTTCGGCGTCCCAGAAAACGGTGAGTAGCACTTTACCTGCAGACTGAGTGATTTTGAACTTCTTTCGGACAGGTGATGACGGATGTTTCCTCTCCGTAGCCGTTCAACGCTTCTTCCGTATGCAACGCCCTGATTTTTTCCTGGACAGCTTTTTGTAGCTTATAAAGCGGTTTGACAAATGTCTCAATGTACTTGGAAATCATGTAGAAAAATAAAGATCTATCTTATCTTTAATATCTCATTCTATTTTGTTTTCCTTTCATACACAACTATGCCCACAATCGACAGGGGAAACTTATTTTGCAACTCCCCCTCATACTTCTATAAACAAGTATTGTAGGATTCTCTTGAACTTCTTACACTGATTATGCAACTAAAATAAAATGCTATCTTTTTTACCACAAGCGTTTCGTTTTACTGAACATCACCGTCACTGGTTTGTAGTAACAGAGCGCGTCTTATTGTATCTACACAGACGAACAACAATCCATTAATAATATTGTACAGCAAATAGGGACACAATGGCCACACAACATGAAGAATTTTCGTCCATTTATGCTCAAAAATGTCAGTGCTGAACTGTTGTCGTGTTGAACTATCCGTATTTTATCTGTATTTTGTCGCTCATGCTACAAATAAGGACCCATCTTTCTTCGCATTTCTATTTAAAGGTGTATTCGTTGGTGCTGTAATGGCGTTATTATCAGAGATTCCTTGTTCTCTGCTGAGTCGAAAGTTCGGACCTATTTTTTACCGCAGGTCTCAGTTGGTATCCCCATTAGTAGGGTCTCCGTTTACTTGCTGAAAGTAATTTTCTGATAAAGCACTCAGAACAATTTCATTCGATTCTGTGTTCCTCCCAAATGTTTAAACATTTATGGTTACCAATCTATATCCTAAAACTATAACATAACTAGGAAATTTACGCGATATATTTTCGAAGTATCCCCTCAGATTTGCGTCACTACTGTTCCTGAGGCAGAAGATCTACAAAAGGATCCAATGGCCATATTTCATCCAATTTCAACCCTGATCTTCACACAAATTATTTCACAGTCTGGATCTGTACTAATTTCACTAGAAAAATTTTTACGGTCAACACGTCTCCATCTTCTGTGTTCAGCCAATCTCTGTGGTATACGTTCTAATCTGAATTTAGAATTTCGTTACTACTGACACCTGATTTCAACCAGCTTTCCGTCGCTAGTACTATGTGGGCATTGTGACCAAATAAGTGAGATCAGTCCTGGGATCTCTCCATAGCCGCTCCTGCAGTTAGTTAACCATTACTATATAAATAGTTATACTTTCTCTGTTCCGTTGTGACAAATGCTGCTCCTCAGAAGGCACCTTATAGGTATTTTGGAGGGATTTCTCTTGCGAGTAGTGCACGCCTGACCTATTAAGTGAGACCCTTCATTTCTCTAACCTATTGCGGAGGTTGAGAAATTTGCACTTAAGATCAGCATAGAATGGTGTGAGCGTCTGGTTTAAGCCTTCCACTCGGCTCCAACCACAGGACCGCGAGTGGTTCTGCTAACGATACTAGAAATCGATAGCTCTGTTTTCACCCCACGAGCGAGTCTTAGCGGTCTTCACCAAATCTGTTAGCCGCCTGAAGGAACCGAGCACGGCCTCTAAATCCAGGCGACAGGAGTCACCAGAGCTCTGAATCGCAATCGGCAGACCCTCCTCCACGTCTCCGATAAGGCCCTCGGCAAGCAAATACAGTTTTCCTCGACCTTCTCGCTATTCCTGCGTCACCCACATAGCTTTGCAGCCTCCAAAGACCAGCCATACGCCACGCCCCCGACCGGACCTCTCAGGAAGAGGCAAGAGCCGACCGAGGCAACTGGTTCAGAAGTACTATCAGCAGTGGGCAATACCACAAACCTGTGGGAACATCATTGTGGCCATACCAACTAGCACCTTCCGTCCAGAGATTTGCGATCCCAACACTATTCGCCAATCGCCGTCACGCAAGAGTGAGAATCGGAAGGCGCAGTGGCGTCAGCGGAGCTGTAGGTGGGCAAAGCATTCGCCTCGGCTGCCCCAGTGCCACCGTAGCCAAGGGCAACAGCCTGTCGACCGTGACCAACACAGCTTCCAGCCGTTGACGGACAGAGCCCGTCTACATCCGTACACAACAGGCGCAGACCTTGTGCACCTCTAATCACCTTTTTTTTTTTTTTTCGGTATATCAATTCGCTGTATGCAATCAAGGCTATACTTCATCATACACAAGTTTATTGTTACAAAATCGCGGCTTGCTGCTTTACATTGAACTGGCGATATCAACCAATAACAACTGCGGGTATTATAGTTACTAAAATCAAACACTACTATTCCGAAATACAAAAATACGCAAGAATTAAAAATTAAATTATGAGAACAGATATAAAGCTAATATGCGACTTGTCTCAATACCGGTGCACTGAGGACGACAACGATTGGCGACTGCGCCAATTACAGTAACTGGAACGTGATAGTATCCTTCCCAGAGACAGTTTTGGTATTTCCTTATCCACTTTCGCTCTCAGCGACTGCCGGCCGCGGTGGCCGAGCGCTCTGCGGCGCGCAAGTCACGGTCTCCACGGCCACTACGGTCGGGGGTTCGAATCCCCCCTTGGGCATGGATATTTGTGCCGTCCTTAGTGTTAGTTGGTTCATAAGTAGTTTGTAAGTTTAGGGACTGATGACCCCGTAGTTAAGTCCCATAACCTCTACAAACATTTGAACATTTTTTCCTCAGCGACTTATCTCCACGAAGTTTCTGGCAGAGGTCACTCACTGGGGGCTGTATCCCAGATGAACACGCAACAGCCCTGATGTACCTCGGTTATTGGCGTCCACATCACTTGGAGCAGTATGAAACTTTCGTTAACTGTTTATGGATACCACTGCATCAAGACCCCCAACAGAATGAAAAGCGCCGGCCGCGGTGGCCGAGGTGACTGAGGCGCTCCAGTCACGGTCGGCACGGCCACTACGGTCGGGGGTTCGAATCCCCCCTCGGGCATGGATATTTGTGCCGTCCTAGTTCGTAAGTAGTTGATAAGTAGTTTGTAAGTTTAGGGACTGCTGACCCCGTAGTTAAGTCCCATAAGCTTAACAAACATTTGAACATTTAGAATGAAAAGCAATACATACAACGGGCACTTGCTTATCCCCAAATTCAATGGTTTAGCGGACGGCCCTCATCCCCCCCCCCCCCTTGAATTTCTTATCGATAAAACTTTGTTTCCTGTCAGAGATGTAGGATTTGGACCATTTTTCATTATTTCCCGTTGCACCGTAATATTCTAAATAACTTAAAAGGATATTGTGGTTTACACAGTCCAATGCCTTTGACATCACGAATTACATGAGTATCTCGTAATTGATTGCCTAATGGATCAAGTACATTCTGAATGTGTAAATAGCCTTCTCAGTATTGAAACTCTTAAGAAATCCAAATTTTGATACAGATAGATTTTTTTACATTTTTTCTATTTTTTATGCGGGAAAAACTAATTTTGACGGCATTTCATCATCAAAGGCTTAACTGCCACATATTTCAACCATTCATGAATGTTCCATAGATAAAAGAGTGGCTACACAAATAAAATAAAAGGTCACTAAACTCAAAAGATACCAGTTCAATTAACTTCGTTGCTGTATTATTACAGCCACTAGTATTTTATTGATTTTACGGATTTTATGGGGAATCCTGGCCCTTCTACGGAATCCTGAAGGTAATACTCATATTAACATAATTACTTGTTGTGACCGGTGTGACATTCCACAACAGTATCTACTGAACCTGACAGCCACATCATTTCAGTAACAATTATAAAATGCTTACTTATCTAATACTTTATCTACACTGCATACGATTAATTCCTGTGTATCATTTACTATTAATGCTGTGTGCTCTTCTTCATATGTAGTTCTACCCGTCTGTTCCTTCACTACATCCCTTATTATATTTGTTTTGTTACCTGATGTGACAATCCTATTCTGATAATGCGTTTGCTTTTATATCCGTATTACTATGTATAATATTTTGCAGTATATTTTCTAATTATCTATAACTTTACATCCGAGCTATTTCTGTCATACAATTTCCTGTTTGATTTACAGGATACCTTCATTCCTTTCAAATTCAATTCAAATGTTTGTTAAGCTTATGGGACTTAACTACGGGGTCATCAGTCCCTAAACTTACAAACTACTTATGAACTACTTACGAACTAGGACGGCACAAATATCCATGCCCGAGGGGGGATTCGAACCCCCGACCGTAGTGGCCGTGCTGACCGTGACTGGAGCGCCTCAGTCACCTCGGCCACCGCGGCCGGCTTCATTCCTTTAGTAAGCAGTAACTTCTTTATGGACTTTGGTGAAATCTGGGATACTTTTGGGAGTGGGGAAACAGCTTTCAAATAAATTAAGGACATTATTTATAAATGTCTTGTATGTCAATGAGACATAGTACAGTGCTCATAGCATGAATGACATGCTGTGAGCACGGTACACATCACTCCAATTCATGTCTCAGACGAGTTTCCTAAAACTATTATTGGCTTACTGAGCACCCTCCTGAACAATGATTTAGTAGATTTTACACAATGATCAGTATTAAAATAATCCGAAAAGAAACTGCTTTGTTATGGTCTGAGAGGCTGTTTATACTTTCTTCGTAATATAATTTTACTCATTATTCATTTCAATAAAGATGTTATAGATGGTCGACTGTACGGTCTTAGTTATTCTAGTTGGAAAGTGAACAGTGTGGATTCACTTGAATGACAATGCTACCGACTGCAGTAAGTTCTTACTGGGAGAGTTTTCAAGACAATTTATATTAAAATCGCCATCCACCATTATTTCTTTCATAGTCGTTGTTAAATAGGGCAATAGAGCTTTGAACTGATTTATGAACAGATCAAAAATCAAATGTTCAAATGTTTGTAAGGCTTATGGGACTCGACTACGGGGCCATCAGTCCGTAAACTTACAAACTACTTATGAACTACTTACGAACTACGACGGCACAAATATCCATGCCCGAGGGGGGATTCGAACCCCCGACCGTAGTGGCCGTGCTGACCGTGACTGGAGCGCTTCAGTCACCTCGGCCACCGCGGCCGGCCAGATCAAAATTATCTGTTGGTGCTGGGTATACTCTTACTATTCTGAACAATTTTATCATGAAATTCTGCTTCTATTGCACATGCAGCTCTAAGCAAAATTCATGACTGAATGTCTATGTTATTAAATTCATGAATGTGTCAACTCCTCTGTCTCTGATCTACAAAAGTGAGAAGCCCACCTAAATCCTGCCACACTTAGCACGTCCATACCAATGCGCACATGATGTACAAAGAGGCGGATTATATATACTGGGCGGGGTTCATCAATAGTTGGCATTTCACAGTGACTAATATAAAACTGGGTGGAAATAAAATTTCTACCGATTGCTGAGAATTTTTAATCACAATTCTGTTTGCTGATCCACTGTTCCAGAGTTATACTATTTAGTTTCATTCTCAAACTGAAGGTTCTTTTCACTTCTGACGTCAGAAGTACCCACCCTCAGAAAGGCGCCCTCGGTACACCTGTAACCACAGGTATTTTACCATTCATAGCAGCGCTTCCATCATCCGCTTTCGACAGAAGAGAACCCTCCCGATAGAACAGTTCACGTTATAGGGCTCCAGGATATACACAATCTGAGGGCTGATACGTCTCGACCAGTGGCGTATCCAGGGGGAGATGGCTGTCGGGCTGCAGTAAAGGCGCAACCCCGGCTTTTATTTTATTTATTTACTAGCTTATATGCCCGTGCTTCGCAACGGTTGTTATAGAAGGTCCTGTGTATATCATGGTTCTTTGGGTTCCGTACGTAGGTCAATCCTTGTTGGATCGCTCTGTCAATAAACTCAGTTCTCCTAGCCAAGATGTCAAATTTAAGTAGTAATCATTGTCGAAAACGATGAATGTTCATAAAGTTTTTCATACTAACAGTGAAATTAAGTCCGTGCTTCGGAACAATGTAAATTCAATGATAGCTTGTGTTCATAAAGTTACACTTTGCAACAGCAGCGCCGAATGCGGCTGGCAAATTACATTTCATAAATATCTTCTTGAATAGGAATTTGGAATGAATTGTAAGACTGTGTGAATCATGAGACTCTATACCAAAGAGTTTCGCGTGAAAGTGGTGGTCATAATGAGATGTGACAACAACGGATGTATCTGATTCGGTAAAATTTTACTTTCTATCTTGGCGGCCTCGTGTTTTTATGTTGCCAACATCAATAACACGATATAAAATCGTTGCAAAGATTTCCTTAGGTTTGCAAACATGTGACCACTGATGAGTTTACCAATTCCCACGCCACTACAGACAGTCCAACTACTGCAACCATCACACAAACCCTGGAACTAATAATTCTAAGGAAGGTCAGGTAATTTTCATATGTGATAAAAATATTTTACTGAGAATAAGTCAATTAAATCAACAAGAAACAGTGAAACACGTATACGGAAATTAGGCCTAATCGGAACTATGTAAATAAAGATGTGTAATATTTCTAGAAACAGCAAATTGAAATTTACGCTGCGTTTCGCAAATAAGAAATAAAACAATCAAGATTGTCCAACTTTACTGCGCCAAGACGTCAACAGAAATATTGCCGCGAGACCCCACGTAAACCGACTGCAGGCGTGACGCAGAGGATAGCGTCACCGACTGCAGTGCTGAAGGTCGCTGGTTCTATCCCGTCCACTGGCAGAAATTTATTGCTTTGTAATTGTGATTTCCGGAATGTTCTACATGTTTCTTATGTTCACTTGTAATTTCTACTTGTATCTTATGTTAACTATTCTTCTAATTTCTGGTACATTCTGTCTGTGTATAAATAGCAGAGCACTCTGCCCGAGAGGCAGTCAGTGCTGCGTGTACGTTTCAGTTCGCAATAAACCTGCTTTCAGTATAAGTGCTGTGTTCAGTCGACAACCGTGCCTTCGAAGTCAAGCCTTCCATTTCAACGCGACAATATGACTGTAACGCTTCTGTAGGATCTTTTCGAAAACTTGGAAAAAAACTTGCTGATACAAGAGTTTTATTAGTTATACAAACTTTGATTTGCAGCAGTCTGCAGTGCGGCACCACGTCAAACGCCTTTCGAAAACCAAGCAGTCTGGCTATTATCTTGTTTTTCCTTGGACAAGAACCAAGCAGATTTCCTTCCCAATCGTTTCGTAATGCAAGGTTGTGTACCGCCTCAAATGACCTCGCTGTCGACGGGACGTTGAACTCTCATCTTCCTTCCTGGAATGGTGTGTCATCACCTAACATTGAAACGATGGGTAGAACGTATTTGTTATGTGGTTAAGCGTATTGTGCCGAAATGCACTTAACTATGTTCTACTATTCTGAAGAATCTCAGAGCTGCCATTATCCTCAGAGTACATATGAATGGCCCACTCACTACAACAGAAAACAATAAGGAACATGAAATATGTGCAGCGGGACTTCGTGCCCAAATTCTAGGTAGATGCGCCTACAGAAACAGTGCCCCCCCCCCCCCGCAAAAAAAAAAAAAAAAAAAAAAAAAAAAAAAAAAAAAAAAAAAAAAGCCTTGTCTTCGCAGCTACAGATTCCTCCATTCAGCAGTCTTCTTCATGTGTGACGGACAGGATATTCTCCGTCATCCCCTATGCAATCTTGTCTTCGGTAATCTTGTCGCGTCCAGCGAGTTCTGATTAGCGTTTACCTACAGCTTACTGTAGTTCTTTCTTCTCTGTAGAATCGTACCAATCGTTTTTTGTCAGTTCGCAATAAACCTGCTTTCAGTATAAGTGCTGTGTTCAGTCGACAACCGTGCCTTCGAAGTCAAGCCTTCCATTTCAACGCGACAATATGACTGTAACGCTTCTGTAGGATCTTTTCGAAAACTTGGAAAAAAACTTGCTGATACAAGAGTTTTATTAGTTATACAAACTTTGATTTGCAGCAGTCTGCAGTGCGGCACCACGTCAAACGCCTTTCGAAAACCAAGCAGTCTGGCTATTATCTTGTTTTTCCTTGGACAAGAACCAAGCAGATTTCCTTCCCAATCGTTTCGTAATGCAAGGTTGTGTACCGCCTCAAATGACCTCGCTGTCGACGGGACGTTGAACTCTCATCTTCCTTCCTGGAATGGTGTGTCATCACCTAACATTGAAACGATGGGTAGAACGTATTTGTTATGTGGTTAAGCGTATTGTGCCGAAATGCACTTAATTATGTTCTACTATTCTGAAGAATCTCAGAGCTGCCATTATCCTCAGAGTACATATGAATGGCCCACTCACTACAACAGAAAACAATAAGGAACATGAAATATGTGCAGCGGGACTTCGTGCCCAAATTCTAGGTAGATGCGCCTACAGAAACAGTGCCCCCCCCCCCCCCCCCGCAAAAAAAAAAAAAAAAAAAAAAAAAAAAAAAAAAAAAAAAAAGCCTTGTCTTCGCAGCTACAGATTCCTCCATTCAGCAGTCTTCTTCATGTGTGACGGACAGGATATTCTCCGTCATCCCCTATGCAATCTTGTCTTCGGTAATCTTGTCGCGTCCAGCGAGTTCTGATTAGCGTTTACCTACAGCTTACTGTAGTTCTTTCTTCTCTGTAGAATCGTACCAATCGTTTTTTGTCAGTTCGCAATAAACCTGCTTTCAGTATAAGTGCTGTGTTCAGTCGACAACCGTGCCTTCGAAGTCAAGCCTTCCATTTCAACGCGACAATATGACTGTAACGCTTCTGTAGGATCTTTTCGAAAACTTGGAAAAAAACTTGCTGATACAAGAGTTTTATTAGTTATACAAACTTTGATTTGCAGCAGTCTGCAGTGCGGCACCACGTCAAACGCCTTTCGAAAACCAAGCAGTCTGGCTATTATCTTGTTTTTCCTTGGACAAGAACCAAGCAGATTTCCTTCCCAATCGTTTCGTAATGCAAGGTTGTGTACCGCCTCAAATGACCTCGCTGTCGACGGGACGTTGAACTCTCATCTTCCTTCCTGGAATGGTGTGTCATCACCTAACATTGAAACGATGGGTAGAACGTATTTGTTATGTGGTTAAGCGTATTGTGCCGAAATGCACTTAATTATGTTCTACTATTCTGAAGAATCTCAGAGCTGCCATTATCCTCAGAGTACATATGAATGGCCCACTCACTACAACAGAAAACAATAAGGAACATGAAATATGTGCAGCGGGACTTCGTGCCCAAATTCTAGGTAGATGCGCCTACAGAAACAGTGCCCCCCCCCCCGCAAAAAAAAAAAAAAAAAAAAAAAAAAAGCCTTGTCTTCGCAGCTACAGATTCCTCCATTCAGCAGTCTTCTTCATGTGTGACGGACAGGATATTCTCCGTCATCCCCTATGCAATCTTGTCTTCGGTAATCTTGTCGCGTCCAGCGAGTTCTGATTAGCGTTTACCTACAGCTTACTGTAGTTCTTTCTTCTCTGTAGAATCGTACCAATCGTTTTTGTCAGCCCAACAAGTTCTTTTAATTCTTCTTCAGAACACATTTCTGCAGCTTCGAGGTACTTTCTCCTGCTTTGCTACAGTCACGATTTCACATTCGTACGTCAGGAAACTGGACACAAATAATTTATATACTTTCTTAGTTTAGAAGCTGAGTGCTTTTTCTATACGATTTTGGAAAGCACTCTTCTTCAGTGTTATTCTACTTTTGATTTCCTTGGCGTGTTGTGGTCTTCAGTCGGAAAACTGGATTGATGCAGCTCTTCACTCTGTAACCTGAGCAAGCATCTTCATCTCTTCGTAAGACCGGCAACCCACATCTATTTGAACCTTTTCACTTTATTCTTCTCTTGGTTTCTCTCTGCGATTTTTACCCACACTCTTCCTTCCAATATTAAATTCACGATTTCTTGAGGTCTCAGAAAGTGTTCACCTTCTTTTACTTCTGTTGAGTATCTCCTCGTCAGCTTCACGACCAACCCACCTAATCTTCAGCACTGGTCTGTACCAACATGTTTCAAAGGCTTCAATCGCCGCGGCGGAGTAGCCGAGCGGTCTAAAGCGCCTCGCTGCGAAGCGCGCGGTTGCTCGCCGTGGAAGTTCGAGTCCTCCCTGGTGCATGGGTGTGTGTGTTTGTCCGTAGGTTAGTTTAGTTTAAGTAGTTTGTAAGCTACGGACTGATGACCACGCAGTTTGGTCCGATAGAATTACAAACATTTGAACATTTTTGAAAAGCTTCAATCCTCTTCCTGTCTGAACTATTTATCATCCATGTTTCACTACCGTAAAAAGCAACACTCCACACAAATACCAACAGAAAAGACTTTTCTTCCCATTACCTTTCTGAACTTTATATCATCTTTACTACGCACTTGTGGTTTTTCTTCCATGATGCTACCGAGATAGGAACATACCGTCAATTCCTCGAGCTGCCCCCTCGCTGTTTTTATGTCACTCTTACCTATAATTTCTACCGTGTATATAAACATGACTTCTGTCTTCATTGTCTTTAGTTTTGTAATCTCTTGATTTACAGTATTTTAGTTAATTTAGTTCTCCCTCTAAGTTTGGTACTAAAATATTCAAATGTTTACAAACCTATGGGACCAAACTACTGTGGTCATCGCTCCCTAGACTAAAAAACTACTTTAACTAACTAAAACCTAACCTAAGGGCAACACAAACATCCATGCCCCAGGGAGGACCCGAACCTCCGGCGGGAGTGGCCACGCAGTCCCTGACATGGCGCCTAGAGACGCATGCCATTCCCGTGTGGTTGCCCACAACTAATGCAAAGTCTTTGACAAATTTGATGTGAAAAACATTAATTTTAATACCAGTCGTATTTTCATCCACTGTTGTTATTATTACCTTCTTCTTGAACACACTAAGTCAAGTGAAACAGGGCACTCTAACCTACCTATGTCAGTTTCTTTCTTACTATCATTAATATCCAAGTTCAGTCCTCGACTTTTGTAAGTATTCCAAATTAATCGTAAGGTCCGACGTTGCTTATTGTTTTAAATAATAAATGCCAATCAACGATATCAAATGCAACTTTATGCTGGGTCATTCCATGTCAAATCGCTAACTTAGGAACATTTTCCTGCTCGACAATTACGTACTTCGATGAAATTTTATGTGAATATCTGCACTTGTTCCACATGTACAGCGGTAGAGCTTAATTTTCCTCGAAGCAATAGATTACTCACTTGTTTGACTCCATGAGCGACCTTGCGCAGAGCAGGAGTGAATTTACGGCGACTTCAAAGCCTAGGGCAAGGCTTTATTGAAAGCAACGATATACGACCAGCTTGCACGATTGTAAGAAAACAACGAGAAGAATTTTACAAGTCGTACTCAATCAAACTAAATTGCCCAAAAAATAAATAAAATTAAAATTAAAAAAATCAGCGCTGGAAAAAATGTGAAGTTTCTCATTTTATACTTGAGTATGACGAATCAGAAACTTAGCATGTTGTAACATAACAAGAAAAGGTTATCAAATGCGGCATTTCATTCGAGTACCACTTTCCGATATTGTATAAATGAAAGTCAAAATTGAAGATAATTAGATTAGATTAATACTTGTTCCTTAGGTCATAAATACGACTTTTAACAATGATGTGGGAAGTGTCACTTTAATAATTTCTGTGCCACAGATAAATGTGACCTTGGAAAACGGAAAAAATAGGGATTCTGCGAAAAAAGTGTTCTATAAAACTTCTAAATTTGCTCATAAGAAAAATGGTGGCTTTGGCTGCTAAAGAAAGTGTGCTGCAACACTAAATAATCTGAATCACAGCTGCGCACGTACATTAGGGCACTACAAAAAATCGCACTAACGTGTTTTACGGCCCACTTTAAATTTTTATTTTTATAAGTTTTTGCAAACATTTTGGACCAAAATAACAATCTAAATAATAAAAAATTAATTAATAAGAGTGTTTGAAACCCTTTTAGGAAAAAAAATAGGTAGTAGCGGGTTCCAAACCACTGACCTTCAGCGTCACAGTCCAACGACTTGTCCACTACGCTACGCCAACTATTGAGAGTTGTGTTCTTTAATCTCTTACTACTGATGGCAGTTGTTAATTGATGCTAATATGGCATTTGTAGACACTAGATTATCATTTATCGTACGAAGAACGACGTGTTTTTGTTACTTCTTCAGTGCGCCATTGCTTTGAAATGAAAACATGTAAGTTACAACAAGAAAATCATCAAATACGCAACGCAAGATGGCGTATGCCAGAGAGAGTTCTGGGCGACGAATGTCACGTGACATCTGCGAACGGCTGGTTTTCGTTAATTCAATGGAGGGTGTCAAAACTCTGTTATTTTTGCAAATATCTCTCAAACGATACGAGATATGAAAAAACATAACGGAACAAAGTTGTAGAGAATTTTCTCCTCTACAAATTCGTTTATTCAATTTTCGCGTCAGATGAACGGTTTATTTGCAGTTAAAATTACATTACAAACAGCTTTTTTTGGTATTACTAACGTATTTCTCGTGAGAAATATTTCAAAAAGCAAGGTTCTGGTCTCTGGTAGCCAACAATTATGTCTGTAAAATTTGGTGCTGATCGGTTGAACGGTTCGTCTTAAAACAGGGAACCAGACAGATAGACATCCCAAAATCGCTGTTATTTTTGCAAATATCTCTGAAACGATACGAGATATGAAACAAACATAACAGATCAAAGTTGTAGAGAAATTTTCTCCTCTACAAATTCGGTTATTCAATTTTCGTGTCAGATAAATGATTAAGCCGTTATTTTCATTTAAATTTCGAGCTGTCAAAAAACGATCGCAAAGGTCCACTTTTAGTGTTAGTACCGTAACCTAAAGTGGGCCAAAATGTAAACTATCGACTTAGACTCTACGCATACTGAGCATGAAAGTTAATACCCAATAGCTGGGTAGCACAAGAACATGAATACAAATTTTCACTCGCCTACTGTTTTCATTAGACAAGAAATTGATCAAGAAGATGACGATGTTTGTGAAGAGGTGAAAATGGTCAAAAATCAGTGTCATTCGAAACAACTTGCTTTAATCTTACGCTATACGCTATCTTGTGCCAGCCTGTTCATCACCGAATAAGAACGGCAACCTACAACCTTTTGAATCTGCTTACTGTATTGGTCCCTCGGTCTCCGTCTACGATTTTTACCCCAAAAGCTGTTATCTTCTTTTCTCAACTCTTTATTGTCCAAATTTCACTCCCATACAGTGCTACACTGAACATAAATGCTTTCAGAAAGACTTTCTAACATTTAAATTGATAATAGTAAAAATTTCCGGGCTATTATGCTGTGGTCTTATGATTTATTACTGAAACCCAACGTTTCGTCGCCATCTGCGGAGGACATTTTCAAGAGGGATCGAGGCACTTTTGAACGTCCGATGCACACCCTGGCTCGCTACTGACTGAAACCAAACTCCGTTTACGAGGACTCGCGCGAAGAGCTGCGACGTCAGAAGTTTTGGATATGCGCGCGCAATTCGTCGTTACCGATTGCCGTCGTCTGTTGTTAATATCGTCCCATGGTGGAAGACTGTTACATTTCGCCGGCCGCGGTGGCCGAGGAGACTGAGGCGCTTCAGTCACGGTCTGCACGGCCACTACGGTCGGGGGTTCGAATCCCCCCTCGGGCATGGATATTTGTGCCGTCTTTAGTATAAGGTAGTTCATAAGTAGTTTGTATGTTTAGGGACTGATGACCCCGTAGTTAAGTCCCATAAGCTTAACAAACATTTGAACTAATCATCTTTTTGTTGCTGCTGTTCTTCTTTCTTTCGTGCTTGCTTGGATAAATTGGTTTGGATTTTCCGCCGTATGCAAGACACCTGATTTTTTAATTGTTCCCAAACATGTTTCAGCACATTTTGTGCTATCATCAGTGGGATGATTTATTTTTGTCCTGAAATTATGTTTATTGTACAATAGTCTTTTCAGTTACTTCTAGGTTCATTCGTTTTTAAATTTTATTTTTACATAGGTTATCTGACTATATAAATGGTACACACTTGTCATCTGCAAACATAACAAGCAGTTAAACGATTTCTTGCTTTCTATTTTTCAGTCCGAGAAAACGCGTTATTTCTGTATATTACTTACGATTCTTTTCCTTTTCTGTTGTAATTTGGTTGTTGCTGTTGGTTTGAATGTGTATGTCACTCGTATTTCCACGTTTTTCGTGCTATGCATTACGCCAGTGGTAATATTTGGCGTATGAATACAGCTGGAAGCTGTTCATTTGTTCTTTTGGTGTTTTGTTTTTTGAAGAAATTGCGCGCGAAATACGAGTGTTTTACTGTTTGTGTCGTGTTATATTCGTCTGTTGATGGGGAATGTTGGAGTGAAAACAGTGTTGTGGATGTGTTTACTTCTTGTTTGCATTTCGTATGTGCGTATACATCTGGCTGTGTGTGTGTGTGTGTGTGTGTGTGTGTGTGTGTGTGTTGGTATTTTCGTTTTAATTTTTTTCCCTGAGGCGGATGTGATGTGTGTTAGTGGAGTGTATATGTAGGTTTTATGTGTGTCTGACAGGGATTAAGGATAGGAGTGAGTGATCAGAGTACTATTATGAAGACTATTTGTACATCTCCTCTATTGTGCTAAATGGTGTTTTGTTGCAGAGTGAAGTGTATTCATTGAGTACAGTTTTTCCTTGTGCTATTGCGTTTTGTATGTGGTAGTTTTCCTCTATTGTCAATCTATGGTATAAACTATTGCTGGTCTTAAGAACTTTTAGGTCTTTCTCTATGTTTGTGGGGTGGTGATTTTCTGATATTAGATGGTCTGCAAAGGTTGAGTGAGAACTATTACTTTTTAGTGCTCTTAAGTGTTCAGTGTATCTGGTTCTGAAGTTCCTGCATGTTTGCCCCACATATACAGCCTGGCAGCAGTTACATGTTAATTGGTAGATGCCAGATTGGTTGTATTTGTCAATATTGCCTGGTTTTTGGGTCATTCTGTTTTGTATTGTGTTGTTTGTTCTGTATCCTATATTGAGTCCTTGTTTTTTTTAATATGTTTCCTATTCTGTGTGTGGTTTTGTTGTTGTATGTCATTATGTGCCATTTGTTGTTCTCTGTTTGTTGATTTTCTGTGCGCTGTGTTTGGTTTGGCTGTGTTTGGATGTTGTGGTTTTGTGTTGTCTGCTTCTGAATTTTGTTGTGTAATCTATCTATTCTCTTTGTGTTATAGCCATTCTCATGTGCGATTTGTTTTATTGTGTTTAGTTCTGTTGTGTAGTCTTTTTTATTCATGGGAACTCTGTTCAGTCTGTGAAGCATATATCTGAAGCTGGATTCTTTGTGTGTGATTGGATGATTAGAGTGATGATGTATGATTGTGCTGGTCACTGTTGGCTTTCTGTAAATGCTAAATTCATGTTTGTTGTTTCTCTTGTGTATTGTGAGGTCAAGGAAATTTAGTTTCTGATCTGTTTCTGTCTCCATGGTGAATTGTATGTGTGGATTGATGGTGTTTATGTCATTGTGCAGTTCGTTTATGCGTGTCTGTGGTTCATCTACTAGGCAAATTATGTCATCTACATATCTGTACCAATATTGTATCTTGTATTGTTTTGGCTTTACCATTTTGTCAAATATTTGTTTTTCAATGTGGTTCATGAATATGTTAGCAAGGAGGCCACTTATTGGTGATCCCATTGGTAGTCCTTCTTGTTGGGAATAGAATTTATTATTGAAACTGAAATAATTTTGTTCTGTGATAAGTTTGAGAATGGTTGATATTTCTTGTATGTGTGCTGCAGGCATGTCTCCTTGTGACTGTAGGTGTCTTTCAATTATGTGGATGGTTTCTTGTGTAGGGATGTGTGTGTACATTGAAGTTACATCGAATGAGATTAGTGTTGCTGTGTCTGGTATTGTTTCATTTTTTAATTTCTCTATTAGATCATCTGAGTTTTTTAGGTTTCTATTTTCTCACCGCTCCACTATACGCAGGTGTTGCGCCGCTACATTCTTCACTAAAAAAAGACGCGCAGCTTAACGCGCCGCTTGACTCTTGACTCGTCACTCCACTGTTTTCACCCTAAAGCCCTTTTTAAACGATGAACGATCTTGTAATAGATTGATAATAAGTAGCGTTACTGGGCCGTCTGTCGTTTGAACGGTTTCACTAGTACGATGGCACTAGAAATTACGCGCGAAAATCGTAGCGTTAAAGACATAGGGGCAGTCCTAAATTCGGTACTACTGTGTTCACTGCGCATGCGCCAGCTAGTAGCTGCCTGCAGCAGTCACGGCTCCGGTCAGTCAGCCATTTTGCTTCCTCGTTACATGTGTTTTGACTTTTGTTATAGTTTGTTGCTTCATCGCAAAGAGCGTTCTGAGCTAGTGACTGTATTGTATTTTTCGTAAATATTTTCATGAAAGTTTTTAAGTCTTTTTAAATAGCATAGAAATCACGACTACTGCTGTTGTAGTTATGGAAATAAACAAAGCTGGTATTACACTTTCAATAGAGGCGCATAGCGAAGATCCAGTCCTTTTTGATGTTGGGAACAGCCTGTACCATAATAAGGTACTGTTTTCTCGCTCATAGTCACAGGACCTCGTGAATAATTAATAAAGTTTGAAGTTATGGCAACATCAGGTTTCCTTACGTTGTTACAGCATGCCAGAAAAAAAAGATATAATTTCGAAATTCATTTGGATCGTCCGGCATTAATTCTCTCACTATCATGCTGTATACGTCGCGGTTTCCTTCTTCTTTTCTCTGAAGGCACGGTCTCATCCAACACGTAGATTTTCTTCGGCGTTGTATCTGCCTTCCAGCAACGAAAACCAAAGCAAACTCAGCCGTCGCTGTTGACCGGTATGTAACTCATTTTCAGAAAATGTGCTGCTGGTAGGAACCCTGCAAAGCAACAAACGTGACTCGCGACAAATTCGCTAGTAGCGTTTACTCTCTGTCTAAACACGCTGCCGCAAGATCTTGCATGACTCTATAATTCGGGACTAGTATGCTAGGAGCGCTTAAGTAGATAATTATCTGTCTTGTCCACTTTCATTCATCGTTGAAAAAGGGCTGAAGGCGCCTTGCAGCGAAGTGCGCCGCTCCGCCCTCGGGTATGGCTGTGTGTGTTGTTCTTACAAGGGAACCTCTCCACCGCAACCCCCCCTCAGATTTAGTTATAAGTTGGCGGAGTGGGTAGGCCGTGAAAAACTGAACACAGATCTATCGAGAAAACTGGAAGAAGTTGTGTGGAGCTATGAAAAAATAAGCAAAGTATAAAAACTGAACGCTCCATGCGAAAGATAAGCAACGTCAAGCAGGTTGTGAGCACAGGAGCGCGGCGGTCCTGTGGCTAGCATGAGGAGCTGTTGAGCGAGAGGTCCTTGGTTCGAGCCTTCCCACAGGTGAAAAGTTTAATTTTTTTCATTTTCAAAAATGGGGTAACTGCGCCGTAGCATGGGGGACATGTTCAGATTTCCTTGGACATATGCAGGATTTGACGGTCTACACACGGAAAAATTAGAAAACCGTTAAAGACATATGTATTGACAGAGCACAGGGTAAACTGTGCGACTGTGAAACTCTTGCATTCATTTGTTGCAGTTTATGTGACAAACTCTTACGTTTTTATCACTTTTTTGGGAATGATTATCACATCCACAAGAAAACCTAAATCGGGCGAGGTAGAATCTCTTTACCCATTCACCAAGTGTTCGAGTTAGCTGGGTCGACAAGAGATTCCTGTCATAGGCACACATGCCGTGACCAGTGTCGTATAGCATACATCAGACGTATTCTCCTGCAGAGGAATCGGTTGACCTATCACTTGCGATCAAATGCTTTAGGTCCCCATTGGAGAGGCACTTCCTTTCGCATGCTAATCGCACGGTTTAGCGGCGCGGTCGCAAAACACAGACACTAAACTGATTACAGCGAACAGAGACTTCAATGAACGGACGGACAGATTATTATTTCACAGTGTGCTCGACGTTGCCTATCTTTCGTATGAACCGTTCAGTTTTTGTTGACTGTTCAAATGTTTGTAGAGCTTATGGGACCTAACTACGAGGGTCATCAGTCCCTAAACTTACACTTGTGAACTAGCTAATACTAAGGACGGCACAAATATCCATGCCCGACGGGGGATTCGAACCTCCAACTGTAGTGGTCGTGTAGATCGTGACTGGCACGCCGCAGTCCCCTCGGCCACCGCGGCCGGCGTTCAGTTTTTGTATTTTGCATATTGTTCCATAGTTCTACACAACTTCTTCCTGTTTTCTCGACTGATCTGTGTTCAGTTTTTCACGGTCTATCCACTGCGCCAACTTACAACTAAATCTCAGGGGGGTGAGGTTCCCTTGTTAGAGTGAGTGTAGGGACTGATGGCCACTGCAGTTCGGCCCCACAGTTTTAGAAACAAGCGCCATGTGGGAGAGTGCTGAGTGAGAGCGCGCCAGCACGGGACCTCGTCAGGAGCCCAGCCGTCATCAACAGCCGGCAGTCGCGCTGTAATTGCGCACCTGCGACACACCGCACCCAAGGCTACTCCCGTCCCCTGGAGAGACACAACCCACGGACGGGCACATGCAACTGAGCTGAGCTCAGGGGAAAATTGCTTCCTGCTCTTCTTCACCTTGCTTTCCCCTTCTTCTTCTTCTTCTTCCTTTTTACTACGGCGTTCTTTTCGGTTTCGGTGTTATTTACGGCAAGCATTGTATATACTGTTGGTCCAACGCAAAGATGGTACGAATGTGATGAAAATGCGAATCAGCTATCTTACAGGAGAACAGCTACTTGGCATTCGACTCAGGGGCGGAGACAAGCTGGCGACGGCTCAATTGTGATCTGGGGAACATTCACGTGGATCTTAAGAGATCCAGTGGAACTCGAGCAAGGCACATTAATGGCCAAGAATATCGTTCACTAGTTGCAGATCACGTACACCCCCTTCACGACGATAATGTATCCCAAGGGCCATGGCGTTTTTCAACAAGACAATGCGCCGTATCACAAGGCTAGGACTGTGGTAGAGTGGTTCCGAGAACAGCGTGTCCAGCTCCAATTGATGTGCATGCTCCTCAACTTGCCACATGTGAACCCGATCCAACACATCTGCGATGTTATTGAACATGAGGTAAGAACTCATCTTCCCTTCCCCGAAAGTTAGGGGATCTAAGTGAAGCGTGTGCGGATGTGCTGCCAACTGGCACCAACCGCTAGCAGAGGCCTCACTGCTTCCATGCCAAGACGCGTCGCCTCTGCCATATATGCCACAGGTGGTAATAATGTTCCGACTGACCAGTGAACACCACATAACACAAGAGGTTTCTAGTACAAAACAGCCTCCACGTCTACACATTTACATCTACATTCATACTCCGCAATCCAGGTGCGTGGCGGAGGGTACACTGTACTATTCCACTCCCAAATAGAACGCGGGAAAAAATAATGTCTATATGCCTCTGTACGAGCCCTAATTTCTCTTATCTTGTCTTACTTAAAAAATCTTCCAGCCAGTCAAAAATCTATGAATCTATTCCATATGCTCCTATTTTCGTTAGCAGTTTGCAGTGTGGCACCGCGTCAAATGCCTTTTTGACATCAAGGAAAACGCTATCTGCCTATTGCCCTTCATCCTTGGCTCCCAAGATGTCATGTGAGAAAAGAGCAAGATGAGTTTCACACTAACGATGTTTCATAAAACCGTGCTGATTCACAGAAAGAAGTTTATCCGTCTCAAGGAAATTTACTACATTCGAGCTGAGAATATGCTCCAAACTTCTACAGGAAGCTGACGTCAACGATATTGACCTGTAATTGGCATATAATTCTTTTACCTTTCTTATAAACGGGAGTCAACTGCATTTTTTTTCAATCAATAGAAAATTTGCGCTGAATAAAAGTAAGGGGCCAATGCCGAACTTGTATTCCATCCGGACCAAGAGACTTTTTTGTATTCACCTCTCAGCTGCTAATCTAACCGGAATAGCTATTACTATGTCCTCCATTAGCTTTCCGTTTGGTTTCTTCTATTACTGCTCCGGAATGATCATCGAGCGACTGGATATAAATTCAAATATCTGTAAATCTATCGGACCAAACTGCGTGATCATTAGTCCGTAGCTTACAAAATACTTAAACCTAGGTAAACTAACCTACGGACAAACACACACACCCATGCCCCAGTGAGGACTCGAACATCCACGGCGAGCAACCGCGCGCTCGGCAGCGAGGTGCTTTAGACCGCTCGGCTACTCGACCGCGGCAGTGACTGGATAGTGGCCTTTGACCCGCTTATAGATTTTAAGTAGGACCACAATTCTTTATGGTGCTCGGAAAGATCTTTTGCTAAGATATGGCTGTGGTAATTATTGTATGCTTCAATTGTTTTATAGACGCAAGAATCTCTACTAACTTTTGCCTGACATCATTTGCGTGTTCTTTTTGGAACCGAGATTGCAACAGCCTTTTCTTTCTCAGTAGTTTTTTAACATTTTTATTATATCACGGTGGATCTTTTCCATCCTTCATCGACTTTATAGGCACATATAACTAATCATCGTTCGAATGCAGAAGCCTGAAGAATTGCACTCACAGTACTTTTCTTCTCTCCTACTCTTCTCAGCCACCGTTGTTCGTTACCAGATCTTTCCACTTAAACTTCTCTATTCTCTTCCAGTAGCACAATTCAAAAATTTCCGAGTATTTTTTCTCCTTTTCCCCCATGGTCCATGTCTTTGCTCCATACAGTGAAATGCTCCAAACGTAGCACTTCACCAGTTTCTTCTTTAATGCCAAGCTCATCCTGCTGGTCATCAGAGTCCTCTTCTTGTTGAAAGCTGCTTTGGCCATGGCCACTGGCAATCTAAAAATGAGTAGAGTGAGTATCACCCAAAGAATGTGTGAAACCTTCCGATATAGTAAACGTGATGTCTCAACATCAGAATTCTAGAAACTTTTCGAAGTATCCAAAGTGTTCAAGTTTTTTATTAAAATAAATAAAGGTGCTCGTAGTGAGCGCCCTCTCATGCCAGACAGACAACGGGACTGCTGGAGAGTGGATTCCTGAGCGGCGAGTACTGCACGACAGGGGACAATGGCGTTGCCTCCGCAGCCTGGTAATGAGGTTAGGCAGATGCTGTGCGGGCTGCCGCCGCGCCGCGCGCAGGCGCCAGCGCAGGCTACCGAGTATTCTTCCTCTCGCTCAATCGACGACGGCCCAAACATTGTGTCTTCACCATCCGTCAACTGTGTCGGAAACCGTGCAGCTGGCGCGCAACAGAGTTCTGCGATGAAAGGCAGAACACAGAACGAGCGGTTTGACGAATACATTGCTGAGGAAAAATCTGTGTATGAAAATGGAAATCCCAATCCTTTCATCAAGGAGACCCGTTCCAATAGGTAAAAGCTACTCGCTTACCTTCTTTCCTGTACACCAGCACCTGCTTTACACTTCCCAATGTCGCGCTGATCACATGTGCCATACCAGTTCCCAGAGTCGCGTTAATAGCGTGCATACAAATGAACCGTTTTAGTGGCCATGCGCAAAAGATACAATAAAAAGGTAAAGCAGTCAACAATCCGAAGATTGGTTTGAACACCACAGTGCTTTACTAGGCATGGTCCTGTTTGGAGGTGGTATGCCGTTGCCTTCCTCCGACCTTCGAACTGACTTACCCAGCCAGTTATAGGGGGACCTATAGTTTAACGTGGGTTCCGAACCACGGTACTACTCGGCATTTTTCACATGAGCAATGCTGCCAGAGGTGAAAGAAGTGGAAAGTGACAGATAAAAATCCTAGGACCTGGCGGGGATCGAACCCGCGACCTTTGGATTTGTAGTCTGGCACTCTACCACTGCGCAACCAACAATAATCATCAAAAATGCCACTCACTCCACTTGCGTATACTTTATTTTTATTTATGACTACCTGTACCCAGTCACGCGTTGCTATGGCTTATTTAATATTAAATGGAAAAGAAAGAGAGAGAGAGACCACACAGATCTACTATCTACAATTTTGCAATACTTCGTGAATGGGGTGGTTCAGGATGTGGATTTCTGTAGTCATGTCTTACTTCATGAACCATGGTCAACATATGAGTGGCCAAGAAAGTGGTGCTGATTGTTGGTATACCAGTTACTTTGGAATAAGGTTGGGCATCTCTAACATATTCTTAGTCTTGGCTCCCTTTGTGCTCAGACGGCAAAGTCTACCAAACCCAACAGTTAGCCACTCAACCGTTGAAAGTAAAACCAATGGTATCCTTCGCAGATAAGGCTAGCAAACTGACTCACAGGTACTTTAACCTGATGCTGGCAACAGTCAGAGCAAAATGCCTCGGACCTTTGGAGGTGACAGAGTCCCACCTCTAATTGACAGGCCTGGGACTTGGCAAACGATCAGGACTGAGATGGGGAGCTATTAATAACAATGGGGGCTATGCCAGGAAGACTGAGGCTGCAAATAAGATGAGGTTACACGTTTTTGCTGTTAGTGATTTTCAGGTAAGGGGAGAGAAAGAAGGTGAAGTAATAGAGTACAAGGTTTACCTGTCAGGAGTCAAAGGCGGAAGAGCAGCCAGGATAGTTGCATCAAGGTATGTAAACGAACGACTGATGCGGATAGATTTGGCAATTTCCTGTCAGAAAATTAGGACTGTGTCAGACTATTCGCCCTCTGAACGGGGGAGGTCAGATTAATGACAGATTCTATGATGCTCTCAGTGATGTAGTTCTTAGAGTAAAGGAATAGCACAGTGTTTGCTCATGGGTGATTTGAATGCGAAATCGAACAGAAGGGTATGGAAAGGTGATGAGTAAGTTTGAAGGCCAACAAACTAAAAACAGCTCTTGGATTTCTGTGTAAGTATGTGCTTAGTTACACAAATTGCATTTAAGTATCAGAATATTCACCAGTATACTTGGGAAGGCAGGAGAACCACATCTGTCACTGACTATATAATAACAGTTCAGGAATTCAGGAAAGCAGTCAAGATTCACGTGTTTTCAGACGGTTCATTGATGATACTGATCATTATTTAATTGGCAGCGAAATTAGTTTTATAAGGCCAAAAGCGCTGGACGCAGGTCCATATGCGGGGGAGTGGAGAAGCTTCAGGACGAGGAAATGTGGCACAAATACATAACAATGATCTCATAAAGATAGCACTAAGTTGTATGCTATCATTTACAGTCACTGGAAAAAAAAATGGAGAAGATAGAGGGACATTGTACTAGAAGTGGCTAGAGAATGTCAGAGAACAGTAGTTTGTAAAAGTAAGAAGGAAATGACATCTTAGTGGAATGACACAGTCAAGGCAGCCTGTAAAAGGAAACAGAAAGCTTTCCAAAAATGGTTCCATACTAGAAGTCAGGCAGAGAGATAAAGTTATGTTGAAGAAAAACAAGCCAAACAGATAACTGCAGCAACCAATCAGAAATTATGGGAAGACTTTGGAAACAGATTGGCAACTTTGGGTCAAGTCACTGGAAAACCTTTCTGAATTGTAATTAGCAGCCTTTGAAAGGGAGGGAAGAAGCAATGGACGAATGTTTTGGACTAGTCAGGAAAATAGCTAGTGAATACAGTGGATGCTTTGAACAGATGAAGGTAATATTTTGAAGAGTTGCTCAATACAGGTGACAAATTCAGAAATGTTTGCAGATTTCAGTGCCCAACGGGGTAGGAATGATGATGGAAACAAGATCACATCTGAGAAAGTGGAAAGATGGATCAACACATTGCAGTTTGATAAAGCGGCTGGGATAGATGAGATCTTTAGCTTACAGCGTATAATGGAGAAGTGCTTTGATTGGAACAGGAGGCTGTATGTTTAATAGTTCTAGAAATGGCTTACGACCGTTTTCTTAGGAGGAAGCGGTTGTCAATTCAACCTGATTATGAAATAGGAGGCAAAGTTCTGCAAGCAATTAAAAGTCTTTATGAAGATTGTCAGGCAGCAGACTTGACAGTAAATTGAGTTAATGGTTTAAGGCAGATTTAGGGGTAAGATGAGGCTGAACGTGTCACCACTGTTGTTTATATTATTTACGGATCACATGTTGACACCGATAGACTGGCAGGTGAGACTAAAATAGGTGAAAACAAAATAATCAGTCTCACATATGCGGATGCCAGATTTGTTTGAAAGGTTGCAATCTAATATTTCAGAGCTAGAACACAGATATCAGGGTTATGGTATGAAGATGAGCATCACCAAAATCAAAGCAATGCCCGTGGGAAAGATATTTAAGGAGGTTGAGTGCCAAATAGGAGGAACAAAGAACAGGTGGACAGTTTCAAGTACTTAGGGTATTTCTTCTCACATGATGGCAGCATGGTGAAAGAACTGGAATCAAGGTGTAGCAAAGCTAATGTACTGAGGGTTCAGCTACAATCTATGATTTTCTACAAGAAGGAAGACAGTACCATGACTAAGTTAACACAGCACCGTTCAATCGTTCGACCAACTTTATTGTACGGGAGAGAAAGTTCGGTAGACAGTGTACCTTATTAATAAGATATGGTTACAGATATGAAAGTAGCAAAGATGATTGCAGGTAGTAATAGATGGGAACAATGGCAGGAGGGTGACCATAATGAGAAAATCAAAGAAAACTGGAAATGAACACCATAGATGAAGCAGGTAGAGCGAACAGGCTGAGATGGTAGGGTAATGTTACACACATACGAGAAGCAAGGTTACGTAAGAGATTCATGCGTTCGGCAGTAGAGGGTAAAAGGAGTCAAGGTAGACCAAAGAGAAAGTACTTGTTCGGTAAGAAACAGGCTTAACATTAGACGAGGTATCAATGTCAGCATTTGACAGGGCATCATGGAGGATCTCCATAAGGGATACCATGCTCCAGACTGAACGCTGACAGGCAGAATGAGTGTGGGTACGCATGTTACACTGTCCCTACCTCCTCCGCCAACCTCTTGCTACATCTCCCCTTCTTGTTCACGTACTCCCCGTCCTCTCCTCTTGCCCCTCTCTTCGTTCATCAGACACGCCATGCTCCCCTTTCTGTGCATCTCTGCCTCCTCCCTCTCCCTGTGCATCTAGTCCCCCTCCTCCTCTATCTCCTCCTACACCGATATCTCACCTAGAGACTCATTTAGTGTTATGTTCAAAATGTTACATCTTCGAAAATTATCGACAGAATGCTATGATATTTTGACACAATGCAGCGGAATGCGTATGCGTTTTTATGGACGAAATTTTTTAATATTTATCTTAAATGCATAGATATACACGTCATAATGGGAAAAACGTTAACAAATATCACAAAAAATGAAGAAACATGGATATACACCCTTCATCCTTCAACGATTAGTTTGTGTAGAGGAAAAGTGATGTTGATCTGATAAATAATATGAATATATTTTTCTATTTTTTTCTGTGCGTTTAGCGATATTTTAATACTTATTCTGTTATTAGGGGCAGAGACGAATCCAACAAATTTGAGATCATTAAAATCAATCCAGCCGTTCTCGGGTTATAAATGGTGCAACTGCCCGACTTCCGTTTAACTATTGAGATTCTCTACAGGAGGAGTTCCGTTCCATGGGCGAGTTAAATAGTTGCCCTTAGTTTTGTTATGATACCCTGAGTAGACGAAAGCACTTCCCCTACCGTTGCTAGCAAGGCGTTATGTTCACAAAGTGTAAGCTATTGTCTACTCATTAAGTAGTAATTTGCTGTTTTTTTCCCGCCTATCTTCCTCAAACGGTTGCACGGTTTACACTGATTCCCACCAAAGATGCAAAGCCGTGAAATAAGCATAGAGAGTAGGAGAGTAGATGAAATTTGCAGCTTGCGTTTAATTATCAACATTTCAGTACAGGTGCACATCGCCCCCACCGGTAGCCCTGTACAAAAGGGGACCAGTACGTCCTGCACTGTCAGCTGCTGCATACTTCGTGTACGGCCGTACACGTCTGCCGGCCGCGATGGCCGAGCGCTCTGTGGCGCACCAATCACGGCCACTACGGTCGGGGGTTCGAATCGCCCCTCGAGCATGGATATTTGTGCCGTCCTTAGTCTTAGCTAGTTCATAAGTAGTTTGTAACTTTAGGGACTGATGACCCCGTAGTTAAGTCCCATAAGCTATACAAACATTTGAACATTTGATTTCGTACACGTCGGAGGATCAGTACACCCCGCCCGCTACCTACCTGTTATTGTAAAGTGTAACATAGGCTTAGTTTGTGTCTAGAGGTATCACCAGTCCTTTAAGGGGTTTTACGGAAACGACAGAGATGCAAACAACTTACTAACGTTTCGATGGTATAAAGCCAACGAACAGCGTCACACGATGAAGAGCGCCTTATAAGCTGATGCCCTGCTGTTAGGGCGAAACGCGTCATTAAGAATTAACATGCCACTGCGCAATAAAGACGGTTTTCATTTCGATATAAAAAGTTGTTGATGTTGTTTTTACCCAAGTACAACGGATATGTGTTTCACATTTATGATGTGTTGTCAGAATATCGTTGATATGCCTGTGTATCTATTTGACGTTTTGGCCCACTTTAGGTTACGGTAGTAACACTGGCCGACCGCGGTGGCCGAGGGGCCTGAGGCGCTTCAGTCACGGTCTGCACGGCCACTACGGTCGGGGGTTGGAATCCCCCCTCGGGCATGGATATTTGTGCCGTCCTTAGTATTAGCTACTTCATAAGTAGTTTGTAAGTTTAGGGACTGATGACCCCCGTAGTTAAGTCCCATAAGCTTTACAAACATTTTAGTAAGACCGAAATTGTGCCTTTCCGGTCGCGTTTTGACGGTTCGAAATTTAAATCAAAATAACGGCTTAACAGTTCATCTCACACGAAAATTGAATAAATGAATTTTTAGAGGAGAATATTCTCTACAGCTTTGCTCTCTTATTATTATTTTTTTCATATATCGGATAGTTTAAGAGATATTTGCAAAACTAACAGCGATTTCACACTGACTGTCTGTAGCGTGTTCCCACTTTTTACGTCGAACTGTTCAACGTATCAGCACCAAATTCTACAGACGTAATTGTTGGCCGCGAACGACCAAATTCCTCCCTTTTGAAATGTTTCGGACAAAATACATGTTAGTAACACTAAAAATAGGCCGTGTGTGATAGCTCTTCTACAGCACGAAATTTAATTTCAAATAACGCCTTCGCCGTTCATCTGAGACGAAAATTGAAAATTCTCTAGAACTTTGCTCTGTTATCTTATTACCATAACTCCCGCCGTATCAGAGATATTTACAAAAATGACAGCGACTTGTTTTGGCACTTCCACTTCATTTTTACGTACACCGGTACAGGTACAGAAAATAAACTTGAAAAAGAGGACAAACTACCAGGGCAAGAAAGATAACATTTTTCAACTAAAAATATGACAAAAATGTAGGAAAGATATTAAGATAATAGTTTAAATAGGTAAAAATTTTAAAAAAAGCTTAAACCCTACGCTTTCTTCCTTCAAAAGTATAGGCTTTCTGACAACTAGTTAAACTCAAATATCTAATAATTGTGGCTGTTTGTTAAATTGGACCACAGAGAAGATTACGTGTTGAGTGCATAGATATTATCACAATAGTAGAATCAAAATCGTGTCGTTCATAATTTCTTATTATTTATATTAATATTATTTTTGACCGAAATGTTTGCAGAAAATCAATACAAAGTGGGCTGTAAAACATGCCAGCGCGATTTTTGTAATTACGAGGGGTCTGAGGATGACATCAGTGTAATGCCGAAACTGCTGCATATTAAAACATATTACTGGAGAGACACTTAAGTGGTAAATTGGAAGCCCTTAAAAAGTTTGAACTACAAGACTGTAAATACGTGAAACCGTGAGAAGAGCAGGTTTTTTTGCTAGGCTGGAAGTGCATATTATGCGGCCGTCCTCCACCTGAACGCAGGGAGAGGAAAAAGATGTGTCGAGTATGGGGAAGGGGCTGGACGCCGGCAATTACGGGAGCCCCGGGCCGTCACGCAGCCGCTACCGGGGGGCACAGCCGGCGCCCCACCGCGCCACGCACAGCACAGCCGCTACAGCAGCCGCGCTGTCTGCCACACTGACGGAATACTGACTAAGGTCGGGCCTTCATTCAGTCTGCCGATAGCAGCAACTAGACGTCACCTGGGCTTCAGTGCAGACGGAAGGCAATTTTATCCCTATTCTGCCAATGCTATTTTACCCTTGGAATAGGTATGCTTTTCGGGGTTGGAACACTTGCGGGGAGTGACACTTGCGCGGAACCCGGGACCCTTGGGGCGGCTAATGGCTTTTCCTGGGTACAGGCGCACCAAGAAGTCTAGCACTGCTGTTATCGAGTTTCCACACTGTCAACATAACACGAAACTCAGTGAAATTGCACAACCCTTTCAAAGCTGAAGAGCAATATAGTAACTTGTTCTAACTACATATGAATTCGTTGAGTGTTCCTCCTGAAAACAAAAAGGTATTTTAATAGTGATGTTTGGAGAGTTATTAAGACATTCTTTGCTACTACAAGACGATGACTTTCCACAGTCATACCTCCTAAAAGCATATTATTCAGAACACTAAGCATATCAAGAGATCTGCGCAAGCAATAAATATATTAGTCATCCTGCACAGATACGTTGATGTAATTGACCGCTATGTAGTTAACCCCCACTATCACGCAACTTCCATCTCTTTAAAAATAGCTACTATGCTTTTTAATAGGAGACGCAACCTTAAACCTTCAATTAAAAAACGTTAATAATAAGTCAATGAGTATTTTACATACTTGAAGCGTTTATTCGTAGACCCCAAAACGATTTGGCTGTATTCGAATTAGAAATACATCTAAGAAATGTATGAAATACGGAATGTGTAAGGGAATGTCACACACCGAAAAATGCTAAAGATAAATTCTATTTTCCATCACCGTCATATAGAACCATTTTTACTCCGAACTTGGCATAAACCAACAGGGAGAAACAAGTTGCAAGACTTCTAGGAAAAATCAAGCGAAATTGACAACCAATAGTTGGTTATAAATTACAGTGCCTGTTAACTGTATAAATATAAATTATGGAATACGCGGAACTCCTGTTCAGTACAGTCAGAAAGGTCTAAGGTAATAGGCAGTGGTTTACAATCAGATATCAGTATTGTGGTGTCGCACAAGTACAAAGTGCGCGCCACTTACTTTCGCCGCGCGCCGCCATGCACGCACGGCGCGGCGTTCTCACGACGACAGCCACGAGCGCCCTCTGGGACAACTCCGCTCGTGGCCACCACTGAACGACATCGTCACTTGCCACTTCGGACGGAGATAGCAACGAGTTAGGACCTTCGTAATCAGATAGGCACCAGTGAAGACTTTGCTATCGTACAGGCACTAGGCAGGCCTCTAACAACTATGTATCAACATTCTGCAGTACTATGTAAAAGTTAAGTATTGTTACATTCTGTGCAATATATATCTCTTTCTAATTTACTCTAGTGTTTATAGTTTCTGGCTGCTCCCCTCCGTACCTGCACCAGCGTGCTGTCTTTGTTCCTGTGTCGGTCTCATTCCACTCGGCCACCGACACCTACGACGAGGCTGGGACACAAAAGCGGCGACGAAGTCGGGACACAAAAAGTATCACTCTCCTCCTCAAGAATGTGTGAAGATTTATATTCAGAAGATTCAAGAAAAAGGTGTTGAAACTACAAGAAGCAGCTCATTTACTCAGGAAGGGAAAACGTTATAGTGCCCGTAAATTTGAATGGCTGTATCTCTTGTAGTAACATTCATTTTTTGATAAAATGTTAAAATCCAATATACCAGAATTTTGTTTTTCTAAACTCAGTGCCAACTTTTTTTGTCGATATTTTTGCAGGAAGTAGTCTTGACGTGATTTCATACTTCTATGCATTAATATTATCAAACATGTAATTTGTGTCACAAATTGCGCGGCCGGTTCGGTCTGATGTTCGAGTCCTTCCTCGGACATGGGTATGTTTGTTTGTACTTTGCCTGAGTAAGTAAGATTAAGTAGTGTAAGTCTAGCGACCGATGACCTAAGTAGTTTGGCCGCATAAGACTACACATATACACGTAATTTATTTATTTCATCGCCACATTTAAGTACTAATAATTAAAAAAACTTAAATGTAGAAATTTGAAATAAACACTGAAAACAAATGATTGGTACTTCTCAAAAAATGAATGCACAGAACCGTTGAATTATGTCTTGTGAATGTACCTACAAAATCTGCCATATGAAAATTGTAGTGTGAGTCCCAAATTTGTTTTTTATGTAATAACATTAAAAACATATTAAAAATTGAGAACTCGAAAACCAGTGAAGTTATGGACTTGAAGCGTTTTGTGTTGCTAAATCTTTACACAATAGACACGATTTTAAAATTTGGTTGCTATCGCCAAAGTAGACGAAACGTTAAATTTTTTGGTGTAATCTTCGCCTTGTAGGTTGTATGTTGTAGAAGTCTACGTCGAACCTAATTAGAATCATACCTCTGAGGAGAGAACGTTGTTTGCACTTCTCCTGCGTTTCCAGTCGCCGTGCTGTGTTACGTAACGACATCGTACCGTTCCACTTTACCGAGAGCTATATATGTATTGGTGTGATGTTTGTTCTTTCGAAATAAGACATCACACCAATATATGTATCATTTAGACGCAAAGATTCTGGGTTCTGTTTTCATCGCTAACGCGACTAACAACGTTAGACCTCGTGTGTAAACAGTTAAAGGTTATGAGTGCCACTGGAAAAATGCATAAGTAACACCTGTTGTTTGAGACTTGAAGATGACCTGAAATTATTCGAATTCGATATCTCTTAATAAACATAAGGTGTAGCTGTCTATATTTCATAATGCTATTCCGAACTTATTTAAAAGCTGCTCAAAACCACCTACAAAAAACCTTTATAATGAGATTGTATATAATTCCACGATCAAATTGTGTTTTAGTTATTTCTAGTAATACACCCAAAGATCTGCCCTTGCTTTTAGTGCCTTGATCAGCTGTTAATTTTTAGAGGTATTACTAGGGACAGGAAAAATTCGCATTTGCGATAAATGCGAATATAGATGAGAATTCTGACTCAAAATGCAGTAAATCCAAAATTGTAGTTAGCAACGGTTGCGCTCAATTCCGATATCATCACATTCCTCTTCACATGGTGCTGTACTGTAAATCGAGTGATATTTGTATGACGTGTTATCTCCCTGTTGAATGAGGCTGTGATATCTCCGGGCCCTGTACTACAGCTCCACCTCGCTCGGTGGGCCTTTCCCTGAATACGACACAGGTAGCGGCTGGAGGGCGTGGAGTAGGGGTGGTGTATCCCTACTTCTGGAACACCCTGTTCACTACCTGCAGCGTCCGGGTCTCCCCGCAAGTGTCTACAAATTCCCTTTCTGCGCAAGTGTCACTCCCCGCAAGTGTCACAAACTCCGCTTTTCAAAACAACTGTAAGTGATAAAACAATGAAATTTTACTGCATATATATATAACACTTATGCCTCAATTTACAAGTAAAATGAACATAATACCTCTCATAGTTTCGATGAAAAAATTGTTATTCCTTCACTAGTAAAATGTACCTTTTTTCGCCGCGGTGGAGTAGCCGAGCGGTCTAAGGCACCTCGCTGCGGAGCGCTCGGTTGCTCGCCGTCGGAGGTTCGAGTCCTCCCTGGGGCATGGGTGTGTGTGTTTGTCTGTAGGTTAGTTTACCTTAGGTTAAGTAGTTTGTAAGCTACGGACTGATAACCACGCAGTTTGGTCCGATAGATTTACAAATATTTTTTTGTAACTTTTTTCAACACAATAAGTATTGTGAAAGAGTAATATTTTCCTAGACCATACTGAGCATCATTTGAATCGTACTGATCTTTCCTTCTCTTGGTCCCTTTTCTGTCTTTCTTCTTTCGTGTATTTTAATTAGCAACATCTACTTTGCGGATTCTCCCCTTATTTGCCTCAAAGGATTTTGCAGTATTTCCACTAGATTTTATGCCCAATAAATTTAAAACATTTAGTTTTCTAGTTACGCCATCATTGAAGCATAAAATATCATCATAAGCACCAAATTTGAGGGTTGTAAGCTGAACAAACACAGTTCTAGGTAACTGGGTCCAAATGACAGAATTTACACATTCATTTCAATTTTCAGTTTTCCCATGAAGAGATTTGTTCAACAACGTATCTTTACAAAGGTCTCTAAATATTAGTTTAATTTCAATGATGACTGATGCATGTAAAGAATGAAACTTCCTGGCAGATTAAAATTGCGTGCCGAAACCGGAACTCGAACCTGGGACCTTTGCCTTTCGCGGGCAAGCACACTACCGACTGTGCTATCCCGACACGACACAACAACATGTAAAGAATGTTTGTAGCCGTATCTGGCAAAGAGCGTGCACAGGATTTTCATTTGTGGGAAGATTATTTTTTCGTGTTTTCTAAATGCGTTACATTTCTCCTTATGGCCAAACCATAATAATTCTGCAATCTATCTGTTTCAACATTTGTCAGGCGACTTAACCACCTATCTCCTTACCATCCTGCAATACTATTTTGACTATTATTTTAATAGTCTTCTCAACCTGTACCGCATTATATTAGGGCCACAGGGTTCTTCTGCGCATACCCGGTCATAAGCCTTGCTGTCACAGTCCGTTAAATACAGAGCGCCAGGAAAACCATCATAACTCACGAAAAAATTATTGTATTTACATAAAGCAAAAACTGTTTTACGTAGGAAATACCAGCATATCAAATACGCTAAAATCTAAAAATCTATTTTTAAGCCCCCTTGCCTTCCGTCTTCCCTTAACAAGGTGTTGGAAATACTCGGCAGTAATACTGAGTTGTCGTTCCGCTATAGCCGCCAACAATAGCAAACGGGTTGCTGGTGCATGATTTTGTAGAATGATTGACTTCTCGATAAACGATCCATAAATGTTAAACATGATTCATGTCGGTCAGTCTGGATGACCAAACATTCGGTGGAAATATCCGAAATGTTCTTCAAACCAACCGCAGACAATTATGGCGCGGTGACAACTGTCATCAACAAACAATTCCATCATTTGAGAATGTGAAGTCCTTGAACGGCTGCAAATGATCTGTATTAAATGATCGCGTCAGCTGGACCAGAGGATTCAGTCCATTCCACGTAAAAATAGCCCACACCCTTATGGAGGCACGACCAGCTTGAACAGGACCTTGTTGACAACTTGGATCACGGTTTCAAGTCTGCACGACACTCAAATGATAATATCAGCTCTTTCCAACATAAATCAGCATTCGCCTCTACTATGCACGGTTTTCTAGCCATCTATGGTCCCACTGATGTGATCACGTCGCAGGAGACGTCGTGCTGTCGGTGAAGGCGCTGGAGTCGATCGTCTGCTACCACACCACCCTAAAGGACACGTTCAGCGTGCGTCCCACATTGTGGCTGGTTGTATGTTAGCGCTGACAACTCTACGCAAACGCCCCTCCTCTCGGCCATTAAGTACAGGCCATCGATCAATGCGCTGTCCGTGATGGGAGGCAATGTCTCAGATTATGGATTATTGGCACTTTGGATCTAGGAATGCCGAATTCCGTAACGATTTCTGAAAGGGAATGTCCCCTGCTTCTAGCTCCAACTAGCATTCCACGTTCAAAGTCTGTTCATTCCCATCTTGCTCCCACAATCACGTCGCAAACCTTTCCAAGTGAATCATCGAAATTCAAATGACAGGTCTCCCACTCCAAACCACTTTTATATCTTGAGTACGCGATACTACCTCCCTCCGAATCTGTGCATACCGCTACCACACGACTTTCTTGTTTCCCCAGTGTATAGTATCCACAAAAATTTCACGTTTCTGTGAGACAAAAGTCATGCCCATAGATAAAGAATTATGTGATCCCACGTGGAAAAAGTGAAAACTGTAATTATATTCGAATTTTGATCGATCTACTCTTAAGTTTTAAAGGATTGCAATCTGCAGTGAAGATGGTTTGTAGTAAGACAATAAAAAACCCAGAGTGATAAGCATTCCGCCATTGGGCCATCAAACTGAACGAACCAACTTACATTACTTCATTTACAATACAGGGTGAATCTAAATTCGCGCACTCGGGCTTCGCAGCGCGATTCCTCACCTGACAACAATGAAAAACGTCTCCCACAAAATTTCATCCTGCGCATATTTCCGCCAGTAAATCGACGTCAAAGGCTGAGATGGCTGTGTGTTCCACAAGTCAGTATGTTTCATAATTACACCAGCAAACGTGTAAGGGATGTATCAGGCGTCTTGAGGAACAAAATAAGCATGGAAACCCGTCCGGAAACGCCATTCAACGACGCTACGGAGAGTCCAAGTTACAGGCACCAGCTCCTGCCGCTAGACATCCCCTACAGTAACTTCGACGCTCTGTAGCGTCATTGGATGACGTGTCTGCGCATGGGTTTCTATGCTCACTTTGTTCCTCAAGACACGTCCCACATCCCCTAGAAGTTTGTTGGTGTAGTAATATAGTTCTGAAACACACGGGGACACACACCCATCTCAATCTTCGACGTCCATTTACTGCCTGAAATAAGCGCAGGACGAAATTTTGTGAGAGACATTTTTTTATTGCTAACATGTGAGGAATCGCGCTGCGAAGCCCGACTGCGCGAATTTAGATTCACCCTGCGT
Organism: Locusta migratoria; assembly: GCA_026315105.1. Lineage (NCBI taxonomy): Eukaryota > Metazoa > Arthropoda > Insecta > Orthoptera > Acrididae > Locusta > Locusta migratoria. The sequence continues at coordinate 22,918,448 of CM048748.1, read as the reverse complement.
AACAAGAGTATGAACATAGTACTTCAGCAAGAGTTATACCGGAATTATAAAATAATGGCTATGATTACATATCTTTTAAATTAACGAGCAAAAAGTCTTCTATTAAATAGTAACTCTAGTAAAACGTAAAATAAAAAGGCGATGCGTGGAAGAATAATCAAGAAAACTCAGAGAAAAATTTCTACACGTTAAATAATAAGCAGAAAGCACTTACTATAACAGTAGGCAAAATAAAATAAATTGAGTGAATGAGTCTTTTTAAGTCTTTCCGGTTTTGTGTTGGTAACATTTATCATTCCATATATCGTATCTATCAAACAAATAAAAAAATTTAAAAAAATGAGTTTATACTGGAGTTACTCGCTCGCATATGAGAACAATGAAAAAACCATTAACAGTGCAGGAATGAACACTAACCAAACATTTCCTACTTTGGAAAGAGTGACTAGCTGCTAGGTATAAGATAACGGTATGTGTCAAAAGAACAAAGAAGAAGGGGAGAAAGGCCTTTTCCTAAAACGGAATTCAGTCGGTTCTAGGAGAGAGGTGAAGAAGTTAAGGACACCGCCCGCGACTTTAAGTTAACAGTCCGTTCTCTCCGCACACATCGTGCCCAAGGACAGAGTCTATACCGCAGGTACAGCATCATTTAGACTATCGTTCCAAAACTTAAAAACTAAGCGTGCGTATGTTAACGACCTGTTGCAAATTACATAATATACTCAGCTGTGTGGAAATAATTTCGTGCGGTAAGAACGGTCGTCATTTACGATGCATGCGGGAGGAATATTGGAGGCCTGCACGTCCCAGACCAGGTAAAATAATCGTGCCTGGCTCGACAACTACGTCTGACGATAACTTAATATTTTGTCCTTTGCTGTTGTGAAAGATTCATGAAAGATGAAGGAAGTTCTAAAGCAGACAGGGAGGATTAGGAAATAATAATAATAATAATAATAATAATGTTGTTGTGGTCTTCATTCCGCAGACTGGTTTGATGCAGCTCTCCAATACAGTAGAGCTGCATGTCCTCGGGAGACGTAACTACTGTGGTTTCCCCTTGCTTTCAGCCGTTCGCAGTAACTGTGTGGCAAAGTCACGTTAGCTGTTGCTACAAGGCCAGCTCAATCATCCAGACTGTTGCCCCTGTAACTACTGAAAAGGCTGCTACCCCTCTTCAGGAACCACACGTTTGTCTGGCCTCTCCACAGATACCCCTCCGCTGTGGTTGCACCTACGGTACGGCTATCTGTATCGTTGAGGCACGCAAGCCACCCCACCTATAATAATAGCATAAACAGTTTAGCAATAAGCTGGCACAGTAAAAAGCACGAACACTGTTAAACTCCGATGTAGGTCCACCATCTGCACGAATACGAGCAACAGTTGTCAAGACTAAGCACCTGTGTATTTAATATTTCAAATCGCCAACAGAACGCGAACGACTGAGATATAAATGCCACGCACATATTCAAGAAAATTCAAATGTTTGTTAAGCTTATGGGACTTAACTACGGGGTCATCAGTCCCTAAACTTACAAACTACTTATCAACTACCATGCCCGAGGGGGGATTCGATCCCCCGACCGTAGTGGCCGTGCAGACCGTGACTGGAGCGCCTCAGTCCTCCCGGCCACCGCGGCCGGCCATATTCAAGACATGTTACAATGCAGTGCTGTCCTATTCTGAGGAAATTAGATGCAATAACTGAAAAAGGATATTGCCCGTTACTAAAGACAGAGCAAGAACATTGATGCAGTTGAATCTGTTCTGGCTCGGCTCTTTTACTGAGCACTGAGTGTGCCTCATAAGCTGAGTTGTATAAAATATAGACGAGAAATCCAAAGGTCCCGCGTTGAATCCGCTCAATCCTAAAATGTTATCCTGCACTTTTAACTTCGTTTACCTGTGGCAACATTTATTGCACTATCACCTGTACATATTGTTCTGTGCCATAATAAAAGCAACCTTGCAAAATTTCCGTTTCTTGATTTAATTTTAGTCACCAGTGTACTTCAAGTACAACGAAGCTCACGATCATTCCGTGCGGCCAGCGACAATAGCACGTAACTGGAAACGTATCCTGTGTATTGGATTGATCCCCTGGAGTCATTTCTTGGTCACCGGGGTCACCATATTTTACTCCATAACATTACAGTTTGTGGGCTGCCTTTACAAGGAACTCTTCAGACGCACGGGAGACGAATGAGCTGAGCTTTTTCAACATAATCTACATCTACATCCATACTCCGCATGCCGCCTCAAAGTGTGTGTTTCAACTATTGTAACCTGATTTTGTCCTGTTCCTCGTTGTTTTCCTTAGTTTACTCGAAAACTATTAAGAACACACCACATGTTCATTTGAAGTTTTTTGGTTCAGTCCGAATAATACTGTAATCTCTTAAAGCACGTGTTTTTCCTTCTGACTCATCCTGTAAGTGTAGTTTACTTAAAACACTATAAATTATTCTGTCGCAACGAATTCACTGTAATCGCTTTATTTCATAATAATGTTGCTATTTAAGATTCAGTGTCTGTTACGTTTAGGCCTACGGAACCATCTGTTCCCAACACTTCGGAACAAACTAATCACAAAAGATTTGTCCGTATCAAGTATCAGTTTCCTTTGTAACTGTACAATTGTATTTCTTTGTTTGCATTTCGTCGAACTACCGCAGAGTGCTCATGATGTAGACAGTCGAGGTGAAACCGTTTAATGACGGAAAAGTAATGCAAGAAATGACTGTTCTAGAGGAAAAGAGGGCAAACAACCAAGGGAACTATACTTGTGACTTGAAATGTCCGTAGCACACTCCCGCGCGGCGGTACTTGTATTTAGATAAAAACAAAAGCGCGCGCACACCACTAGCAGACCTGTCGCGAGCGTCTTTCCCGTAATGGCAGCGTCTCAAGGACGTGGCTGTCGCGTCGTGCCAAACAGAAGAACCGGGGCGCCAGGCCACTCGCTCCATACACTGTGTTTACCATGGCTCTTTGTTACCTTCGTTGTTTCTACAGCATCAACTTCGATACCGACGTCATCATTGGCAAGATATAAACAAGCAAGCAAGCGTTCATTGTCATTTTATACGGTTACATCTAGTGATTAACATTTATTAGATACACCAAAATGAGGACAGTGCGTCATCGATAAACGTACCATGTGCTGGTGCTCAGGTATGTCACAAGCGGGATTCACATCCCCATTAGTTTTACGAGCGCACACACTCAAATGTTTGGGCGAAGGGACCAACCCGCTTACGTCATCGGTCCCGAGACTTATAAATACTACAACTACCTTAACGACACTTACACACATGCCCGAGGGAGAACTCGAACCTCCGACGAGGAGCGGCTGCGTAATCAGTAGCCAGGCGTCCATTCCCGCGCGGCAAGCGCACATAACTGCGGTATTAACAGCAGTTACTGACCAATTTAGACAGAACCAAGTTGCGCAGACAAGATACTTTGTCGCAATGTTGAGACACTGGACGAGAAATTAAACCGGCACCCACAATTAGGTTTATCCGTTATTTTCCTACAACTCTTGCTTTGAAAAGAACGGCAAATTATCCTCCCTATAATCCCACTTTGTCCTCCGCCTCTTACGATCGCATCGCAGACGGGACATTACCACATCTACTCAGCTACTCTGCAGCTCACACGTGGTGCACGGCAGAGTCCATCAAAACAATTTCAGACTGACTGACTACCGTTGCCTGCTCAAAGCTCAAATCGAACACACAAGTACTCCAGTTTTGCACCTATTTTTTCTTATTATAGTGTAATGATCATGTTTATCTAGGTAAGTGGGTGCCGACAAAATACGAGGGGCGTTTGAAACGTACGTGCAAAGTCCGATGTCATGTTTAGTTAGTTGGAAGGAACGCACACCAAGTTTCAGCCATATTTGTCTATGTCTTTGTGTTTGGCATTCGTGTGAATCAAGGAGGTCGAGTGACTGTCAAAGAAGGGACGATCAAGAATTTCGTGTGGTGATTAAATATTACTTTATGAAAGGCAAAACTCATCATGACACTAAAGAGAAGCTTGATAAACATTATGGTGACTCTTCAGTTTATAAGTGGTTTCAAAATTTTCGGAGTGGCCATATGGGCACAAGTGACACTGAACGTTCTTGACGCTCTGTGGAGTTTACGACTCCAGAAATCATTGATAAAATATGGTGATGGATGACAGAAGAGGTAAGGTGCTTGGAATTGCTAGTGCTGTGGGAATCTCGAAAGAACGGGTACATAATATTTTGTATAAACATGTGGACATGAGAAAGCTATCCGCAAGATGGGTGCCGCGATTGCTCACGCTAGACCAAAAACGGAATTGTGTGAAGTGTTGCAAGGAGGTTTCCAGCTGTTCAGGAAGAATCCGGAGGACTTTAATAAGAGTCGTTTCGTCACTGTGGTTGAAGCATGGATACATTTTTATACTCCTAATACCAAAGAACAATATAAACAATGAGTTACCAAGGGAGAATCTGCACCAAAAAAGGCGAAGACCTGTCCTTCAGCCGAAAAGGTTACGACGATGGTCTTTTGGAATTCGCAACGGATAATCCTCATCGACTATCTGGAACAGAGCAAAACTATTACAGCGGCATATTATTCATCGTTACTGGAGCGTTTGAAATCGAACTGCAAGAAAAACGCCGCCGATTGGCCCACAAAAAAGTCCTTTTCCATCACGACAATGCACCAGCACACACCTCAGCAGTTGTGGTCGCAAAATTATTGGAAATAGGATTCCAACTCGTTTCACATTACCCCTATTCTCCACTGTTGGCTCCCTCGGACTACTATTTGTTCCCCAATTTGAAGAAATGGCTGGCGGGACGAAGATTTCATTCAAACAAGGAGGCGATTGCAGAAACTAATAGCTATTTTGCAGGCTTGGACAATTCCTATTATTCGGAAGGGATCAACAAATTATAACAGCGTTGGGTGAAGTGTCTAAAAGGAGAGTATGTCGAAAAATAAAAATGGTTTCCCCCAAACACGGTAGTAGGAAAGGACCGAAGTTTGGTGTTTAGCGCCCGGTCGACAGTGTGGTCATTACAGGGGGAGCTTACGCTCAGATTGTTTGTATGAGTATGGGGAAGGAAATCGGCCGTGCCCTTTCATAGCAACCATCACGAAATTTGCCTGTAGCGATTTAGGGAAATCACAGAAAACCTAAATCTGGATGGTCGGATTTGAACCACCGACCTCCTGAATGCAGAGTCCAGTGTAAACACGTTAGTAGTTATAGAAATCTTCCTCAGGCAGTACTTGTACCTCTACCGACGCAAGTCGTATTAATATATTGACGACCTAAGGTGCAGGGACATCATACAAGGTAAGTCTTGCAATATGCATTCAGTTAAACAATGTATCAATCTGTTTTCAACGGTCAATGTTACCGTATATTAATGATTTACGTATTATTGTCTCTGTAAGATACCCTTATGACCGCATTTTAATCTAAACACCCTCCACCACAGAGTATATGAAACATTAGTACCGTACATTATCACAATTTCTTAAAGCAGTTTCAGATTAGTTTGTAGCTAAAAAGTTTCAAAATAATGTCATGTAAATATTGTGGGTTCTGTATCAATATTTTCTTCTTTGTCAGATATCTGAAGATGCCCTAACCGGGCAAAACGCGTCATTGTAATAGAAAATATTTGCAATCAAGACGTTCTATTATTCAAGAATTCACGTTAGTAGTTTTTATTTTTGCACAGACTTTTCAAACACCCCTCGTATGTCCGCATTTGGGGGAGAAGAATGGCCAAAGAAATTTCTTAAGTAGTACTCAACGCAGTGAATAACCTCTTTCTTTTAACTATTTCCCCCTCCCCCAACTCGTGCATCATTTCCGTGACACTCTCTCCCTGTGTCACGATAGTAAAACACGAAATGTCCTTCTCTGAACTTTTTCTGTGTTGTCAGTCCCAACTGATAAGGATTCCACACAGCACAGCAAAACTAACAATGAAGGCAAGCATGTGCCATGTAGGCAGTGTCTTTAATAGAACTGTCGCATCTTCTAGTGGCCTGCCAATGGAATGCAGCCTTTGGTTCGCCTTCCCCACATTTTCCCTGTGTTCTATCCAATTTAAGTTGTTCTTAATTGTAATACCTCGTTGTTTAACTGAATTTATAGCATTTAGATTTGACCAATTCATCGTGTAATTGAAGTATAACAAATCTAATGCTCACTTGCATGGCTTTACACTTTTCATTATTTAGGGTCAATTTTTGTGTCCTACTGATTTCCCAGTTGCTTTTGATCTTCTGTTGACTCTACTAAACGGAAACGGCCTAAGTTGCCCAGACTGTCTGCTAAATATACAGGTTGGGAATTATTAAACTATACGAAACAAAAACGTCAAAACGGCTGAACTGTTTGCGTTTGGCGGTCAAACTGCGCGGATGGTCACGGGTCATGGTGGGAATTAGTATGCGGACTTTGATGTGAATATGGTTGGTTTACCGACAAAGCTCTCTTTCATTTGCATGGGTTCGTCAATAAGACAAACTGGGGACTTAGACGGGTGGAAGGGAGGGACGGAAAATACGTATTTCGCGATCGAGAAGTCTCTTCAACCTCAACAGGTGGCTTTGTGGTGGGGAATCTCCAGTCACGAAATAATCGATGTGACATTTCTTGATGGCATGGTGACAACCGAATGGAATGTGTTGGGAGATGATTTCAACTCCGTTATCCAAAGTCACCCAGATTTCGACAAGATGAGGTTCACGCAGGAGTGTTTGACGTGAGTGAGGACTTGTGGCTGTGGGGTCTCAGAGGCCACCGGTATGGGCCTGATCGGCCGCCACATTCTTCTGATCTCAACACATGTGACTCCTTTTTGTAGGGCTATGTTAAAGAAAATGTATACGTCAAAACCATTGCATAGATAAAAATAGCCATTCAGGAGGTCATCGACAGTATCGATGTTCCGTCACTTCTGCGGCTCATGCAGAATTTCGCTATTAGTCAGGGTCACATCAAGGCAGGTATATCGAACATCTCATGGCTTAAATTAGAATATCCTTATTGACGTTTACATGTTGAACAGAGTGTGTGCACACCGTAGTTTGTAACTAATACAGGATAGCTCAGTCGGTAGAGCCCTTGCCCGCGAAAGGCAAAGGTCCCAGATTCGAGACCCGGTTCCGGCACGCAATTTTAATCTGCCAGGAAGGTTTCATATCAGCGCACACTCCGCTGCTCAGTGAAAAGTTACATTCTGAATACAAGAGAGGTTTAGAAAAAAAATACGAAAACCGGCAAAAACAGCAGAAAGATCGAACTTGGCAACTAAACATGGCCATCGCCACTTCAGGTGTAATATAAAGACATTCAACAGTTGGCAACAGAATCAAAAACAAATTTACTTTTGCCTACTGGTGGGAAAAATAGCCAACCAGAGGCAATACTAGTTGTATAGCAGCATCTATAAAAACTGCATGTCTTAATAAAACAAAAATATTGGGCCAGAACTGTTTATAATCTAAACTGCCAGAAATGTAAAAACACGAAGTAATGTAAAACATAAACATGTATATATTCCATTTACAGGCCACTGAAGATGCCTTTTAACATTGAAACCAATTTGTAAAGGTTCTCCAAGTCAGATGGAATAGCGCCTCTGAACACGATAAACTGAGCACACTGCTTGAAAACAAGGCATAGGTTTTTTTTTATAGGTAATTATTCACGGGATGTTTTAGTATGCATATTACATAATTGATGTCTGTCACGGTAAAGTCTGTGGTAATTTCGTGTAAACGACATCTACTCCTGAGTTTCAGGGAGCAGCATCCTCGTTTCCTACGTGGAGGTGCCACTCAGTTTGATTTGTAGAGCCTTTACAATGCTGTCGGAGTTTAAGGCGAACACCGTGTGGACCGAGGCAGAGCTGAGCGTCTGGACAGAGGAGGGAGGGTCCCAGGTAAACCAGCGCAGTGGTGAGCGCAACTGCCTGCTGATCAGGACACCCGAGTTCCAATCCCGTATTTGGTACAAATTGTCCTCGATAAGAAGTAGTACAATAACGAATTATGGTGCCAAAAAAATTGACAAGAATTCGACTGGAATTTAATGCCGCACCATCTAAACTCGCAAATGAAAAACCACGCTGCTAAGATCCTATGCATCAAATACGGTACTGGAGTGTATAGGATGAAGGACAGAGCAACATAAGGCAAGGTCATGTTAGCCCAGAGTCGGTACTCACCTGGCGAAGCGTTCCTTGTCTTGTATACTGTCTTCCTCCATCCGGCTGTACTTGCTGACGCTCGGGTCGTCCTCATCGGACCTGTAAACAGACAAACGCTCTTGTAGGACAAGCTGTGGAAGAGTGCAAAAACGTACACTATCAGATCAGATCATATTTTAAAACCGTTCTTAATTAGTGTCCGAAAATGATAACCGTAAGCTAGTAATGCTATAAATTAAAATAATAAACAATAAATTGATATTTCAAAATTGTTTACACATATTGAGACACCGTAAGTGCGCTTGATTCTCTACGAGCAGCAATACTGAATATGTAGTAAGCGACGCCACATATTTCAAAAAGACAAATATAATGAAAGAATTCAATGGTGGTGGAGCCTGAAATGTCTTAGTGTAGCCTCTTTGTCGTTCAAATTGTCTGAAATTAACAACACACAAGAGTACATGGCTTCTCAATTGCAGCTGCAGACACATTAAACTTACTCTACTTTTTAGTCAATGTCATACGGATAGGAAAAAAAATGTATTCCCACTTTTGTAGGGTATACTGTTCGGAGTGTGGAAGATATATACTAATATATATTGTTCGCTAAACGAAAAGAAATATGCAATGTTTACGAAACCTTTTTTGGGTTTAACAAATTATGAGGAAGATAAGAACAGCCTCCATATTTCTTTGAAATACAACTTACGAAACAGATACATGCCCATTCCTAAGAGCACGTAGCAGACGCTGTATGAGCAAAGTTGGAAGCGTATAATCTAGTATGGCCACATATTCAAAGAGCTTTGTAGGCGGTCATGACGGCGTATGTAAAGAACCTCAAACGAACACAGAAAAAGATCGACGTGAGATTTTATGGATTAAGACCTAAACTTGGACCCAATACACAGCACCAGTAGAATTTAAGACAAGCGCAGAACATGAAAAGTAAACAGTTTTTAGTTAACAAGCGAATAAAGTTTAAGAGCTACTTGATCAATAAAATATAGGGTTCCTGGTGATTTATCTATCGCTGCCTCAATGCCTGCCTACTATTGGCACGTCCTTCACGAGGCGCTTCAGTTTTCTAGTGGCTCCAGGTTAGTGAGGAGGTTTAGCACTGTCAGGGAGGAGGTCGACTCCATTATTTCAGCCACACACTCTCGCGACATACCGCATATTTGTTTTAAATGCGTTCCTCTTCCGTGTACGTTCTAGTGTCCTATCAATGAACGGAGGTCTTAGAAATGAACGACCGCCAACATAACTCCGCTTCATAAAGACTCAGCTACTTACACTAAATAAAGGATTCCTCGCGAGAATCGTAAAGTGGGCCTTGCACTTTTTTTACGATTCATGCTGTGCATGATGCCTCACTGCTCCAAATTTTAATCCAGTAGTCAATGTTTGAACCAGGCTGGATCCAGTTATGACCTGACTGAATATTACTACAAATTTTGTCGCACAATGTTTTTTTCGTGTATGTAGAGGCTATGTGCTGCTGAGAGTGACAACGACTATCAAAGTTCACCTACCGTGGCGTACCTCTAACATATTTTGTTGAGAAATTCTAGAGTGACAGCAATGTGACACGCCAGTTTTCTTACTCGTATCTCTTATTTAGTCGCGCCGTCTCAGCACAGATTCACTTTTGTAATGGTTTCTTTTATCCTGTACTGGCTCGCAACAAAATTCTTGAGTTTGAGATGTTTCTGTGAAAAGAGATTTAATAAGGTGTGATATAAACATTCGTGTTAGGACATTCTTTATGAATGTATTTGTATGGATAGCGGCCTTGTATTGAAACTTGGAAGACAGGTAGATCGAATTAACTAATGGGTGGGTACTGTACGAACTGCAGGGGGGAAGGATGAAAATTTGCACAATATTTCTAATAGAAAGAAACGGTTTACAAGACGCAATCCGAGGCAGCAATAAATCACAATTCTCTTAATAGGGTGCAGAGAGGGTGCGGTAGATTTCACAGATAAAAAGACTTGCGCAGTATACATTAGTGTTGAGACCTATATCAAACCAATATTCTGACTGAATACCAGCACCACCAATACTGTGAATATTAGATCAATTAGAGGTAAAAGTTGCTATAGTAGGGAATCTCTGTGTGTGTGTATGTTCAAATATTTGTAGAGCTTATGGGACTTAACTACGGAGTCATCAGTCCCTATACTTACAAACTACTTATGAATTTGCTTATACTAAAGACGGCACAAACATCCATGCCCGAGAGAGGATTCGAACCCAGACGGGGAACGGCCTCGCGCATCGTAGCATAGCGCCTCAATGCGCTCGGCCGCTCCGCCGCGGCTGCCACACTGCTACGACGACACTTTGTACAAAACAGGTAGGCAATACTCTTTTCTTCAAAAGTAACAGCTGAGGACAGCGCTGCTTTATTTTTATGGACATTTTACGAGAAATTACGGTAGGATCACATAGCTGCGTTTAATTAGATGTTCCATGGATAATTCGTACGATAAATGACGTAGAACGATTCAACAGCATACTCATTAGAAATTAGTTGGTACATGTGGGATAATTTTTTAATATACAGCTGTAGATCCAACCCACCATCCTTACGCATCATACTAATAAAAGTTCTTCTACGGAATAAGTCACTAAGTTTACATGCAACACATCTTCCGGAAGCCGAAAACCGAATTTCGTAAACCGTGTTTTGCTGTCGTGTTTACATGATATAGCCTGAATCGTATTCCCTAGCCCACTTAATATGGCGGCTGAAAAACAGCTGATTCAGTTCCTGATTTAGTTAACCCAATCGCTAGTTTTCTTTATTTAAACACACAGTTTCGTGCCCACCCGAATATTTATACTTTATACATTAGACAATGTGCGCCTCGGTTGCACAGTGGTAGAGTGCCAGACTACAAATCCAAAGGTCACTTTCCACTTCTTTCACCTCTGGCAGTACTGCTCATGTGAAAAATACCGAGTAGCGCCGTGGTTCGGAACCCACGTTAAACTGTAGGTCCCCCTATAACTGGCTGGGTAAGTCAGGTCGGAGGAAGGCAACGGCATACCACCTCCAAACAGGACCATGCCTAGTAAAGCACTGTGGTGCTCAAACCAATCTTCGGATTGTTGACTGCTTTACCTTTTACTTACATTAGGCAATATTATTCTGTCTGTCGATATGTGCCGAAAATTCTTAACAAAAAAAACAAGCCAAGAACGCTTCAAAAGAGGTTGCGTTTACATGTGCACGAAAATCGATTGTGGAACTGGAAAACCGCTTTAGAGAAGCGGATTTCCAGAATCGATTTTGGAGTGTTTACCTGACCAACCAAAAGCTGAATTGGGAAATCGGTTTACGAAATCCGGTTTTGGGAGCCCATGCAAACGGAGTGAGTGTTGTCAAAGAGAAACTTTTTCAGTTTTTTTTTTCCCCTCCAGATTTTCCTGTTTCGAAGTCCAGATATTTTATACCGCTGCTAGAATAGCGTACACTCATTTTGTAAAACATACACTACCAACATACATTTGTAACTGTGTGGTTACAAAAAGTTTATGTCTACTATAATTTAGTGGCTTTTGGTAGTGTCGCCATCTGGCGTGCGTCGTGTTTACTTGTGATGTTGACACTGCAAACGTGGCCATGTCTGCTGCGGTCGGCGGCCGACCCACCACACGCTAGAAGACGTGCACCGAGCTCACTAAATGCTACACTAGTAAGTCTTGAAAGATACCAAACCAAATCAATTTTTTAATTAGGGTATAGTTGTGGTGTTTTGTCGGGGGAAAAAATTTACACTTTTACTTACTAGCGTGGTGGTGTAGTATCCTGCTGTTTGCAACTAACATTCAATGCTAGTGAAAACACAATCACATAGAATAAGGAGAATGTTTTGTGTTGACCATGAAATAATTAATGCTGTTTCTGCTATATGGTTAAGTTCTTGTATGTTACCCGTGTGTGTTCAGTAAGCTAACTACCCCAGTATAGCGAACATTTCGCTACTAACATTATCACACTGTCACTCAGTAATTAAAATTTAACAATTTTATACTTTTCGGACTTGTATCATTATCGAAGACACCTTTATCTTGGAAGCTTCTCTTTTAAATACCCTAATACATAGAATTATTACGTTTCTTATCGACTCTAGCTCCGAAGGTTTATTCGCTGGGAAAGCCTATCGTACCTTAGCTAAATCATAATAATAATAATAATAATAATAATAATATTATGATGATGATGATGATGATGATGATGATGATGATGATGATGATGATGATGATGATGATGAAAAAGTTCCCTTCGACTACGTGACTTTCAAATGGAAGCTATTTGTATCTCTTTTGATGGGTAGTTGACATCTATAAATATATACGCTATCGTATTCTGAACACGCCAAATGTTCCCACGTTTTTTAGTCACTGTGGTTGATAAAATTGTAATTTCCCAGGACACGTGTACATCGAAGGAAACAGTATTGCGGTCGATATATATATATCGAACGTTCGACTCTCGCTTCGCTACCATTGACGATTTAATGTTTCTGACCCGGAGATTCGAGCGCTACGCGCCCTCACGTACAAAAAACTGTTAACCTATACCTCACTATCAGAGTGAAGCTACAGATCACTTTTTAGACACAAAATCTGAATCTATACTATTCTGATTGTTTACAAACTATCGTCTTTAACTCTGCCACCACATAATTACACCTACAAAAACGCACGCACCTCAAAACTACCACGCAGCGATGACATCACAGAACACGCCGACGGCTGGAATCGCGTCCTATAAATGACCCAATCGTCAATGTTCCTGTCTGCGCAGAACAAGAAAATAGTGTACGCCCTTGGTGTTCAGAGCAGGGATTACCTTCTACTTTTCACGTAAAGTATTTTCCGTTTGCCTTTCCTTCATTTTTGTGATACTGCACCTTAATTTGCGATCCCACTTAGTAAGATTGTGTTCGTTCTTCGAAACCGAAGGCCCACTAATGTTCACTATGAATTCAGGAAAAGTACTAAAAAGTTTTTTTTTTAATAATGAAATTGTTTTGCTGCAAAACGGTTTTTACTGAAGGTTAAAAGCAACAGGATGACACCACCTGGTCTTGTGCTTCTGACGCTCATCTGGTACTACGAGGATTAAAATAGATTCTCAAATTTCTATGAGCTCGCTACACTCATCGTAACACAATCCTATGTGTCAGGATAATTTTCTTTACAATATCACAGTTTTCAGTGGCTGCTTTTCTATACCAAATGAACCAAGTCTTTCCTCGTCTGGTTTCGAAGTCTTTTCAATGATCCGCGAATTCATAGATATTTTCACATTAGACGCTCTTCCGAAATTAAAAGGTTTAATTTGCATTCAATTATATAATTAAGGCTTAACATATTGTGATCCATCGGTCTATTGCTCCCTACAATATCACTTTTCACAACTCTTGATCAACGTACAACCTCTCCCTATTAATATTTTCGAGTTTCTTTCCTCTGTACAGCCCTTCCCAACGTTTTTCACCTTCCACTTCTTTGCTCAGTACGTGCTCGCTATCTGAGCCCTTGGTATTCAATTCAGCTGGTTAAGCTCGTCGAGACGTCTTACGTTGACGGCAAAACGCTCGCCCGTCTATTGCGCTACTTTTTCAATTGCTCTCAAGTGTCGAACCTCGAGCAAGCAACTTCTAATCTCGGCTTCATGGGAATAACCGACATCTGACCACGCATCTCTCTCTCTTTTGTGTGTGTGTGTGTGTGTGTGTGTGTGTGTGTGTGTGTGTGTTGTCGAAGTTAGTAAAGATACACAACTGAAGCACCAAAGGTGCCAAAAAGAAAACCTAAAGACTGGCTGAAAAGGACACGAGCCTTTGAAGCCCATCATTTCCAACAAAGATGGGATTAAAAATTTTAAAAAAGCGTCATACGCTTTCATTTTGTGTAGCTCCGCAAAATGAGAAAAGGGTTTGAATGCAAAAACGTGAGATGAGACTAGGTTGTAGAGCAAATACAGAAATCTGTCAATGAAGTGGCTGTATTTAGTAATGCTCCTCAATATATTTAATCGTTTTGAACCATGGCTCGGTACACCATTAATGCTAGGGATAAAAACGAACATTGCAATGAAATCACTTATAGGTCTTCTCTTTTCGATTGCGTAAGTGATCTTTCCAAGCTCTGTTATGAGAGTCAATTAAGAAATAAATAACGAGAATTTTTAAAAGTAACGTATGTATAGTCGTTATGGCGAGTTTTTGGAACTTCCGTGTGTTTTTTATACTATAGCTGCTGATTGATACGAAGTGATTGCATCCTTGCGTTGCAAGATCGGTTATATATTTTGTAGGAGAAGGAAAGGGGTAAAGACTTCGGTATATGGAGTGTTTTCAGAATTTCGGCATACGAATGGAAACTTACGGTAAGGAAACTCCAGTCCCGACCTGTTACTAAAAGAGCGACTTTTTAAATCAGTTTCTTGAAAGGAAAAACTGATAACTTTCACTTTTTCTTTTCCTTGACAGACGGCACGCTCACTTGGGTGCCTTTGATGCAACGGCGGTACATTTTGTACACACCTTTAGTAGGTCATTAAAACAACAAATTGTGCTGATGTGCAGGTAGTAAGGTGCACTATAAAAGAGTAAATCAAAAAACTGTCACCAATCTAAGTACACAAATATATTAAACACTAAAACTTCATACAAATACGTATTTTGATTATATTACGTCTCACATGTCATAAATATGACCAGAGATGAAAAAATTATACAGGGTGGAGAAAAATTGTCACGAAATTTTAAGCCTGGTGGCTGATGCCAGTATGAACCATAATGACTAATACGCACATCGTAGTGTGCTGTAAGTTGAGTATTTGGGTTGGAAGGGAACAGACACCATATCACTAATAAGCTACATAGTTGACAGATAAAACTTTTTGCGTCTTTCTCGGAATTCACAGCACAAGTGCTCCTTACAACTTGCACATTTTTTACTACTAGCTTAATTCCCGCTGCTACGCACGCGTAGACTGGATGGTCTGGATTACTTGTTTCTACTTGTAACTAAAAAATTTCATATATTTAGCTTTAAAAATGCTTTCCTAATCAAGTATTTTGATACAACTTGCCACCCTCTATTGCACCACTGATGGCAGAATTCAAAACATCCCGACACACCTTTTTCTTTAAATTCTAACCATGGTTCCAAATCCAAATTTCCGCATTTCTAGCATTAAAATAGTCTTAGTAGCACCCTTAAAATTTTTCCCTTATTTCACCAGTAAATGGTTGAATTTCCAAAGACACGTGTTGTTAAAATTCCAATAAAAAATCTAGATTCCAAGTTTTGTATTTCTTGTTACAAAATTGCCTTAATAGCAACGTATTTTCAAAAAACCGTTCATCTCGTATTTCGCCCCCTTAGGAATGAGAATATTGAAAAATTGATGATGCCTACAGTGTAATATAAAAACGTCTGCAAATTTAAAGTTTCTATCTGTAGAGCTACTTTTCTGTCTTTTAGAAACGGATCGAGAACGCGAAATTTATTTATTACACTTTGGCATCTTTATTGGTAGTTTTACTTTTCAAACTGTAATATGCACTTAATTTTCTTTATTCGTACGCTTATTGCAGGAAAACCGACTGAAGACTGTGCATCACGTTTCGCTGTATATAACCTCTTTGTTATCGCTTTGTCATCGCTGGTCTTCAGTGCGAATTTTATACAAGCTGACTACTTTAATCACTATATCTTGCACCCTCTTATAGCTATCGACACGTAACTGCTATGGTGTACAACGGGAGACTGTTCTACAACACAGAGATCATTCGTCTACATTGTGTAGGTATGGCTGAAGAGCAAAGTATTGACACCCATACGTAGAATTTTATATAAGTCGGTGTAACTTTGAACTCCCATGTCTTCCACCCCCTTATCGTTATCAACCCTCTACACCATAGTGCACAATGAGTGATACCTACTACCAGAGACAAAAACTATTCGTTTGCGATGTGTAGTTTTGGCTGCAGAGTGAAATATAGGCACAAACAGCTCAATTTATATAGAAATATATTAAGATTATAGGTGTACATAGTCTGAAGTGAATCAGCAATCCTGAGTAACTTCTCGTAGCGAGAATCAAGTAAACATCTTCTCACAACACCTCTCAAAGCGTAGACTGTCTTTTCTCATGTTCAAATGTTTAAGCTTAAGTGCGGGGTCATCAGTCCCTAAACTTACAAACTACTTACGAACTACCTTATACTAAGGACGACACAGACATCCATGCTCGAGGGGGGATTCGAACCTCCGACCGTGGCGGCCGTGCATTTGTAACTGGCGCGCCGCAGACCGCTCGACCACTGCGGTCGGCTCTTTTTTCATCCTTATCTGCGCTCAAATTCCATTGACCAACGTTCTATTCTTTCCATATCAGGACGAACATCAGAAACAATAAATAACACAATCGATTATTACAGTACAAGTTTACGAGAGCTGTTTGTCATAACTGGAACCGGCAATATTTGGAAATAATCAATGGCAAAATATACGGGAGAAACAGTGGAGGTTTAAAAGGAAGTCGGCAGGTAGTCAGGCGGCAGCCGTGAGACGTGTAAGCAGCGGGGTGGGATGGGCGGCCGCGTGGCGTGGCGTGACCCGGCCGATTAGCGGCGGCGGCGGCGGCGGGTGTCGCGCTACCTGTGCACGCCACGCCACCCAGCCTGCCTACCTGCCTGTCTGCCGCGAACACACACACATCGCGGCTAAACGTGGCTGCACACAGGCAATGACAACGTCTTCCGGTAGCTATGACACAGTGTTACCAATCTGACAACGTCGTTTATTAGTTCGTTACGTGCTTAGCTGCACCTAAGAATGTCACAATTTTCCAACAAGGAACGCAATGGCACATCTTTAAAATACAGTTTAGTGTGTCAGGAATATTATGATGCTTCGATTTACTTCACCTAACCGAGACGCGAAAATAGATGGGATGAATTTGCCGCGCCGAAATGGAAGTGTCTGGTGTTGGGTTTCGAGTGCACCTGTGGTTCACTGTAGTGGACTGCTGTTGCTGGTCATATTCTGTGTACCTGTTTTCGGTTTTCAGGTCGTTAACGCGTAGAGTCCACTCTAGTGGACATTTGCGATAGATGCTGCACTGTGCCGATGGCTGGATTGACGAACGTGCCGCGGTGGAGTAGCCGAGCGGTCTAAGGCGCCTGGCTGCGGAGCGCGCGGTTGCTCGCCATCGGAGGTTAATCCTCCCTGGGGCATGGGTGTGTGTGTTTGTCCTTAGGTTGGTTTATCTAGGTTTAAGTAGTTTGTAAGCTACGGAATGATGACCACGCAGTTTGGTCCGATAGATTTACAAACATTTGAACACTTGATGACCACGCATTTTGGTCCTATAGAATTACAAACATTTGAACATTTTTGACAAACGTCAATTTTTCACGCGAACGAATTAGCATGTCAAGATGGCAAGCGTGAAGCATAGCGGACGTTCTCGCAGCAGAACACAATTTGACAGAAAAAAAAACTTGTTCACTAAGAGGGAGTCTCTGTATCTAAATTGCTTGGAAAGTTACCACACAAAATCGAACAGGAGGGACTCTGGATGTCTCGAGTCTCAGTGTCCACTACAGTGTAAAGACTCTATTAAGATTTACCAATACAGAGAAAAATTAAGTTTTGTATTTTATTATTACAAACATTGTTCTACTATAAAAAGTTTTCCCCTTTATTTATTTATTTAATTCGGGCATCACAGGGTTAATTGGAGTTTCTGCTTCACGTGTGCAGTGTGTCGCCTTTCAGATGAAATTCTGATCTGGTGGGAGAGGAGGGGAGGAAGCCAGCTCGGCTCAACACTTGGGCTGCCACAAGGGTAGGCGAGCGAGGACAAGCCACGGCTGCCTCACAACATACCGCCAAAGCAGAAATCGCGTTCATCGCTTTGCATGTTGTTTGTATACGAAACAGCATAATACTCCTGTAAGAAGGCGTTGCAGGAGACTGCAGAGGAGCTGGGCTTGTAACTGTCACATAACAACGGTAATTTTCAAGATGTTACATACTATGGCGGCGGCGTCCAAACGATATATATCGGAGCGGTTCATATCAAAACTATAGCTATAGAACAATCGAATGTTAAGATTTCCACGAGTATGACATGATTTTAAAGGATGTGGTTAGGGAGGAATCTAACAATATTGCTTAGATTGTTTCGAGTGAAAATATCTGTGCCATCGTCGCTTGTTAACTTGCAACACAACAATGTAAGCTGTAATCTTAGGTTCCTGCCTAACCACATATTTTAAAATCATGACATATTCGCAAAAATCTTAACATTCGCTTGTTCGATACCTATCGTTTCGATATGAACCGCTTCGATACATATCGTTTTGACACCGCCGCCGTGTAGTGATGGGACAGCCGACTGTTTTTAACAACCTATTGGTCAATCGGTTGTTTTTTCGTTCAGTCGGTTTTTTCAGTCGAATGAAACAACCGAATGAAAATAGTCTCTGTGGCCGTATGAATGTTTTCACTCACTGGCGGGGTTTGAGTGGTTTCAGTCGATGCGTAACAATCGAATGAAACCAGTCTCTGTCGGTTGCAGCCGCTATATGAATGTTTTCACTCATTCAGTGGGTTTGAGTGGGTTCAGTCGATGCGCGAGCACCGAATGAAAGAAGTCTCTGTCCTTTACATGAATGTTCTCGGCATTGAGTGGTTTCACTTGATGCGATACAACCGACTGGAAAAAGTCTTTGACAGTTTCTGCCGTTATATGGATATTTTTATTAATTCATCGACTTTGTGACTTTATTTGCATACTCCTTCAACCTTTTCGGGTATAAATGAACCGTGATTCAGCATGAAACATTCTTAGAGACAAATCTTAAAAATATAGCAGTGGGTCCGTGTGTGTGTGTGTGTTTCTATTGCATGCAAATCTGCAGTTTTGTTCCAATTTGACCTTCAAAGCAAGAGGAACTTCACTGTCGACATCAAATTTCATTCGGTGCATGGCGGAGGGTACTTTACCTACTAACTTCGACAAATTCCGTTTGTATTCGAATTTTAATGATATATTTCACACTTAACCTTCAAAGAAAGAGAATGGTCACCGTCTACATCTACTTTAGTTTGATGCATGAGAGAAGCTATTCCAGACTTCGACACCAATATAGAGTTTTATTCCGATCTTGATGAGATTTTGCACACTTGACTTTCAAAACAATTGGCAGTTCACTGTTCATCTAAGACTTTGTATGGTACATAGCGGAGGGATGGAATAAACCTCCACACCGTTTCTCCGATCACCACAGAAATATCTGTGACAAGAGTGAATAATTATGAAAGTTGAGAGGAATGTTTTCATACACTGTTGACGAATACAGACGCGCTGAAGAAATTTACAGCACTGATAAATGTTGTATGTCTTCTCGTACTCCTTCAAAGTAGATGGAATTAACAACAACAACAAAAAAAAATATACAAAATACTTTAATAAACGTATTTTTTTACAATACCTAATGTTTTACTGATCTTCGAATTTGGATCTAGCAAATAAGCTCAAAGTTAAAATACTCAACACTGTCCTACTAGTACCTTAGATATGTATGAACAATAAGCCGCAAACCGCACGTTTCTACCTGTTCCCACTTCGGAGATACAGTATGCGAGATTAAATTTGTAGCGATCATTTTGGAACACCCTGTAGTTTCCACGCTTTTTTATTGAGACAGTAAGAAACCGACAACAATGGGCGATGGCACGCCCCGCCCCCCTGGCCAGACACTGTTGTGTGGAGTTTGGCGCGCGCCTGCTGGCGCTGTCAGCAGTGAAAACGCAAGCGAGGCAGCACCCCTCTCGTGTCCCCGCTCCCCGCGGTACTTCGTGGTCATCGGCCACTTACCTTCTGCAGATTGTGGGTGTCTGCGAAAGTAATCTGATCGGGCCCAGATGATCGGCGTTTTTGAAGTCTGGGGTGGGCGATTAAAGTGATCGCAGGCCTGCTCCAGCGATATGAAAAAACTTACTGCCTGTTTTCACTTGAAAAGAAAGTATGAGTAATTCAGTCAATGTAGAAAACTGCAAAAGTTTCGCATGTTTTCATTCAGTTGTTCCCACAGACTACTTTCATTCGAAAAAAAAAAAAAATAAACGAATGTTAATCCAACCTAGTAAAACTACGACCGACTGACTGTTTCATTCGGTTGCTCCCACTGAATGGTTTCACTCAAAAGAACGAATGAATAGTCCAACCGACTGAATCGGTTGTTTCATTCGGTTGGTCCCACCGACTGGTTTCACTCAAAAGAACGAATGAATAGTCCAACCGACTGAATCGGTTGTTTCATTCGGTTGGTCCCACCGACTGGTTTCACTCAAAAGAATGAATGAATAATTCAACCGATACGAGAAACTACAACCGAATGATCGATTTTTTTCCACCAACCGAATGAATCGATTGTTTTCATTCGATTGTTCCCATCACTACCGCCGTGCTACGTAACACGTCTTCAAAATTACCTTAACAGCGTATTTGGCAAGACAAAACTCTGAACAGTGGCATGCAAAGCAATTATAACCTCGCACATTACTGTCAGTAATGTCGGCTGCAGCCAGACACCAAACATTACTACCGGCCGAAGCCTCCCGACCTTCACTGACTTATTTCGATTCGGGACCAGAAATAGCACTGCCATCTAAACGTTAACACACAGTAGATGTTTGTAATGGCAATGAATTATGGGAAGTGAATGGTTTCGTGTGATTATGGCGCCAATACGAATTGACCCACTTATTTTCACCCACAGCCTCATGATTTAAACACTAATCACTTGAAACATTATTCGTTTGGAATAGATATTCTCCTGTTTCAATACGTACAGAGAACTAAAAGGTGGCACCTTTACACTCTTCCCTTGTCAGATTTTTATCTATTTCTAAGAATATTTCAACATTTTCGAATTTATGGTTGGACAGAACGCAATACCACAGGGATAGAAAGGCAAAACTCCGATTTCTTAACAAACTGAAAGAGTCGAAGTTAGGACGCCTCTCTCAATTGACCGTGCATGCTTCTATTGATTCATCACACCGCCACCGTCAAACACAAACCGTCCACACTAAATATTTTTTTTTACCAAAATCAGTATAGATTAACATAATAAATCACTAGGTCTTGGTGGAACCCCTGTCAGATTACATACCGACTAAACACATGAGTCATCTCTCTGTATACGGCGTAGATATGAAGGAAGAAAAACCTGTGCTCTATAGGTGCAATTACAGCTCTTCTACGAGAATTCTAGCGTAAGTAATCCACTGCAGTGCATTTCCATTGACTTCCATCTGTTGCCAATCAGAGCACAAAGGGAAGTGACAAGACTGTTGTTATTGTCTCACTGAATCTGTAATGGAAGGCTGGCGGGCTCCCCACAGCACGGAGCTTTAGCTGCGAGGTGAATAATTTGTCATTATTTCTCCCCCCTCACAAAGAATTGTTAATAATTGTCAGCTTACATTTAACGAGTCATACACTATTCTAAAATCACTTTTGCCACGCGGATCTTGGGTATGCATCCGCACACAGCAGTCACAGTCCGTATCCATGACTACAGTGCCCAGAAAAGACTCGCTGTAGACTCTACAGTGATTAACCCGCGAGAACTCGCGCCTTTAGAAGTTACGCGATCGATCGCGTGATTAGCATTTTTCTGACAGTCAAAGAACAGTTTGTAATGTACTTACTATGTCTAAATAAGTATTTATAGTTGCGTTTATAAGAAAACACAGATATTTGACTATTTGAAATTGGTGAAATGCCGATTGTTTTAAGATTACTGCGAGCAAAATGCCCACAGCTTGAGTGCTCGCGGGTTAACAAAGACTCTTGGTAAAGGAAACACAATACACAGCTATCAATGAATTTGAGAGAACTAGATAGTAGGCGTACTAAATATAGAAACAAGCAATCAATGTAAGAATTGAAATTGCAGCGCAGACAAGTAAATGAAAATAGCTCGCTGGTACTTAACGGGTGATATGAACGTCAAGCCGCCATCCTTAACCGAAAACAGAGCTTGTGCTGCGTGTCTAATGACCACGATGTAGATGGGACGTTAAATACTAATCTACCTTCCTTCACCGCGAAATTGATATTAAAAATCTGTTACGCAACTGGTTGGAGATTTTCATCGAGAAAGATTATTAAATTAAGGCCAAACTTATCTTCTTCCGCATCTGGAGGTTTTTTAACTCATCTGCCAGCCTTCAAAAAACCACAACACAGAATTGTAATCTTCCGGCAAGCACGCCTGGTGTGTCACGAGAGCAGGCGCGTGTTGTAAATTTCACAACACGGCCATTTCAAAGTACAAGCAAGCCTCTGCTGAACGAACTATTTAATATACTGAAGAAAACAGCCCACATTCACTATCACTACCTATTATAACTATAAATTCATCTTATTCACTTCTTTTCATAACATTTTAGCATGTTGTTACCACATACGTCCACTTTCATAATGCTTTCCTTAGACGACCTGTAGCTTAGTGTCCAGTTTGCATGGAAATATATCATTTTTACTACAGTGGTTGAATGATTTTTTCACATAGGACTTTATAGTTTTCTATAGTCACCACCAGCCTCTTTGCCTATGCCGTCAGGATTACATACTAGATCTTGCTTTCTCGTTGCCTACCGTAATAAACGTATTTTATCCCACATTAGCTGGTTTTCTAGGTCTTATCTGCATCCATCCGCATTGGTCATGTGAAAAAAATGTTCAAATGTTAGTTTAGTCTATGGGACTTAACTACGGGGTCATCAGTCCCTAAACTTACAAACTACTTATGAACTACTTACGAACTAGGACGGCACAAATATCCATGCCTGAGACCGTGCAGACCGTGACTGAAGCGCCTTAGTCCCCTCGGCCACCGCGGCCGGCTCATGTGGAAAGGTGAAGAATTTAAGTTATCGTGGTGAATTTTCAAGCCGTGAAATCTTAGCAACAATAGCTTCCTTCTGCATTACCTATATCAACTTTTTCTCTAGCCATTCCTTGTTTCCACGTCTTCAAAATGTATACCGACAACACAGAACCACTAATGACCACCCCTAGGCACTTCCCATTGCTGAACTTTTCTTGTCCCAGTCAAACGACAGTAATCACCAACACGGTCCTTATTTCGTGTAATCATACCTTTGGTGCGAGTTTGGTGTCCCACACTCAATTTATATTAATATATCTGACATCGTCTCCCACTTCGTCAATAATGCGAATTACTTTCAGAAAAGCAGTTTTATGTATCACATTTATCTCTGGGCATAAGACAATTTTCGCATTTTTTTCCTTCTGATTTCTGACTTTTTAGCCCACTCAATGTTACACCAACAAGTAGCTTGTTTTCACGGAAGGACTCCCGCACTTTTGGTGTGCCTTCGAGATCATCTCCATCGTCACTTTCCAGTTCAGATTCATTGTTACGGCACTCATTTCAATGTTCTCATCAACCCCCCTCCCAAAGGTCTGAAAAGTCTGTTAATTTCCTAGTCTGATGACTTCTTTGAACGGACTGAAAATATATAAAAAAAAACGAATAAATTCACTTATCAGTATGAAGAAAGTAACATTTAGTGTGTAGATATTCAAAATAAAAAACAGTACCCAAATATGTCACTTTTTACAACATTTAAATCGCATACTGACTCCTAGATCACGACTTGCAACTGTCACAGCAGCAGGCGCGCGTTGTACTATTTACAACAGCCGAGCATCTCGTTGCTTACAACTGGGAAAACTAAGTAAACAAACTGGAACCACTTTAATATTGACGAGAAGGTATGAATAATGGTGGAGTACATTCCTGTAGTGTTGCAGCAGCACACGCTTAAACCGCCGATGAAGTATACTTTTCACAACTGCACGCCCGCTCGAGGCTTAAAAATCAGGCTATATACCAATGAGAAAGCATGCATTTTCCATATTATCCAAAGGCAGTACAGTAAAACTTCTGAATAAAGGACACCAATGGGGGAAATAAAATTGTCCGCATTTAAGAAGTGTCCGCTGTTAAGAAAAGGATAAAATACAAAATAGTGAACTACCGTTTATCCGAAATGATCAGTATGGCGGCCGGTTCGGATAACGTAAATCTCGGTTAAAAGAAAAGTATCCTGTTTTCACGCGTGAAACACACCGAATTGCGTTAACACCGTTAAATATTATCGTAAAACGTGCGAATGCCACCGATCCAGCTAGCCATAATTTCCGAGGAAAAGTGCGAAGCTTTTGTTACGAGATCGTTTCGTGCCCGTAGTTAGTGTTTTTTTTACCGGCACTCGAATGATTCCTTTTTGGTATTTGGCCACTTTTATCACTGAGAATTTTAAAGCATGTAGCGCGAAAACGAAACTTCAAATCGAAAACGCACAGACGAACGACAAGAAAACACTCAAGACGCATTAGACGAACCTTTTTGACTTTTAAAACCAGGCTGTGGCAGCCATAGAATGAAAACATTCGATACACCTATCGCCTCTCCCGTGTCTTACCCAATCCCACGCTTCAACACAACAGTGCGTTAACTATTGATCGCTTGGCTTCGTCTGATGTACCGACAACAGGCGGAAAGTGTTTGGCACCGCACTGTCATTGTCTGTTACTGCGCTGCATGAAACAATACTGTACATACTGTACTTCCAAATAGTTCCAATAAATGGCAGTGCCACGAAACCACGCAATATGAACAAGAAACACGTTAAACCTTCAATCAACACACGTTAGAATTGACGACACTCAGACTTTTGACACGCAAGAGTGCACTGATTATTTCACGCTGTCCGTTATTTGGAAGTTTTGATAGTTGTTGGGGGACATAATACGGTGTCCGTGACCGTTATTGAGAATGTCCGCTCTTCGGAATAATTTAACATCAGGGCTAATGTCGTTTTGCAGGGGAACTTTAAAATGTCCGCTACTGAGAGGAGTCCGCTATTGGGAAGTGTACGTTAAGGGAAGTTTTACTGTATTTGTCTTTTCCTATGAATTCGCAGTGCTATAAAACGAATTTGCAATCACAGATGAGTTTTTATGCCCCTTACTGTAGTATAGGCAGGTAGTGGAAACCAACTTCGGGGAAGCACATAGCCACCTTTCTGGGGGGCGTCAATTCTCAAGTTCATTCAGGTAAGCTTACAAATATGTGCAGCTTCAACGTTTCAAACTGTATTTCCCCTCCCCAGCTGTGTTGTTTTTTGAATAGCAAAGAGCAGTGGTGACAGTGGTGGGCCGTTGTGCGGCGCCGCGGGCGACAGATGTGGCGCCCCCGACATCAGATAACTGCCCCCTCTGCTCCCCCAGCAGTCCACAAACGACCGCGCCGTTGCGTCATTCCCGCCTCACCTACTGAAGGTGCCACATTTACATCTAGTTAAACACGCTGGCCACAGGCCGCATCTCCACCGATTTATAGAAACTAGTATTGCCTGTGCTCCTATTTCGACCAATTTTGTTTGCAAAGCAAGGAAACTCAAACCTTATTTTATTATAAGCAAAGCCAAGCAATAACCTACTCAGTTACCGCTAAAGTTTGATTTCCACTGTAAACACGGTCGACCTCATAGTTCCACCGGATCTACCGCAATAAGGCGCTCGCGCTATACCCGTACCTCTCGCGATGGATTATCGTCTAATACCCCGTTTACATACGAAAATTTCAACTCTTTCAGGGTTGGTGGTACATTTTGTGTACCACCAATCTACCTGGCACAAATACATGATGGTACACAACATGTACCACATAATTGTGTAGCTCTAATTGCGTGCTTATGGAATATCTCCTCAATTGTGCGATTGGATTCACGATCTCCTATCAGAAAGGACACAGTTCGTTCTAATTGACGGCAAGTCATCGAGTAAAACAAAAGTGATATCTGTGGCGTTCCCCAGGGAAGCGTTATAGGTTCCCTACTCTTCCTTGTGTTTATAAACGATTTAGGAGACAATTTGAATAGCTCCCTTAGACTGTTCGCGGATGATGCTGTTGTTTATCAGTCAGTGAAGTCAACAGAGGATCAAAAGCAACTGCAAAGCGATTTAGACAAAATTTCTACATGGTGCGAAAATTGGCAATTGACACTAAATAAAGAAAAGTGTGAAGTAATACAAATGACCACTAAAAGAAATCCGCTGAACTTATTCATTGCGGCGTGATCTATTTGCGAAGTTTCAATCACCGACTTTTACTTCTGAATATGAAAATATTTTGCTAGCACCCACCCACCTACTTAGGGAGACATGACCAACCCAATAAAATAAGAGAAATCAGATCAAAAACGGAACGATTTAGGTGTGTTCTTCCCGCGTGCTATTAGAGAATGGAATGGTAGAGAAATGTTAAGAAAGTGGTTAATGAGCACTCTGCCAGGCACTTGTGATTTGCAGAGTATCTATGTAGATGTAGATCCAGCATGAAATTTCATTTCCTGAACCGCACCCACTGTAAGATAATAGTTCCCACAACGACCAACAGGTGTCGGAAGTAGTTTTGCTCATGACGATAATTATTTTCAATAGTGTGTACAGTGTTGATTCCTCCCCTCCCGCCCCCTTTGCGGTCAAATGTATATTTTGTCTTTGTGATATATTGTTGATTCGTCTCTTTAGTACATGTAAGGTAATGTCTTGTATATTTGGAATCACTGTAAAATTCACAGTTTCGGATTTATTCTATATAAAATGAATTTCATGTGTAACTCAAGAGTTCAATATTTGTACCATCATGCATCAAAGGTCTTTCACAGACAACTCGATGCGTTACCTTCCATTTCAGTTTGTAATGAGACACTTTAGGAAAATACTAAAGTATGAGTTAATGGCAAAACTCTATGCAGAAATACCCTCAGGTCAGAGTTCGTCAACTGAAGAGGCAGATTTTAGTGATGACCCAGGGAGGAGGTACACTTAATGTACAACCATTCTTTCCGAATAACTTTTTTTTAAAACTACAATGTTTACTAACATTTTTATTATAATGTAAGTCTATAAAATTTTACTATTTTTTATAAAATTGTTCAACAAATAAGTCTTCAAGAAGGGTCTAAATTCTCATATCGCTGTGCAAGAGTTAATCACTCTAAACGGCTGTGAACGCACATGTTTTTTGCTTTGAGCACGTGTATGGCAAAGCCCCTTTAGAAATGTTCGATTGGCCTCCTTGTACAGTTAATATTGATAATCGGTACTTCAATTTTAGTGTTCGCGTATTTATTTATTTTGATGATCAGAAAAGAAAATCAGGATGATCCGCTGGCAACTTCAACCACGCTTCTCCCCACATACAAAATCAAGAATGCGCGGAAAAAAATTATTCTGCAGGTCTTAAATACTTAGTAACAGTTCCTTCTGTTGAAGCACTTCGGAATAATACTTCCTAAAAGAGCACTTTCTAATTACTTTCGACGCTATCTTCTTCATAAACATCTTCGTACTCTAGAACAAGATAAAAAGGAAAAATGGCGTGACATTTTTACAATAATTGATTGTAAAATGAATAAAAAATTTTGAGTTTTACATAGTGAAGAGGTTTGTCTTGTAGTTACGTCTCCAACTCACCTCGTCTGTATTACAAGTACTGTGCTTCGAGTAACTTTAAATTTTTATGTATCACGTGAATTGAAGCGTGTTCTTTGAAAGGTTTTTCAAACGTCCTACCTGACTGAGCTACGTACATTTTTGGACAGATTATCTTAAGCCTGTCTCCGCGTGCGGCTACCTCACGTCTGAGGTCTCGAGAGCCAATGAACGCTAGATAGTTTATCCCGTGACGTATGTCAGACACCCAGTAACTATTCTTCGTTTGTGTGGCCATAATGTCCGTAGTTGCTTTCACAATTATGAATAGCAGTGTTTGTCCGTCTTTGCAACTACAATAAAAATGCGCTAATGATAGAAATATACAGTTCTTGTTTTTAGATTGAAAACAGTTCGTTAACGGAACATGACAAGTGTGGCTAATGTTTTGTGCCGGCCGCGGTGGCCAAGGGGACTGAGGCGCTCCAGTCACGGTCTGCACGGGCACTACGGTCGGGGGTTCGAATCCCCCCTCGGGCATGGATATTTGTGCCGTCCTTAGTTGTAGGTAGTTCATAAGTAGTTTGTAAGTTTAGGGACTGATAACCCCATAGTTAAGTCCCATAAGCTATACAAACATTTGAACCTAATGTTTTGTTACTTACGGAAATTTTGTCTTGTTTTCGCTTCACATCATGGAATGCTGGCCTGTTTCATGCAGTACCGCCGGTTCTTCATGCTGTCGTTTTCTCCCCTACTACCACTGTCACTTTTGCACTCACTATAGTTTCCACAAATCAGACGTGTTTTTGTTTTGACTGAGTCTGCACAGTGTATTATTGGAGTGTCGCCAACATCACGAAAGTAGTTTTTATGTTTTATAATAAATACACTAAAACATAATTTATTATAAAACATAGAAAAAGAACTACTTACGTGATGTTGGCGACACTCCAATAACACACTGTGCAGACTCAGTCAAAACAAAAACAAACACGTCTGATCTGTGGAAACTATAGTGAGTGCAAAAGTGACAGTGGTAGTAGGGGAAAAAACGACAGCATGAAGAACCGGCGGTACTGCATGAAACAGACCGGCATTCCATGATGTGAATCGAAAACAAGACAATTTCCGTAAGTAACAAGACATTAGGCCTACTTTTCATGTTCCGTTAACGAACTGTTTTGGATCTAAAAACAAAACGAACTGTAGATTTCTGTTATTACAGACTACTGAAGATGTTTTATTGTCATTAAAACGAAACGCGTGTGATGAGAAAAATCGCATTTTTCTTGTAGTTGCAAAGACGGACAAACTCTATTATTCATAACCCAGTAACTAGTCTACATGACTCATCGTGCACTAAGTCCACTTCTCCAGTATGGGCAGGGTTACGCCAGACAGTGCAGGCGTATTTACCTGCAGTAACACGGACAGAGCTCTGGTCTTAAGTGTTTTTGCCGTTGCACCCCAGGATGTACCCGTTATTTTACGCACTACGTTGTTTCTTGCGGATACGTTTTGTTTCACATTTAAAGAGTCGTCTGAAAGTCGACGTGTGATGAAGGGTGAGAGCACGCTATGTGGGCTGAAAAGTAGTAAACACCATTCCCGGGATTTGGTGCTTCTTAACTTCAGATTGGTATTACTTCCCTGTAGACTCTTGTGGACTGTTCCTCAATGAGACCATTTTCGTCCAGTCTGCTTGTGTTCTCTGCTGCCGATGGCCCAGCAGATGACGCCTACCGTTGCTAAACAGGCGAGTGTGTGGCGGTGGGGGCGTGTCGGCGCGGCGGCCAGTGCCCCAGGAGATCCGACAACGCTGGTGGCTGGCGAGCGGACCAGACGCAGCAGCAGCTATAGCCGCCACAACTCGCCACGGGCCGCGGGATTCCCCGTGCATCCCACTGAGCCATCAGGCACTAATCTCAGATACGATATAGCCGACTTACAGTAATTTTAAAATCCAATTTCATCTGAGGAAATGATCGTTGTGCGTGGCTCACTTCATCGAAAACTGGAACCGACCTGTAGCGTTTCTTCCTGCTGGCAACCATTATTAATGCAGTAGTCATGAATGGTAGCACACACACACACACACACACACACACACACACACACACACACACACACACAGAGAGAGAGAGAGAGAGAGAGAGAGAGAGAGAGAGAGAGAGAGAGAGAGAGAGAGAGAGAGAGAGAGAGAGAGAGACTCTAAACAGCATACAGGCAATGACATCGCTCATCAACTGAGACGGTTGGCCCATGTTGTCCGATTCAGTAATATCAGGCTTCCCAGCCATATTTTTATGACGAACCCTCTTCTTGCAGTACTCTTTGTGGAGCCCTTAAACATTTCAAAGACGAGCTGAAATATGGTATGACTATTTTGTAAATTCGTAAACATGGAAGCATGTGCTGTGGGCCATGTACTGTGTTGTTACATCATCCGCTGCCAACTTGTTAGGAAAGGCATGAAGATGCCAAGCGACAATAGGGAAAGCTCCGTCCCCGCCCTCTCCTCAAACACTTCAACGCTATTTTGATAGACATGTTTCATGCCAGAATTGGCACGATCCGTGACCGGAGACACTGTCATAAGCTGAATCATCAATCAGCATTAATCATCATCCTTCGTAGCAACGTACCTTGAGACCGGGGTTTAGATCTACCCTGTTTCGCTATTTGATGTGGCTACTGTAGAAGCTCCTCGCGAAGTTCATATTTTTATGGCCCTTTCTCTCCTTCGTGCTTTGGCTGCAGTCTGAGATGAGAATCTACGACCGACTAGGACTGAAAGTCTGGGCGTAGGTGTATCCCTGAACCCTACAAGTTCCTTGAGGTTTTGGAAGCGTTCACTTATTTTCGCATACGGTAAACATACCTTAATTGAAGTCGGGCCCGATGGTCTTGGTATAAACCCGTTCGACTGGAAACCGAAGGTTCGCGGTTTCGAAACCCGGTCGGACCTCGTATTTTTCCAGTCTGCGTTTTTAACCCATCCTTCACCTCTCAACGATGTGAGGAGTCGCCAGAAACAACACGTGGTTCGGATTCTACGTTAAGCTGTAGGTCCCCTTCCCCCGGTTGGATAACTGGGGTAGGCTAGGGACACGAAAGTTGCCGCAGTAGCACCCAGTTGAAAGACTTGCACCAGGCCAATGAGCCACACGAAATTATTACTTCCACTTAGATTGAAGTGTTAATATTACGGCTCCACTCGTTTCTGCAAGGGTTTCTTCGTTCTTAACTTCGACAGGTAACTTCCACTTACCGTCTGTACTAAAATGTGCAAACCAAGAAGGAAATGAAACCTTACTTATTGGTTGGTCCTTGATTAAGAACTGTGCAGTTGCCTGTTGTTCAGATGCACCACTGAAAATATCTTGCTCCAACTTGGGGTAAGGAGCCATAAAAAGGTAAAGCAGTCAACAATCCGAAGATTGGTTTGAAGACCACTGTGCTTTGCTAGGCATGGTCCTGTTTGGAGATGGTATGCCGTTGCCTTCCTTCGACCTTCGAACTGACTTACCCAGCCAGTTATAGGGGGACCTACAGTTTAACGTGGGTTCCGAAACACGGTGCTACTCGGTATTTTTCACATGAGCAGTACTGCCAGAGGTGAAAGAAGTGGAAAGTGACAGATAAAAATCCTAGGACCTGGAAGGAGCCATATCTTTACAATAAACCACTGTAGGCAAATGCTGGCATGCTTCCTATGAAAAGCCAGGTTGATCTCCTCCTACATCATCTACATCTACATGGGATACTCTGCAAATCACATTTAAGTGCCTGGCAGAGGGTTCATCGAACCGCCTTTATCATAGCGCGCGAGAAGAAGGAACATCTGAATCTCTCCGTTCGAGCTCTGATTTCTCGTATTTTATTCTGGTGATCATTTCTACCTATGTAAATGGGAGTCAACAATATATTTTCGGATTCGGAGAACAATGTTGGCGATTGGAGTTTCGTAAGTAGCCCACGTCGCAGCGATAAGCGCCGTTGTTGTAACGATCCCCATCCCAGATCCTGTATGATTTCCGTAACGCTGTCTCCCCTATATCGTGACAATACGAAACGAGCTGCCCTTCTTTGGACTCTTTAGATTTCCTCCGTCAAACCCACCTGATAAGGATCACACACTGGGCAGCAATACTCCATTAAAGGACGGAGAAGCGTAGGGTTCTGCCAATAAAACGCAGTCTCTGGTTCGCCTTTCCCACGACAATATCTACATGTTCTTTCCAGTTTGTCTAAAGTAATAGTAATTCCTATGTATTTTGTGAAGTTTACGGCCTTCAAGTTTGATTGATTTATGTTGTAAACAGTTTAGCGGATTTCTTTTCGTACTCATGTGGACGACTTCACACTTCTCATTATTTAGAGCCAATTGCCAATTTTTACACCATACTGATATCTTATTCAGATCGTTTTGCAGTTGGTTTAGATCTTCAGAGGATTTTACTAGACGGTAAATGACGGCGTCATCTGCAAACAACGAGTGAGCTACTTAGTTTCCCCTAAATTGTTTATGTAAATAAGGGAAAGCACAGGACCAGTAACACTACCCTGTGGAACGTCCGATATCACCTCTGATTTAGTCGATTACTTACCATCGATTACTACGAACTGTGTCCTCTCTGATAAGAAATCCCCTATTCAATCGCAAATTTGGGGCGATATACTATAACCACGCAATTTGATTAAAAGCCGTTTGTGAGGTACGGTGTCGAAAGCCTTCTGGAAATCAAGAAATACGGAATAGATTTGCGAACCCTTGTCGATGGCACTAATCACTTCGTGTGAATAAAGAGCTAGTTGTGTTTGGCATGTCTACCGCTGCCGGCATGTTGACAGGTAGTGGTGGGCCAGAGCAGGCAGCTTAAGGCCCGGCGCACACTTGACGCAGCAGAGGCAGAGCAGAGGCAGAGGCGAGGTGCAGGGCCTCCGCTGGTCAGCGCACACTTGACGCAGCGCAGGCAGAGGAGGGCAGCGCAGCTTGAACAGCACGTGCTGTATGTCCACTGTAAACCTCTCGATGCAATTACATTTAATTCCTGGATCTCCTTCAAAACTCAGTTAATTTAATTAGTGTGTGTGTGTGTGTGTGTGTGTGTGTGTGTGTGTGTGTGTATTCTGATAGAGTATAAGAGCACTGCAAGGTCTGTTGAGCAACAGGCAAAAGTGACGAATACATGCTGAACTTCTCTGGTCCATGGAAGCTCATTTTAAGCTCTTGAGCTATTCCGACTAAACAGACGACAGTTCAAAGAGGGTCACATGCTGAGTAAGAAGGACTTAAAAGAGAAGAAAAATAGTGTGTGACACGTCATACCCGCTAAAGAAAAATTAGGGATATGTTTTAGGAATTTAATTAAAGTCAGATTTATTTTTCCTTCATTTCTTTTATAATTCAGTGAAACAAGTGTCACAGCAAATAATTGAAAGAACCTTTATACAACTGACATATTTAATCATGATTGTGGCGGAGAATATACGATCAGAAACACTTTTCTTCTCGGTGACACCTGGTATGCTTTTCACATGTCTTAGATTGAAAGATATAACGATATGCAAAATTTTGCAAATCATAGTTTCCTGGTTTAAATGCATTTGCGCGCAAAGTGTTTCATTACTTAGGTCTTTATTCGTAGCTCTTCCATGCTTCTGAGTACTAAGATACTGACGTTTGCTTTTTTCCTTCTTCTATGACGGCAGCTGTGCATGACATGCAGTATTTTATTACATTGCATTCCTATTTTGTCTCTGTCATCATTTCTAATGATAATTACCATCAGCAGCCATATATTTGTTAGTAATTAGTGAAGCTAATGCTAATACTTTTGCAAATGTTGAATTTCTGAACGTAGTATAGAATTCAGGTTGAGAAATACTGACGAGAGACGTTTCTAGCATCATCTATGGTTTAGCAGTGAGCTGAAGCTCCACGAAGAGGTGGACATTCTGTTTCAAGAAATTGAAGAAAGTCCCTGACAGTAAAAAAATCGTTGCACGTCCATTCTGGTTTCGCCGAACTTATTATTCAGTAGTAACGGGAATTGTAGCTTATATAGTGCTTTCATGCTTGCCACAAAGTTTACTGAAACCAGAGACTATAGACCGTAAAAATACACAATCAGCATCTTCGGTTTATGAATCTCGGTGTCTTTCTATTTCAGTAAGTTGTTCGTTTCCAGTTTGGGTCTGTATCGGCAGCCTACGAAGAAGGGCGACACGAGGCAGCTCCGCACTCGGCACAGCAGGCGGCAACAGCCGCGCGTGTGCCGCGTAGCTGCCGACCGCGTCGCGTCAGTCGTGTATCTCACGTATTTTCTCGAGAATCGAAAGAGATATGGCTCTCCTTCCACCGTTAAAAACAATTTCGATATGTTAGCTACATTTTGTTCGCAGTAATGTATGGTGTGAAACGCACCAAACGCAAACTTGCCAGCGACTATTTTTTCCACTGCAAACTCTTAAAAATATGCGCGGCGTTGTACTTTATTTTTTATTATAACAATAACTATGTACAATAACGAAAAGAAAACCTCCACAACGTCATGCGGTGACTTTTGCCTATATGATACAGAAAAATATTTTTTTTCTAGTGAGTAGTTTCTGCAAAATCGATTGTGGAAGCTGCATTAGCGCAAAACACGCACAAATAGGAAAATAGTATTTTTAATTTTTTTACGCAGAAAGTAGAAGTGTTTCAAAGAAACTAAATACAGAGAAGGATGAAGCTTATATTCGTTTACATAATACAATTTTTTTCGAAGCATATCGAAAGACTTGAAATTTAACTTTGCGACAGAGGTGGAACAGAGGCGCAGGAAAACTGTGCGCCTCGGACAACTGGACAGAGGCGTGACCGAGGAAACGCCTGCCCTCTACTGCGCCTCGGCTGCGTTAAGTGTGCGGCAGGCTGCCCCATTAGAAAGCATGCGTTACAGACGGACGGAGGCCTCGCCTCTGCCTCTCTGCTGCGTCAAGTGTGCGCCGGGACTTATGGCGCCGCACGCGGCTCTGCCGCAGCCGGCCATTCCCACGCCGCTAAACGTGCCCACCCGATACACAGCTTGTATCAGACAACAACTTTTACTTCCACAAACTTCTCAACTCTTTACTAACCACGTCACGTAATGGCGACTAGGTTCAGTTAGGAATCAAAACAACGTAATGACCAATCGCTTCTTTATTTTCCATAAATAAGTCACTTTCGAAAGACGTCGCAACATAACTTAGTTTACAGAAATAGGCAAAACGTCACAGTATATAACACTGAGTTCTCCTCTGCACTCAAATTAGTAAAAATGGACTAACATTCCTAATCGACGAATGTGATAGAATATGAATCTTATAGTTACCTGACATTATTATTCAGGTTTAGGAGGCGATCTAAAAATTGGTGTAGATTCTCCTGTGAGATTTCTTTATTTGCCCAGATCGCTTATTTACATAATTGCTTGATGACTAGTTTCAACTAATTAAAGAGCTATTATCGAATCTTAATTGTCCAGGCATAATAAAATGTTTAAAAGATGCAGCACTGTGGCATGATATAAATGGCATGCACATATGTATCCATCCAAGGTGCCTTGGTGTCACGTTCTATTCTTGCACACAATTCGCTTTCCCACATCAATAGGCAGCATGTCATGACTGCAAACGTTGCTGACAGACTGATAGATTCAGTTTTACTATGCCTGGACAATTAAGATTCGATAATAGCTCTTTAGTTGAAACTAGTCATCAAGCAATTATGTAAATAAGCGATCTGGGAAAATAAAGAAATCTCACAGGAGAATCATCAAAATATGAATCCTTATTTATATTTCCCAAATAAAAATCCCACCTTTTCGTTCGATGTCTCAGCTTTACAACGTCTCACATCGAGCCGAATAATCAAAGTATTTCAAATGGGCGCTACTTCGGCGACTTGCATGTTCGTAACATATCCTAGTTATCCGAGCGGGGAAAGGGGACGTACAGATTAACATTTACAACAGCAACTCGTATCGCTGAGAGGTGAAAGCTGGGTTAAAACGCACAAATAAAACCAGTGGTTTGAGTGGGTTCAAGTCTAGCGTTTTATCCCTAGCCCACCAGAACAGACAGCCGCACAGTAATAATTACTTCATCGCCTTTCCCCAACATGCAGGGATCGAGTGTTTCCGAAGCACGAAATTTAATTGTAATAACATGAATTCCCACTTTGCTTCAGCCGCACCACTATCACAGGAATGTCTGAGAGTCCTCATGTGCTGACACTTCTTACTTTCCTACCAAATTCAATTCGCCTGAGAACTCTTGTTTCTGCAGGATTCCCGAACAAGGAACCAGACTTTATACTCTACTGAAATTCCTAGCTTTCTCTAGAAAGGAGCGCAGATCCTTTAAGGAACCGAATTCCCATCCGCCACACACCTTAAAAAATCTGATTACTTCGAATAAAGTCTGTACAATCTACAACCCATTGTATCAAAAGTTATTCACGCATACGAATGCCATTAGGCGTCATGCCTCCTGAACACTGACTAGAAGACCAAACGGGTCTAACACTTTTGTATTTTTTTATATTTATGGTGTAGCTCTGTAGCACAATAGTAGAGTGCCAGACTATGAATCCAAAGGGCGCGGGTTTGATCCCAAGTTCCTAAGGATTTATATTTGTCACTTTCCACTTCTTTCACCTCTGGCAGTGTTGCTGATGTGAAAAATATCTAGTAGCACCGTGGTTCGGAACCCACGTTGAATTGTAGGTCCCTCTATAACTGGCTGGGTAAGTCAGTTCGAAGGTCGGAGGAAGGTAACGGCATACGACCTCCAAACAGGACCATGCCTAGTAAAGCACTGTAGAGTTCAATCTTAGGAGTGACTGCTTTACATGAAGTTTAGGACTCAAACAGAAAATTCGATTGAGTCGCAAAATTCTCGAAAGATGGATTTTGAATATGAAAGATAATTTCGGACAGTTGGCTTGATTCATCGGTAGCGTTGTAGACTGAGAATACAATTCCTCCCTTCCGTAACTCATATTTTGTTCGTTATTAACATACCTATACCATTTAAAATTCATCAAATATATGTTCTGAACAAATACGTAATCGTAATTTTTTTACAAAAATACATTTCTTCTTAATATTCAGTATTTTTTGAACGGCTGTTAATACTGACGGTTCAATTAAAAAAAATTACAACAAACAAGACGTACATTTTTCATTAAAAATATGTTTAGACATGTTACTTCAGATACATTTGATGAACTACATTTAAATGGTGTAGGTATTCGCAAACAAGGAAGGAAAAATACTTGGAATGACGAGATTCGAATCACACATTTCTTGAATGTGAATTTACATCGCCACTATGTACGTGACGTACCTGTGGGCCTATCTGAGCTCAGGGGTAGAGCCAATAATGAAGATAAAGAGGTTCCGTAACGCCACATGTGGTGCACTTAACTAAGGAAATACAGATTTTGAGTTAGCTCTTGTCTAAGCTTCAACAAAGTTGGTCGAACTTGGGTCAATATACTGAAAAATAGTTACGTCTACAATTTCTACTACAATTTATCAGACTTAAAACGACTCAGGATACTTTGTGTTACCAACACTGTCTCAGCAGTCCAATTATTTTTGGCAGTTCCATCTCGTTGAAATAAGAAAACGCAATACACACACCTGAACCTCTTGTTTTGTTGATAGCCGCTGTCTTAGGACAGACTGACTTCGACAAAAATAAAGGAAGTTAATTGAACATTTCTAAAAACAAGCTTGAACACAATCACAATATGGATAAAGAAACCAACATGTCGAAAAGATAACTGCACAATGTTCCAATTAATACGTAGAATTACTTCATGGGCTTTTCTGTTACAGAACGGTAATGTACATCAAAATAAATCTACGGTAGATTAGAAGTTGGCACGACTAGTTTAGCTAAACTTTCTCAAAACAAAGCTTCCTAAGGAAACACTTAGACTCAACAGAAAAACTGAGGGTTTCTTACCTCGTAGTGAGATATCTGGTGTGAACTGCCATGAGATACAGGAAATAAAACGGCGGCTAAAGAAAGGTGTTAAGATCTGCGACAAAATGAAGTATACATGGGCGGCTCGTGTAACAAGGCGAATGGCTAGTAGACTGATCCAGATTCTAAGAGAAAATGAGCAGAGGGCTTAGTTGAAGGTGGACAGGTACTGAAAAACACGCGAGTAACTTGGATGCGTCTAGCTCAAGACAATGGTAGACAAATCCAGCCTTTCATTCAGCAGTGGATGTCAAAGTACCTGCTTCTGTTACTGCTGACGACGACGACAAACAACAGAAGGTCAGATGTCGGTTAATTTCCTGTCTCGTTCTCATGCGAAGGCAACATATGCTTGTCATGGTTTAGGATCAAAATTGGCTACATTGTCATCCCTTGTGATTTATCTCAATAGTTTCAGAATTATCGTGAATGTTTTGGTTGCACAATTTAAACTAAAACTAGATTGCAGGTTCATCATATGTCAAGATTACTGAAGACGACATACTACTGACATTCCAGTCGATAACTGACGTAAAACTGGAGTGAATGTTATACAGAGTGCTATAGTTTTTATTTTCCATTGCCCCAAATGTTCCAGTGACAAGTGTTAATAAGAAACAGTGCACGCTTTTTGATAGTATGACCTAATCAGGATTTGAATCCAGTTATTCTTGCTTAGCAGAATAAGATAATGTGGATATGTGTAGAGAATCTGCACTGGGAATACATGAAACAACCTTTTGCAAATATATCAAATGACAGGTGTACATGTAATACACACGTGGTATGTCATTTCTTGTATTTTAACTGTTAAAAAAGTGATGCAGTGTAATAATAGATACGGAATATTTTTAAATAAATATTTTACACCATAACCACCAAGCAGAAATTTCTATCGTTTTCCAATATAAAGAGTCTATAATGAGTGTAATAAAGGAAATGTAGAGCACAAAGGGCGAATAGGAATTACGCTACTGAGGTGACACACTTCGTAGTCTGTTGCGAAATACGAACGTGGGAAGTAGGGCGCAGTTATAACTCACTGTAATTCCAAACTACCATATAGCAAGAAATCTCGAGAATATTTTTGGAAGAGAGGTTCTTAATGGGCACTCGACTGCGTAATAGTCATCAGCAGCAACGCTGATTGCTATTTAATGGGCCCAGCGCATCCGTGGCATAGCTGACGGTAAGACGGTGCTACAAGGCCAGCGATTCGGGTAACATACCATGTGCCCGTGCAGAAGGAAAAGCCCGACGGAGTATTTTTAACCTAACTAAGCGTATAAAAACATGCAAGCAGAGAAGTAGGTCATTTCATTCAGCGACATTTAAGAGTAAACGAAGGAGACCTATGAAAGTTCTATAATCCAGTTAAGATATTGGATATTAGTTTGTTGGAACTATTCAAATAACACATTAAAAAATCTGTACTGTTTACATATTCGTCCAGTACTACAAATAATTACTTCAAACGCACGTTTTTGAGTCAGTCTTCCTAATGTAACAATAACCTAGTCAAAACTAACACGTATAAGACGTAATTTCTTATTTCCTCTGTTCAGTCGATGTCTGTCTGCTGCATTAAGATACCGTCTAACCAACACATTACAAAATACATTTAACAATAATACTGTGTGTTAAGTGAGAGACCACGAGCGACACAATATTTATGCCCGAGATACGTCAGTTAGAACGCTGTCTCGTAGCGTACATATCGGCGCTCTACAATGTGCAACTCTTTTGTATGGCGATTTAAATGTTTGCCTCGCAAAATGCAAGCAGAATTTATGCATAATGGACAAAACTGAGTCAGGAAAGCTTTAAGCAAATATTTCTGTGGACCAAAGGCTCATTACTATGGCACAGATTCGTTAATTACTACTACTCCTACAGAAACTTCGGCGAAACAAAATAATCCAATTACTTGGTTACTGGGAATAGCACAGCGTTCGGTCGCAATAAATCTGTTTATTAATCACAGGTAGACTTCGGCTAGGAAACTAGCCGTCATCAGTCAAATATCGTAGTTGTTTCGCAAGCTGCCGTTTAACCCTTTCAGACCCTCTGGCTACAATTGTGTACATAACTTTTACAGTGTCTAAGATAGATCAGAAACATTTTTTCTCAATTGAAACAACATGTATATGACTATGAGTGTTCAACCTTTTCATCGTGCACACTTACTGTCAACTGCGGAAGATCACTATAAAAATACCAAGCAGTCAGTGTTGCACTGCGCACCAGCTTGTGAACTCCAAGGAACATGCCGGTTGTGGGTTACTTGTATTCCATTGTACAACTGAAAACTAGTAGTAATTATTTTGCACGGCAACTATTGAATGATCACTTTATTTAGTTCAAAATTTAGTGCTACAAAATTATTTTTATCCATAAAAGAAGCCTTGCTTTTCAGCATATGCAATTTTGTAGTATGTAAATGCTTGCATATAACAGCGTAAACCTTGCTTCTAAAATCATTAAAAAAGTTACTTAAGAGGAATATAGCAACAACAAAATCCATCCTCCAGAAAAAAATCAGGCCTAAAAGGGTTAAATTCAAGTGATTAATAAACAGATTTATTGCGACAGAACGCTGTGTTATTCCCAGTAATTGCATCGACGGTCGCTGTGTACAACAATCCAGTTATGGATTCAAACAAAGTTATAATTACTTAGTTATTGATACGAGTGGAAAGCTTCTATAATTTAACGTCCGTACAGTGAGCACTATTCCAAGAAAAAATGTTAGTCATTGGACATCTGACGTGATTGTATTTGTCAGTACTGGTGTCTACAAGTAAATGAATAATTTCTGCTATCATGGCAGTAAATCCATCCTCAATGTACCCCATGATTCGTAAATATACATTCAGCAGCCCACTTCCTGATGTTCTGTCATTTTTTTACAGTAGCCTGCTTAAGAAAAATACGTACAGAGGAAACCGGATTTCTGCCGGTCCCTTCGAGTGACCGGCAATACTTTTATAGGTCGGCAGGCTGCTTCAATGTATTGACTTCAGTAGTATTGTGTAATAGCCAGTATTGCTGGCAGCCTTTATCAGAATAAGCAGACGTGGAGGGGTGCAGCTCGGTCAGCTGATAAGCGCTGGCTGCCCCGCGGTTGAGAATGCACACCGTTCGGGAAAGCGGTCGCGGCGCGCGTGCCGCCTGTTCCCGGAACACGAGGCTGCCAGCACTGCGCGCGGGCGGCCCACAGTCGATCACTGCGACACCATCCATTTCGTAACACGTGTAAAGCACTATAGTCTGTTGCGTCTGTTCTTGAAATCCAGCGCCTTCTGGCATCACGCGATTGATGCCGTGAAGCGTCTCCCTGCGTTAAGATGCATTAAGATTTCGATCAAAGGCAGGCAAGAATAAAGGCAACACATAAACACGCTGGCGCCTTCGTAACCTCGCTTTCTGCTGTTACGTAAAAACATGCCGCCTTCTGCGTTTCCTACCAGTTTGTCTCTTTTTCCAAACGAGGTTCGATATAACGATTCGCGATCATCCCATCACGGATAACAAATGTTTGTCAGGTTATCTTTACAATGAATTTACTAAAGTATGATCATAGTTCAACGAAATTAATAACCAATCGTTTGAGGCCTGTGACCAGACTTGACTTTAAAACTACTGAACCTGATAATGTTAAGCTATTGCTCGGACGCATGGGAATTAGATATCATACATCATACACGAAGTCCCTACCCTACATCGCTCTGTTCATAACTTCCCCATCTCTGTGCTCAATTATCATCGTCTCTGTCTTAGGGTTCTCTCCGTATTAGCTGCCTGAAAACTGTGCGTTACTTATTCATCCCTACCTCTGAATCCGCCTCTTCCCCTCTTCCAGCCACCCATCCTCCAGCCTCTGTCGTTACCTCCCCAACTTTCTGCCAAACATTATTCCTTTCCCCTATCTCTGATTCATCTCCACCCCTCCGCCTACACGAAAAATTACGAGGCGTATTTTAAGTACCGTTTCGAAATTCAAAAAATACGTGCTCAGATATCTCAATAATTTCATGCGCGCTGTGTACCTACATCTGTTGTCTACGTATTTACGTCATTACAGTCTGATTCTTCCTTGTTTGCGTTGTGTACTGAGTGTTTGATGCCTCCGATAATCGTGGATCCCCCCCGACTGTGAAGTACGGGCTGTATAAAATTTCTTAGTTCTAAAGACCTAAAAGCGGTCGATATTCATCGTGAGATCTGTGCTGTTTACGGAGAAAACATTATGGGTGATGGAATTGTAAGAAAATGGAGCAGAGCATTTAAAGATTGCCGCACAAATGAGCACGATGAACAACGGAGTGGGCGTCCTTCGGTCGTTAATGAAAGTTTGCTGCAGGAAGTGGACAATAAGGT
Source organism: Locusta migratoria (assembly GCA_026315105.1). Classification (NCBI taxonomy): domain Eukaryota; kingdom Metazoa; phylum Arthropoda; class Insecta; order Orthoptera; family Acrididae; genus Locusta; species Locusta migratoria. Next base: position 22,876,215 of record CM048748.1, on the reverse strand, counting down.
GAGAGAAAACGAACGCTTTACGATTTCCTCCTTGTGGGATGACTTTCCTAAGAGACCGAGCAAGACGATTACGATGTCAAAACAGTTGTGATGCAGTGGTTAACAAGTCAGGCGGCAGACTTCTATGAGGAGGGTATTCAAAAACTGGCACAACATTATAACAAGTGCTTCAATATTAACGGAAATTATGTAGAAAAGTAGATTAAGGTAGAGGCATTCATATAAAAATGAAATTGATATCTTAGCATTTTTTTAATTTATTTTTTTAAATTTCAAAACGGCACTTACAGGGGAAAAAACACGCCTCGTACATATGCGCCAAATGTAACACTGATCGATCAAATGGTATCCAAGTCTGGTACAAGCTACCCTCCGCCATGCACCGTACGATTGCCTATAAAAACAGTGCCATTTCGCATCTGTTGCACGTCACGTGTGCAAAATTTTTTTCAGTCAAATGAACGGTGTCGCATAAAATCCCAATCTAACCCGCAGTGGCGATTCTCATATAAAAATATCAATTTCGATTTTCATCTGTTTCATTGGGTTCTCCCCTTTTCCTAGACCACTTCTGTAATACCGTGGGAAAAAGTCAGGCTATTTGAAATTTTGCGAGACTAGCGCACAGCAATTGGTCACATGTAATTTACGAACCTGAATGTTTACAATGTAACAATCTCCTTTACGTTTGGGGCAACATAATATACAGACGGAGAACCTTTAGTAGTAGAACGAGCCTGCCTTTACCCTATTTAAAACTTCAGTGCTGGATTGATTATGGACTATGGCATTACTTAATTGGTGATGTATGGTGAATTCTGTTGCACTAGAATACTATTTAACCCCACACATTCGATTTACAATGAAATGCCGCTTTAGGTGGCGCAGTGGTTAAAATAGCAGAAAGTAGATCTCATGAAGACGGAGGTCAGTGTGACCATACATCTTCGCCAGGCATGATCCTACTGGCAGCAGTATGCTCTCACCTACGAGTTAACTATCTTGAAATGACCTGGACAGGGTCTCACTTTCAGACGCGAAAGAACTACGTGATAGGTAAACATTCTGGGGGTTCGAGCCTAAACGTAATGAACCCTTAGCGCTGCACTAGACCAATGAGCCAGCGGTCTGAGGCTAGAATAAAAGTAACCGCTTTCGAAGATCATGTTGATATTTTCTCGCTGTAATCATTACGAAAGCTCAAACCTTTCCTTCAAAAGGAACTACGCTACTTATCTACGCAGTCACTGAGATTAATTCGGGTTATTTCGCTGTCGACGTCCGTTCACCGCAGCTGCGTTTTTACACAATACAACATCCTAAGGTTTTTTAATATGGGGCCAAATCATTACGGTATTGCTGATTTAATGATTAGCATACACATCACGTATGTACCTACTTCGTAGTACTGGGATGACATAAGACGACCCGCATACTACATATAATTGCTGGCCATCCAAATGCAACACCGACGATCGGACATGTCAGAACCAAGTTAATTTGGTATAATAGGCTGTACAAAGATCACATGATTGAACATACAGTGGAGGAAATGATGAAATCAGTACTGTGGTCGCCATTGCTGGCTGCTAGACGCTCCAGTCATGCTCTGGATATGTCGTCGGGCTTCAGCGGTCCACGCAGCTTCCACAACTTGATCTGGCGTAGCAGAAGGGGTTACCCGGGGCCAGTCATTCCGCTACCATCGACCACACGCTTTCGATAGGCGACATATCGGAGAACAGGGAGGCCAATGGAGCAATGTAGTCCGATGATCATTGCGTGACACGTGTTCGCGCATTACCCTGTTGCAATGTGACCGGGAAAACACGGAATTATGGGAGGACAACAGGCTCCAACACTGCAGACGTGTAACGCTGGCTGGTTAGTGTAACGACATTGCGAATGCGTTCTAGGGAAATGCAGAGTAGAATCCAATACCATCCCAAACCGTAATACCGGTGCACGACCAATATGGCGATGCATAAGCAGTTCGTCTCTCACTAGGATATCCACACACCAATTCGATCATCGGCTTGCAGTGGGAACTCGTCTATAAAAGCAATTCGCTCGTCCACGTCCGTCGTCCATCCAACCACTGCCGGTGCAAAAGGCCTTGACGTTGACTGATAGACGCAGTAATAGAAGCCAAGCGGACAGGTCATGTCGAATGGCACGCGCCGATACTTGTTGCGCAACACACCGAATTTTAGATATGCCTCGCGATGTGGTACAGCGATCCATCACATGTGCCTGTCAACCACGTGTGGCGGTACAACGAGGTGCGTCAATCAATCTCATCGGTCCGTCGTTGAAGGTTGCAGTCAGATCCGCATCGCAGTTGCTTGGTTACGTCTGACACGATCACAGATGTCTGCCAAAGACGATCCACTTTTCGTACATGCAACTATTGTTGCTCGGTAGATTTCAGAAACGTGCTCGAAAGATTTCTGCCAAACAACCTACAGCGCTATGAGGGGGAGTAACTTCACCGTGTTTCATTTTTCCAAGCAGCATCAAGCCCCAGCCGAGGCCAGTCACGAATCTTCCTATTCAACTAAAAATGAAGTAAATTCCTTTTTTAACAATCAAATTGACATACTAAAAGCAAACTATTCTACAGGAAGGAAAAAGACCTAATACGCAAATTGGAGCCCTCTCAAACATGGATGCTTGAATTTACATCACGTACGTAGAACGAGACAAATTCTAGTGTAGTAAAACTATACGTTTTTCGTTTATTACTCCTCAATTTATTTTTATTGGTTCATCTTATAGTTTAGCTTCAAGTAACTACAGTAAACAATTCGTTTTGCAGTCTCGATGTGTGTATCGAAATGTTTTAAATGGCTGCACTGCTGATTACGATGACTCCATGACTTATAAATTGTGAAAAGAAGAGTAAGTTTGTATGAAACGACTAAGGATTTCACTACAGCTTTATTGATATGCCCTGAACAATTAAAATACCCACTTAATATTATGGTACCTGTTAATTAACCTGTTTTCAAGTTAAAAAAAAAATTTAACGCGTTGGCTGGCGTTTGGGACTATCTTTCGACTCGAGGGTAGATAGTGGCAGCTCATCCACAAAACCTTTAACACCTAGAGAGTTGTATACAACCAACTTGGAATTGTAATTGAAACTGTTTTGAATCGGTTTTCCTGGGAAGTTTTGATTACGTTTACAGTTCTAGTGCCGTCGGCGGCCACAGCAGGCGGCTCTGGCCCGCACGTGCAATCGTTTACTAAATAAATCAAAATCATCAGATGGAACTCGGTGTTTCTTGGCTATTACTATGAACGTCCTACCAATTCCAGTGCTGTGAGCACAAGCTTCAAAACGTTGATCACTGCAGAAATTCTAAGGTGCATTTCGTACATACGAGGTATATCCACAAAGTAAGTTCCGTTTGGTTATATAAACCAAACGTGAACAGATACAGAAAAAAATATTTATTGTATAAAAATCTGCAACTGTTCAACTACTTTTCTACATAACTTCCGAAATTTTGTAGGTACTTGTCATAAGTGTGGGACAAGTTTTTGTGTGCCTTCTTCATAGAAGGTTGCCGCCTGTATATTCACCCATGTGGCAAACATGTTCTTTCAGCTCATCATCGTTGAAGTGTTGACCACCAAGGACAGATTTTAGGTGTAAGAAGAAATGAAAGGAGTCTTCTTCTTCCCTTCACGTCGCCGCCCGACCTAACAAGGCGAATGTGACCAAACAACTCTTACGGGAATTTCACTGGGACGTGTTGCATCATCCTCCGTACAGTCTCGCTCCTAGCGACTTTCTTCTTACACCTAAAACCTTTCCATGGTGGTCAACACTTCAGCGATGATGACGAGCTGAAAGAACATGTTACCACATGGTTGAATACACAGGCGGCAACCTTCTACAAAGAAGGCGTACAAAGACTTCTGCCACGCTATGACAAATGCCTACAAAATTTCGGAAGCTTTGTAGAAAAGTAGTTTAATAGTTGTATATTTTTGTACAATAAATATTTTTTCTGTATCTGTAACGGAACTTACTTTGTGGACATACGCCAACTCGTGCATCATTTCCACGACACTCTCTCGCCTATATCTCGAAATACAAAACTAGTTGCCCTTCCCCGATCTTTCTCTATATAATCCGTCTTTTGCGCGTGGTGGGGATTCTACGATGCGCAGCAATATAGGACGCACAAACATAGTGTAGGCAGTTAGCTTAGTAGAAGTGTTGCATCTTTTAATTGTACTGCAAATGAAACATGGCCTTTAGGTCGCCGTCCTTACGATATTTTCCATGTGTTCTTTCCAATTTGAAATTTCCATAATTGTTGTTACTAGGTATTTAGTCGAATTTACGGCCTATAGGTTTCACTGATGGCGTAAATGAAGTTTAACAGATTTCTTTCTGTGCTCATATGGATGCTTTCACATTTATTTAGGATAAAGTGTCAATTTTTTCACCATGTAGATATCTTATATAATTTTTTTTCCAGTGCTTTTGCTCTTCTGGTGACTTTACAAACGATGAACGACAGCACAAACCGCGAACAGCCTAAGACCTCGTTCCCACTACCTGCGGTTCGACGACAACAGTGGCGATATTCCATAAGCATGTAATTTGATTAGAAGACACTTGAAAGGTATAGTGTCAAACATCTATCGGAAAGTTAAAATATGGAATCAGTTTAACATCCTTTGCCGATAGCACTCATCACTTCATATGAGTGAAGAGCTGCTGTTTTTTAGAAGAGCGACACTTTGATCCCATGTTGATCTGTCCACGCATGGTTGCCGCAATCCGTCGCTCTTGTGTGGGGCCCTAACACGTAAACAGTGTGGACAGACAGGCCAGAGTACGGGCCAACGTGGCCTGGAGCCGCCAATTGAGGCGGCGCGGCGGCTGGTGCAGGACGGGCGCGCGCGGTCACTGGAGTGGTGTCGCAACGCGGCGGGTTAAATCCGCGCCGGCCACAATGGCTGCCGGCGGCTTCCCAGAAGCGGTCGCGCAAACAGCAGCACGTGCCGGCCGAGTTATGGCTGCGGCGCCCACTCACCTGACGCCAGCCTTCATCCTTCTCATTGCCATCTAACGTCTCTGATTTTATCCAAACCCAAGTCTGGCTTTTTAACTGTCCTATCGGTGACCGTCAGAGCTTCTAATTCAGTGATTACAGGTCCTATACCTAGGGAACAAATTGCGAGCCATTAAACCTGTGTCTGATGTCTGGTCAACGTCAGCTCGACCCTCTCGCCGAGAGGAGATTGTTCTGGCCCGGCTTCGTATTGGCCACTGCCGTTATAACCACCAGTATTTACTACGTGGTGATCCTGCTCCCTTATGTGAGCACTGTGATGAACCTTTTACTGTGAACCATCTTTTAGTGCAATGTCCGTTATTTAATCGTCTCCGTCATGATCTATGTTTAACACTTGAAATGTCTGATATTTTAGCTGACGACCCGCATTCTGTTAAGAGTTTTACTTTTTATACATCGTGCAAATATGGCGAAAGCCATTTAAGTTCTAACCCCGGTTCTATTTTACTATTGGCAGTGTTGAGCGCTAATGACCTCAGCAGTTGTGCACCCTAAAACCACAAAAAAGTCCTATACCTTCGTCTACATCAGGGCCGCTCAAGGCGCATGCACCGGCGCATCGCACAGTGCAGAAGACGGCTGCGCTGTGTTGACGACGGTGCTCGGCTTTGCGCAATAGCACTGCTTCTCTCTTTCCTTACGCGCCGCCTGTCTCTGCTTAGATATCCGCCCCTGTAACAGTGTCCATAGAAATCATATCCAGGAGCTCTTCCGTTACATGAAGGTCGTCGTCCACGCCACGCAAAAAAAAAAAAAAAAAAAAAAAAAAAAAAAAAAATTGCTAACTGAGCCGTGTCATTAATATCCGTGGACTCGAGTGCGATGAAGTACGGTAGGAAGTATTCAATTTTGGCTGCCTATTGTTCATGCAAATTCTCAGCAATGTCGTTGCTTCTCCGACATATTGTCATTCTCGAAAGTGGTATTCTGTTGTACGCGGGAGTTAATGTGGGATTCATTGTCTCTACTACGTTCTACATGTTTTTTTTTTTCTTTTTTTTTAATGGCCCGTCCATAAATGGCCTCCCAGATCTTGCTAAACGAAGACCAACTTTCTAACTAGCTGTGAGTCCTTTCGCAGCACCCCTCATCTTCTTCACACTAAATTAGAGAAAAAAAGATGTGTTAGAAATAATTTCAGCGAAAACGAAAACTAATACACGTTAGAGATGAATGTAAACAAAATTTTTTAGTTTCGCATGACCTTTAACCAAAATATACATGCTAAAGTAGTTGTACCAATCTCGTTTGTAGATACGGAATTCTCTTATGCAAGAGTTTTGAACATCCGTAATTCTTCCTCTCTGGCATCCCCTGTGATATCACTATACTTTTCTGAATGCAGTTTGCTATTTTTTTAAGCAGGTGGTTCCATTATTGTAGTAATTGTCTAGCGCTTACTTAATCCAATGTTGACTAAGCCGTCTGGCAGCGCGATCAGCAGCGTACAGCGACGGCCTCACCCAGCAAGCCGAGTTGCGGCGAAGTATGCCGAGTTAAACCGATGCACTGAGCAAACATTCTCAGCACCTCGCTTTGCACGCGTGCGGTTTTCCGTGTTTGTGCGGCCCTGGTCTACATCTACAGGGTGTTAAAAAAAAGAACGGCCAAACTTTCAGGAAACATTCCTCACACACAAAGAAAGAAAATGTTATGTGGACTTGTGTCCGGAAACGGTTAATTTCCATGTTAGAGCTCATTTTATTACTTCTCTTCAAATCACATTAATCATGGAATGGAAACGAACAGCAAGAGAACGTACCAGCGTCACTTCAAACACTTTGTTACAGGAAATGTTCAAAATTTCCTCAGTTAGCGAGGATACATGCATCCATCCTCCGTCCCATGGAATCCCTGATGCGCTGATGCAGCCCTGGAGAATGGCGTATTGTATCACAGCCGTCCACAATACGAGCACGAAGAGTCTGTACATTTGGTACCGGGGTTGCGTAGACAAGAGCTTTCAAATGCCCCCATAAATGAAAGTCAAGAGGGTTGAGGTCAGGAGAGCGTAGAGGCCATGGAATTGGTCCACCTCTACCAATCCATCGGTCATCGAATCTGTTGTTGAGAAGCGTACGAACACGTCGACTGAAATGTGCAGTAGCTCCATCGTGCATAAACCACATGTTGTGTCGTACTTGTAAAGGCAAATAAATGTTCTAGCAGCACAGGTAGAGTATCCCGTACGAAATCATGATAACGTGCTCCAGTGAGCGTAGGTGGAAGAACATGAGGGCCAATCAAGACATCACCAACGATTCCTGCCCAAACCTTCACAGAAAATCTGTGTTGATGATGTGAATCGAGGAAGTACAGTACATACTAACGAAACAATAGGGTATTTTGACAATTGTCTGCACGAATTTTTTCAATTGACATTTAAAGAGAAATACTAAAATGAGCTCTAACATGGAAATTAGGCGTTTCCGGACACACGTCCATATAACGTATTTTCTTTCTTTGTGTGTGAGGAATGTTTCCTGAAAGTTTGGCCATACGTTTTTGTAACACCCTGTATAATCCCCAAGCCATATTCTGCCATGTGGAGGAGAATAGTTTGTGACCACCCCCATCTCAGTCGCGTGACGTCTGCGGGGAAAAACTCACCAATTTTTTCCTCAAGGAAGTTCTCCAGAATGACGGAGACTCTCAAGAAACATACGTCCTCGGAACTTTCACAGTAGCCCATAGGCGTAGCCAGGATATGATTTCGGAAGGGGTTGTCAATGAATCGACGTTGTAATAACGTGTACTCTAAACGGCAGAAATACTGTTTATGTTGTATTTCAATCTAAAGAATGTATACTTCCCTGTCAGCATGGTGCAGAAAACAAATTAATGTACCTGTTTGAAAAGTAGTCTCCCCAAAACAGGGACAAGGTTAATCGCATCATGAAGATAAGCAAAATGCGGATCGAAACATGAATGGCAGTGCGTGAAGTCCTAACTAACTTCTGAATCATTATAATGGAAGCACTCCCTAACCCAATTTTGCGGTACGTGAAAGCTGTCAGTGACAAAAAAATAAGTGTATAGATACTGTGACTAGACACGAACCTTGATTAGTTTGCAACGTCAATAAGTATTGATCACTGACATTGTGATATACGACTGACATTGTAGTTACTGTGATGTTAAAAAATAGATCAACAGATCAAATCTCTGAAGCACAATGAAGGTCCGGGACCAGATAGGGTCACTGACAGTTTCTACACAGAACCTCTGCTTGATTTAGTCACGCTATTTACCATACTTTACCGTGGGTGCCTTGTGCAAGGGATTGTTCCTAGTGATTGGAAAATACGAAAATGACACTCGTGTATAGGGAGCAGACACCTGGGGAAAAACTAAGTAAACTGTTCATTAGTAAACAGTAATCACCATACATTTAACCCACTGCGACGGTCAATTCCACCATGCACAAATGTTTGGAGTTAGCCTTAGGGCCATCATTTTTTCCCAGATGTTCACCTCTTCGTCCAAAACATAGTGATCGCTATGAATGTCTTTCTTCGGGGCTCAAAAAATATGGGAATGGCAGGGGGAGAAATCGGGAATGTGTGGAGTGTTTGTAACAACTTGCCAGCCTTGGCAAAAAGCAGACGGGTTTTATCCTGATAACAGAATGCCAGTTTTATGTCAACTTTTCGGGAGGGGTTTGAGCCCCTGAAACCTTCCCCCTTGTTTGGTCCATGCAGCAGCGCATATCTGCAGCGTCCGTCACTGGAGTTTCCCCAGTCACCTCCGTGCCGTAAATTAACCTACTCTGAAGAGCCAAAGGAAATAGTACACCTGACAAATAACGTGTAGGGACCCCGCGAGCACGCACAAGCGTCGGAACACGAGGTAACATTGACTTTAGTAATGTCTGAAGTAGTGATGGAAGGAACTGATATCACACATCCTGCACGTATGTCTATGCATCTGTAAGGGTACCAAGGAGTGGAGATCTCTTCTGGAGAACACGTTGCAAGGCATCCCACATTTGCTCAATGTTCATATGCCGTGAGTTTGGTAGCCAGTGGAGGTGTTTACACACAGACCAGTGTTCCTGGAGACACTCTGTAGCAATTCTGGACGTGTTTGGGTGTCGCAAGGTCCTGCTGGAAATTCCCAAGTCCGTTGGAACGCAGAGTGTACATGAATGGAGGCACGTTATTAGCCAGGAAGTGAAACGTGTCAGAGGCGCATCTGGACGTATCAGAGGTTCTATATCATTCCAACTGCACCATTACAGAGCTTTTACCACCTTGAACAGTCCTCTGATATGTAGGGTCCAGGTTGTCTGTGTACCCGTGCACGTCCATCCGCTCGATGTAACTGGAAACGAGACGTCAGACCAGGCAATGTGTTTCCATCAATAGTCCAATGTCGGCGTGACGGGCTCAAGCGAGGACTAAATCTGTGTCGCGCAGTCAGCAAGGGTACACGAGTGGGCCTTTGGTACCGAAAGCCCATATCGATGATGCTTCTTTGAACGTTTCGCACGCTGACACTCGATGGCCCGACATTGAAATCCGCAGCAATTTGCGGAAGGGCTGCACTTCTGTCCTGTTGAAAGATTCTCTTCAGTCGTCGTTGGTAGCGTTCATGCGGGAGACTTTCCGGCCGTGGCGATGCCAGAGATTTTATGTTTTACCGGGTTCCCGATATTCACGGCGCACTCTTGAAATGGTCGTACAGGAAAATCCCCACCACATAATTTCGTCACAGATGGTGTACCACAGCTCTCGTGCGCCGATCACACGACCACGTGGAAAGTCAGTGAAATCGTGGTAATGTTCCATTGTAGCAGCAGCCGATCCAACTGCTGCGTCAGACTTCTGTTGTCTCATATAGCAGCTCCGTCCTCTGAGCGTTTAACATCTCTGCTCGCATACGCAAACCTGTAACAGTTTCTTTAGCTCTTCAGCGTATAACGAAGCGTACAGCTCTCCCTTGTCTACTAATATTTCCTCTATGAACCCTATCTTGTGCGGATGATACACTGATAAGCAGCATTCAAACATTGGTCGAATCAATTTTTTTCTAAGCTACTTACTTTGTACATGGATTAATCTTCCTTAGGATTCTTCCAAAATGACACTTTAATCATAAAACAATATTAATCAGTTACGTACTTAACAAGATATAATGCAAATGCGTTATACAATCAAGGATGTCAACGTTCTAGCTGCGTATTGTGGACATTGAATTAAACTCAAGGTGGCAGTTGAAAATTTCTTCTTACTACGCAGATGCTCCTTCCACTAAGCCACCTGCGACAAGCTGCAGTAACTACCCTAGCACGCTCTCAGCCAGGTAAAAATTCTCAACTTACGGCGTATACTGTTATTATGTGGTGTCCTTTACCCATTAGTTTCGTTTACTCGCGCCCATTACCTAATTCCTGTAAAGAGATCAAGTCTTGCGTACGTACATCAGCACCGAAATGTACTGATCTTTTTGGTCGTCTTCGCAAAAATAACTCCCTCTTAAATGATATTTCGTAGCGGAAACAAGACCACGAAATTAAACAGAAGTATGGGTAATCATTTAACAAACAGATGATTTGGGTTCGAAGTAACACATGGGATAGCTTAGAAAATTGTGTTGACTGGACGAGTATTTGATTAATAGAACCCAGAACATTATACTGGAACGCATATCGCAAGAGAAGTGACAAAAGTCTAAATACAGCACCTTTTCGTTTATCGCTGAAAAATGATTGAAGAGCCCCAATCTGCGCGAAATTTGTCTGCTTGCGGGCAGCAGTGTCATCTTTGTCGACTAAAGACTCGTCACAGCAAGCAGCTTTCCCTTTTCTCAATCACTTCTCACGCATTCCAATTAGGAGTTTTTACACTTCTAGCTGGCGCGTGATACGTTCCACAAGAGCTAAAGTAGCGTCGGGAGTGCCATAACTGTAATACCGTCAAATATGATTTATTAGATACGTTCAATAGTACAAGATTCCATCCCCAACAGCATACATAGGTAGGAGTGACTCCTATGTTTTGTTGTTGTTCCACATTCCGTCCTCAATTGTAAAGACAGGTAGGGTGTCATGGCACTCTGATGCACAGAAGGTGCGATCGTAAGGAATTGCATAATCAACTTCGAATAAAAAATACGCTTGGTGCAATGATAGGTACTTCTCAGATAACTATCCAGTAGCCCTAAACATAGAAGATTTCGTCTGCCGGAAAGGACGGCTGCTTTGCCTGAGATGCAAGGGTTTTTTTCTTGGTGATTGTCATACGAAGGATAAACAGCGATTGCTTCAGTCTTATGGATCAAATGGACGGCTGTGAAAGATGCATGGATTTTTTTTTCTTTTTTCTCTTTCTTCTTTTAGTCCAATGTCAAGAATTGTAGTAGCTGTTGATACACATTATTCAGACATACTCAATGGTTAAAGTATTCGGCACTGTACAATGACCTAAAAGGAGACTACAAAGAAACATGGGGGCACTATTTAAAAGTTGACTGTCATTCACGTCCTACAAGAATTGTTTTTAACTTGCAGTCTAGGCAGCGTCTAATATAAATTCGTAATAACATCAAGTGGAATTTAGCAATATCTTTAGTAACTCTGGCACCTGATTCACCCTGTAGACTGACCCAGCTGTTGCTGCAAGTCTAATGATTTCAATATCAATTACATGTTAATTACTCAATACTGAAAAAATTATATTTTGAGAATTGTAAAGGTCATCCACGAAAATGAGTAATAGTCACTTGCTGAGCAGTTAACTGACGTTAAATGCGAATGTCTAACATTTAATCCTTTAATGCATGACTTTTTATTTGAAGCTATAAAAATACCACGATTAATGTATAGTGCGTATATACTGAGAAAAATGTTGAAAAAAATCTTAAAATTGTTATGCACTACGAGCAACAAAAAGTTCATAGCTGTTTAGCTATATAATGCTTCAGTGGTGTACCCGATGTAGTAAATGTCACTATTATGCCTCTCATATTTCCAGAACGTAGCTCATAATGCGACAGTAGTATGTGATTGACTACTATTACATGGCAAAGGAGGCAGAGGAGGAATAGTAAACAAACGCACATCTTAGGAGTAACTCAACGCAGCTAACTGTCGAACTGATTTAGCAGGACTCTGCAATTTATAATTTCTAGGTCGGGCTACTAGCATATGTAACACTATGTATACAAGCAGCTACAAATGAATCTGAGGTAAAATGTTAAGTTTGAGAGATAATGGAAATAAAATAAGGTATGTAGCTGATCAGCTACACTATGCATTAAAGGGTTAATACCGTTATATTCATCTTACAAACTGTGTAGCCTGTGCGAGAAAGAAATTAGTTCTGTTCGCACTAAAACCCTTGGTTTTATGAGGAAGGCATGTATCGATTTATTTATACATGAAAAATGAACACCACTCCCCAATTGTGCGATTGGATTCACGATTTCCTATCAGAAAGGACACAGTTCGTTGTAATTGACGGTAAGTCATCGAGTAAAACAGAAGTGATATCTGGCGTTCCACAGGGAAGCGTTATTGGTCCCCTACTCTTCCTCGTGTTTATAAACGATTTAGGAGATAATCTGAATAGCTCCCTTAGACTGTTCGCGGATGATGCTGTCGTTTATCGGTTAGTGAAGTAAACAGAGGATCAAAAGCAACTGCAAAGCGATTTAGACAAAATTTCTACTTGGTGCGAAAATTGGCAATTGACACTAAATAAAGAAAAGTGTGAAGTAATACACATGACCACTAAAAGAAATCCGCTGAACTTCAATTACGCGATAAATCAGTCAAACCTTAAGGTCGTAAATTCTACCAAATACCTAGGAGTTACAATTACGAACAACTTTGACTGGAGAGAACACATAGAAAATATTGTGGGGAAGGCGAACCAAAGGTTACGTTTCATTGGCAGAACGCTTAGACGATGCACCAGCTCCACCAAAGAGACTGCCTACATCACACTTGTGCGTCCTCTCTTGGAGTACTGTTGCCCCTTGTGGGACCCTCACCAGGTGGGACTGACGGAAGATATTGAGAAGGTTCAGAGAAGGGCAGCTCGTTTTGTTTTATCACGTTACGGGGGGGAAGGCGTCACGGAAATGTTGCAAGAATTGGGGTGGAAATCATTAAAAGAAAGACGTTATTCATTGCGGCGTGATCTGTTTGCGAAGTTTCAATCACCGACTTTTAGTTCTGAATGTGAAAATATTTTGCTAGCACCCACCTACTTAGAGAGACATGACCATCCCAATAAAATAAGAGAAATCAGATCGAAAACGGAACGATTTAGGTGTTCTTTCTTCCCGCGCGCTATTAGAGAATGGAACGGTAGAGAAAAGTTATGAAGGTGGTTAATGAACCCTCTGCCAGGCACTTAAATGTGATTTGCAGAGTATCGATGTAGATGTAGATGTAGAACGGAAGACACATCGGCAGTCGGTTAACTGCTTGCTTCTAGTTCCCGCGGAATACTTAAAACTTGAAACTCAACATCGCGCCTTCCGTCAAAAACTGAACACAGATCAAGCATTACAGTAGGAAGTGTACAGAAATGTGAAAAACGGTGGCTCAGCTATACGTGACAGTTAAGTAAAATCGCGAGTAGTGTGTTTGAAATGATACGGCACAAAATGCACTGCATTAACTTGAGACACCACATAAGCAGAGGCGAAATGTTTCATATTTGGCTTAAAGGAATTGAAAAAAGATTGGTATTTTATGAAGAGGTAAGGAAGTTACTTTTCAATTACGTAGCGCCTGTAGGTTTTTTCAGGCACTCAGAACCCAAAATGACCCTTTTGATTATGTAACTGGATCTCAAATTCAAAAACTGTTATTTATTTTGCTTAAACAATAGGAAACTGAATCAAACGTTTGTAGAGATACATGTGATAGTAATTTTTGGTTAATAAGAGGTTTTCCGCCAAGATCGCTTTCTTCTTTTAATTACATGACCGGTTTCGGCGTGCTGGACGCCATCTTCAGACCTGTCGTAATTTTTTACATCACTGCTATTGCAACAATTTTTAACATAGCAAATTGGTATTCTGCTCAGGTGCAGTCGTAAAAAAAGTAGAAAAACACTTTCAATACGGCAATATAGTGGCTTACTTCGCAAAGGAATACCTTACGGCAGATTTACTTGTCAAGAGACCTGGCATTAACAACGAATTTTTATCCCTAAAGTTTCATAGTTAAAAAAAATCTTTAGGCTCGTTTTGCTTATGAACATATTTCCTACGTTTATCCACCTTATTTGACAATCTTTCCCAGGAAAAGAATGTTGGTGGTATTGATGTGGACTGAGCCTTTCCCCACAGTTACATAACGCTTGTGGCACAGCGATCGTACTACATGTAACTCTGGGTGAAATCGTTTCCGTTGGGAAGCGCAAGAAACGCCTCGGTTAGAGCAGTGAACGCTACGCTTACGAGCTGCGGCTACGTCGGTCCGATAACCGCATCGTTAACAGCCTCCGTTCGCAAACACACTGCGTCTGATTGCGAGGGCGTATTATGACGAGATTAAAGTTTTCCGTGGAACGTCACAAATAGCCACGGGATTCCCGCTTTCGTTTTCTGATCTCCCTCCCCACACCAGACCAGTAACTGTGTCCTTCCGATACTGCAACGGCAGTAGGACTCTCATTCGTGTTCTGGAAATATTCTCCGAATTGAATCAGAGGCTTATCAAATTTGGCACTCTTACTCTTTCCATTGGTCGCATAAGATGCCAAGTATCATCTGCAGCTGTGGAAACAAACCTTATGAAGATTCACAGATGAAGCAATCTAGTCCACAGTTTCCTCCATAGTAGTAGTTTTCATTTTCATTTATAAGATCTTACATCACCTTTGGAGGCCAGGTATTAGTGTCACCTATTGTATATAGGTCGGGTACCCGTCAACTTAGTCCACATGGGAAGGTCGCATTTTATTCCTATGTGTGAATAATTGGCTTCCCTCCCCCCTCTCGCCACATACAGTTTTCCATTCAAGGGGAGTGATTTTGTTGAATGATGCATGTTTGTGGCTCTAGTGTGCCTGGTTGAATGATGGTGGATTGGACGTCTCCACTTAACAAGCAAAGGATGTTCACCTGTTCACTTTTTCGCCAATCCCTGTTTTTAATACTGACTACATCACTCAAGTTCCTTATGTTTTTAGCTCCCTGGTTTTTATTGTCTGAGCCTTGTGATTGTATCTGTCCACGTTTTTTGTAGACGCCTCTGATTGTGAACTGAAGAGCTTGTTGCTTAGTCCATTATCCCTGATCTCAATCAATAAAGCTCAATCCTTGTAGGAAGAAGTCATATTTAAGAAATTAGTAAAGTTCTCAAATGACAACACGAGTATACATTACTTGAGATACAGGCGGAAATTCTGCCTGAAAGTGGAGTTAATTCACTGGAAAATACCTTACAGAGCGTTACCTAACTTCGTATAACCTATGTATGAAAACTGAACCATTCGTATGAAAATTTGTATCGAGGCCATGATCAGGTCACTTACGCTCACCACTACTCCACCACGGCACAGTGGTTTCCCACGCTGACACGCCTCCCTCTTCAATCTAAATTTTCACCCTGCTCAATCAACACTATGTTCCCCTAATTTTTACGAATTAGCTGTAAGTAGTGGCAGAAATCAGAGAAATGGTCGCTGAGTGTCCTGTGAAATACAGACGTTTCAAAATTATTCATCACATTTTCCACGTGAATGAACAGAAACTGGAGGAAAATTTTAAAAGAAGCACTGCAAGAATACAACGATTTTTATTTTCATAAGAACACATTTTCTGCATGCATTAACCTTTTTTCATTATCCTTAAACGAGAAGTGCGCAATGTCAATTTACGCCTTGTGCAGAATTCTACATGGTGACTTTGTCTAACATTCTCTGCAGTAAATAATTTTCTCGGGACTGCTGATAACCTTGGAAGAACAAGCCATAACAACACTGTTGTACCTAGTGTGTAAAATATATGAAACTGCGAAATATCCTCGGACTTAAGGAAGAATGTAATAATTTCAATGAAAGCAGAAGCTGAAAATTCCATAACCATGTTTAGTAAGTCATGGTTAGGAAATACTAACACAAATCATTCACAGATGAATGGAAAAACTGATAGAAAGATTATGCTGGATTCCGCAACACTGCTCCTAACACATGACAAGGAAAGGCAAACCTGCGTTGATAGCTCTTGCAGGATAACAGAAAGCCTTTGACAAAGTGGATTGGAATACATTCTTCTAAATTTTAAAGGTAACAGGGGCAAAATATATCGAACTAAAAGTAATATTCAACTTGTACAAAAACTAGAGCTGATAGACATGAAATGTACTCAGTGGTTGGGGAGTAAGAAAGGGTTTTAGTTATTCAATCCGTGCACGGAGCAAGCTGTCAAGGAAAGCAAAGAGAAATTTGGAAACGAAGTTTAAGATCAAGAGGAAGAAATAGCAACTTTGCAGGTAGGCGATGATATTGTTGTCTTGCACAGAAACACAAAGGACCCAGAGAAGCAACTGAATGGAATGGCCAGTGCCTTAAAAGGAGGGTGACGAACATTAAGCAGAGCAAAGCAAAGGTAATGAATGTCAAACTAAAACAGCGACGAGGAAGGAGCTAGTTAGTAAACGAGACAAAATCAGTAGATTATTATTTGCATAGCAAAATAACGTGATAGCTGAAGTAGAGGAGACAGCCAATGGGAAGAAAAGCATTTCAAAGACGATACTGTGTTAACGAGTACAGATTTAAGTGTTCGGAAATCTGTTTTGATATTTGTCTGCAATGCAGCCTCGTAAGAAAGTCATAAAGAGACGATAACCAGTTCAGACATAAACAAATTCAAGCTTTTCAGATGTGGTACTACAGAAAATGCTATCGCTTAGGTGCGGAGAATGTGTAACCAATGAGACGATGTTCAATATTATTGGGGAGAAAGGAAAACTGATGTATCCTGGCTAAAGAAGGACACGGTTGATATGACACTTTGAGTGTTCACTTTACTACTGGAGGAGATGAAGAGCCCTGCACAGGATTAACGTGGAGAGTTGAAAAACAGTCTTCCAACTAAAGACGACGACGACGACGACGACAGTACGACAAAGCTGGCTGGTGACAAATACTATTTTCATTCTTTTTTTTATATACTAACGAGTGTTTCTTCGTATATTCAAATAACCGTGAGCCACACGAAATGATTATTACCGTAATGCATACAAATGTAGCATGCAATGTTGAAGGAACTATTGTGCTGATTGCAAAACTGGTCTTGGCTGTCAGGTAGTCGTAAAATATTCAATGCCATGAAGAAATTTTATATCACCGTTAACATAATATGAATATTAATTGGCTTGAGTCACTTGGATTCCATTTATAAGTGTAAAAGATATACCCTAGTACTAATTGAACATATTTTACATTTGAAAACATTGTTATATTCAATAAAATTATTGCAAACGTATGCGTTTGTTAATGATTAATACGATTTTGGAGTTAGGTCTGTTTTGAAACTTATTCTCAATTCACCGTTGCAAAATAAGGGGTAATGGATTTAACTGCTATCAATATTCAAAGTCCGGATTTCTTACAGCTGTAAAACCGTTTGAACACACTTACCCCAAAACTACGCGATGAGTTTGGATGGGAACTTGACACGTTAACTTGAGCGGTATTTGGTTCAATATAGAAGCATTATTTCATCAAACACAACTAGCTCTTTCATCAAACGAAGTGATGAGTACTATTGATAAGGGTTCTCTAATTGATTCCGTATTTCCAGATTTCCAGTAAGCTTTTGACGCCGTACCTCACTAACAGCTTTTAATCAAGTTGCGTGGCTATGGTACATCGCCGTAGATTTGCAACTGGATAAGGAATTTTCCTGTCAGAAGACACAGTTTGTAGTAATGGATGGTACGGAATCGACTAAAACAGAAGTGATATCGGGCGTTCTACAGATTAGTGTTATTGGTCCTCTGCTGTTCCTTATTTACATAAACTATTTGGGAGAAAATCTCAATAGCTCTCTTAGGTTGTTTTCAGATGACGCCGTCATTTACCGTCTAGTAAAATCATCTGAAGACCAAAACCCACTGCAGAACGATCTGAATAAGATATCACTATGGTGTAAAAATAGGCAATTGACTCTAAATAATGAGAAGTGTGAAGTCGTCCACATGAGTACAAAAAGAAATTCGTTAAACTTTGTTTATAAGATAAATCAACCAACAGTGAAGGCCGTAAAATCCACAAAATACCTAGGAATTACTATTACTTCAGACTTAAACTGGAAAGAACACGTAGATAATGTCGTGGGAAAGGCGAACCAGAGACTGCGTTTCATTGGTAGAATCCTTAAAAGATGCAACAGAACCACAAAAGAAACTGCATACACTACGCTTGTCCGTCCATTCTTGGAGTATTGGTGCCCAGTGTGGGTTCCTTATCAGGTGGGTTTGACGGAAGACACCGAAAGAGTCCAAAGAAGGGCAGCTCGTTTCGTATTGTCACGATACAGGGGAGACAGCGTTACGGAAATGATACAGGATGTGGAATGGGAATCACAACAACGGCGCTTATAGCTACGGCGTGGGCTACTTAACGAAACTCCAATCGCCAACATTCTCCTCCGAATGCGAAAATACATTGTTCACTGCAACTTACACATGAAGAGATCATCAGAATAAAATACGAGAAATCTGAGCTCGAACGGAGAGATTCAGATGTTCTTTCTTCGCGCGCGCTATGATAAATAGTATAAAGGTGGTTCGATGAACCCTCTGCCAGGCACTTAAATGTGATTTGCGGAGTATCCCATGGAGGTGTAGATGGAAACGAAAGCCGCGTCCGGCCATTCAGATTTAGAATCGTTTCCGGCAAAGACCTGGGTGGATCCTTATAAAGGGCAGTCAGTCTTCCTTTCCGTGCCACAAAAAAATCACACCTTGTGCTCCGTCTTTAATAACGACGTTGTTGAAAGAATGTCAAATCCTAATCTTCCTTCACTATTTCATCAAAATCGGGGGAAAATAGTAAGATTTGAAGTTTTATCTGAAACAGAAGTTTTTGAAAATTCCATTATGCGAAACAAGTTAATGAATTTGTATGGTTACACAGGTAAATTTAGAGATTTTTTTGGGGCAGCATGTAGGCTTTATCTAACGAATCGGATCAGAACAAAACAAGAAACACCGTAATTTAAAATTTTAGGAGTGTTCCATGCAGAAATATTGCAAAGTACACCAAAGAACCAAAACTCGCCTTTGTTACTGCTTTTAGCTAACCGTAAGTGACAATATTAAACTTTTATCAGTAGCTTGTGTTAGCAACAGAATTAAGTGCCACAATCTTATTTTGCAAATTTGAACCAACTTTGAACTTGGCTAAGGTGCAAGGTTTACTCAATTCGCTTTGTGCCGAAAACGTTGGGATATTTCTTTGTTACATTGGACAGGTTCTATTTATATTTGACTTCTTGGGTAACAAAAAAATCTATTAATAAAGTGATCCCGTATGGGTCCCTTTTTTACCTAATGAACAGTTTGCGCAGGCCCTTCAACTTCCGCTGTTTAACACGGGTATACAGCTAGTGGATAGCAAATTATTGCATAATCTCACCGCCGCGCGGGGGCAATTGCGTAGTTTGTAGCGCCACTTTACGGATCGCGCGGCATCCCGCGTCGAAGATTAGAGTCCTCCCACGGGCATGGGTGTGTGTTAAACTTAGTTTAGTTTCTAAGTCTTGGGACTGATGAGAGTAGTTTAGTCCCATAGAATAACGTACATTCGAAAAATTGAGTTAAGCTACCGTTTGTAACATCCCGCTTACCTGTATGTAATGATCGTCATGAAGGCGTGCAAGTGTTCTGCAACCAGTGTAAGGTATTCGTCGCCATTATGGTGCCATGTAGCACAACTGAGCCGTCGCTGTTGCCATGGTGGAGAGAGTATCTGGATTCGTCAGGTCACGTAAACGCCCTGCCACTGCACCCGTCCGACATGTGTAGTGGCGCGCGGCCGACCAAACCCTCGACGTCTGGACACGGTTTCATCTTGGTTTCGCCACGTGCGGAGCATTCGGGCCATCATAACCATCCTTCCGTCAAGGTCAGATATGTAATTTGCCTTCAGCAGTCTACGTGCATGTGGTCAATGATATGCACCGTGCTCGTTTCTAGCAGTCATTCGTCAGGTGACGGCACGTTCGCCTGGGCGGATTTATATCGATATTAGGTTAGTGGTTGTGGTTAATCCATGTATGTGGGATACTCTGTAAAATTTCTCGCTATTATTGTTAATAGTGTTTAAGTGATAAATTTGAACGTTATGTTGAATACCGTAGGTTTTCTAATGAACAGCGGAAAAGCAGTAGACGGTAAACATTTTTGTTTCGTCAGTTCGTTTTTGAGGGGTTTAAAATCAGGCGTGAAGTTTGTTGCAAGTCACTGCCCTGATTTTCAAGTAGTGCGCGTCGCACACTAGTGGCGATCGTTGTAGCATTTCTCTGTTTATGACAGCACACCCCCTGAAATGTGTGTCGTGATTGTTTCTTGTCCGCACAGCGACTGTTGGCTGACGGCTAGGACTGTGTGTGCCTAGTCTGGCTGAAATCTGTCCAGCGCACACACACACACAGGCGGGTCCCCTGGCGGCGTAATGCCCGTTTGCGATGTGCGGCGGTGGGACAACAGACGGCTCATTAGCGGCTGCTGCGGCGGCAGGGGGCGAGCCCAGCCGCTCTACGCACTGCTCGCGGCAACACTCCGCTCAAGCTACCCTTTGTTCCACCTACACCACACATTATCCTGTCCCACAAATGGCTGTCATTCAAAGGTATTACACACAAGGAGAGGCACTGAATTAAAATTTACGCTGTACCGGGATTCGAACCCGGGTCCTCCTACTTACTAGGTTTGCGCTTTAGACCACTCACCACTTGCAGCCAAAGCGACTACACGGACTGTCTTACAGCACAAATTTTAATTCAATGCCTCTCCTTATGTTAATACCTTTCGTATAACGACACAATGTCTCAAGGAATTGTACTCTTTATTGATATTTATGTCGCATCGGCCTGAGGAACAACGCGGGATAGTTCCTATTCGCGTTCGTTGCTGAGGTGCTATTCCAATGTAGGAGAGCCCTGGCAATTTGATACGCATTTCACAGGGAACATGAGGCACAATTAAAGTGTGTGATGTGGAGGGAGACGTGCTTTAACACAGTCCGTGTAGTTGCTTTGGCTACAACGCTGTGTTAGCTGAGTGGTCTAAAGCACCTACCTAGTAAGTAGGAGGTCCCGGGTTCGAATCCCGGTCATAGTATAAATTTTAATTCAATGCCTCTACTTATGTTTAATACCTTACGAGACAATGTTGTCTCAAGGAATTGTATTATTGCTGTCATTCAAATTGCAAGCCTGTGGAATATCTTCTCAAACGTGAGATTCGTTTAGTGAGGTTCTGTTAAAAAGTAATGATTTTAAGAGATCGACTAAAACAGAGGTGATAGCTGGTGTTCCCACAGGAAGGTCCTCTGCTGTTCGTTATCTACACTCCTGCAAAATGAAAAAAGAACACCATGAATCGTCGACCCAGCAGAGGGCAATTTTATTGGCACGTTCTTGAGGCTGTACACAACACACGATCACACAGGCAGAGCCGTAGGTACGTGAGTACAGTCACCAGAGCGTCCGCAATGTTGGCGTCAGTACCGTGTATACCCTCCTTTAACAGCAATGCAAGCTCTAATTCTTTCATGGAAACGATCGTAGAGGTTCCGAATGTGGTTATGTGGAATGGCCTGTTGGAGAAGCATATCAGCTTCTTGGTGCATGAGTGGTAGCAAGACGGGTTAAATGATGGTTTCAGTGCACCGTGCACTGTGCACTGTTCAATGTTCTCTAGACGATCACTAGAGGAGAATGGCGAGTATAGAATATCGCTCCCCTCACAATGATGCACGATCATGTGTGCCGTTAGAGTGCCCTCCGCCCACGCCCCATCATCATTCAGCCCGCCTCCAATGGTCTCGTGGTAAACGCTTATCAAGGGACGAATGGAGACATGCCGTCTTCAGTGATGAGAGTCGTCGCTGCCTTGGTGCTAATGATGGTCGTATCGTGTGTGGTGTCGTGCAGGGGAGTGCGAAAATACGGAGTGTACGCCACAAACGGGGCCGACACCTGGCATCATGGTGTAGGGAGCCATATCCTACACTCGTCGTTCTCCTCTGATGTTACTTCTGGGAAAATTGTACAGCACACGGTACATTCAAAACCATCAGTCAAGTCGTTTTGCCATCGTTCATGCACCAACAAGGCGATGTGCTTTTCCAACAGGACAATGCACGTCCACACGTATCCCGTACAACCCAACGTACTCTTCTTGGTGTGCGTCAACTACCCTGCCCATCATTATTTCCAAATCTGTCCCCCATTGAGCACGTCTGGGACCGGATGAAACTTCATCTTGGCGCAATCTACACGACCGGTATGAGATCTGCCCAACTCAGGCATAAGATGGAAACTGCATGGCGGGCCAAACCGTAAGACTTAATTCGCCCTCTCTACAATCGTCTTTATGAGAAAGTTGCACCCTGCATTGCTGCAAAAGGAGGCTACACACGATACTAGCGTCGAGATTGTGCACGCTCTAGTAACTGTACTGACGTGCGTATGGTTCTGACTGCGTGATAGTATGTTGTATATATCCTCAAGAAAGTCTATAAAATTTCGTTTTGCTGGGTTGACGAATTCATGGTGTTCTTTTCACATTTTCCAGGAGTGTATATGAACAACTTGGGAGAAAATCTGAGCAGCCCTGTTAGGTTTACAGATTATTCTGTATGGTCTAGTAAACTCATCTTGAGATTGAAACCAAGAGAGGGGTTGGGTAAATTAACATATAACATAACTTAAGGCAGTCAGCAATCCGAAGATTGAACACAACAGTGCTTTGCTAGGCATGGTCCTGTTTGGAGGTGGTATGCCGTTGCCTTCCTGGACAAAGATGTAATAAGGAGTGGAAAAAGGAGAGAGAGAGAGAGAGAGAGAGAGAGAGAGAGAGAGAGAGAGAGAGAGAGAGAGAGAGAGAGAGAGAGAGAGAGAGAAGAAAGAAAGAAAAGAAAAAAAAACACGCGCAACCGAAAGTAGTGCTTTTTAAGTTTTTAAAGGAAAACGAGAATCTGTAACGAAAAACTAAATATAGGAACTGTTGTAGCTTTGCTCCCTTAACATGCATCACATTTGAATGAATCTCGAAAACTACCATTAATAGTAAAAGACACTTTATAAAAGCACATCCAATATAATTTTATAAAGACTCGCCATTCAAGAATGCCTCTCATTCGAAAACAGTTGTGTAGCGCTCATGTTACTTTTTACTAATCAACGCTTTTCAACACTCTTATGACACTTTTAGGGAGTGTAACAATTATTGACTGCCGCGGTGGAGTAGCCGAGCGGTCTAAAGCGTCTCGCTGCGGAGCGCGCGGTTGCTCACCGTGGAGGTTCAAGTCCTCCCTGGGGCGTGTGTGTGTGTGTGTGTGTGTGTGTGTGTGTGTGTGTGTGTGTGTCATTAGGTTAGTTTACCTAGATTTAAGTAGTTTGTAAGCTACGGACTGATGACCACGCAGTTTGGTCCGATAGATTTACAAACATTTGAACTTTTTTGAATTATTGGCTGTAACATTATAAACAAATGACACATGCACTACAATACAATTGCGCCTCCAATAGCCCTGGAAACGCCTTTAGTGACGCGCCAACAGAACAATTCTCCTTCAGTATTACACTATATTTACTTATTTCGATGATCGTCATTATAAAGAAACAACACAATGCTGTTTGTTAATTAAAACAGTATTGTCTTCAATGCTTTACTTGTGTGCAGAATTAGGTAGGTGGGAGAGAGGTGGAGGTATATGTTTTGATAATATGAGGAAACTCACAGCGCAGAGCAAAATTTGGCCTCGGAGACTGAACACCACGCTCTATATCGCCCTAGTAACGGAAGCCATAAACCGTGACAGTCTCCCCATCAATTTCAAGGTTCACGGTTGCGCATTGTAACCTCACTCAAGGCAAGGCGTAAATCCGTGTCCGCGTCGCAACACCGAGAAAGTTCACAAGTCCAAAAGTGAACTGACACTCTCAAATATCTCTAAACATACATCTCAAATACCTCTAAATATACAAAACTTACTTACTGATTTAGCACACTTTTCAGAGTTTGCAGTAGGTACAATTTATTGTAAATAACTAAAGATTCCTCTCGCTAGAGATAAAGATGTAAAATAAGTACTGTGTTCATGAGTTTCATGAAAGAATGATAGCAATTAACTTCGGTGTTCATTATACTCAAGTAACGTAAAATCTGCAACAGAATAACGAATTAACGAGGTAACTGTTGACGCAGAAACGAAGAAGAAGAAAAGAGGGGAAAAACCATCGGTAGATGAATTAGCCTACTGAATTTTTGATGCCACACATCTGGACGTGTTTCATTTAGTATTGTTGCCACATTTTATGGAATTTTGAGTAATTTCCATTAGTGAAGTGGTTACTTTGTTTCCCAAAGAAAATTAAGCCTTTTATCGTCATCCGGACATCGTCGCTACACATTATTGAACTGTCGATTGGACAATATCCACCTAAGACACCTTAATTCGTTTATAGCGTCCCTGTCATTTATCTAACGACGACAGTTTCCAATGCCAATGCGATAGTTACCCGGATTTTAGCACTTCCAGATTGTACCTGCCCTCACTGGCAATAAATAAATGAGAACTAAATATTATATTCCAAAATAGATAAAATATCCAATATCATTAAGAAAAGAAGGTGTGAGTTCTTTGGACACATTTGCAGAACGGACCAGGGGAGGCTAACTTCGGGAAGACTTCCGTTTAACAGGCGCATCGCAATTAAGTTTCGTGAAGTCAGGAAATCAGATCAAACCATTTGAAAGAACAAATTGGGGTTTAGGAAAGTGTGCACTCGTCGCGTACCGAAAATGTTGACAGACGTTCACAAGCAAACATGTTTTTGGATCAAGCTCGTTGCGGACAGAATCGGAAGATTTATTTATCTTATTTTTATTTATTTTATTTTATTTTTGACAAAAGGACCAAAGACTTCATTCCCCCGACTCGAATGCGTCGAACGTGGAGGAGACTATGTAGCCATTTGCAAATAATTCCACGCTTCTTGTGTCCGTGTCATCAATTCGGCGAACATTTTAGGTAACATAAAACTTTGTGCGATTTATTAGCTACCAGTGAGCAGTACACATGTTCAGCTATTTTTGAACATTTTTTTCCACACACATTCTACTATTTGTCACGGTGCTTCACAAGCTTCAAAATCACTTCCGCGTAAATATCCGCCGCCTGCGAGTGAGGCCATCCACGGACGTTGCTGTTCATCTGATGGAAACCGCTGCGACCCAAGCCATTTTTTAATGTTTGCGGAAAGGCTGAAGTCGTTAGGAATAAACCGTCGACAGTGTGTGACTGCGTGGGAAATATGCGGACGAACACCCAATATGCCACTCATTTGTTTTGAATTGCTCTCAGTTGGTGTGTTACAGAACACGTCCGCATTTGTTCAGGTATTCACATATAGAACCCACGTCTCATTCCGTGACAATCTGGTCGACAGACGTCTTACCTTTGTTCTGGTAGCGCCGAAGAAACGGCAATGCTACTCCCGTCCGCGAATGTTATTCGACACCAACGAGGACAAACCCTGCGGTCTATAAACTTTCTTTCGCCACTCTGATAGTTGAGAAATGGTGAAACTTCAGTAAACTCTTGTAGCTAGTTCATTCACAACAATCGGCCACTTCTTTCTTCATATGGAAATTAAATTCTCATCTTTCTTCCTTCTTTCCTTCGAACGTGGAATCTCACTGTCGCTTC
This sequence comes from Locusta migratoria, assembly GCA_026315105.1. NCBI lineage: Eukaryota > Metazoa > Arthropoda > Insecta > Orthoptera > Acrididae > Locusta > Locusta migratoria. The sequence goes on along the minus strand of CM048748.1, from coordinate 22,850,204 downwards.
TAACGTTCTCATACACTTCGGTTGTCTAATTAATAAAAATGAATTGCCGCATGTATGAAAGCGCATCACTTGAGAATGGATTCACCGATTTGGCTGATCTTTTCTTTGCTTTGTTCGTAATTCTCAGGACAAGGTTTGAATGAAAGAATTTTTTTGGAAAATCTACCGGAAAATATCACAATTTGAGAAAAACTGGCAGTTCGTTTCCAGACGGATGGAATCGCATCGTAAAAATGACCCTTCACCATTATAGTGCAAAATCCTTCCTAAAACTAGCGACAAACATATGCAGTCAAGGTTAAAGCAGCCACTTAGATCTAACATGAAACGTCGTTTCTTTAGAAGCCCTCCGTATTATTCTTACCTGCATGGTGTTATCGGAGGAGAGCATATCTTTGTAGCGTTGCAAAGATAGAATTGACGTCAGTTCGTGGTATTTTTGAGTTCTGCAAACAAACTGAGCACAGATCGTGGTTAATGTTCTTAATGATCCCCATGGGGGCGGCGTGTTATCGGTCGGCCTAAGTGCAACGCAATCCTACTACGTGATCGTAACTCTGGAACAACGGGTACAGTCGAGTTCGACTCGCTCAGTTGCAGCTTATGCACGAAATAAATTGGATCGTCGACAAAACAGACGGCCTTGTGTGACTATTAGAACTGAACGTTTGGCGTTCAGATAGGATCCAGCAGTCGATTATGCAGCGGTTGCATCAGTTAGTTGGTGTCGTAACACTGAACAATGTTTGTCAATATTGCAATGCTTTGAGATATCGGCAAGAACCGTCGGGGTTACGTTGTGCGGGTGGAAACGTCAAATTACCAGGATTGACACTGTCACCAGAGCCACTGGCGGCATTGATTTCTGGCAAAGATCCGCGGTCGAAACATTCTTATATAATATGTGGAAGTATAACAGTTCTTTCCAGATGACATTTGGGGCGAATATTATCGAAGAACAAGGCTTTAAGCTCACTTTTAAGATTCTTTTTCGAAGGCTTTAACTCAAATTTTGTTAACGATTCGCAAAGTATTTCGAGGCTCATAAATAAAAAAATGCCTTACTTTTATATGTCCAAGGACAAATCCACCATTGTGTAGGAGCATTGTTACCGCCAGCGAATTACGATCACATGTTTCTTTAAATTTATTTCCTCGGAAATTCTGATGATGAAATCAGTCACCGTAGGTTCATTAATCGTGCGGTAAAGCGAGAGGTTGTTACTCAACTATTATTACTACTCTCCCATGAACACAGTTGGACAAATTGTTTAAGACTGCACTAGAAATTATGCCTTAGGATGATCACAAAGTTGTGATCATAGGAGACAAAATATCAGCAGGCGAACACTAAAGACGTTTCAATGCACCGACGTTGAATGAAGTTGTCATTGTGGTTTTGGCGAGAATTTGGAGTCCCGCGACATTGTGCTTCGACAGCGTGATGGTGATAACCTTCAGCGTATAAGAAAAAGGTGATGGAAAAATATAGGGGAAGTAAGAGATGAGCAAGGAAGGGACAGAAGGCGATGGGGAAATAGAGGAGTGGGAGGAAGGGATATATATAGGAAGAAGAAAAGAGAATAGATTAGGGTATATATCATATAGACATTAGCTACTGCGAAGCGTTGCCCGGCTTGCTAGTGTCTCAATAGAATGGTGCTTCTGTCATTTGTTGCACCCACAGAAAGATTATTACTCGACGTACCTCACACTTCAACTGATCCAGTATTGCTGCACACATTTACAGGGATTCCAACTTTTGAATATGGGAAATAGTAATGCGACGTAATATGTATGAGCGGGGGGGGGGGGGGTGTTTGAAGGGTTCCAAGAAGAAAAATTGAATACAAAATGATCAAAATTGTGAAGCCAGTTTTATAAGATTACAGATGATATATGGTCAGCGTATTACTACATCGTTCTGATGTGTACAGCAGGAATATGTGTGGGTGGAGAGAGGTGAAGGAAAACTAATTTTCTTTCTCAGAAACGAAAATATTACATTTGGTGATTTCCAGAGATATATAGAAGAATCATTAAAACGTGCACACAACCACAAGATAACGTAAAATCATAACTTACATAAACAAAGCAGGTTAAGATATTTAGGTGAGTGTGCAGGTTATGAAAGGTACAAGTGACATGACGCATTTTAATTGGCTGCTGCTGGATTCCAAAATGGCGCGCTTTTGTGGTTTCATCCCGTATGCCGTATTGCGTAGTTTTCGAGTTCGTAGAAGTTAGCCGGCCGCGGTGGCCGAGGGGACTGAGGCGCTCCAGTCACGGTCTGCACGGCCACTACGGTCAGGGGTTCGAATCCCCCCTCGGGCATGGATATTTGTGCCGTCCTTAGTTGTAGGTAGTTCATAAGTAGTTTGTAAGTTTAGGGACTGATGACCCCGTAGTTAAGTCCCATAAGCTATACAAACATTTGAACATATTTCGTAGAAGTTACTGTCAATACCGGTGGTTTCCACAAGAACATGTTCGAAGATGCTGCTCAGAAACACTTTATTTCTGTCGATGACATCACACGATGGAAATCAAAGGGAAACGAGTTTCGCCGACGGAAAACAAATTCCCGATTTGTTATTTAAGCCTGAAAATCGGAATCCGAACCACTCCAATCGTAAACTCGTAATTTTAAACAATTTTCGTAACAATTACGATTAAATCGCAATGGTTGGAACCTCTACATTTATATCGCCTGTAAGTGATTACAACTTCACACTCGAATTGCCGGGAGAGTCCGGAAACAAGCTACACAACAAAACTCATTTGCGTGTCGTAAGAAAGAGGAACTTTCTTTCCTAATCGTCCTCGTATTATCGGCAAGCGTCTGCCATCGAGGATACCTCAGTTACGGGCAAGAGTGTGAAAGTGTGTTGCGCACTGGAAAGCGTGCTCTGTTAAGCGCGGTCGTCTCGGGAGGTGGTGTGCCCAGCCAGTTACAGGCATGGACCATAGATAATGTAGAATGCGCGTCAAGTCACTACACTGAAACCGAGTCACGTGACTCGGGGCAGGATACCGGTTTCATCATTACGAGTGATGGGAAACATAGCTGAGAGTTGCAGTTCTTATTCTTTGTAGCGGAAATTAAGCGTATATTTGAACAATGAAACGTATTAGCGTATTCTTATTACGTCTTTAGATGTAAAATTGGCGTTATTTCTATGCAATTGCAACATATAGGCTACAGTTTTTACATGCGCCTATGTGAAACTTATCGGCAGTCTTTTTACGAACAACAGAACTACATTGTTGTAGTGGGACTGTAAGTCTTTTTGTTTGCAGCATTTTACACAGTAGTAGAAGATCAAATATCAATTTGAAAGGAGCACCAGCTTCCTTAAGATTCCTCAACAATATATGTAAAATATTTCGTTGTGATTTTATAAAAAATGAAATCTGTTTGCATCAATAATGTCCGATTTTAACAAAATACAACCGTTTATATTTTAAGACATTTGAGACAGACGTGTTGCCAAAACGTAAAACAACCAAAGTATTGTTCAAATGTTTGTAAATCTATCGGACCAAACTTCGTGGTCATCAGTTCGTAGCTTACAAACAACTTAAACCTAGGTAAACCAACCTAAGGACAAACACACACACCCATGCCCCAAGGACGACTCGAACCTCCACGGCGAGCAACCGCGCGCTCCTCAGCGAGACGCTTTAGACCGCTCGGCTACTCCACCGCGGCACCCAAAGCATTGGCTCTTTCTATTAAATAACAGAGTAGTGAGGAAACATCATGGATGCACTAGCCAAGAAGTGACTTGATGTGGAAAATAAAGTCTGTATGAGCGCTTAGTTTTGTATAATGTTACTGAAAGCAAATTTTCAGCAGAAATGACTTATGTGCTGGCATATAAACTTGCTCAAGAGCAGCTAAAAGTAATTTCCCGTCGATAATCACATTCATAAGTTACAAAAAGTAAAAGATTCATAGCGTAACACAAACACTGATGATATGTAATTCTGTTGCTTCTAAAAATAACTGACAATACGGTACTTTTAACCTGGACACATGTAAACACGACAATCACTGCATGAAATTACTTTACCATTACTGATAGCTGTTTAAAAGGAATGCGAGAAGTCGTTTTATTGTTAAAATCAACGCTTGATATCACCTGTAAATGAGAAAAACTGTTGCTCAAAATGAGGAAAACTCGGTCACGTGACTCGGGGCAATTGTAGATGCAGTCTGTTATCTTTGGCCTATGGCTACAGAGATATGTACAGTTTAAGTAGATTCCGATCACGGGGCACCGCGGCAGTTTTCAGGCCTCCGGCCGTTCAGCGCCGTGCGTGTGCCTGGGTTTCCCACGGCACGGCAGAGGGCGGCGGGCGGCCTGGCACTGCCGCTTCCCAGCGTTCAGGATCAACGCCCCCGCGCCGCGCCGCGCACGAGGCCGCGCGGCCCGCGTTTCGTGACGCTCCGCTGAAAACCGTGGCGGCCAATCACCGGGCAAAAAGAGGCGCGGGGTCACCAGGTACCGAGCCGGCGGCCGGCGGGCGGCCAGGCTCCGCTCTAGCCAGAGTCCAACAGGGGCCCGATTGAAAGCATGACACTCAAGTGCACGGCAGACCGTTCATCGAAGCGCTTATACCAACAGCGCGACGGAAAAAGTAACACCTGCCTCTTTCCGTTTACGATCGGATTTCTCGTATTATCATCATGTCGCCCCATGTAGGTGGGTGCTAACAAAATATGTTCCCATTCGGAAAAGAAAGGTGGCGAAAGAAATATCGCAAATAAATCCCACCACAACGAATAAAGCCTTTCTCTTAGTAAGTTCCACCGAAACTCTTGCATAATTTCCGTGGCTCTCTCCCGTATATCGCGGTAATACAAAACAAGCTGTCCTCTTCTGCATCCGCTGAACTTCAATTAGGCGATAAATCAGTCAAACTTTAAGTTAATAAATTCTACCAAATACCTAGGAGTTAAAATTACGAACAACTTAGACTGGAGAAATATTGTTGGGAAGACGAGCCAAAGGTTACGTTTCATTGGCAGAATGCTTCGAAGATGTTTGAGGAAAAGCATACTTTAAACCAACAGCTGTTTATTATTTTTCCAAACGTCTACCGGTTTCTGTTATAAACCATCTTCACGGAAGAGAACTAGACAGACTGATTAAACAGGTGCATTATGTGCCTCCTTATGCTTCGAAGATGCACCAGCTCCACCAAAGAGACTGCCTACATCACACTTGTGCGTCCTCTCCTGGAGTACTGTTGCCCAGGTGGGACCCTCACCAGGTGGGACTGACGGAAGACATTGGCAAGGTTCAGAGGAGGGCAGCTCCTTTTATCACGTTACGGGGGGGGGCGTCACGGAAATATTGCACGAATTTGAGTGGAAATCATTAAAAGAAAGACGTTAAGACGTTATTCATTGCGGCGTGATCTGTTTGCGAAGTTTCAATCACCGACTTTTACTCCTGAATGTCAAAATATTTTGCTAGTACCCCCCTACTTAGAGAGACATGACCATCCCAATAAGAGAAATCAGATCAAAAACGGAACTATTTAGGTGTTCTTTCTTCCCGCGCGCTATTAGAAAATGGGATGGTAGAGAAAAGTTATGAACGTGGTTAATGAACCCTCTGCCAGGTAATTTGATTTGCAGAGCATATATGTAGACGTAGATGAATCTTTCCAATGTCCTCAATCACTCCCACTTTGTGCGGTTCCCTCAATACGTAGCTATACTACAAAACAGGACATAAAGGTGAATAGTAGGCAGTTTCCTTAATATAACTGTTAATCTTTCACGTATTGCAACACTTGAAATCTGAGTGTATAGTGTGTAATACAATTTGTTTTTCCGACAAAACTAGCTAGTTAAAGTTACACCGTTAGTACTTCGATCCTTCGACATGTAGGACATAGTAATCGGCATCCCATGTGTACATAAGCGACTGAATGAGTTGAAAACGCTAAAGTCATCAGGTTTGAATAGAATCTACTAGTTCGGTTTTACAAAGACTACTCCACGCCACTGACCTCTTATTTAGCGTGCATCTGTCGCTAAATCTCTGGTCCAGCGCAAAATTCCAACCTACTTGAAGAAAAAAGTGTACGTGACTCCTATTAACGAATATAATAAACTTCTTTGAGGCGCATCAGCGTGTTTTTGAAGGCACCGCTTCAGTGGATTTCCGCTTGCCCTTTTCTCAAATGATACCTTGCGAGTCTTGCTCGAAAGGCAAGAGTTATATCGAATTCTTTGATTTCCGCAAGCTGGTTGATAGGTGCTGCTCTCCACACTGCTAAGGTACAAACATATGGAACAGGTTCGCAAGTGTGTGGCTAGAAGTAATATAATGTAGTATGTTCTCCTCCAGGGCTAGTGTATATGACAGAAGGATATCTTGAGGAGTGGCCGAAGAAAGTGTGTTAATGTCGTGTACTGGAATTTACCTTTGAGTGATTATAAGAGAGTACAAGATAACTTGAACAAAATTGCAGTAGTTGTGACGAATGGCAGCTAGCTTTCTATCTAGAAAAATGTAAAGCAGATGAGTCGCAAAAACAATGCGGTTCGAGTACAGAATCAACAACGAAAAGCTGGACACGCCACAGTCTCGTCGATGAAATAAGTGTAACGTTACACAGCGATACGAAATGGAACGAGCATGTAAGGACGGCTGTGGAGAACAGTGCGTATGCAACACTAATGCGACCCACTCTTGTTTAGTGGCTACGTGTTTAGGATCCCCTCCAGGTCATTTTAAAGGAAAACATAAGTAATGCAGCGGCAGGCTGGTAGATCAACAGGAGTGTTATAGAGCTGCTTCCGGAACTGAAATAAAAATCACTGAGAGAAACATGATGTTCTTAACGGCGAATGCTATTGAGGAAATTTAGACGGCCGGCATTTCAAGCTGACTGTTCAACGATTCTGCTACCTCCAACTTACATTTCGCGAAAAGGCGAGGTACCTTCCACCAGCCACCGTATCGTGGCTTGCGATGTACGAACGAGGTGAGCCCAGAAAGATAAGTTTCCCGATTACTGAAAACACAACTTACGAGAAGAGCCATGGAAAACAGCAGTGCCAACTTATGTGGACTTACTCCAACAAATGTCTACTAATGACGCATTACAGCCTCAAATTCCTACAAGGTTTGGTTTATGAAGAAGTATTTAAACCGATCCAGTACCTCCAGTGGAACTTTATGCAGCTTCAAAAATGTCACTTTCACCATAATCCAGACAGAATCAACAGTTAAGATTCCTGCACATGAGTGTTTCAGTGCGTCAAGTAGTCTGAAGGTGACGTAAGCCATCTTGTTTACGTGACTCAAATTGCCCCATTGTAGGAGCAGTAGCAGGCTTACTCGCAATTGATATTGTTCAGGTTACAAATAATGAAGTTTGAACTCAGGTTCTATTGCACGTTCCATCTGTGTTTTGTGAGTCTGTTTTATATTTTTCATTTACTGAGAACGCGAAACACACATTGTGGCTTATTGCTGTAGAATTTAGGTATAACTGTGAACGCTATTGCACACACTTTTCGTGTGTGTGAGGACTACGACGTAGGATCATCGTACTTTACATCGACAATGCCATTTGTACTAAGAACGAGGAATCATCGGAAAAAGCTAATGAATCTGTGGCAATTTAAAGGAAGTGGTGTATGTTCTTCATTAAAGATTATGGGAGATCTCACACGTTGTTACAGAAATTAAATAAATAGATACCTTTTCCTTGAAAAGAAAATAAACCTACACACTGATTTTGCCAAAACCCGACAATCTATTCTTATTGGTGTAGTAGGTCTCAGGGTTACCCTGGGATGCACTCTGTGTGAGGCACCACTGGGCATCTCTGCGAGCTGCGACACATGATTTGCCATGCGCAAAACGTCTATTTTAATGGGTACCCTCATATATCACTCAGCTCCCTCCCTTCTGATTGATGAAAACACTCGCCTTAAGTGATTTTTGAGTTTCCTTCAGAGTATTGGCAAAAATATGTAAATTTTCGTAAGTTAAATAGTATGATCTGATGACATCTTTGTGAAAATCGTTCTTGTAAAAAATTGTTTAAATTATGTAAATATGCAGTTATGTTCTTTCTCTGTACAGTTCCATACTGTTTCCATGGCTAAGCAAAAATAAAACTTCCATCTCTCTGTGTAAATGGGACCGTACTTCAAACCTGCATACTATATCAGTGAAACTGGTATTGTTACTTCCCTTTTTCCTAATGACAAAAATATGATACATATTCGTACGTCGGGATTGAATATCAAATAGGTTTTAGTGCTTTTGTATTAAAGGAATCAATCAAGATAATTTCCTTGCTGTTGCTTGTAACGGGGCATCTATAACGGGAGTTTACAACAGTTAAAGCGCTTAGGCTATAGCGATAATTTAGCCATCGTTCCGAAAGATTTGCCTTTCTTATCTAAGAATTTAAAGAATCTTGTGAAAATCGCCCACTTCTATTGAAAAACGTGCGAAACGAATTTATACGAAACGATAGTCGGAAAACACCAATGGCATTATAATTGCCTTGTCTTAGTGTGATGAAACTGCAATGAATGTACTCAGTGCATTATCACTATCTCGAATCGATGGCAGCACGCTGTGAATCTTCGGAAAAGTGAAGGCAGGATGATTTTAACTGCGACCTGTGTCGCCTCATACAACAGCGCAAACTTCCACGGCAGCTTGTCACAAATGGCGCACCTGTTGCGTCAAGATGCAGCGCAAAAATGGATTCGCTTGCAAGTCTCGCGCACGCCCTCACATCGACAGTGAAATAACATAGCGATATTATGAAGCTGCCAGTTCAACTGCGTTATTCGCAGGACGTCGGTACAGCCAACACACACTAATTATTGTGATGTTTAACATACACTGGCTCTGACGAAGGTCCTGATTTATGGATGCCGTGTAAGGGAAAGAGCGGAGGCTGATCTTCAGACTCTTACGCCAGACTTAATTACGTGACCGAAAAAGGATGATGTTGCTGCTTTTACTTTTATCAAAAGCTACACAGTAAGCTCAAATAGAATTCATCTACATACCACCGCCATGAGGAAAAGTCTTTTGACTCGCAATCATACGCATATTTCCTCATTTCCACAGATTTCAGATCTACATCCGAATGAGCAAACAGTAACACGTGGAACCAGCACAATAAAGACCCACACCCAGGTCCCAGGCGGAACTCTGAACACACGACTTCCTCTTTTCGAAATAGCATGCAGGTAAAGGTCATGCATGAACACTGCACCGAGGGATCAAATGACTATTTCCAGTGAGATTAACTCATAAGCATAGTCTGTAATATTAATAATAAAATTAATAATAATAATTTCGTGTGGCTCATTGGCCTGGTGCAAGTCTTTCAACTGGACGCCACTTCGGCGACTTGCGTGTCCCTAGCCTACCCCAGTTACCCAACCGGGGAAAGGGGATCTAAAGCTTAACGTGGAATCCGTACCACGTGTCGTTTCTTTTCACAGCGTTGAAAGATGGATGGGTTAAAACGCAGACTGAAAAAAAAATCAGAGGTCCGACGGGATTTGAACCCGCGACCCTTCGAGCGCTTTACCCCAAGACAACTGGACCCCACTATAAGCCTGTATAAAACAAGTAATACAATGGAGGAGAAAGGAAACCGTGGATCCTTAATAGGAATCGAAACAATGAACTAAGTGATTTTGATACCGAGAGGAAATTACTGGACTAAACATGTGGAATAAAGAAGCATGGACGACAAATTTCAAACTCGTTCCTACGTTGGACGGCTCATGCAGTCTGACCTTCAAAAAAGGAAAAAAGGCAGATAGCGAAGGAATCAAAGCGGATACACAAATGATGTAGGGTATAAGGAGCGATTTCAAGTGGAAATTGTGGATAACGATGGCAGATACCAAACTGAGATTCACTGACGAATCCTCACGAAGTGTGTTTCACCAACAAATGGAGTATTTTACGAAAAAAAACCTTGTATCCGTACTTGAATACTACTCACCAGTGTGGAATCCAAACCAGACAGGATTGATGGGGGAGACCAGTACTCTTTCTTACAACTTTGCGAAGATATCGATGTAAGAGACATACTATCACGGTATGGGTTTTTTGTAAATGTTCAGAGTACGTTCGTTTGTAGGAGAGTCGACTACTCTATTGTTACCTCCCATGTACTCTTGTAACTTGCGAAAAGGCTATGAAGATAAAATTATATAGAGCCCACGGGAAGGGTTTCCCGTAGTCATTGTTTTTCCCGCCAACCACATACGACTGGACCAATAAAAGAAGTGACAGCGGTACACAAAGCATTATTGGTAATCTTGTAACCTTTTCTAAACATTCCCCACTCAATTAAATTGTTCTTCATTGTCGCCTCTGACAATTAAAAGTTCTCGAAAAATCTGTTTCTTTTTGCAGAACACTGTCTTTTAGACCACACTAGACAGACCCACTATTGAGAATCACATTGTTTCACACATAAAACGTTAAAAAATCAATTTCAGAACATATGAATAGAATGAATTCCTAATATGATTGAAATGGTAACACAGAATAAACAGAACAACACATATCTAAAAGACGACGTGGAGATGCACATCAATAACGCACTGATAGTGTCAGTAAAGTATCAGGGATAGACGAAGTTTCTGAAAAATGTAGGAGGAGTAGGAACTGGCTTGCAAGTCTGCTGAGTCAATCGTTTACCGTCCTTAAACCAAGACAATCAAAATATTTCAAGCAAATTTTTGTTTTATGAATTGTATTTATATACCGAGAGAATCCCGAGCAGCACACTCAGCATATATTTTATCCTCCAAACTGGTGAAGGACACGGGTTTTAGGCCTGACAAATTGTTATGAAATCCTTTGCCTCAGAACTTACAGTGAAATGAGGTACCAGGATAAGAGAAATACGGTGGTTGCCCTGATGGCTCTTATATTAGCATCCGATTCAGTGAAAAGAGTTGGAAACAACCGGAAGAAAAGTTAAGGGTAATACCGGCAGATGAGTAGCGCTGAACAATGGACTCATGTGTATCTCAGTTCTGACCGCCTTTAACTTGTAAACTGCATATGTTCCAGATGCCGTCTTTCCTAAAGCCACAGGAAAAATCTGAGGGTGCGTTGCTAGTACCGTATGAACTTAGTTATTGTTATGTAACGTGACCTAGTACTATGCGCATGAGCCACAAGTACACACTTGTTAAAATTCAATACGCAAACAAGCGGAGCAATGAAAATTTCTGGATCGCTTAGACGTAATAAATTGGCTACCCGTACTAATTAAATAGCATCACATTAAATTAGAAGAAATGCTGTCGAACCGAAAGCTTCCTGAACACCAGAAACTGGACACAATAAAATCGCTTAAAAATTCACCTCTAGCGCAAGTATTACTGTTTCCGAACGAATGTGAAGATTGTGGAACAGGAGCAAAGTGAAGAATAGAAACCTGACCAATGATGCAAACATACCAGTTCAGAGCTTTCTTTCGAGAAGACTACGGACCACCCTAAGTAGTAGGGATGGCCAAATATTTAAAAATGTGTATAGTTTTGACTGGATCATCACTATTTCGATACTTTTAATATTCAAAGAATTTGTTTAAAAAACTTATCAAAAACGACAAATGATTAACATTTCAAAGCTGACAAATACTTTAACAAGATTAATATGTAAGATACACAATGTACTATAAATTACTTACAAGAAGACTAAGGAAACAATTGTCAACAGACATGAATAAAACGGTTTAATATACTCCTCTGTCAGCTTCTGTTATCTAGCACTATTGTTTGTTTTTTTAAGGAAGCCACTCTCTCAGACGAAACAAAGGCTTGGCATCAACATTATTTTTGAGCAATTTCTGATAAAATAACGACTATCAAAGACTCTCAAAAGACCAGCAGTGCGAGTATCGTCTCAGTCGGTCGATAAACCCCCTCATCAAGCGCAATGTGAGTGGTTATTGGTTGGTGCCTTTGACGCCAAACATTTACTCTGACAATGCCACGGATTGGCTTAATGAATGTCCCGTGTAAAATTTGGAAATACGTAATGCATAGTGTCTTATTTCGTGTTGCAGCTCTTTTACATATTAGCCTCGTAAATGACGAACGAATTAATACACTTTAAGGTGCACCGTATCTCATTTATGCCTAAAAAAGATTAAAACGACGGAGGTACTCTCAAATATCTCCACCTCATCTGGCCGAAGTGTAAAGGGAGCGGATGGCTGTGCAAGCAGCGACACATTGGATGCGTCCAAACTGTGCAGGGCGGATCCAGGCTGGTTATCCGGGGGAGGGGGGGGGGGGGGAAGAATTCTCATCGCCAGCTAACTATGGCTCAGCAGAAAGACACTAGTACCGGACAAACGTCTCACAGTTTTGAAGAGTCGGTGCAGTCATACCACACTAGTTTCTTCGCATTCTTAAAACTCACTGACGTGTTTTACGGCCCACTTTAGATTTGTAGTTTTATACGTTTTTGCAAACATTTTGGACAAAAATAATAATAATTCATTATTAAGTGTCTGAAACCCTTTTAGGTAAAAAAAAAAAAAAAAAAAAGAAAAAGAAATGGTGGTGGCGGGTTCCGAACCACTGACCTTCAGCGTCACAGTTACACTCATCGCCCACTACGCTACAGCTAACACTTAGGAGTTGTGTTATTTAATCTTATACTATTTATGGTCGTTGTTAACTGGTGCTAATTTGTAGACACTACATTATCATTTATCGTACGAATAACGACGTGTTTTGTTAATTCTTTAGTGCGCCATTACATTGAAATGAAAACATGTAAATTACAATAAGAAAATCATCAAATACACGCAAGATGACGTATGTCACAGGGAGTTCTGCGCGAGGAATGTCGCGTGACATCTCCTAACGGCTGGTTTTCGTTAATTCAGTGGAGGTTGTGAAATCTCCGTTATTTTTGCAAATATCTCTTAAACGATACGAGATATGAAAAAAACATGAGAGAGCAAAGTTGTAGAGAATTTTCCCCTCTACAAATTCGGTTATTCAATTTTCGTGTCAGATGAATGGTTAAGCCGTTATTTTCATATAAATTTGGAGCTGTCAAAAGACGATCGCTAAAGTGCTCGCCCCCTGGATCCGCCTATGACAGGCAAGGCCTGGCTGTGAGTTGTGAGAGCACGGGAGGCGGCCAGTGCCAGACTGCCTGGCAGCAGGATGTGGTGAGCAGCGCTGACGTCATGCGGCGCCGCGGCCAGCGTTGCCACAGCGACTCCGCGGCGGCCGCGGCCGGCGCGCAGCCGCATCAACAAAACATACACTGCACACGTCTGCGTCTGCCTGCACTTACTCCCGCGTCTCGCGGCGTGGCTTGCACTACCGCGTTATCATACTAGTCTCGGCGTGCTTTTCTCGAAATGAGTGCTGCGATTATAACCTGTCACAAGTTCCGTGTTACTGGCAGCACCAATGTGTACGATGAAATACCCACATTACATCCAATTTTATTTGATAAGAGTACATAAATACTTGACTGAAGAAGCGAACACACATACTTCGAAAATAGTCTTCTCCAAAGTTTCAAAATCGAGTTGACGAACAATACCTTCTGTAACGTTGTCAACAATGAAAACAATCTGTCGAGACACAGACATTTACATAAGCTACCAATTAGTACTAATTCAATAAAGTAGAACATTTGTGCCAATAGCCAGCAGGATGTGTTGGCGCTGCAAACGGTTTGGCAACATGTTGAAGTTGAGAACGTCGTCTCACAGACAACGGCGTTATCAACTCGGGGGAGGGGGGAGCGTCGCTCCCCCCCCCCCACTCCAATCTTAGAAAGGACAAGATACGGTTTCTGCCCCCCCCCCCATCCATATTAACTTGGTTTTATTTTATCTTTAGGCAGAGCCAGTGAATAAACTACGCTACCGCCAGTAATTATGGACATTATTTTTGATGGCAGCCATTTTTGCCTTTGACTGAAGCATCTTGTAACAACCACTACAATCTGTCCTCTCCTTCGTCCCATTTGGCAGTCTGTAATGCTAATAGGGGACATATGTACGCGAATGTACTCTGGAACAGTAGTTGTTGAAACTGACGGGGCGTAACTCGACCAATCCCTCCCTTTTTCGTTTTAGTTTTCTTAAGCTAAATTAAAGCTCTATGACCTCGCCCCCTCTCCCAAACCACAGTTCTGGAATCGTCACTGTCGAATACGAAGTCAGTAAAATAAGTTTTCTTCCCCCCCCCCCCCCCCTTCTAAAGAAACAGATAGTACGCCACTGCTCACAGATCTCTTTGCTGTTGTGTATCCTGTGTGGACAATGCAAACACCTTCTAGATCTCTACAGTAGAGCAGGGCTGCAACTATTTGCACAGAACTATGCGGAAGAATTGGGCAGTTTCAATTTGAATGGCTACCTGATACGACGATTCTTTCTAAACGTGATATGGTGACAATATCGATGATAATCATGCGGCATTTATGGCTGTTAAGACCCCAACTGGGGTCGTGTTCAGCCTGCCTGATTAGAGTCTCTTTATCTGACGCCACTTCGTAACACCCAGTCCCCCAGCGGAGAAAATCTCCAACCCGACTGGGAATTGAACTTGGGCCTCCTGCGTGGTAACCCACCACACTGTCCACTAGACTACGGAGGCAGACGTATCAATATTACAAAAACATTCTTCACGAACAAGCTGAATCACATTTTACATTCTAAGGCATATCATTTATATAAATAAGAAACAGCAGTGGTCCCAAAACAGACCCCTGGGGCACCCCACACTTAAATACACCCCACTGTGATTGTACGTCATAGCCATTATCGACATTGCGGAGAATTACCTTCTGCTGTCTTTAAGAGGTGAACCAGTTGTGGGCTACTCCTATAATTGCGTAATGTTCCAACTTCCGAAACAATACTTTGTGATCAACACAATCAAACGCCCTTGTTAAAATCAAAGACCCATCAAGTGCCGCAGAGAGAAACGAAAATACAGCATTTTCAGTAATTAAAACACTTCTAAAACCATACAACGTTTTACAAGAAATTATGTGAACGAAAATGATCGATTAATCTTGATTACACAGCCTTTTCAATAACTTTCGAAAAAACCGATGGCATAGAAATAGGTCTTCAGTTGTCAACTTCATCCCTTTCTCCTTTTTTATAAAGTGGTCTCACTACTGAGTACTTTAATCTGTCAGAAAACTGACCATTCTGAAAGGAAGAATTACAAATATGGCTTAGTACTGCGCTAACATATAAAGAACAGTACTTCAGAATTCTGCTAGATACCCATCATATCCGCAGACGAAAGTAAACGGAATGTGAAGTGGACTGAGCTACAGTTAAGTTTGACAACGGCGAACAGTTGGGTTTCCTTGCTTCCTCCAGTCAGAGCGATCAGAACCACTCTGATCGCTCTGACTGGAGGAAGCAAGGAAACCCATGAAGTTTCAATTACCAAGCAATTTTAAGAGATCACTTCCACCTCGTAGTAAATAACATACATGCAGATGAGACGCTAGTAACAGAAAAAGTATTTAGCGTACATTCGCAGGAAAAACCCGTCATAGTTTCATCTGCAGCTACATAGATACTCTGCAAATCACATTAAAGTGCATGGCAGAGAGTTCATTAACCACTTTCATAACCTCTATGTACCGTTCCAATCTCTAATAGCGCGCGGGAAGAAAGAACACCTAAATCGTTCCATTTTCGATCTGATTTTTATTTTATTGGGATGGTCATGTCTCCCTAAGTAGGTGGGTACTAGCAAAATATTTTCACATTCAGAAGTAAAAGTCGGTGATTGAAAATCGCAAACAGATCACGCCGCAATGAATAACGTCTTTCTTTTAATGATTTCCACCTCAAATCGCACAACATTTCCATGACGTTCCCCCTCCCCCCCTGTAACTTGATAAAACAAAACGAGCTGCCCTTCTCTGAACCTTCTCAATGTCCTCCGTCAGTCCCACCTAGTGAGGGTCCCACAAGGGGCAACAGTACTCAAGGAGAGGACGCACAAGTGAGATGTAGGCAGTCTCTTTGGTGGAGCTGGTGCATCTTCTAAGCGTTCTGCCAATGAAACATAACTTTTGGTTCGCCTTCCCCACAATATTTTCTGTGTGTTCTCTCCAGTCAAAGTTGTTCGTAATTGTAACTCCTAGGTATTTGGTAGAATTTACGACCTTAAGGTTTGACTGATTTATCGCGTAATTGAAGTTCAGCGGATTTCTTTTAGTGGTTATGTGTATTACTTCACACTTTTCTTTATTTAGTGTCAATTGCCAATTTTCGCACTATGTAGAAATTTTGTCTAAATCGCTTTGCGGTTGCTTTTGATCCTCTGTTGACTTCACTGACCGATAAACGACAGCATCATCCGCGAACAGTCTAAGGGAGCTATTCAGATTATCTCCTAAATCGTTTATAAACACGAGGAAGAGTAGGGGACCTATAACGCTTCCATGTGGAACGCCAGATATCACTTCTGTTTTACTCGATGACTTACCGTCAATTACAACGAACTGTGTCTGATAGGAAATCGTGAATCCAATCGCACAATTGGGGAGATATTCCATAAGCACGAAATTTCATTAGAAGCCGCTTGTGGGGTACAGTGTCAAAAGCCTTCCGGAAATCCAGAAATATGGGATCGATTTGAGATCCTTTATCGATGGCACATATTCCATGTGAATAAAGAGCAAGCTATGTTTCGCAAGAGCGGTATTTACTGAATCCGTGTTGACTATTAATAGGTCGTTCTCTTCGAGGTAGTACATAATGTTCCAAGTATATATTGCAGAATCCTGCTGCAAGCCGACGTTAATGACATGGGCCTGTAATTTTGGGGATGACTCGTATCGCCTTCCGGCCGCCAACTCGGTAATTTGGACAAAACACGGAAAGCAGAAGAGACTGTGAGGTTTTAGGAGCGGGCGGGTATTCGCACCTAGCGGCCTCTGCTAATGAGACGGGGGAGCATCCCAGGCGACGCGGCGTGGCGGTGAGTTATGCGGCTGACACGGGCGTGCGTGCGGCCGCGGCACGCGACGCGCCCCGTCCAAACTACGGGCCACGCCTACACACGCTGTTGCTCCTGCTCTTCTTTGTCCACGCACTGACACACTGGTCACTGAGCCGACGCATAAACAGAGGTCACAACACCACCTGCAAGATCGCAACTTCAAAATACGGGGTGGAGCGAAAGCTATTTCTGACACGGACCTTCCACGATCGGGTCGGTTGCAAGGCAAATGGTCTGGCGTAAGATTCTTATGGCCGGCCGCGGTGGCCGAGCGGACTGCGGCGCGTCAGTCACGGTCTGCACGGCCACTACGGTCGGGGGTTCGAATCCCCCTCGGGCATGGATATTTGTGCCGTCTTTAGTATTAGCTAGTTCGTAAGTAGTTTGTAAGTTTAGGGACTGATGACCCGATAGTTAAGTCCCATAAGCTAAAAAAAATAACAATAATAAAAAATAAGAGAGAGATGTTTATGCAGAACTTCGTCACCAAGGATGGTGTACGTTTTGTACGAGTGTTGGGAAACTACAGTTTTAGATGGTGAGACGGATAACAAAACGTAAATCAGTATCTAAGTGCTGATGGCCAAAAATTAGGAGCACAAGAAAAGCACTTCTTCCACTAGTATAACGACCCGAATCAAACTGCTAGGTATTAGGATGACTCGTGTTCAATATACCGAAATAACTCGACAATTCTCCCTGAAGCCTAGATATTAATCCCACAGAAAACAGGCGAAGTGCTGGAACAGAAAATATATTTCGACCGTGCATGTACGGTACGGATTACCCACAGAAAACACGATCAGACACACCTCGCCGAGGAAGACTTATCTAAATTTGTCATGTTTTCATGCTCCAAATGTCAAAAAAGCGTAAATGAATGCTTCATGAAGTATCTTTTGTACGAAATTTTCTTCATGTATACTTCATGTAACTACAAAAAGTGTTTCCCTCCTTTTTCAATACAAAATTTCTACAGGATTGCATCTTTGGATTTTACATTCGCTTACTTTCACGTTTTCTGTTTCTTAAAAAAAGCTAGACGAATAATTTCTGAACTCACCGTAGCTGGTGCAAGTCATTTAAATGTATGAACCTCTTCTCGTCGTCGTTTACCCTGCATTTCTGGCGTATGGTTATCAGGAGAAAAATGTTTACCGGTGTGACGTGGCCTACCTTAGCTGAACCTTACTATCAAGCCTTTTTCCTGAACCCTGTATAAAATCAACGTGGCTACAAACAAAACATGTCCAGTTGACTGAATATATGGTGGCATATTTCTAGAATTAAAGTACATATAGATTTTTCTTTTAATGCTGTTGCCCAGTTATTAGTCTCGAAGCAAGAGCTAATATTAAAGAGCCGATTGGCAAGAATTGTTAGATTTCGACAGATGATATCCGTAGACGCTCTATATAATAAGGCCAGTGCCACTTACCCACAGAAACACAGTTACTGAAGTTATCGCAATTCTGCTGTTAAGACTGTGGTAAGCTTACAATGATCGCTTCCTTAAGCTACCCGGAACTGCTGTATAACATCTAAATGGGCACACAGCCAACAAAATATCCACGTTAATAACGCTACTGCTGGGATGAGCAGTTCTCGTGGGTGACACGTTAATAACAGGTAAACATCAAAGATTTACTTAAGAGTACGAATTTTGCAAAGTAATTATTAATCCTGCCTGTAAAGTCTGCTACAAAATAACATGCTGTCTGCTTTCGTGTCTTTATAGTATATCACAAAAATACACAGTACGTACGTATGTTTCCTCCAAGCGGCAAATTTTCTGATCAGCTCTAACCATGGCGCACAGCAGATATCTATAACGTTTGCTTACCTGGCGTTATAATTGTAGCATGAGTAGAAGAAAATAGGCGTTGTAATTTTAAACAGATTATATATCTGTGCAGTTTGTTTTTCCAATCTTAGAGAAAGTCGTGAAATCAGGATCATATAGATCATATAGAGCTCGACGTCATGCATTCCAGACACAACTAAAAGCCTTGTAAAAACCTGGAATTTTATATAAGAGTAATAGAAAGGTGGTGGCATTTATGCGAGTGGATTGAATCTGCGATCCATCTCAATAAATGGGGTAATAAAATAGAAATATGAACGTCAATAACGATCCAATAATTTTGTGCCAAGGTCCTGAAACATACAGGAATAAAAACACGCACAACAGTATGATCTGAAAGACGAACTAGTTAACACCCGACAACTTGAGAACGAAATCGTAGCCACGTGAGTTGGATGTGACGTTCACGCTGTGCGTATTAGAACAACCCTGCGACCAAATTATCGCTTTACTAACAACGAACCTTCTTGAAATCTTGTGGCTCGGTTGGGTTCTTTCCTCAATATGTTACCAAACCACGAAATTTAACTAACGCTCTTTTTTGTTTATAAACCAAACAGTCTAAAATTTGGGTAGACCGATCAGCGCTCACACACAATTTCGAGAAATGCGAATCCTCAGAAAACTGTTAGCGTAGCAAAATCAACGTTCCTGTTTACCATACTGCAACGCCGCATATTAGAGACTATCTTTAGATTTTAAAGAGTAGCACCAGCTATGTCATTGGGAAGGCCTTTGTTTGCATCTATGACGATCATAGATGGATATAAAATTTCACTCGGTACACGAATGGCTCTATATGATCGCAGGACCACACTAAGAACACTGAGAAGTCACAAGCCACAGGAAGTTATCCGACTTAAAGATGTCGTACATGATGCCCGAAAGCTTATTTTACTGGGGCGTATGGTATGTGTAGTAACGAGGTCTGAGAACCTGTTACAGGGAGACCTGTAGTATACAGGCCAAGGTAACGTACTTTGAACCCAGGGTAACAAGTTGCAACGACCCAGAGATAGAAAAAAAAAAATTGGTCTTACGATGTTAGGTAACGACATCGGACCTTCAACATGAGACAACTTCTATATACACGTAATTGCTTCAATGAGCACCCCAAGTGTACGTCCAATCCGCAGAGCCATACGGGGCAACCGACGGCCGACTGCAATAATATCGCGGACGATTTGAATGCGGGTGGTAAAGAGCCCATTATCAGCCGACTATTGCCACATGCCTTCCTGCCAATTTCAGCCAACCAGCGTGTAAGACGACGAGGCGAAATGTGAGTTGTGTGCATCGTCGGCACATTTGCGAACAAAGTGTTGACGTGCAGTCAGCTGCACTCAGCAATTATACGCGTGGCCTACACAGGAGGAGAAAGGGCACGGTACGGCTAAAAGCGACACATGGTGACGCAAACCGCGCACAAGAAAGGAAAATTATTCACATTCTGATAAAAGTTTTGTGGCAGCGAAATTATCCGACACATTTCTGAGATCTTTATCCAATCGTCAAACCAGTTAAATGAAAGCGAGTGAGTACAGATATGTCGGTAAGAGTCCAGGCACATACTTCTAGAAACCGAAACACATCATTTGACGATACAAATGTCGCAAAATAAGCTAATTCACTAATAAAAAAAGACGACAGTGTTGCAATATTCCACAATATTTATTGTTTAGTACCAACTAGTTTTCGTCTGTTACGCCATCATTAGGTACAACGGTTACTATAAACAAACGTGAAGGCAAAGATTTTACGACATGTTCATCAAAGAATGAAATAGATAAGCGGAAGATAAACGTTGTTAGGAAGGTATATAAAGAAGTGGTTCAAAATTATTAAGTAGCCAAGAAACGTGACAGTTTGAAAAATAAATTACATGGAATTTGTTACAATCGTCCGCCTCGATTCTCACAAGTCTCACGCTACAGAAGTAGCGCCCCTATCGTTCATGTCCTCATATGCTCGCTATTCCAATTCCCGCACGATGTCGAACGATACTCTCACACCTGCAGTGATGAAATGAACCACACGCCGTTATCGCGTATAAATGTTTACATGGTAGGACTATTTCAGGAGGAATGGCAAAGCCGGCCGCGGTGGCCGAGGGGACTGCGGCGTGTCAGTCACGGTTTGCACGGCCACTACGGTCGGGGGTTCGAATCCCCCCTCGGGCATGGATATTTGTCCCGTCCTTAGTGTTAGCTAGTTCATAAGTGGTTTGCAAACATTTGAACATTTGGAATGGCAAATATCTAAAGAGGTGGTAATAAAGACCAATTGCAATAAAAACGGCTGTATGCAGAGGCGCATATAAGCGAGAGGGCTGTGGGCTTGCCTCCCCATACCCCTCAAAAAAAAAAAAAAAAAAAAAAAAAAAAAAGTAAGGATCCCGTTATTTTCTTTTTTAATATCAAGCAAGTTAACAACAGTTGTATGTCTCTATGAAAACGCCATAACCAAGCTTAGATCGGAAACAACTTATTCTTTTTAGGAATTTCTTTGAGATACGATACCACCATTTTTTTTTTTGTTTCGCCTCCCGCCCCCTCCTCGAAAATATGCTATATTCGCCACTGTCTGTATGAGTCCACTTTTTATAGGGTACAGACACCGCTCTTGGTAAATAATCCATACTATCTTTAAAAAAAAAGGTAAATGAAAAATTTTCATTGATTATTCAGTCAATTCTTGATAGATGATTGAATTAAAAGCATAACTTTTTATATGTTCTACCGGCTTTCCATCTCCACATTATTGAGCTACCTAGCTCTCGTTCAGCCCTTCCTTTAGGTTGAATACAGTCTGCCTTTATTCGCTTGGCCACGCTGTCATCGGTCACTTACTTCATTTTTTCCTAAACAGCGTATTCTTTGAGCTTTATTAAACTTCCCTATCTCTTTTTTATAAGTTGTATTTCATGGTTGTATCTCTCACCCCCAATACTCTTACAGGTCCATACATTATACGCAGGCTTTTCCTTTAGAATGCCCCCATCATATATGTGTTTCCGTCACCGTACACATTTCTGAGCCATATTTAACAACTGGTTATTCTTCTAACTGGATAATTCTTGAATACTTGTGACACGGAGGTAACGAAATTAGTTGACAGCCTTAACCCATTCGGACCTTTGCTCTGAGACTCAATGGCCTGCTTACTGGACATATGTTGCTTTTCGTTTCGTGCTTCTTGCTGCCATGTCATCAGAACAGTATGCTACAATGCGGAGCGTTTGATACATTATATCAGTAGTTGGAATTATGTATTAATTTCTGAATTTTGCACAAATTCCAGTTTGACATGTAAGTGCCACAATAAATGTGGTGTGACATATATAAATGTTGACTTCTTACTTCACATACTTTAGTGCATTTCAGATCCGGGGTCCAATTTAGTTTTTTTTTTTTTTTTTTTTTTTTTTTAAACCAAGTATGAAAAATTGTGTTCAAATATACATGAGATGGGGTCTTAGACATGAAAAAGTGCAAAAATGTTTTATTCATTTTTTTTAATAATTCAGGACTGCAGGGGTTGAAACATATACCTTCAGGTGTTCTTGTACCCTTGGAATTAAACATTACTGTGTATTGGTTTCATTTACAGTAATTCCAATATTTTCCCGTGCTGCTTTCGTTATAGCATGTACAGCTATAAGGAAAATAAGTCATAAATTCTGAAATTGGTTTTGAACACCACAGTGCTTTACTAGGCATGGTCCTGTTTGGAGGTGTTATGCCGTTGCTTTCCTCTGACCTTCGAACTGACTTACCCAGCCAGTTATACAACGACGTGCAGTTAAATGTGGATTCCGGAGTACAATGCGACTTGGCATTTTTCACATTTACACCGTTGTTGGAGGTGAAAGGAGTGAAGTGATATATAAAAAAATCGCACTGACGTGTTTTATGGCCCACTTAGGTCTGTAATTTTATAAGTTTTTGCAAAAATTTTGGACCAAAATAATAATCTAAATAATGAAAATTAATTAATAAGAGTATCTGAACCCTTTTAGGAACACAAATTTAGGTAGTGGCGGGTTCTAAAGTAACGACCTTTAGCGTCATAGCCTTGCCCACTAGCATACGGCTATCACTCAAAAGATGAGTCCTTTAATCTCATACTATAGATGGCCGTTGTTAACTGATGCTAATATGGCATTTGTAGACACTAGATTATCATTTATCGTAAGAAGAACGATGTGTTTTTGTTAATTCTTCAGTGTGCCATTGCTTTGAAATGACAACGTGTAAGCTAAAAATAAGAAAATCATCAAATACGCAACGCAAGATGGCGTATGGCAGAGTGAGTTCTGGGCGAGGAATGTCACGTGACATCTGCGAACGGCTGGTTTTCGTTAATTCAATGGAGGGTGTCAAAACTCCGATATTTTTGCAAATATATCTCAAACGATACGAGATATGAAAAAAACATAAGGGAACAAAGTTGTAGAGAATTTGCTCCTCTACAAATTCGTTTATTCAATTTTCGCGTCAGATGAACGGTTTATTTGCAATTAAAATTACATTACAAACGACTTTTTTTGGTATTACTAACGTATTTCTTGACCGAAATACATTAAAAAGCGAGGTTCTGGTCTCTGGTAGCCAGAAATTATTACGGTAAAATTTGATGCCGATTGGTTGAACGGTTCGACCTAAAAAGTGGGAACACGTTACAGCCAGACAGACATCGTCAAATCGCCGTTATTTTTGCAAATATCTCTGGAGCGATGCATGATGTGAAAGAAACATGACAGAGCGAAGTTGTAGAGAATTTTCCCCTCTGGTAATTAGATTATTCAATTTTCGTGTCAGATGAATAGTTAAGCCGTTATTTTCATTTAAATTTGGATCTGTCAGAAGACGATCGCAAAGGCCCACTTTCAGTGTTACTACCGTAATTGATAGACAAAACTACTAAGACTGGGTGGAGGTGGAAGCCGCGACGTTTGCATTTGTGGACGCGTGTCTGGGCAGAGCGGTGGCGCGGCGCGGCGTAACTGAGCCACATGTGTGTGGAGAAAGCGGCGAGTCGTGTGGTGTGTTGGCGCCGGCGCCTGGCGGGCTTTCTCCTACCGCCTGAGGCGGCCCTCCCTGCCCTGGGCGCCGCGCCGTGGACTGTGCTCTGCCTGCCCGTGACTCGCGGCCCACCGCAGACCGCAGCCGTGCGTGCCTCGCGCCGTCGCGCCGCGCGGTTGGCAGCCCTGCGCCCGCGCCGCCGGCCGCGGCCGGACCGCTGGCCAACTTAACGTAACGAGCTCACGCCTGCTGCCCTCTGCCTCTGCTCTCCCCACTGCCCCCTGCAATTACTGTTCGCGGTGTATCCCAAACCAATAAAACATCAGCAACGTCCGAGAGTTTGACAAGCGTACAATTTCTAGTGTAACCCGAAAATTTTCAGGAAACTCAAAAACTATTACTATGCTCCAGTGTCATCTGATAAATTTTATACCGAGCGAGGTGGCGCAGTGGTAACACACTGGACTCGCATTCGGAAGGACGGTGGTTCAAATCCACCTCCGGCACATTGAGGCAAAAATCCGAGCTTCAGCTCCGTCTCCAATGACAACGCTGTCGACAGGACGTTCAACCCTAAGCTCGCTTCCTTCTTCCTGATAATTTTTATCGCCACAGCCCGTCAGTTAACAATCATTCTAATAAAAATTATTCACGTATACCCATTACATGTGGTTTGTGTATGGGGGCAGACGTTTACAAGCAAACTTAGTACTGTCTTTACAATATCTGAAACTTCGATTACTCATGGCAATACATCACAATAATACTGGTAACTGCGCCGACATTGTGGTGCTCCATATGAATAATGGTAATGCAGAAGGTCACTCAACAGTTCAAAATCACTACTTCTCCTCGGTGCTGCAGCCCTTAAAGTCTTACTCCAAACATCTTCGTTCTCTACTTTTCTTTTCCATCCTCAGCTTTCCATCTCCACATTATTGAGCTTATCTAGCTCTCGTTCAGCCCATCCTTCTGGTTGAATACAGTCAGCCTTTATTCGCCACGCTGTCATCAGTCCCTTAGTTCATTTTTTCCTAAACAGCGTATTCTTTGAGATTTATTAAATTTCCCTATATCTTTCTTTTTTATAAGTTGTATTTCATCGTTGTATATCTCACCCCCAATACTCTTACCGGTCCATACATTTTACGCAAGCTTACTGTTTTGGAAACAATTGCTGGAGGAGGAGGAGGAGGAGGAGGAGGAGGAGGAGGAGGAGGACGAAGACGAGGAGCAAGATCCAGCAAACTTCTAAAAGTGTGCGGGTGAAATAGCTTGAGTAGCCCGCGACGCATCACTAACTAACCCACTCTTTATTCATCTAATATTTCACTAAGACTTCAACGAAATTTCGCAAATATTTTCAAACATTTTATCCCTGATAAGCTCTAAAACGGCTCAAAGGAAAGACGTTTCTCGCTTACGTTTCCACGATTCGTCCAGTAAAACTACGACATTAATCTTGGCAACAGAATGTATTACGTGTATACTGCTACATGTGTTTGCTATGCCACCAACTTAATAGCCGTTGGCTATGCCGTCGGCATCAATAACAGCACCGACTTGTCTCTGCGGGAAACAATGACGCTAGGTCGCACATCTGCAAACATGTGCCACCTAATTCTGTGAATTCAGGGGATGGGAAGGATGAGCTCCGACGCGACGTTCAATCACGTCTCGCAATAGCGTATCAGCCGTAGGCCCCTTCCCCCACTTGAAGCTTTGCAAGGCACGACCAACACCAGCTAGAAGACAGGCCGTGCCTACGTCACCGCCATCTGACTGGCGGTGGGCGTGTCCCAGCGGCCAGTGAGGTGGCGGAGACGTAGGCACGGCCTGTTGTAAGGCCTTGTCTCTAGGTGGTGTTGGCACGGCACGGTTTCTGCTTCCTCCCCCCAGTACCTTTGATGACAGTTATTTTTGCTTTTGACTGAAGCATTTTGTAACTACAACTACGTTCTGTCCTCTCCTTTCGTCCTACTTTTCAGAATGCTAAAAGGGGACTACATCGGTACTGATTGGGCGCTCAAGGTCGCTATTATATATGAGACGCAAGCGCAACTTGACGAGTCATTTTTTAACAAAAAGACTGCAACATCTTGGCTAAGTGAAAGTTTCATGACCTTGCCCCCTCCCCCCAGACCAAAGTCCTGGAAATGACAACGCGTCACAAAGCGCTTAAATCTGGTTGAAAAGTGCCACTGCCGTCTGCGGTAAGTGTCGTCGTGAAGGAGTGTAATTGGTCCACAACTAGTGAACGATACATCCTGGCCGTTTGGTGTCTTTCACGAGCCCCGCTGGACCCTTTGATACATAAATTTACTCCACAGCCTAATTAAAACGCCACCATTGCTTCTGTTCCGCAGTACAGAGGTCAAAGAGCCGTTTCGCTGGAACACGATGGATTCACAGCCTCCCATGTGTGTGGAGAAAATGTATCGGGATTTATCAGAACATGCAAATCTATGGCACTGCATCAACGTCCAATATTGACGGTCATGTGCCAAAAACCAGTAGCCGATATAGTAGTGATAACACATGCATGGTTCATCGGCTATCGAGGACCATCGCATTCAGAGATACTAAAACAAAACAAAAAACAAAAAAACAAAAACATCGCTAGGAGTGTTCGGTACGCTGTGCACTCTCTCTCTCTCTCTCTCTCTCTCTCTCTCTCTCTCTCTCTCTCTCTCTGCGCAGTACTTACGTCTGTCAATTCCAACAGTTCCCCTCCTATCGTATTTTACTCGTTTGACATCGTAATGACGGGTAACTGCCCAAACTCTCGATGTTATAGCGTGGAAATTTTATTATTATTTCACTAGTTCAATTACAGCACTCCTCGACCACCCAATAAGTCGTACAGTTTGCGAAAAACGAGATGCATCAGAATCCGCCCCGTACACGAGGTTTTAATTTCTTCCTTTAATACTATATACATTGACAGCATATTTCGTGCACATTTCCTAATATTACACTAAACTACCTGGAAAATTACATTATTGTAGGAAACATTCTTTGAGGGCCACGGTGGAGTGGCCTAGTGTTCTACGACGCCTTGCTGCGGAGCTCGAGGTTTCTCATCGTCGGAGGTTCTAGTGCTCCCTCGGGAATGCGCGCGCGCGTGTGTGTGTGTGTGTGTGTGTGTGTGTGTGTGTGTGTGTGTGTGTGTGTGTGTGTGTTTTTGTCCTTAGGATAGTTTATTAGTTTCAATAGTTTTTAAGACTAGTGAATTATAACCAGAATAGCTAAGTCCCATAGATTTACAAACATTTTGATCCTTTGAGGAGATGTGACGTAAACTACTCCGCAAGTAACATGGATAGATTGGGCCAGAAGAAAATGGGGGGAGAGGTAAGGAGACGGTAACATTAGAGAGCCAGGCTGCTGAACGACGGCTAGCGTCTTCCGCTGAGGGATGCGTACGTGCTTCTCCACTTGAGATTCGCTTGTTATGACGCACTGTACCAGTACATTCAACACTTCAAAGACTCTATAAACGAACACCCTGGAGTCGCCAGACACGGAAGCATTATTTTTTTGTGGCAGATGCTGATCCCTGACACGGATCTCACACACAGACACCGCTGTAGTTACTGTACTCCCATATGGGCCCGTTACAATTCTTCCTTATGTCTGCAGTATCGTTTGAAGTCCGCTGGAGTAATATGACGCTAATGCTTTTGGTGCTTTGAAGTACGCGATTTGCACCAAAAGCAGTAGTGCCATATTAAGGGCATTTCTTGCATCTTATACTGCAATCCACCGTAAGGTGCGTGGCCACTACTAGGCATTTCCTTTCCTATTCCACTCCCAAATACGAGGGGAAAACGCCTATATGCCTCTGTACGAGCCCTGATTTCTCTTGTCCTTGCGGTCATTACGCGAAATATAAAAACGAGGCAGATGCAGCGGGCGAGCACAGGTACGTGCCTGCAATTGCGGCGGCCGCGCAGCAGGTGTCCGCGCTGATCCCGGGCGGCGCGCCGCGGGCACGCCCGCCAGCTCGTGGTCGCCGCTGTGTGCTGCCGTGCTGCCTTCTCTTTATTCACAGCAAATACTGCGCTAAATGTTTGCACCGATAAAAATTCTTTCTCAGTGCTGTCCTTTGTATCAATGACAATGTATGTGTGGTGTCCGAACAAAGAGACTGGTAATATGACTAAGACAAGAGAGAGATTGGTTGGACACATTGTTAGACATCAAGGAATTGTCAACTTAGCATTAGAAGGAAGCGTGTGGGGAAAAAATCGTAGAGGTAGACCGAGGTACGAATACAGTAAACAGATTCCAAGGGATGTAGGTTGCCGGACGTATTCTCAGATGAAGAGACTTGCACAGGACAGGGTAGCGTGGAGAGCTGCATCAAACCAGTCTGCGGACTGAAGACCACAACAAAAACAATATGGCGAGGCTCCAATAAAGGTTTCTAAATATGTTAAACAGCTGAATGCAAATGGTTCTCTTTTTCAAGAATATCACACGAATGCTACGTAACACACTGCCACCTCCACCTAGTAGCCTCACTGTGTAGCAAAAAAAAAAAGAGCCTTCCTTGGATTCTCCCTTGTAGCGTTTGGCATGTAGCCGTCTCACGCCCACACATGCTGCAGGCATTGCAGTGGTGGGGGAAGCAGTGCGCTAGGATCTTTTCAGAGGAACTGGGGGAAAAAGCACCTAAAACCAATCTTTGATTGTTAGTTTTTTATTTGTGTTTTCACAAAATATTTACTTGTAAGAATGATACCCTATAGACCTTAAATAAAATTATTTTTAAAATAGCATATTTATGATACTAGTTAAGAAACATGTTTCAGAAGAAGCCTACTGTATAAATGACGAGTTTGAATGTACAATATTAATAGAATCAACTTTGGGTCACAAAATTACCAAGTAATTCTTCGATTCGTGTTTTCGATATGTTCTAAATCTTCGCGTAGTGATTCTGCCATACAAACACTAATTTTTACCTAAGCAGAAAATGGTTTGCTTGTTTTACCGTTCTTCGGCCACATTACAGAGCTGCGCTTCCCCTGTTACTTGGTTCACGTTGTCTCTGACCGCGGGACAGTCCAGCGCAGAGCAGTGCTGTGCGGTCTCTCTCTCTCTCTCTCTGTCTCTGTCTCTCTCTCTGTCTCTGTCTCTCTGTCTCTCTCTCTCTCTCTCTCTCCCCCCTCCCTCTCCTTTGCCGACACACGGCCGCGGCCGGGGCGATCAACCACAGTATTCCGCTCGCGGGGCGGACATTTTGGCGACGTCTCCAACATAAATTTTAAATCTGCGTCGGTCTTCCCCTATGCGATTACTATCAATACTACCGAGTGTCTCCAACAGAAAAATAGTTATTTCATTACATTGTCCAGAGAAAATGTCCAGTGGCGTATATAACGAGAGGGGGGGGGCAGCCCCCCCTCCCCGACATTATTAATGATTGCTTTTTCTGAAAACGCCATAGCCAAGCATGCATCGGAAAATCCAACAAGTTTTTCTTCTTATGCATTAGTTTGAGTTTCAGTGTCACAAACATTTTAATCCTACCCGCCCTCTCCCCATGAAACTGTTATACTCGCTACTGCACATATATCAACAAATCAAAGGTATTGATAATATTAAATAATATTAATATTATGTTGTAAACGTGGACCTGCCGCGACAGCGACTCCTCTGCTGCTATGGCAATGACAACACAAACTGTTAAGGATACCTCCTACACAGCTACAGATAGCTCTGTAGCTTCATCTCCGCCCAATCTGATGATGCGCTAACAGCGCGAAACGCGTTATTGGATAATAAAATATTGCAACAGAGACTGAACATTTTTTAATGATTCAACACTGTTGCTGCACCAGCCGCCACCACCACCAACATGGAATGGAATGAAATGAAATGTATTGATAATAAGTCAATGATACTATCACCTACGCCTGAAGTACAGTCCGGATTCTTCCCCTTTGAAATGTACACGTAAAGAAGGGGCTCATAGACTTTTTTTTTTCCAAAATGATCTCTCTAGCACATGTTGAGTCAGTGCGTACTTCAATGAGGACTATTGTTATTATGAGTAAAGGGAGTGCCTTCCGCAGAAATGACAAAAGAAAAAAAATCCCATACATGGAAAGAAGGGGCACATAGACATTTTCTAGACAAAAAATTTACTCATTGCATTGTTCATCGCAACAATAAGGACTTGTTACATAGAGACGTGAATAGTATGTCTACGTGGAATTAATTGTTTAAATTTCTAAGATGTCGATGAGCGCCTTCTTTACGTTGAATGCTGGGGTGCTACTGCAGAGCCTCCCCCGCAAAGGCTGAACCCAGCGAGGTAGTGCGGTGGGACACCAAGGCATGAACCCTACACTACACGGTGTTGTTAAGTTTTCAGACATACTCCTTGTTGACAGATGGCAACACCATGTATGTCCTATACATTAGCCTGTTCTAAGCATTTAGTTGATCATCAGCCAGCGCGGTCATGAATTGAGGA
This sequence comes from Locusta migratoria, assembly GCA_026315105.1. Lineage (NCBI taxonomy): Eukaryota > Metazoa > Arthropoda > Insecta > Orthoptera > Acrididae > Locusta > Locusta migratoria. The sequence goes on along the minus strand of CM048748.1, from coordinate 22,819,779 downwards.
GAAATGCAACAAAGAGCGCTCCAGCGGATTTTACTCACTGTTGAGCATTAATGTAATTACAAACTGATACCACTTCTGTCAAGTAAAAAAAAATACAGACATATAATCGAAGTAGAAAACATGTTAGATACCAATATTTTCCTACAGAGTGACTTATGTCGAAATGCATGATGTTGACAATGGCAATACGTAAATAATGACTTTTACATTGTTAAATGAATTATATATTTTTTCAATATCTTCACCTGCATAGGTGAACATTTTCTATATATATATTTGCGCCAAAATAAAAATGCATGCAGTGAATGGTTTATACATTGCAAGTGAAGTAAAATCTCCGCAATTATCCGCCAGAAGAGGTCTGCCCTCTCTTCACCTGTGGTTTTCTATATGCTTTTCCAGAATCACTTCGCCTCCTTACAATTTAGATGGACTGAAACGAAAATAATGGAGCTGTTACTAAGGAAGGCACTGAGGATATCCGGGTATTGCTGATTGCATCCATCTACACACATACTCAGCAATCACCTGTGTGTGGCAGATAGCTCGTACGTATACACCTCATTTGCTTTCTGTTCTACTTCCAGATATAATGACGGGGGCAGTCTGTGCCAGAAACGTTTCGTCCTTCATTTGCATGTACTGCAGTTGTAACAGCTATTTCTAAACATTTTGATACAAGATTGGACGTAAGAACTGCAGTGGCGGCTGATGGCTAAAATGACTTCACTTTGAATTATGCACATGAACACTACAGCACAGTTCAGCTACTGTAAGACAAACACACTATTAAAATGAGGAGACACGCTAACAGTGTAACCAGCTCCCACACCTCAGCTTACGCATACGCAAAAGCTGCCACCTCCCCGCCTCCTCTCAAACAGCTACATATTTGTGACACCGAAGAATATAAACGGTACTGACCTTCAAAATAGCGATATATTGGGAAAAAAAGAATAACCGTTTTTGCCCATTTACAAAAGTCATTACTGGTTCCAAAATCTGTTATAAACGCGAAGATGGGGAAAAGATTAACTCGTATGCGGACGCGAACCATTCTACAGATTCCACAACATTATTTATGACTACGATCATCATCATTAATAACAAAAATAATATTCTATCGATTTTCAAAGGCTTTTACAGCTGATGTGCCATTAGTTACCATTTAGTTATGAGAAATTATTATCAAACACGACGTTTATGATACATTTTAATACACAGACAAAAAAAAAAAAAAAAAACTGAGGTGCGGATGTTGCGTTAAAGTGGCGTGACGCACGCGCAAGATGAGGTACGGGAACTAGATATACTCTTCATTCCGTAGTAGCACTTGTGCTCTGCGACTTGTTTTTATTTGTAGATAATTTTTCAGGAATCAGTCGTAAATATTTAGTTTAATCAATCTAGACATCAACCAGTCGGTGGTCATTATCAATGCTTAAAACGGTTAAAACACGCAAAACATAATGAACGTAATCTTCAACATGGAGGTTGAAATTTTTGTGTGTGTTTTAACCGTTTTAAGCATTGATAATGACCACAGACTGGCCGAAACTACTTATTTACGACTGATTGCTGGAAAATTATCTACTAGCTACACTTTTTTGCGTTCGGGCCAATTCGTACGTTTCCGTCCAAGTCGGCTAGCACACAAATTGATCGTTTGACCTGCGCAAACGCGCGTGTTTCTAGCAACATTTCCACTCGCCCTTCCCCACCGAAGGAGCGTCCGTAGGATGAATGCGAAGGTTCAGAAGAGAATCCGAACCTCGGCAGTGACTGGGCAACGCTATGACACGTCTGCGTGCTTTCTGCACGACTTTCTCATGCCATAAAAGTGCTTTGAAAATGCAGATAACACGATACGACTAGCAAACGAAAAATGGTAGTTCAAATACATCATCATTAGAGACTGATTATGTCTTTCAGCGTTCAGTCTGGAGCATAGTACCTCTAATAAAATTTCTCCATGATCCCCTATTCAATGCTAACATTGATGCCTCATCTAATGTTAAGCCTTTTACTTCAAAATCATTCTTCACCGAATCTAAGTAAGAACTTCGTCTACCTCGACTCCTCTTACCCTCCACTGCAGAGCTCATGAGTCTCTTAGGTAACCTTGGTTCTCCCATGCGTGTAACATGGCCCCACCATCTAAGTCTGTTCGCTCTAACTGCTTCATCTATGTTGTTCATTTCCAGTTTTTCTTTGATTTCCTCGTTATAGTCACCCTCCTGCCATTGTTCCCATCTACTAGTGCCTGCAATCATTCTTGCTACTTTCATATCTGTAACCTCTACCTTATGAATAAGGTAACCAGTATCCACCCAACTTTTACTCCCATACAACAAAGTTGGTCGAAAGATACATAATGAATTATCATCTTGTGATGGTGCAGCTCTTCTCTCTTCCGTGCTTGCAGTATTAGAATTGTGGTTGATTCCGCCTTATGCAAGACACTTTTTTTGTTTTGTTTAAATACCCAAACTAGTTTCGGCACTTTCTGCCATCTTCGGTGGGTTTTTGTTGTTTATTTTATTGTGTTCAAATGTTTGTATAGCTTATGGGACTTAACTACGGGATCATCAGTCCCTAAACTTACAAACTACTAATGAACTACTTACAACTAAGGACGGCACAAATATCCATGCCCGAGGGGGGATTCGAACCCCCGACCGTAGTGGCCGTGCAGACCGTGACTGGAGCGCCTCAGTCTCCTCGGCCACCGCGGCCGGCTTTTATTGTCATTCGCAGGATACGCATGTGCATTGATTGTGGAATGACGAATTTTGACAGCCTGTCATATTTGAGCTGTGGTGTTGCTGCTCGTTTGTTTCTGGCGTGTTCTTGTGTCTTTCGTGCGATTTTTCAATCACAATCAATTTTTCAATGCACAATCAATGCACATGCATATCCTGCGAATGACACAATAAAAGAAACAACAGAAATATACGGAAGATGGCACAATAAGTGCCGAAACTAGTTTGGGTATTTAAACAAAACAAAAGTGTGTTGCATAAGGCGGAATCTTCTTTTTTCGCGCCGCCACTGCAGCTTCAGGTGGCGACCGCGGCGTGTGTCGCGCTGTGGCGGCCGGCACATAATGGGTAGATTTAGGCGGCGCCTATCAGATGCGGCCTTTTTGTTTATTCCGCGGGAATGGAGGCCTCGCGTGCCGCCTTATCAGCGCGGCCGACCGCGCCGCCAGCCAGGCGGCCGCCTCGCCTTCACTGCCCCAGCTCCACAGCACACCAGGCTGACTTCACACACATCTCAAGTCAACTGGACATAAGTGTGTGTCGCGCTCTGAGTGTTCCGTACAAACAGTCGTGATAAGCTGGTGTGGCTGAATGGCCAGCTGCCGAGTCTTTCTACTGGACGCCACGTCGTCGACTTGCGTGTCCCCGATCTACTGCAGATATCCAGCCAGGGAGCTGAACACGGAATCCGAAGCACATGTTGCATCTAGTGACCCTTTACATCAGTTAATCTAAGTAATGCCAAAATGCTGCATAACTTTATAGATGTTAAAAACTATTAATTATTATAGCAATAGGCCTATTTCGGCACTGCGGCCAACATCAGGCTGTCAGCGGACAACTATTCAAGGTTAAAATGAGTAAAATAAAGATACTTACAATTTTGATACCTTTTTTGTGACATATTATTCCAGACTTACATCCATATGGCATCGTGGAGGTATAATTTATTACAATAACTGCATACAATTGTAGTATAAATGCTCTTTAGATGGTATATATATTTTATTTTAGGCTTATCAGGTTGCTATTCTGCTATTCTGTCAGTTTGACATATCCTCCAGCGATGGTCTATGGTTACAGTTTATTACTGCATATAGTGAGATCTTTGGTAGTGTGGTTTGATCTATATTATTGCTATAATAATAAACAGTTTTTTACATCTATAAAGTAAAGCAGCATTTTGGCATTACTTAGATTAACAATATGTCCTTAAAAGACACACACAATGCTGCAGGCCCAAATGAAATGAAACTTTACATCAGTGTTTTTCGACCTGTGCGTCGCGACCCCCAGGGGGACAGCAAAATGTTCTTCGAAGGTCGCACTCGCTATTGGACGTAGTTGCGCCACATAGAACAACCAGCCGTGTGCCTGTCTGGAAACTAAGGGTTCGATAATATAATCCTTTCAGACCCAAGGTTGTAGGTCATGTGACATTTAATATAGAGAAGGTAGTTTAAGAAACCAAATACATACATTAACCCATTTATATATTTAAAAAAAAAATTTCAAAAATTTTGTACCCACACAATTGTCTGTTTTAGGCCTTCACTACAAATTTTTTACGATCTGTACCATTTTCCAGCAACGTGCCTTTCAAAGAAATGACATATCACAGGATCATATAAAACTAACTGGCTGTCGTGTATGATAGCTTCCCATGTCAAAACAAGGATATCAACATCTTGTCAACAAGTCTTTCTTGCCGCCATTGTACTGGAAGTTTGCCGACTGCTGGAAGTCACCCAGTGTAGAAATATGGAACTAAACCAAGTCACCACAGTCCCCAATTGCGATGCAGGTCCGAACTTCCTAGCGTCAATTACAAAAAAAATAAATAAATAATACGGCGATCAAAACCAGAACCGCAAAACTGTGCGTGCAGGGCCTGAAAGGGCTAAAAAACCAAACCTAATAAAAGTAAGTTGTTTCCTGGTGCTGCCCTAATAATCCGAAAACTAGTTTGAAGTGAATAAAAATCAGTAGAACAAAAATTTGGAATTGTTCTACCAAGGAGTGACGGAAGAATCCATATAAGTCAATATTTTCTATTAGAATAACGTAATTCCTTGTTAACATTAATTCTAAATTGAATAGAACGAAGTAGTCCTTACGAATGCATTCTTAACGATGAATAAACGCAAAGTTCGAAGACCCTTTTCAGAAATAATTTGATAGCTAACTGGACAAGTTGCAATGAGTAAATTCCATCCAAAACATACGTACTTCTTTACAAATTGACCACAGTACGATATTCCTAAACGAGTATAATTTTGTGTGTCTTACCGAAATGAGAAACACTCATTATGCAAAATGTATTTCTCTCTATGAAACCAGGTAGAATGTGTTCCGTTACAAAAAATACAATAGAAATCCATCCTATAAAATATAATACTGTACATCATTTTAAAAGATATTAGTATTAACAGAAAGAAAATTACATTCATTCGTTTTCTGATCTTTCAAATAGTAGCGTTAAGGCTTGGGCGAGGGGGTCCCATATTGAAAAAGGATGGGAAACAATGCCGCACATCACTGATATGCGAAGGCTAGATTAAAACGACTAAAAAAAAACCATCATTCCATCCCGCATTCTCTTAGCTTTCAGAAACGCGTTTATCAGCTAGACACCGTCTGTCGTCTGTCGGTCCGTATGTTTGTACATGCATCAAACAAACGCTGCTGCAGGAAACTGGATGCGCTTTTTACAGTTCTGTTGTTGGTCCACCTTGAAACCTCGCAGAGTTACCAGTACGAATAGAATTATTTTTACCTGAAACTGGAATCCACAGGAAATAAAGGGAAGCTGTCTTATGATTCTTCAGCTACTTTTTGGGAAAAAAATTTCCCACAACCAAATTTTTGATACGGCGTGAGATGTCCATGAAAATAAGTAAAATTGACTATTTGATACGTATAAACGATGGAATCCGTAAAAAGTAGTAACTGTCATCACTATGAATAAACTTCATTATTTTTTTAATTCTTGAGAGTTCTACATCTGCACGGACGAAGTTGTGGGGAAAAGCTAGATATATCTAGATAGGTTTTGCTGCGAATTTGCGAGTATGTTAAATATATGACCGTATCTATTGATGGCACTGAATTATTTACTCCTCCATGTAACCGAAGAAAGCAGTATTGCGTTTTCAATAAGACGCGTACGTGTTCGGTGTTCCTTCTTCCCGTCCCATAAGCTTAACGAACATTTGAACTTTTTTTTCTAAATCCTAGAAAAAATTATCTCTAATATAACTGCAACAGAATTGCCTTCGTCTCTAGTGCGAATCGAGCGTCTAAAATAAAACTCAGTAGTAACATCGATAGGTACGCCGAAACAAGACAAGAAAATAACTCAAACGCTACGCCGTTGAAGAAACCGGTGGCTGCGAGGCTGAATCGATGTAGTAATAACGGGCATAAAACGTATGAAAATTTGCCAGAAAGTTAATCACATAACTTTCACGATACTAAATGAACACAGGCAGTACAACTACTACTCATGACCCAGGGTGACTATTTGATGATGCAAACCAACAAACATTGATATTTGCAGCATGAATGACGTAGGCTGGAAGCATACAGCCGAGCGACGAGACGCTGAATCAGCCCAGGTACGTGACGGGATAGCGAAGAGCGCGACAATACCCGTATGTGAGCTCCATTAGCTTGCACGCCACAAGTAGCAAAAAGACTAGTTTTGTGGATGTATACAAGCGTCGGGGGAGGTAGCGATGAAAACGAATTCTCTCTCCTATTAACAAAGCTCACATTTTAGTTAAACTTCGTACTTCAACACGCGCACAAATAATTGCGCTGGAGTGTAAGACACGTCGCATTTTACTGTGTAATTCTACCCATTCTTACTCGATTTTTTTTTTAAATATTAGGGAGGGGATTATGCGAGTAGGAATTCAGAAAAGAAGAAACACAATGTATTAGGTAGGTAACAGATTTCCGGTAATTTGTGAAATAAGTGCTACCCACCGGTATTTTCAGTTAACACAAAATAATTGGATTCATACGACGGCTTCATTATGCCTACAACGAAGAGCAGCAATGCACTGTTTCACTGTTTATTTTATCTCACTACTCCGCGGCCTCGCTTTCATCACGTCATATTCTTCATTTTCACTATTCCACAACACGTCGTCCTCGGAACCGTCAATGGCACAAGAAGCTCATCTTTTTCAAAAAGTCTTCTTAGCAATACCGACAGTAAATGTTATGAGCGTCGCGGGTCAGCGCTAACATATATGGTTCACAGTTTGTGAGAAGCAGCAAATGGATGAACCTTTGAAATTCCTAAAATACGAGGTATGTTTCTTAAGTAAGGTCTGTTTGAACAGAAGGTTATTTCGAAAGGAAATTTATTTCCAGAAAGTACATACTTTTTCGCCATAGTTTCCAAGTTTCAAACACTTATCATAACTCTCACCCATTTTTAAAATCTTCATAAAAACTTGCCGCCGGCTCCGATAATCAAGAGCTCAGAGCTGACTGCCGTTTTCACGTCGTCGTCGTCGTCGTCGTCGTCGTCAAGGTTACCACTGAGACGTTATTTGAGGTGGAGCTGAAGCGCCTGTTCTCACGAATCCTCGCTTCAACTAATGCCACCAAATCGTCTGTAATCGAAGAAGGGCGACCGCAGCGGTCCTCATTATGTATGTTGTCACGGCCATCTTTGAATTCTCCTACTTACGCACTGTACTTTCACCGTACACTTCGCAAATCTGTCGAATTTCTGCAGCAGACACGTTCCTTGCTGACACAAACCGTATCACTGAGCGAGCCTCACACGCGGCGAGCGAGTTAAGTCTTAAACATTTTAAAGCACAGTACAGAACCGTAAAGTTTAGCTACAGAGCTGAAACTGAATAAAATTGTTCCCGAGACACGCCGGTACTAGAGCGCCTGTATAGGGGCAGTGGCCATGCGTGAGACGGCTCCTGATTGGCTGACAGCGCAGGACGCCATGTTTTTACCAGATTTGGCGATCTTTTCATGTGTTTGAATAGCTACAGTGTGCGTTTCTGTACTGTGGTCTTAAAAGCTTCTGGCTGCGATTTCACTGTACAGTTATGTACAGGTTGTACTATGGTAGGCGCTGCTCCACTTTTGCACGTCTTTTGTCGGTTCTATATACGTAAATTAACGTGTTTGTTGGTCGTTAACGATAACCTTAGAACTTCGCGGCAATTTCTAAGGTTATATTTTGGTTTGAAGTGATTTACTGAGTGTAATAATGTTTTACATAATCATTAAGCGCAATAAAGAGAGATGGCGCGTTGTTCCTCTACCTCTGTTGGCTGTAAAAACCGAAGTAAAGATTCTTATTGATGCTTGTGTTCGCAAGGAATGAGGAAATACGGGAAAAGTGTGCAGTGAAAAACGAGAAAGTGGGAACAGTAAAGGCCACTTATAAAGCAAGAAAGCCATTGATGAAATTCAGTAACATAACTGCTGCCTGTAAAAACCCGCGTGGTGTAGTGGTTGCATACTGAATTCTTAATATGAAAGATTCGAGTTCGTATCCGATAAGCAGTAAGGTTTTTTATTTTCTTAAACAGTATTTGCTAGCTTTTTTAGTTTATAGTTCTGGTATTTGATATGTCGTGCTACGGGGTAAGTTTTAACATTGCTACGGTACCTCCCCCTTGGCTGTGTATTATTGGCTATTCACAATCCTATAATTAGTTACGGGATGTAACGAGAGATAGGGGGGAGGCGGGACTATTGTAGATATTCAGTTATCTATTTTCAGTCTGTTCAAGCTGTTTATGGAGAGATAGTATCGGTATTTTTCCCATTTTCTGTCCCTAAGAGTATCTACAGAATGACGTTTTTGGTATTTTCCAGTGTAGGAAAATGTTATAAGTTGGACAGCACACTTAAAATGCATTACATCGGGGCGGAAAGCGATAATATTGTACTAATTTCGGCGATGGATATTCATACAGAAAATTGTGAAATAGCATTATTTTCTTTGAGGTACATAACATTGAGTCTCTCTCTCTCTCTCTCTTTCTCTCTCTCTCTCTCTCTCTCTCTCTCATAAATCAGCTGCCAAATGTCGAAATTACCAGAACATCGTATAATATGGTATTAACATTCGACAGTCATAGAAACTGTTTCACGAGACTTATTTGCTTACATATTTATTAGGCCTGTATGAACATAGGTGAATGGCATTTGTTTAACCACTTACTGATTAGTAGAGTATAAGAACAGGAAATACTAAATTTAATAGATGAAAGGAGAAAATATAAAAATGCAGTAAATGAAACAGGCAAAATGGAGTACAGACGACTAAAAAATGAGATTGACAGGAAGTGCAAAATGGCTAAGCAGAAGTGGCTAGAAGCCAAATGCAAATCCGTAGAAGAATGTATAAGAAGGGGAAAAGTAGATACCGCCTACATGAAAATAAAGGAGACGTTTGGGGACAGGAAGGGCAGCTCTACGAATATCAAGAACTCGGATGGGAAACCAGTTCTCAGCAAAGAAGGGAAAGCTGAAAGGTGGAAAGAGTACATAGAGCAGCTCTACAAAGGAAATCAACTTAGAGACGATGTTGTAGGAAGGGAAGAGGAAGTAGATGAAGATGAAATAGGAGATACTATACTGAGAGATGAATTTGACAGAGCCTTGAAAGACCTAGGTCGGAACAAGGCCCCAGGAGTAGATGACATACCCGCAGAGCTATTAAAGTCTCTGGGAAAGCCAGCCATGACAAGACTATTTGAACTGGTGTGTAGGATGTATGAGACAGGCGAAATACCCTCAGACTTTAAGAAAAATGTAATAATCCCCATTCCAAAGAAATCAGGCGCAGACAGGTGTGAAAATTACAGAACCATCAGTTTGATAAGTCATGGATGCAAAATTTTAACACGAATTATCTACAGGAGAATGGAAAAGCTGGTAGAAGCTGACCTTGGGGAAGATCAGTTTGGATTCAGTAGGAACGTAGCAACCCGGGAGGCAATACTCACTTTACGTCTTATCTTAGAAGATAGATTAAAGAAAGGTAAACCTACATTTTTAGCTTTTGTAGATATGGAGAAAGCATTTGACAATGTTGACTGGAATACACTCTTTCAAATTCTGAAGTCAGCTGGGGTAAAATATAGGGAAAGGAGAGTTATTTACAACTTGTACAAAAGCCAGACCGCAGTTATTAGACTCGAAGGGCATGAAAGGGAAGCATCAGTTGGGAAGGGAGTAAGACAGGGTTGTAGCCTTTCTCCGATGTTATTCAATTTGTACATCGAGCAAGCGGTGAAGGAAAGCAAGGAAAAATTTGGAATAGGGATTAAAGTTCAAGGGGAAGAAATAAAAACATTGCGTTTTGCTGATGACATTGTAATTCTATCAGAGACGGCAAAGGACCTGGAAGAGCAGTTGAATGGAATGGACAGTGTGTTGAAGAGAGCGTATAAAATGAACATTAACAAGAGCAAAACAAAAATAATGGAGTGCAGTCTAAGAAAATCAGGTGATGCTGAAGCAATTAGATTAGGTAACGAAACAATAAAGGTGTTAGGTGAGTTTTGTTACTTGGGCAGTAAAATAACATGCGATGGTCGTAGTACAGAGGATACAAAATGCAGAATGGCAATGGGAAGAAAAACATTTTTGAAAAAGAGAAATTTCCTAACATCGAATATTAAGTGTAAGGAAGTCTTTTCTGAAGGCATTTGTGTGGAGTGTTGCCTTGTATGGGAGTGAAACATGGGCGATAAGCAGTGTGGATAGGAAGAGAATAGAGGCTTTTGAAATGTGGTGCTACAGAAGAATGCTGAAGATTAGGTGGGTAGATCGCATGACTAATGAAGAGGTACTGAACAGAATTGGTGAGAAAAGGAATTTTTGGCATACCCTGACTAAAAGAAGGGATCGCTTGGTAGGACACATTCTTAGACATCGGGGAATCGTAAATTTAGCATTGGAGGGAAGTGTGTGGGGTAAAAATCGCAGAGGGAGACCAAGAGGCGCGTATAGTAAGCAGATTCAAATAGATGTGGGTTGTCGTTCTTATGAGGAGATGAAAAGGCTTGCTCAGGATAGAGTAGGGTGGAAAGCTGCATCAAACCAGTCTCCGGACTGAAGACCATAACAACAACAAGAAGTGATTTGGCGTCATGAGTGGAAGTGATGGCTTATTTCAGTCGTTACGTGGCAGCACTTCTGCCTGGGGCGCTATGTAAGTGCATGTCCGCGCGCAGTCTGGTAAAAACATGGCGGACACAGGCCGGTTGGTCACACTCCCTATATAGACTGTCTAGCCGGTACACGACACACGCGCTCGTTGCGGTATGCGCGCGAACTACTACTGTCCACAACAAAACAACCTTATTTAAAAAACACGCCTCGAATCTACCCTGAGTAGGCCACAGAAAAGTATAAGTGTAATACAAGCGCTTTTATGTAGCTACTGCATAGCGCAGTGGTTAAGTCGCTAATTACACGTCCCGGGTTCGAAGAAAGCCACCTAGATTAATAAGACCTGTGCGCTGCCTACCAAGCGCAGCCATAACAGCAGCAAACGACTAGTGGCATCGGGCTAAGTTTGGGAATACGTGCAAGCTGCACAGTGTTTTTCAGAATGTTTTCGTTATCATCCTTGTGTATCACAGACAAATTTTGCGTCAGTACAAGATATTTGTGAACTGTTAGTAAGCTATCTTAACGGCCTTGGAACCGGACGATTCGCATTAGGTATTTTGTCTATCAGCACAAATTTGAAATGAGTAACAGGAAAAAATTCTGGAACACACTGTGCTACATGCTCCTCTGTCCAAACTCAGTCTGATGAAAACTGATTCATTAGCAACTAACACTTTCGTCACTGTTAACCCTGTGATGCATGAATTATGAACACACGAGGAAAAAGTACTGAAATGGGTCTTATATAGTAAATAAGAATGTCTATTTTCATAAATTCCAAAAATTTAATGAAATTTTCTGTTTGGAAAAAAAATGGCTGTTGTCATTGTACAACTGAGACCTGCTGAGTCCTTTCAGTGAGATTTTGCTTTTTGTGTGGAAACTTTCGAACCATTTTGGACACAGAGGCTCCTTGCATTCGGTGCAAATGCACTTTGCCTCTTTTTTGTGAAATTGGTGGAATGTCGTTCCAGGATGCTTGCCGTGCTTCGCCATCTTGCCTTGCTACTGCCTTCGGATGAAAAACTGACGCTTTTCAGTTCAGCTGGCGACGTCTACAGCGCAGCTTCTGTCGGCAAGGTCCCCTGCGGTGGGCTCCATGCGCTTACGACTGGAAGAACGATTTAGGATGCTCAGAAATGCTTCCCGTAATGCGCTACAGGGTTAAAGCTTTCACTGAACTCGGGACCTTGCTCGTCCCGGCGACAATGGGAAACTTCCTACGAGTACTCCAGGAAACAGTGCTGCCGAATGTGGAGCGCGGCGCGGCGGCGTCGGCGTCGGAGTTCCGGGTTCGAGCCCAGCAGCGGCAGCCTTGAGCGAGTCACGGCGGGCCGCGTACCGCCGGACACGTACGGCGCGCGGTCGCACTTACTCAACGGCTGTCACCGCGCCGCTAAAACACCCAACTGCTGACTCACTGCCGTTTTCTTTCTGGCGCCCTACTTTTTGCACCACTACCGGTCAGTTTTGGTCTGCAGGGCATTTCCATTAAATGAGGTAACACTTGCGCAACTAGGCACGCCGGACAAAAAATGGTAATCCCCCATCAAACGCTACGCTTGTAGCGGATAATTCGCCACTAACCCTCATAAATTGTTCGGCGGGTAAGACCCACAAATTTCTTCAGGTATGCCGCACTCAAACGAATCCATTCACCGTTGGTTAGGTCTCGTAGTTCTAACAAACCGTGTTAATGTTATGTTCCACTCATTGTTAAAGTCCGATAGATACTTTCAGTGGAATCAAGTCGGGGTTGTTTAGAGAGCCAGTACAGGCGCGATAGGATGCCTGAGCTTTGGTATACCTAGGGACGTTTATTTCAGACCTGTGAAAAAACCACTTATGTTGAAAGACGCGGTTGACAACATTAACTAAGAAACGCCACTGAGATCGTACCTAACGGGATGTGAACTGCTTTAGTTATGCTTTCATGCCCAACTACTCAGCCGCTCGTCTTAAAATTTTGTTTAGACGCTGTGATGGATGCAGAATAAAACATAAGATAGGATTTATACAACTAAAAAATATTAAAACTGTCGTAATTTTGTCCGGTATTGATAAATTTTAGTATACATTGCCTTCAAAACAATAGGACACTGTGGCCATGAGATTTCGTACGGAGTATGGCGGAGAGTACCTTGAAAGTTTGTCCAATATATGTTGTTTCTCATGGACATGAGGAGGAAGAATGCGTCGTCAGAGGGGGAGGGGGAGATAAACCAGGGGGAGGGAGGAAGAAATGACATACAGACAGGGGAGTAGATGTGTAGAGGAGAAGAAATGAACTGACAGAAGATTAGAGAAAACAAATACCAACGCCTGGTACAAGGGTAGTTGATCCAATAAACATCGTTCACGTCGACGTTAACTTAAATGACTGTCAGTGAACGACAAATAGCTCCAAAAAGCCACAGAAACTGAACTCGTCCCTTGACAAAGAGTGGACCGAAGGCTTCAGTTCGCCGGTGAACTGGACGCTTTTCAAGAAAAATTCGTAATACCTTTGACCACATCACACGCCTCCTGTCAGTGTTTAATGTCTATCACATGTACTGTGTGGTGAGCCACCGTCGGCGACTACCGTAACGTGGTACCGGACTCTAAACGTTCTTTCCCAGGAAGTGTGCTCTCGGAATCTTTCGACGATCTGCGATTTTAATCGGCAGCAATTAATGTTGGGTTTAAACACTGTCACTGACAAAGCCCGACACTCACTCATCTCCGATCAGTATACTTCACTGACAACTGTTCTTACACAGTGCTACAGAATTGCGAGAGGTATGTCAGTCTTCGTAGACAAGTTCGACAGTCCACGTTGATACACCAATAAAGAGGCAACTTCATTCATTGTGTGATCATCGGCACACCGAAATACGATAGCTCATTTCTGGCTAATCTGTCACGTTTTAAGGTCCTTCCATCCTACCACGCCGATTAAGAAATAAATAAAAAGTATCTTTAGGCACAACGCCATATGTCAATACTTAGGTCTACGGAACTGGGTGGTCAGTGACCGCTGGTAGCACTTCATTTACAATTCTCGTAACTACTGTGCTCAATTAAGGGGACGACTTACAGTTTGCATTAGTGTCACAACCAAAAGCTTCGTATACATTCATTCCCTCGTGTCATACATGCAACATTTTCGAGGTAATCACTTCAGACAGTCCAAATGCGAGTCATTTGAACTGTTCGCGGTACTGTTAAATACCGAATCTAATATTTGCCTCTGTTTAACGGACTGGAAATTTTTGTACTCACTTCACAGTACAGATATTTTAGGAGAATAATGCAGACGGAAAAAAATTGTGTAAAGCTTACAGCATATCGCTACAGGTAGAAAGCGAAGAGCGTCATTACTCCGACCATGGGACGATACAATTTCATCAAAGGAGATGTCTTTTTGTTTACTTCTTGTAGCTTTTAAGTACATAGTGCACGGAAAGCACGATTTTAATCTGGTCGATGTTAAGGATGACACTCGTAGGCGTCCTCCAAATTGAGTTTAAGTACTCAAGGAGAAGTATCCCAAAACGAGAAAGAAATGATAGTGCTGTTCCATGGCATGATACGGGAATAACTGGCCCTAATAATTTTGCCTTACCGAAATCCACAAGTGATATTCTTGGTTGGTACAGCACGAGCAACACCATAATTAAAAGGATTACTAGCAGCACTGCTGCTTGATGGAACACGTAAATGCCGGTGTTTTTGCCTTGCGATCTGCACAGATGCATCTGCATATCCATTCCGAAAGCACCCCAAATCCGTTCTGTGACATTTCACATACTGGATGAAAACTTTTACATGACTCCGCATTCACAGTTCTACGCGAGCAGACTGTAGACTGCAAGATTACGACCTCCACGCAATAACAACAGGTCGTCCACACACCTTTTCTCCCCGACGTTTGAGGAATAATTCCCGATAAATGGGAAAGAAATGTCAAACTGGATCTTTCCCAGAACAGAGAAGTCACTCAAGTGTAGAAAGCGAGCCACTGAACGTTGCTCACCGTAACGAGCTGGATCCCCTCGATAACAACTAACTTTCACGCACACATTCCGTGAATAACATAGGAACCAGAGGCGTTAAACTACAAGAGTGCAACATGAGAGGAATAACTGGTAAGCGGAATAGTTGCTCTAGTGCTACAATGCAGACGAGCTGTAAGATTAAGGTTGCCAAAAAACTGTAGCAGTTCCTGAAACGAGTAATGAGGCTGTTATTGACGGTGAAAATTCTCCAACAGTCAATCTCGTTCGATTGTATGAATCGGATAGTAAAGCTATCGCTATCGCATGGAATTTAAAGCAGATTCTCCTTCAGCTATGGCAAACAATGTTTGGATTAAATAACCCAAAAATCAAAACTTTTTACGCACTTGTGTGCCCAGTTTTGTCTTTAACATTTATTACAATAATTGTTCTACTTGCTCGTCACATCGTACCACACACACACACACACACACACACACACACACACACACACACACTTTAACCTGAGCTGAAAATAAACTTGTTAATGATTACGTCCGTGCATTCTCTATCCGCGGTAATTATAAGGTGCACACTGGACACTATTTGCTTTCGCAAAATATTGAAGTAACTGAGTTGAACATGCGGATAATTAAACAGATTTTTCTAAAAGATATTTTGTAAACTGTTCAAATGAAGAGTTGAATTCCTTTGTATTCTTTCAAATGATAATGTAAAAAGAGGAAGTTAAATGGGGAACAAAATAATTTGTTAACCTGTGTGTTCTTTTGCGTGGTTACTTATCAAATGATTCATTGCAGTTTAATTGAAGTCTCCGGTAGTATTAAATATTTACCTAGCGTACGACCACTCACTGAGAGAAAAATGGGATTTTTGGGTTTCATGAAACTTACCAGTGCTGTAGTGTTTCTCTTTACAAAGTAATAATGAATTATGATTTATTCTGTTTATCACAGTTACCCTCATTCGAGAGGACAACAATCGAATACAGTGATCGATTGGAACAAATTTGTTTCAAAAGAAGACACGCAGCGTACAGTGTAAATTTGCATTACCGTACAGAAATATTCAGTGCAGCACAGGTGTAATTGGCGGTAAGACGATAAGAAAAAACATTCATTTTGCAAGGAGCCATTGGAGGGCGTAGATTACCAAAGCACTCATGTCCCTGAGCAACGTAAAAAATTCTTCCGTTACTGTTAGTGTTCACCCTGTGATTTCGCCGTGGTTTTGTATTAATATTTACCTACGGTCCCTGGAGTGTTGGTATTTGCGATTAAACAGCTCCTTTCAGTATATACCAAGAACCGGAGATATCACACCCAAAATTATTCGGGCGATAACACGTTGTACGAAACCACATGACTGAAAATGCAATAGAATGTGAAATGAAAACGATGATGCAATAAGTATTTAGTGTTGGCAGCACTGTTAGCAAGGCTGTTTGGTGCACGTCTCACAGTGAATCGAGGTTGCTATGGATGTGTTGTTGGATATCGGGATTCTCCGGTTCTAAACAATGTCGTTCAATACGGTTGTCAATCTTCGTCGGCCATGGCACCATTGTCGGCGTAAACGTCTAGGTCGCCAACTCAGCGGTAAACGTAGCAATGGAAATTTACGCGCGGAAACTGTACGAGGCACAACAGACCGAATGTGCTGTGTTTGCTTCGTGACGTGGCGGAGCGATCGTTCTGTCATCGCTTATACTGATCCAACAACGTGGGTGCAATAGGTCCCAACGGTCCGTCGTTCCCTCCACCAACCCACGATTACAGATCCGCATCGGAGTTTTCTGGTTAGTTGCGAAATATCACGAATTTCTGTGGCGGATAAACCGCAATCCCTGTATGAAACTTACGCTTCCTCTCAGGTCGAATTCCAAAACTCGAAAGACTTCGCTACCTCCTGAGGCATGTTGAAGCTCTGATGCAAGATGACCGCGCGAAATAATTTCAGTGCATCCACACGGCCATCTGCTCCCCTCCTAAAACAACTTGCGAGGGGCGCTACTGGCTACAGTAATGTGCGCCCGAGCTGAAAAGCCAAGCATGTGAATCCTTCGTAGCCGAATGCTGCAAAGGTCCAAGTTCAATTCTTAGGCTATCGCGCCTTTTCTTATCTGTGCGATTGTATTACATCAGTGCAACTCTTCAATACGGATGGCTGCGACGCGATTCTAGCACCCGGCGTAACACCACCAGATCTCAATGCCGTCCCATTATTCCATTTCCTGGCCCAACTTCTAATAAATTTTCCTTTCTATCACAGGCGTTATATTTAAATGAACACAATTCTCTAAGAAATTTGAATTATGTGTTTGTGGTGTGCACTGACGCAGTTCTACTAGTACATCACATCAAAAACAGCAAGTAATTTGTTCACCTCTGGCTGGATTGTAACAGGCGTATTCCAAAAGTACGATCCGTCTGGTCGTAGTAAAATCATCGCTCATGAGACAAGATTTTTATTGACACTAATATGTGACTACAAACTAAGTCACTTTTCCACATAATTACCGTTCACATCTATACACTTTGTTGCACTTCCGTAACCCCCGGGAACGTAACCAGTTGGTCACGGTCGTCTGCAGTTCAGCGGTTTGAAATTGTCAACCAAGCCACAGTTTCAAAAAAAAAAAAAAAAAAAAAAAAAAAAAAATCGCTTCCTCAGAAAGGCTTTTCGTCCCATACCCAATATGCATTATATATCTTCTTTACTTCGGCCATCAGAAGTTATCTTGCTACCCAAATAACAAAACTCATCTACTTCTATCGTCTCATTACCTAATCTAATTCCTTCAGCATCGCCTGATTTTCTGACACTACATACCATTATCCTCGTTTTACTCTTGTTAATGTTCATCTTATATCTTCCTTTCAAGACACTGTCCATTGCATTTAATTGCTCTCAAGGTCTTTTGCTGTTTGTGACAGAATTACTATGTCGTCAGCAAACCGCAAGGTTTTTATTTCGCCGGCCGCGGTGGCCGAGGGGACTGAGGCGCTCCAGTCACGGTCTGCACGGCCGCTACGGTCGGGGGTTCGAATCCCCCCTCGGGCATGGATATTTGTGCCGTCCTAGTTCGTAAGTAGTTCATAAGTAGTTTGTAAGTTTAGGGACTGATGACCCCGTAGTTAAGTCCCATAGACTATACAAACATTTGAACATTTGAACATTTTTGTTTTTATTTCTTCTCCCTGAACTTTAATTCCCCCTCCAAATTTCTCCTTCCATTCCTTCGCTGCTTGCTCAATGTACATGTTGAACAACATTGGGGAAAGGCTACAACCCTGACTTACTCCCTTCCCAACCTCTGCGTGCCTTTCTTGCCCTTCGACTCTAATAATTGCTGCCTGGTTTATGAATATACCTCTTCGCTGCCTATATTTTATCCCAACTACCTTCAGAATTTGAAAGAGTGTATTCCAGTCAACATTGTCAAAAGCTTTTTCCAGATCGAGAAATGCTAAAAACGTAGGTTTCTCTTTCTTTAATCTATCTTCTAAGATAAGTGAGTATTGGCTCGCGTCTTCCTACATTTCTCCTAAATGCAAATTGATCTTCCCCAAGGTCGGATTCCACCGCGGAAAATTGACCGTAAAAAAATTATCATTCCTTATTGAAAGGAGGGAAGTGTCTGAGGTAAAAATCGCAGAGGGAGACCAAGAGACGCGTATAGTAAGCAGATTCAAGTGGATGTGGGTTGCCGTTCTTATGAGGAGATGAAAAGGCTTGCTCAGGATAGAGTAGGGTGGAGAGCTGCATCAAACCAGTCTCCGGACTGAAGACCACAACAACAACAACAACAACAACAACATATTGAACAGACGACGTATTATCTGCAGTGCCGCTGGTCTGTGTACAGTCCGCAGAAACTAAGTTGACCCTCGGCGTGGTAGCTCCTGGGTGCGACCGTAAAGGAATATGACAATCTAACATACCAGTCACGACACTCAGCGAATGTTTGTTACCCACCACGACAGCAGCGCACCAAGCGTTCAGCAGGGGACATTACTGAGTTGGCGGTATTTCGTGCGTTTTACGTTGCGTTACTCGTAGCGTATATTCGTTTTCGTCATGCTTTCCGGAAAGGAAAACGCTTGTAGCGCAATAAAATGTAGCAACAACCAGAAAAAATATACCTCATTGGTTTGTTTTCAAATTTCCTAAAGACACTGAGAGGTATGTAACAGTCATTCTGCTGAAAAGTTTCCGTTACGATTCACCTGAAAACTGCACGTGTGTGTGTGTGTGTGTGTGTGTGAGTGAGATTGTTTGACCTTTTTATGAGAAGAAAATGGCTCATATTGTATATAGGCACTATGTACTGCAGTCTGGATGTCCAAACGAAGAGAGAAAAGCGTATGGTAGGCCTAAGATATAAACTAACATTCTGAAGAATATACTAAAAAACTATGAAACCTTAGCCTATATTTTAATAAAAAAATTGAAAGTTCGGAAAATAAGATGAAAACCATCTAGGAGAGAAAATATCAACACCAAACTCAAATCTGGGCGTCAGTGGTGGATACTCTTCCTTTTTTTCGTAAATATGCACGTAAACCTAGGAAGGATAGTTCGTAAGCCTTCAACTATAAACAAGTTTTCTATGTATCTCAAACGTTAGTTGGAAGCATCTCATCCGACACAGAACAAAAAGAAAGACGAAAGTGGTAATTTTGCTAACAGTTGTCATAAAACACAAAAAGGAAATTAAAAGAAATTTCGTGTGTCATACGCGTTTACTTTGGAGCTACACGGTACGCTTCTTAGGCTTACGTTACTTCCGTTTCAATGGGGAAACCTACAGAAGTATTAGCCTTTAACTAATGTGGTGCGGTCTATCTGACCGCGCGTTTTCGGCTACAATTGCGATTTACCAATTTCCCTACGCATCTGCTCGTTAGCTTCGAGTTTAGTTGTGAGTGGACTGGCAAAGCGTGTGATGTTATGCCAGAGCTTCTATAACATGAGTGACGTCCTTTCGAAAATAGCTCGCGGTCATTTTGACCGCACTACGTTGTTTGTGAGATTTTTTTTTCTGCTATTACTTTTCTCACATATTTTCGATATTTTCCATTTCAAAGCTTTTGAAACATGGAGGAACCGAGTAATTTTACAGGTAGAGGATCTGCTGCAAGTAGCAGACAATGGGTGAACACTTCGGATCGAAACTTTGAAGAAAATGTGAGAAATGCTTATGTTGTTCAGAAGATTGGATTAGATGAAGCTCCTGTCGACAGAGGTATCGTTTTGAAAGATCTCGCCCATAGTCTTGTGCTGACACATAAGCAAAAACGAGCTCAGAACCCACGACTTCCGCAGGAGTTGCAACTAACGACATACTATCAGGTCTGCTAGGACGGTTGTGATTTGGACTGCTCTGACTTTTCAAGAGGTATTTCTTCGGTTACAAACGTTACATTCTTGTTTCATTAGTTCTTCAAGAAAATATTCAAAATCTATTAAAGCTTTATTGTCAATATTAGCTAATGGAAAGCATATAAATATATCAGTGTACGAAATGTGCAGTAAAGATATGAGTGCCAGTTTAACAATAACTATTTAATGTTATAGTATTGTATTTTCATTTTTATTTACATAATATTAAAGACTCTTTTATATGCAAAACAGGGAAATTCAAAGGTGTCCAAATTGTTAACATTACACCCTTCTGTGGGACTGATGACCCCACAGTTAAGTCCCATAAGCTTAACAAACATTTGAACACCCTTCTGTAAATTGAGAGGTCAGATTGACCGCACCACGGTGTTAGTGTCCCACGTTTGCCACCACGTTAATTAAAGGTTAGGAGGCACATGTTACCGAGTGAGTAGGTTCTAGCTTTCATCGTTTCATTTCCATTACTGTTTATTTATGCATAATCCGTTTGTCAGGTATTAGACGAACCCTTGTATCTAAAATAACAGTATTTACGTAGGAAATGTTGCGAGATATATATGAGGTTAGCAGGCGGCTGCCTTGCTGGCCGCTTGTAGCGCTAGTCTGGTCTTAGCTGTCGGATTTTACAGCAGTGAGTGAGTATGTTAGACTGGGCATCTCTGCGGCAGCCGGCAGCGGCGCGGCACACAGAGGACGGCGCGCGGCTGGAGTCGCGTGCCTGCGCGGCGCGGCGGTTGGCGAAGCCGCGGCCGCCTGCCCGCCTGTGTGTTTCAATTATCGACCTGACGTGCGGCTGGTGAGTGAGCGAGCAGGCGCGCCGATACCATCTCGCCCACAACAAGCGCCGCCGCCAGCACGCCACCGCCGACGCCGAACCGCGCGCGCACGGGCCCGGCGGGCTTCACGTCGCCATCAATACATCATCTGCTGCACCGTGAGGGAGAGAATATCGTCCGAGGCGACGACGCCTCTATGGCTAACGCAGTTCTAAGTTTTATTCGCGCTGCTGGTTTTTTATGACTCTATCTAGTGGTGGGTGCTGTAGCCTGATATCTTAGGCCAACACCAATCCAGCACTTTTAAAGACTTCTTCAGAACCTTATGTGAAATACCTAGGGGTTCTTAGTGTGTGCAGTATGGCTGCCTCATCCTGTTTTCTCTTAATGATCAGCCAGCCATGGTACTCTGTTATCCAGTTTTCGTTGAGTTCCTGACTTCGTTTTACCAAATGTGTGTGTCTTCGTTTTGTATTGTCAGCGACTTGTCAATTTTCAGAGCTTTGTTTTACTTTTTACGTTCTTGACAGTGGACTCTCAGCTAGGAACAGGGGACTGATAACCTAGCTGTTTAAAACAACAACAAAACAATCTCGTCCATAAAAATCCATGTCGATTCCCCAAATATCTTTCGAAACGCAACTCGCTCTGTTTGCGAGATCGACAGCGTCGTACACGTCGTTAAGGTTGACGCCTGACTTTAGTAGTAATTCGATACAGTTCCGGACTGCGGTTTGATGTATAAACAAAACAAAACCAAAAAGAAAATACGAGCTTAACGAGTAACCGTCCAAATCTATGATTTGAGTCAGGACTTCTGCAAGTACAACTCACCACGTCGTTCGTTAAGGAACAAATTTCAAAAGTAATATAATGAAATATTACAGTGCTGCTAATGAGTAGGTAGCTTTGGCAGCTCTGTGAGGCTGTACGCAGTTAATTACGTATCGAGGAACCTTCGACACTAATAGATTAAAAATATGTAAAAGAAAGTTTATCGTGCCAACAGCGCTCTTAATACTGCACATTGCTGCCATAAATATCGAGCTGATGCCGAAACAAATTCAGAAACCTTTCGAGTTGTACGTAACTAGTATACAGACTTCAACGATATAGCTTTACTCAGACACCTATGGTTTTTTAAGGGCTGAAATCTCAATATTGATGTAAAAAAGAAATCTATATCGCAGAACTATTTGATCGGTTTCAACCCTTTTCTGGTTATCTCTAGAATATCCATACACACCATTACCTCCTGCGATAAAAGTCTCAATTTCAAAATGTTTGTTAAACCTAAGGGCCATCGGTCTCTGACTTACAAACTGCTAAAAGCTAACTTACACAAAGGACAAACACCCACCCATGCCCGAGGGACGACTCGAACCTCCGACGGAAGCGGCCGCACAGTCCGTGGCAAGGGCCCTAGATCACGCGATGTTTCTCGCTAACGCCCTAAGTTACTCAGGTGTGCATATCATAAAATAAAGGATGAAGAGGCACTGGTGGGAACTGGACATTTGAGTTTTAAATAGCAATATAATGCACCAATCCATTGCAGAGAGAACATTCATTCTAGAAACCATCGCCTACTGCCGTGTGGATGCGCCACTCTACACTATCCTTCCAGTAGTACAAATTCCATGAGGTACGCACGAGAAATTAATTAAAATGTGTGTGAGGAGAAGGAATAGTGGACATGTTATCAGGGTGGGTAGCGAATCGTGCTTGGCTCGCTCAGTTGGTAGAGCACTTGCTCCCAAAAGCGAAGGTTCCCCGCTCGAGTAGCCGAACGATACAGTTTTAATCTGCCTGAAAGATTCACGACAGCTCACCATCAGCTGCAGAGCAACATTAATTTTCGTGCAGATAATAATATTTCTGTTTAATTTCGGCATGGCTTTGTGTGATTTACATTTCTGAACGATACTATTTTTCTGACTTTTCCCCGAATTACCGTCTTCGAGGTTCACGTCAGTATTCACTACTTTTCTGCCCCTTCCTTCGTTTAATGAGAGCACGTGATTCCTCGCTAATGACCCCATCATCGAGGGAACATCAAGTTACAATCCCCCTCTCTTCGCTATAGTTACATCTATATCCACACTCCTCACAATACAATAAGAACTGTCTTAGGGTACTTCCGGTACCTCCATCTCCACCGCCTCGTCTTCTCCCGTTTGTTAGATTCGCTAATGTCGGTAACATGAAAGTTGGCTCTAGTTTCTATCAGTTTTTCGTTGTATTCATTCTGCCTGTCGCACTTCTTCTCACGTTTTGCCTTTCTCTCGCACCGACGCGGGATTATAGTGGTTGCTATGGTTTCGCTGCGGTATGGCCGAATGCCACTTGCGTTCTTAAAACGGGAGAATAAATTGAAACTAAGGTTTCAATAACATCCTGTCGCATAGTGATGCACTGTGGTTTAGTGCTTAAGGAAAACATCCTATGTCAGCAATGTGGCTTGGTATGTGTGAAGTGATTAGATGTATCACTGGTAAACAACTTGAACGAGGGAGTCAATGGTCTCCAAGTTTGTCACTTTTCACTTCATCTGTGGCAATGTTTATTAACGCAAATAATGCCTAGTTGCACTTCGGTGCGTTATCCCTGTTAAATTGTATATATGCCTTACCGGACTGTAACCCGTATTTCCTGCTTTACGCGAGTGATCGTCCTATCCCCATAGCAGCTGCACACGCTTCGCGTCCAACGTTATTAAAAAAACATACCTTTATTTGGAGCTCGCTTCTAGAAATGTAAAATACGTCCAGATTATCTTACCCTAAATGAGGATAACCCAACAGTGAGGTGAACCATGCTCCCCCTAAATTCTTTTCATCCATATCCAGTACTGCACAGTTCAAATGTTTGTATGTTTAGTCCCTTAAGCTTCACAAACTACTTACGAACTACCTTATACTAAAAAAAGCACAAACATCCATGCCCGATGGAGGATTCGAACCCCCCGAAGGAGCATAGCGCCTCAATGCGCTTGGGCACTCCGCCGCAGCTTACTGCACACTATTTAAGTCAATTACTTTAATGGGACTGAATATAATGCTAATATGTCTTTTTGCCGTTGTAGAATGGTCTAGCGTTCTAAGGAGCCTTGCAGCAGAGCGTGTGGATACTGTCGGAGGTTAGTCCTTCCACGCTAGTTAGTAAGCCTGGAAACTGATATCCACAGAGGTTCCTGAGGTTTACAAACATGCGAAAATTTATGTATTTTTCCGGGTCTATGGAGCACCGTGCAACTTGGACTGTCGGGGTACGCTCTACGGATAACTTGATCAGAATGAAGAGCACAAAAGTGAAATGCCATTAAATTGATAGATTCATGGCAATAAAAACACAAAGGTAACTGTCATGTTACGAAAGTATTATACCCGGTATCATCGCGATGGCATTTTACGACTCCGCAAAATGTCATCGCGATGATACCGGGTATAATAATTTCGTAACATGACAGTATCTTTTGTGTGTGTGTTTTTACAGCGACTCAAAAAATGTCCGCCCCATGAACCACAGACATTGCCGAGGTGGGTGGCTTACGTGCCTCAGCGATACAGATAGCCGTACTGTAGGTGCAACCACAGCGGAGGGGTATCTGAGGAGAGGACAGACAAACGTGTGGTTCCTGAAGAGGGGCAGCAGCCTTTTCAGTAGTTACAGGGGCAACAGTCTGGATGAAATAGTTCCTCATTCGGATCTCCCGACGGGGACTAATCAGAAGGATGTCGTCATCAAGAAAAACAAAGCAGGCACTCTATGGGTAGGAGCGCGGAATGTGCTAACCCTTGATAGAGTAGGTAAGTTAGAAAATGTGAAAAGAGAAATGGACTGGTTAGATATGGTAGGGATCAGTGAAGTTCGGTGGCAGGATGAACAGGATTTCTGGTCAGATGAGTACAGGATTATAAATACAAAATCAATTGAGGGTATTACAGGAGTAGGTTTGATAATAAGAACATATGTATGCGGGTAAGTTATTACGGATAGCATAGTGAACGCATTATCATACCAAAGATAGACACAAAACCAACACCGACCACAGTAGTACAAGTTTATATGCCAACTAGCTTTGCTAATGACGAGGACATAGAAGAAATGTATGAGCAAATAAAAGAAATTATTCAGAAAATTAAGGGAGATGAAAACTTCATTGTGATGGACAGGAACTCTGTAGTAAGAAAAGGGAGAGAAGGAAATGTTGTAGGTGAATATAGACTGGGGAAAAGAAATGAAAGAGATCACTTGGTAAAATTTTGTGCAGAGCACAATTTAATGATCACGAACACTTGGTTTGATCATCATGAAAGAAGGCTGTATACGTGGAAGAGACCAGGAGACACTGGAACGTACCAGATTGACTTTATAATGGTAAGGAATAGATTTAAAAACAAGGTTTTAAACTGTAAGACATACCCAGGGGCAGATGTAGATTGAGAGACTGCAGAGAGGTAGAAAAGTTACGAGATGGAATCTGGACAAACTGAAGGAACCAGAGGTGATTGAGGGTTTCAGAGGGAGCATTAGGCAAGGATTCGCTGAAACGGGGGAAAGTAATACAGGAGAAGAAGAATGGATAGTTCGGAGAGATAGGGTAGTGAAGGCCGCAGAGGATCATATAGGCAGAAGGACAAGGCCTGATAGAAATCCCTGGATAACACAGGATATACTGAACTTAATTAATGAGAGAAGAAAATAAAAAGTCAGCAAGTGAAACAGGAAAAAGGGAGTACAGTCTGAAAAATGAGATTGACAGGAAGTGCAGAATGGCTAAGCAGGAGTGGCTAGAGGGCAAATGCAGAACCGTAGAAGAATACATAACTAGGGGAAAGATAGATACCGCCTACAGGAAAATAAGATATTTGGAGACAAGAAAAGCAGCTGTGTGAATATAAAGAATTGAGACGGAAAACCAGCAGTAAGCAAAGGGGGAAAGCTGAAATGTGGAGGGAATATATGGAGGGCCTGTACAAAGGAAATAAACTTGAAGGTAGTATTCTTAGACCAGCTGTTGTCAATTTATTTATGGAGTTCTTCGAACAGCAGGCGTTACAGACGGCCAGAAAGAAACCAACCAAATAGTGTTGACACCTTTGTAGTGTGGGACCATTATGAAGAGGAGCTGGATGTCTTCTTAATGCATCTCAATAGCATTAATCAAAAGATACCGTTTACGATGGAGAAAGAGAGAAATGGTCAACTTAACTTCCTGGATATATCGGTAATTTAACGGGAGGTGGGGACTTTGGGCCATGAGGTACACAGAAAGGACACACATACTGATCAATACCTCCACAAGGAGTCAAACCATCACCCGAAGCAAAAAAGAGGTGCCATTAAAACCTTGGTGGATAGAGCCAACAAAATCTGTGAGCCAGTTTACTTGGAGGATGAACTAAATTACTTACGGTAAGGAAATTGATAGAGCTCTCCATCGAAGAAGAGAAGTTCCGAGCAACAACAACGGCAACCATCTGGAAAAGTTTTCCTTCCGTACATTAGCAGAATTACTGATCCAATCGGGAAAGTATTAGCGAAACATGGCGTCGAAACGATTTGCAGACCCACCAAGATGATCAGCCATGGACGCACGTCACCCCCTAGCAACACCTGGGGTATATAAAATTCCTTGTAGCTGTGGTGAAATATACATTGGAACAACTAAAAGAAGCGTCAATATCCGCCTAACTGAACACAAAAGGAACTGTCGTCTGGGCCACACGGAAAATCGGTAGTAGATGAACATGTTTTTTAACATAAGAACCATGCAATAAAATTTAATGAAACGAGTGTTTTAGCTAGTACGTCACATTACCATGCACGCATGTATAGAGTAGCAATGAAGATTCACCAACACCAGAATAATTTTAACAGAAAAGGTGATCTGAAGTTAAATAAAATGTGGATGTCGATATTCCACCAACAAGATGACACTAGATTACTTTTAATGGAAAATGACGACGTCATCCATAGGTCAGCGTCGCGTGCCCTCTATAAATGCGACACACTCTCAGACAGCAGCGGCAGCAGTCGGAAGTTTTACACCTGGACCACGGCCTGTCAGCCCGCAAGTTTTACCTGAAGACAACGCCGGCCGTGAAAGTTTACATTGTATGATTTTACATTTATTATTCTACCTTTACCATTATTTGGATATGTAAAAGGAAAGACCGATCATTTTTAATTTTAAAATTGCTTACATGATCTGCTTAATGTTTCGCTCAATCCTCACAATATGTGCGTAGAGTGGTGTTAGAGATAACAAGTGCGGTCTGCCGGCAGGAAATGCGTTTCGGCTATAAACGTGTGGCGTTGCTTTCGTCGAGAAGATGGCACGACATGACCTACCTTAACTTTCAAGGCGACCTCATTTTACGGTATGCACTATTACTTTTTGTTATTTGTAAGGAGGGGGGGGGGGGGAAGTGTGCTTACTGCTTCCCCTTCCAACAACTTCCACGGACTGCAAAGCGACGTAGCAACAGCAGTCAATGAAGTAGCCTCAGACATCGTCGCGAAAGTTGGGGGGACGAATTCGACTTTCGTCTGGACCCAGACTATTTTCATTCTGCAGTGGCGTGTGCGCTGAAATGAAACTTCATGGAAGATTAAAATTAGGTGCCGGCAGAGATTGGAACATGGGACATTCCCGACTGAGCTACCCTGGCACGTTTCACGACCCGTCGTCTCAGCTTTACTTCCGCCAGTGTGAAAAGTAGGCGGCGAGGTACTGGCCGAAGTAAAGCTGAGAGGACGGGCCACGGAGAGCGCCGGGATAGCTCAAGCGACAAAACGTTTGCCCGCGAAAGGCGGAGGTCCTAGTTCCGATTCCTGCTCCGGCACATGGTTTTAATTTGCCTGGAAGTTTCGCATGGCTATAAACCGTGCGCCAGGAAGGAAGAGTGGGTGGGTGATGCGTGTTTAATGTCCCGTCAATACTGAAGGACGAGGAAGCAAATCTGCTGCGCTCTTTCAAAAGAACTACCCAGACATTTGGAGAAGCGATTTAGCGGATAGAAAGAAAACCGAAACCTCGATGGCCGGACGAGTATTAGAGCATTCCTACCGCGCCTACCACGAACGAGCGAGGTGGCGCAGTGGTAACGCACTGCACTCGCATTCGGGAGGATGGTGGTTCAAATCCGCCTCCGGCCATCCCTTATTTACGTTTTACCGTGATTTTCCTAAATCATTGTAGGCAGATGCCGGGATGGCTTCTTCCAAAAGGGCACGAAACTCCGAGCGTTAGCTCCGTCTCTGATGACCAAGCTGTCGACGGGACGTTAAACCCTACGCTTCCTTCCTTCCTTCCTTCCTTCCTTCCTTGCTCCTGCCTACCACGCGCCACGTCGCTCGGTCCTGCGTCCATTGGAGACCAATAAAATATTTGTGAAAAGTCAATGAAAACATTAACCCTGAGTATAAATTACAAGCCACGTTTGTACGTGCATACCAAATCGGATGGTTGTTTCGACAATAACTTTGTATTGCAATTAATGAAACGAGAAAGCTGCAGCCGGTGTCAATCTGGTCGGCCTAATTGTCGGGGCGGCGGTGGGCGGTGTGTGGCGCCGAGACGTCGCGCCGACCTGCGCGCTCGATATGCAGCCGCTCTGCTCTGCTCTGCGACAATCGATCCCGCCCTCATTAACGACACCTGCCAGATAAGCCCCACACAACAATCGCCGCACAACAAAGCAACAACACGTCCGAGCCGGCCGCCACCCGTGACAACACCTCAGTTGGCTGCAATCCCGCAAAACAACAGTGGCAACAGATGTGGAACGTTTCCCAAGAAACGAAAGGCGCTTCTTACGCTGTGCTGCAACCTCGGATTTCTACGCAGCCGTGGCTTATGAGGACTGATCTGGACCGATCCGCGATTTCTACCATCATTCGTCTTCGCTTCAATCACGCCTCTTATCCAAAACGTCTACATCGGATCAACGTCTACGATTCGGCGTCATGTGAGATTGATCCTGAAACGGAAGCTGATGTCAACCACATTCTGTTCAGGTGCCCCAAATTTGAACGAGAACGTTTGAACTCCCTGCAGACATTGGTGAAGACGGGATATCCCCTTCCCCAGTCAGCTTCTTCCCTTTTGTTACAAAAGACATTCGTGTATATAAAATCACAATTAAGTTTATTAAGATCACTGTACACAATCTGTAAGCATCAAGTGTGTTGGTAATATAAGGTTTTGCTTGTTTTAAATTGTAATGTAATGCAGTTGTAGCTTTGTTTCCACTTTTCCATTCTGACAAAATGTACTTCTGTTTTGTCTGTTTATTTAAATATATGTACATTTCCACTGTGTGTTGTAGATGGCCACATTAACACTCAGAAGGCCAGAAGGCAAACCACTATAATATATTAATCAGGCATTCCGATAGCAATAGTTACTAATATCACCTCCGAGAAATATTTTTGTCTCCATGCAGGAACATCAGCACCATTATATAAATACACGAACGCAAAAAAATTGGGTTACAGATTTTTTAAATATTAATTATACTAGGAGGCCAATGAAACTTACATATTTTCAAAGCGACTTTACCATAGATGTGCACAAAACAAAGATGATGTATGTACAGAGCTGTGTGGATGTCTTCACAGGTATTGGACGATACGCCGCGTAAGGTACAGCTTATGCGCGAGAGTCATCTAGCGGTATAACGGTGGAACTAACGAGGGGAACATTACAAGTGACAATAGCGGATTTTGATGGTTCTCGAGTACGTTGTAGAGGAACATACCCTGACTATGAGAATGTCCGCATTTTTAGCGACGGGCCCTGGTTTTGGCGAAAATTGCCGTTGAAGCTTACTGCGCGATGTAAGACGCGTAACGTTAACCACGGTCCAGCTAGCACTCTGAAGTGCCGTGCTCGAGTCCTCTCCGTTTCTATTACTTAAAAAAAAATCAGTAGTCCGCCATTTTCCATTTCATTTTACA
Organism: Locusta migratoria; assembly: GCA_026315105.1. Lineage (NCBI taxonomy): Eukaryota > Metazoa > Arthropoda > Insecta > Orthoptera > Acrididae > Locusta > Locusta migratoria. Next base: position 22,789,695 of record CM048748.1, on the reverse strand, counting down.
GAATATCAATAAACAGTGTACATTGCGCGAAATTAGTACGAAATATTCAATTTTGCTGTTGTAATTTTCACGCCACTATTACAAAATCTTACTCGCTATCGCCTGCGTCGCTCGCTATGCCACAACAGAAATACGGATGATATTCGTCGTAAAACCACATTCATTAATTTCGCATCAATTCAGGGAACCTGCTTTTTTGAAGATCAAATACGCACGCTTCTCATCAAACTTAGCGAATGAAAGTGAACTCCTTTTTTAATGTAGATGAACTTTTTCTGGTATCGCTCTTCAAAACTTCGTCCGCCTGCAAGACAGTATCTTTTATGAAACGTGCTTGGTGCTATACACCACTGTGTTAGGTTCGCTCAACGACAAATATCATCTGGATTTCTGTTGTGGCATAGCAACCGATGCAGGCGATAAGTAGATTTTTTTAATAATGACTTGTAGGTAAATTATTACGGCAAAATTGAATATTTCTTGCTAATTTCACACAGTCTACCCTGTCTGTAAAATAAAATGTAAAAATGTCAGACTATTCTGACTTAAAGAGAAGCAAAAACACTGAGGGCGCGAACACATCTCCAGCGCACGCTCACTTCGTTGGAGCGTGGCCAACGTTACGCGTCTTACACCGAGCAGTAAACTTCAACTTCAATTTTCTCGAAAATCAGGGCCCGTCGCTAAAAATGCGGACATCCTCATACTCTGGGTATGTCGCTCTACAACATATCTGAGACCCATCAAAATCCGCTATTTACACTTCAAATGCTCCCCTTGCAAAATAGTTCGATCATGTTATCACCATTGGAAAAAAAATAGTGATAACGGAATCGCATTATCTCTTAGTGTCCCTACTTCGCGTATTATTCTTTCGAAATAACTTCGTGATATTTGCTGCTACCAGAGAATTAAAGTACCTAATTTTTAATTACTTCATTTTGAATAGCTACGACTTCCTATTCCTTATTATATGGAAATGCAGGGTTCGGGTAAGAACTAAGAATCTGTATACCAATAAAATCCAATTCCATTAAAAATTCGAGTTTCTAAACATTAATGGCGGACTTTCGAACACAAACAAGTGTACTTTAATGTTTATGGTGCTAGGGTACCATGTATCAGTGCTCATTTCCTTTCCTATGCAATTCGCAAACGACGTGAGGGAAAACTACTGTCTGTATAATTCCGTAGGGCCCTAATATCTCCTACACAGTAGCGCCCTACCGTCCATTCATAGTCCCGGTTCTCTACATTTTTTCAAAGGAGTTCCATGTAAACGAAGTCGACTACCCTCTAGGAATTTCTCTCTGCTCGCGTGCTGATCGAACCTAACAGTAACCAATCCAGCAGCCAGTCGCCGAATGCTGATAACCACACCGCTGAGCGCCCGTTACCCATTAACAACCATATGCGGAAGCTTTTACGCCTGTCTTTAAACTGGTCAGGTGGGGACCGCAAACACAGCGGCAGTGCTCGAGACTGGATCACACTAGTCTACTATACACGATTTTCTATACCGATGAATCACATCTTCTCAAATTTCTCCAAAGTTGACCATGCGCTTTTCCCACAACTACTCTAAACGCCCATCCCATTTCATATAGCTCTGCAACGTTATGCTTGGACATATAATCGAATTGATTCCGCCAATCTGCATATTAGTAATGATGTGTTCTAACACTGCATGATTTTTTTTTAGCTACTCATCTGCATTTTCCTACATTTAAAGCTATCTGCATCTCATCACAACTAGAAACGTTGTCTAGGCCATGCAGACACTCACCGATACTGCCTCTCCGCACACCTACCAGCAGCAGCACCATTTCCGTCAAATCATTTATACAGAAAGAAAATAACGCTCCTATCACACTTTTACCTGAGGCACTCCAGACTAGCTCGTCTCTGAACATACTGGCTTCTATTACTTACGTAGTCTTCGACCCATTCACACATATGGGAACCTATACCGTATGCTCGTACGTTCGTTGGCAGTTTACAGTGGTGCGCCGATTTAGTCGCCTTTGGGAAATCGAACTATAGTGAATCTGCCTGTTGACCTCCATCGACGTTTCGCAGGATATGATGTGAGAAAAGGGCAAAGTGAGTTTGGCAAGGGAGATGATTTCTAAAGCCATCTCAATCAGACGATAGATGCTTTAGAATGTCAAGAAACGTATCACATTCGACGTCGGAACTGTAGATACGGATATCGGCAGTCCTGTTACTTGAGGGAATTCCCGCATATCATAGCGCGCTGCTAGAGCAGCCAAAACAATTGCACAGCCCAGTAAGTCGGTTGTCATGTGGTAATTCTTATTTTGGATGTGAAGAACGACGTCGTAACATAGTGGGTGGTAAGCGCAAAAATTATCTTAATCATGCTTCTTGGAATAAACGCCATTGGCAGGGAGACCACATTTATTGGCTGCTTCCCATCCACTGCAAGTTTTATCAGTGGCTCCGCCCTTTCCCTCTTTTCTTTATCAGTGTTTACTACAGAGGTCTAGCAGCCCTCTGACCGAATGCGCTGAGCTACAGCGCCAGCAACCCACTAAGCTACCGAGGCGGACATCTCTCTTGCTGCATAAGCATAACCTACTTATGTACGTTCGTTCCATTTAGGTGGAAAAGTGCCAGGTCCAGAACCGTTTGTAGATTATAAGATCAGTGCCATAAGATGACGATTTAATGTACTGAACTAACACCAAGATGAGCATGACATTCATAGCACCGAAAATGCCTCAAAGTAACGATAATCTCAAACTTTAATTGCAATTGTTCACTTTCACTTTTCATGCTAATTACTTCTACATATTTATTAGCAATTACGGATTCAAACGAGCAACATAAAATGCAGTTACCCCTTTGAGTGACACACACAGTTTTGGATATGATAGGCATTGAAATTTGGTTTTATCGTTCTTTATAGCCTTACTAGAGCACTTAAAATTTAAAAAAAAACGTACATATATGGTTTCACTGTGGAACCATTCTGATACAAGTGATTCTTCCATGTCTTTCAATAAGGTCACTAATTTTAAATTTTTAAATTTATTATTACACTAAAACTGTTTCCTTTCATACTTTTTTTTCAAATTAAAGTCAAGTAATACTTTTTTTCGTCATATGCAAAGTAGTTTGAATGTACAGTACATAGAATACTTCCTTCTACTTCTCATGACATTGCAAAAAACTTTTTTTTTTTTCAGTTAAGCACAATTCGACATCACACATTTTGCATGACCATCCCATGCTATGTGGCTTCTTTTTTGACTAAAATTTGCACTTCGTTTTGATTTCCCATAAACAGGCAAATGCGCAAAATAGGATTGTCTTTTATCGACAGAGACTTTCATTCTAAAAGTCCATTTAGGGTGTTACGGTGAGACGGTAGTTTCACAGTGAGTCATCTATATCACAAGGGGATACGGTACAGCAAGAAGTGGTTTCGCAGTGGAACCACTGTGACGCAAAGGGTTACTTGTGCTTTGGCGTCCAACTGCCAAGGACAAGCTGCTAGGTCAGAATGTTTGTAAACCTAAGGAACTACTGAGGCCATGGATCCCTAGACTTAAAATATACTTAAACTACTTATGCCAAGGACAGCGCACACACACACACACACACACACACACACACACACACACACCTGTATGCCCGAGGGAGGACTCGCTCCTCCGACGGGAGCGGCCCCGAATTCCGTGACACGGCGCCTCATAACGCGCGGCTATTCCCGCACGGCGCCGCAGGGTAGCTGTTCTCTTGTCGACATCCGCTATTAAAACCCCCATGCCCGACTGTTCGCTCAGTGTGAAATGACGAAAAAGTCAAAGGGACTGCTAAATAAAGAAGGGGGAAACAGCCTTGCAGGAAAAGTAGTTGACTGAACTCAGCGCCGAGACTTTTTCCGTGTTCCGAGTCTCTCCGCCGTAAAGGGCATCCTACGGGGGCAACAAAAGGGCCTCGAGTACCCTGGCGAGGGCAGTGCCTTTACTGTCTCCCAACTCGGCTCGGCGCAGTAAACTCCCCAGCCGAGAGCAGGGCGAATCAACATCGGCCTGCGTCATCTCTGTCAAAGCCCACACTGTAAGGACTGCCGTACTGGCTACGCGCTGTTAAAAGTTACTGCTCTAATCAGTGCTACGAATTTGCAGCACTAATGTGCGATTCGACAAATCTGTCGGAAACATGTCATGTTTTGTACTACCACTGTAGGTGGCCTTCTTTTCAGGCGTCTGTCGGAGGTTCGAATCCTCCCTCGGGCATGGACGTTTGTGTTGTCTTTAGTATAAGTTACTTCATAAGTAGTTTGTAGGTTTAGGAATTGATGACTCCGCAGTTAAGTCCCATAAGCTTTACAAACATTTGAACATTTTTCAGGCGTCTGTCATCGTGACGTTGCGCTGACGTAAATAAGCTGCAAAGACTGCACGAGCTGTAGTCGAGTAGTGTAGTCGCATCGCTAACCCACAGTTAAATGTAACTGTATACAGATACCAAATGTCTGAAGGTCTGCGATGTGAATGTTACTACGTAATTCACGAGCATACCGAATCTCTGAAGGACGGAATCGTGTTTCAGGTTAAAACCGGCGGCTTTGCCCTGAACGAAAACAATTACTGCTGGCGGAATGTCACGAAGCAAGTGCTATCTTGACATACCAAAGGAACACGCGCTTCACATATTCAGCTGCACTGCATCAAAACGTCCAGTATGTCACTTCGATGCAATGATGCCTTTAGAACTACTGAGAAGGCTATAATTCAAAATTTAGAGAGCAGTAATGATTTCACTCACAATTTAAACGTGTGTGTGTGTGTGTGTGTGTGTGTGTGTGTGTGTGTGTGTGTGTTCAAATGTTCAAATGTTTGTTAAGCTTATGGGACTTAACTACGGGGTCATCAGTCCCTAAACTTACAAACTACTTATGAACTACTTATGAACTAGGACGGCACAAATATCCATGCCCGAGGGGGGAATTCGAACCCCCGACCGTAGTGGCCGTGCTGACCGTGACTGGAGCGCCTCAGTCACCTCGGCCACCGCGGCCGGCTGTGTGTGTGTGTGTGTGTGTGTGTGTGTGTGTGGGTGTTTTTTGCTGGTGTAACGAATACTAAGCACGATTACAACTCTGAAGGTAAAGATTACTGCGCTGACATTTTTCCCAAATTACAACCGATTCAAACTCAATTCCGGGTCTGTCTTACGAATACAGCAAAGGGGTGCCTGGCAGTATTCCGTATTATTTACTTTACACCAGAGCAGAGAACGATAGTAAAGATTCAGATCTTTATTCCCGAATATTACGCGCGTCGTTAGTTTACACGATAAGCAACAAATCCTGTCGGCCGCGGTGGCCGAGCCGTCTGCGGCGCGCCAGTCACAGTCTGCACGGCCACTACGGTCGGGGGTTCGAATCCCCCCTCGGGCATGGATATTTGTGCAGTCCATAGTTGTAGCTAGTTCATAAGTAGTTTGTAAGTTTAGGGACTGATGACCCCGTAGTTAAGTCCCATAAGCTCTACAAACATTTGAACATTTTGAACAAGCAAAGCCTCGGAAATAAATAGGACAGAGACAAACACTTCCGTATTTGAGAAATGTTTTTAGACATTTCTCACTGGTGGCATGTTAATAATCAAACATGGCATCATTAAAAAAAAAAATAATAATAATGTCGTTAGCAACTAATCTGAGGGTATAAGGATACTACATTCCAGTTTCTTCGAAGTAAGACTGTTTTCTCGCGCTACACGTAATTTGCGCACACACATTTCACTACCCACCAAGATCTCGACAACATGCAAATTACGAGTAGGAAAGTATGTAACATACACAAGGGAAAAATCCAAGAAAAACACGCAGAGGAGAATGACAGCTATAGCTAAATATAGTTGTAAATTTTAACCACATTTTGCCTTAATAAAAACACATTAAACGAAGTGACTGGTCGCTGTATTTATTAAATTAATGCTAATGATTGCTTTTGTATCATTTGAAGCGACTTTAGTTGGTCATTTAGTGTACTTTTATCTTCATGTCGTCACAAACATGTCTATATATTAACCCTCTGCCTAATTATTCCGTGAAATATTGAATTTTCAAGTGTTAATCATCGTTTGGATCACGGTGTACATAATTTTTAAATTTTAATGACAAGTCAGCAAGCACCCTGAAATTTATTTGGAAAGTTCTAACAAAACCAATATTAGGAAGTAGGAATAAGGTAAAAAAAAGTACGACTGACCTTGATATATTAAGACTACGCACTTATTTGTATAGTTAAGAGACATCTACATACACACTCCACAATACACCCATAGCTGCTCAGCGTAGGGTACTGAGTACCACTACTAGTTACTTGCTTTCCTGTTCCACTCCCATGTAGAACGAGGAAAAATCCAATACTTGTATGCATCCGTAGGAGCCCTAATATTTCTCGGAAAAGAGCGTCGCCTTCCCTCCAGCGATTCCCTTCAAGTTCCCGAAGCATTTCTGCAGTGACAAACCAAGCCGGCCGTCCCTGAATTGCTTAAATCTCTCTCTCCAACCGATCGGTGGTCATCCCAAACAGATGAGCAATACTCAATACGGGGTCCCACAAGCGTCTTATATGCGATCACCTTTAAAGACGAATCATATCTTCCCAAATTCTCCCAATAGACCGAAGTCCAACGTCAGCCTTCCCCACGACTGCCCTTATAGTTCCACTTCATATCGCTGTGCAGCGTTACGCCTAAATATGTAATTGATACGACTGTTCAAGCAGAACACAACTAATGCTGTATTCAGGAACATTACGGGATTCTTGCTCCTATTCGTCTGCATCACCGTACATTTTTTTCTACATTTAGAGCTAGTTGAAATTCCTCAAAATAACTATAAATTTGGTCCAAGTCATCCTGCATCCTACCACATTCATTCAATGACGACACCATCCTGTACACAAGCACTTAAAAAGAGACATAATTAAAACCCAATCAAGCTGTCTTGTGATACTCATGTAAGGAAGCAGTACAAAGTATTGTTCATAACCTTACATAGATCTCTCTAACACAAGAGAAACCAGATGATTCCTGTAGGCAATTGTAGTCTTCCAAAACAAATGCTTTCAATTTACTTTTTAAGGCCTGCAGTATATTGCAAACAGAATTCGACTTGTAACATAGTGAAAATAAGTTTTTGAAATATGAATAATATTCTCCTACCAGGTAATTCTATGTGCTACGAGAAACAAACTACATAAAGTTGTTACTTACGCAATAATGATGTAAGGACGCGACAGAGCCACTCACCTGTAAGGAAACAAATTCGTCACATTAATAATAATAATAATAATAATAATAATAATAATATAAAACTAGATTATAAAGTTAATGTCAATAAACAGGAGTCGAACTCCATACGCTCCTCTTGACGTACTTATTAGCATGTTTAATTTTTCATTAGTAAATAATGACATTAATCAGTGCCCATAAAAGCGTTTTAAAGAGAGTTCACTTAATTACGAGCAGCGTAGGTGCTTCTAGTTTACAACTATCTCAAAGTTTCAAGTTTTAAACACTCCTCGCGGATGATATTTTCATTTAGGTTCTAAAATATTTGCTTAGGAAAACGGGTTACATTGATTTCCATTACGAAAGTAGTTGCCATCTGAGCAAGTTTAGTCTGTCAAAATACGCTTACAATATGTACCCAAGGCTACAGATTTCGTTTTAACAGATAGTCGGCAGTTCTCTTGTGTCAAACCTAAAGATGTTACTAGACAACACCCTCTATGATAGTACTTGTCGTTGACAGCGACTTCGTGGTGGAGCGGCTAACCGCGATACTGCCCAAGTATGCGTGGGGTATGGCTACATTCGTGCAGGATATGCATTGCATTCAACTCCGAAGTCACGACTGCACGAGGAAGAAGACGCCGGTTGCGTAAAGCGGAGTAAAACATTCGGCGACAGCAAACAGGAATGTCAATTTATATTTCACAGTGAATGTAATTACTCACATCTATGCAACAAAAATAAACCACTTCCAAGCCTAATCGATAGAGATTACACGCCAGTTTCCCAGTGATACACTTTCACGCGAGGTAAAGTGATGGAGTACAGATATAAATGTCGTTGTAAGCAACTGGTAACACGATAACTTAAAGGGCAAAATCAGGTCCTCTAATACAAATATTCCACGGTAGTAAATGAACCACTTACTTTACGCTTGAATCGGGTGGAATTTTGAAGGCTACGAACATAGGCTTTCTTTCCTTTGGCGTTCAAATAAACTCTGAGACCCTGCTAGCTTCAAGTAGATAGTGAAAATCCGAGGATCTTATTAAGACACACACATGTGATTGGCGAATGCACAGAGGGAAAAATTCGACAATTATTATTCTTCCCAATGTAATGTGGATGGAGAACAAGCCTAAACAGTTAAACCGTTGACAAGCACATACGAAGGCGATTGGAACAACAAAGTCTTATTTTCGACAATACTTTGTCGGAAATTTGCAACGTATACATATTTCAATAGATAGAAATATTTTTCTAGTACTTATATCTACGAACGTATCCTGTAATATCATAAACAGTAATCTTCTTGAAGTCAGAAACCAAATTTTACAGCGCAGGTTAAACACAATGGTTCTTCGAACAATATTTCTTGCCAACTGAGTTTGTTAGTTGCTGTCACTTCTAAATTTTCTGTTCTTTGCGTTCCATGCGAGGTCAGTGAAACTAACAATTTTTCCCCAGAATAACCATGAAATATGTTTGCAGATATCTGGTGTTTGTTAATAAAAGAACGAATACTCTGTTTTACTTTGGGTAGATTTAAGTCGCCACAATCTATACGGCCCTAGTCGCACGGCTACCTGACGACTAGGAGACGGCACGACTCGAGTAGCCGATCACATTCACATAGGCACGACTCGAGTCTCCCGTACTGCCGAGTCGCTTGCGGTGTGAAAGTACATTAAATCAGTTTCACTGCCTTTCTTTGCTTACTCTGCTACCTATAGCACAATAACTAGTAACTCTAGTAGTGACGATAGTAATTTTATTACCACCACTAGCACAAGTAGACACGCCTGAAATTTGTGCCTGTCAATTTTTAATAGCTAGCTCAATATTTGTAAAATTTAAAACCAAAAATGTGAGGCACATGCGTTGTATAACTGAGATACGAATAGTTCTCCAAGGTCACTTAGGATTTGTGATTTTGTCGCACTACATATACTATGAACTGCTGTGTGATTTCTCTAAGCAACCTCTCTCTACTTCTTACTATTATCTATTCCATGTACCCCACGTTTTTCGTTTTCAATTGTGCAAGTATTATCGTAGCTATTAAAAATCCTAAGTACAAAGTCTTAGGTCTAGGCTATCTGCATGGGGTTAGGAGAAATTATATTATACTTTTCATTCGGTTTTATACACAGTTTAATTTTTTTAATATTTAAAGAAGTATTTTCTGTTTTTGGTGTAGTGCACATAGAAATTTTTAATCGATTTCACACATTTTGTTGACTATGAAGGTAAAAGCTAGAGAGATTCGAGCTCACGTGGAGTTCTTACCGCGAAACATTAATGACAGGAATAAGGAAAGAGAGAACTAGCAGTGGTACAGAAAGAGAACTCCGCTACACATCTCATAAAGAACAGGCAGTGGCGGACTAAGGCTGTCAGAGGCCCGTCAAAACGAAATAAGGCCTCCCCATGCACTTGTAAATACAAATATCACTATATAAAAGTAAATGTTGAGATTTGGAGGCACCGAGGTAGAGAGGCAGGGACAGTCTAAAAATAGCTTTTGAGATTTGTAGGCACCAGAACAAAAACGGCGCTCAAAAAACAATTATAAAAAAGGGGGGTTCGAGGCATTTGGAAGCCCTCAAAGACGGAGAGGCCCGGACGGTTCGCCCCTGGCCCACCGTCCCCCGTCCACCACTGAAAACAGTTCATGGTGTTCTGAGCTATTGAATGTTTTAAGTCGATAGGCTAACTTATCGGGAAGTTAGGAAACATTTTCTACCTCGAATTTCAACCAAATGTTGCAATCAAGAGACTGGCAGACTGCGACTAGCATGTCGATTCGCGTAGTATCAGAGTGAATGGCCCCATGTTCAAAAAAAATGTTCAAATATGTGTGAGGTCTTATGCGACCAAACTTGTGGTCATCAGTCGCTAGACTTACACACTAATTACTTGACTAACTTACGCTAAGGACAACACAACTGGTGCGCCGCAGACCTCTCGGCCACTGTGGCCGGCTAACTACACATGCTGTGTCTCATGGTCGCACAGTATCTCAGTCGTTCGGAGACTTGAGTATCCCCGTGTGAACAAGGCCTACCACTGCCACAAGACTTGAGAGAGAATGTCAACACGGCACACTGCATCCTCGTTCTATCGGGTACAGTTGACTAATACTATGGTCAAAGTTCGTATCCCGTCAACATTCTACGAAGCCGGTGTTTTACCACAACGGGCTCAACAGCTGCAGCGCTACACTTCTTCACATTCGAATTGCTGCACACCACAGATTACGCTCCGTGTTTCTAAACCACCGCCATGCCAGCGAGCTGTACACACAACTGAATAAAACTGTGTGTACGACACAATCAGTTTAAAAAGTCTGATAACTTAACAACTCCCTATTCAAAGCCGCCTTTCTCCACTTGAACGTGGAAGGCAGGAGCTTTGAGATAACACGCAGCTTTCCATCGTGACTGTATGCCAAGTAATCCAGAGAATGAAAAATTTTACAGCCGCCATAAATGGGTGCAAATATGCCTCCTGTAACCACCAGTAGGAGTGCTGAGACACCTCCACACGCACTAAACAAGCAAGTTCAATTTGTCCCGACGTACGTGGAAGGCAACAAATACCCAATGAGTCAAACTGAAATTGTCAGAAAAGACCACTTCCATGTAAATTTCATCATATTGATAATACAGTCTTGTCACCCGTAGTTTTTTTACGCAAAATAATTGTACGAGTTTCTCATTGCAATCACGTTTTTTGGATGTGACATTACTATGTAGACTTGCTACAGCCACACGGTTACAACTTAATATCGCCTGCTCACACCAATTGGTCGAATGCAATTCCGTTGTTTACAGTTTTTAGTTGAAGCTGCCGCAGTAGTTACTCCACTGTCGACGCTTACTCACAGGAATAAAATCGGTCTAGGCAATGTTTCGGCTAATGCTGTGTGATATAACGAGAAATATCCTGAGTTCCATCTTCTCCTGAAGCTCAAATGTTCAGGTAATAGTAGTAAAAGACTGTTGGAGTACACGTACCACGATATAAACTCAATATAACTGCCAGCTGTAGTTAAATTTTTGTCCATTTGTAACTTGTTTCGTGTCGAGAGGAGAGCATTTAACACTGCGTCGTCAGCGTCTTCGCCTCCGCCCAATGCATAACGTGTTCCTCCGAGCAAAGGCCGTTGCGCGGAAAATGATAAATGTGTGTTAATGCGCCCTGCTTTCAAAATTTTGAATAAAAAGACATTGCACATTTTGCAATAATTAATCTACCTCTTACCAATAGCTATGTCATAGTTTGGTCTGATTTGCCTTGAGGTTGACTAGATCATGTTACTGTGAACTAATAGTGTTGTTTAAAATACACTGATTACTGGAAAAAGGTGTTTTGTTATTCTTGACTTTGAAAATGTTATGGAAAAAATACTGCTATTTTTAACGGAAATTCTTTTTAAAATGTATTCGAGGCCAGAATTTTTCAAAAGATACTGATTTTGATTAAAGTTACAGATCGATAAATCTGGATTAAACAGAAGAGACAATTTTTGCAAGAAAGTTATCACGAAAGAAATTAGCTGTTCTATCTGCCCAAATGATGACTTTTAACTTTCTCTCTCTCTCTCTCTCTCTCTCTCTCTCTCTCTCTCTCTCTCTCTCCTCTCTCTCTCTCTCTCTCTCTCTCTCTCACACACACACACACACACACACACACACACACACACACACACACAATATTAAATTCCATAATCGCAACGCCGCATCCAATCCAGCGTGGCTGAAGGAACTTTTTTTTTTTTTTTTTTTTTTTTTCAGTGACAGTCAGTATAGCTCGAACCAAAGGCCAGAAAGGCGTGTTTCTGTAACGCGAGTTGCATGCCAAAAGCCGTGGAATATGCAAGGATTTTCTGTCAAGGTGGAGCTATCGGAACCCCGACGAGGTGCCTAAGAGCAGCGGTTCGCAACGTACGGACCACGGTCTCAGCGTGGCACGGAGCCGAGAACGCTGAACGACTGACTTAAAGGGTACAGAACCAAGTGACAGTTGTAATGCCCAATCACAACGGAACCGCTCGTGCTCATACAGCAAAACAAACTACTAAGACGTACAGCCAGTAGTTTTGGAAATGTTCAATGTTACCAGTATCATTCTAATCAACGAAACAATAGCAATGGCCACGAACTGTTAATGTTTGCTCTTTACTACCCAGCAAATCGATTTCGACAACAGTGATCATCGTCAGTACTCAAACATGGCAAACCCAGTGACGTTTATTACCACTGCTCATGATTCCACTAGCTTAGGTCACGATGTAGCACTGGGGATAATCTCTCTCATCTTAAATGGATTTGCTGGACAATAAAAAGCAAATAATTTCCGACCAATGACGATTTTTTCGTTATCATAATACATATTATAGTGTAACGAGTTGCATTACACACCTATGAACCGACATAAGATCGCCAAATATATTTATTATGGAATTCTGGTAGCCAGATATTTCTTTTTCGAATTTTCTATACCCTGCAGGTAATCTGTCGGGAAATCCACTTGCTGCTACCGCCTTGGGAGACAGTGCTTCAAAATGTATAGAGTGTTTTGGAGTGTCACAGTTTCTAAGAACAGTTATAAGTAAGAAAGACTACTCTGTTTTGTTTCTATTGACGTTGCTGTATAAAAGGAGAAGAGTTGTAAGTTGGCTGTTATAAGAGGTGAGCAATAAACAGCTTACGTGTTTTAAACTTAACATCTAATTGAAATTCATTGAGCAGTAAATGCTTCGTTTTCCTCTTCTCACGCTGAAGACAGTCTTCGGACTTAAAGAGTTCCGAAACTTTGTGACAAAATGTCTGTCTGCAAGACGGACAGACTAGCTGGGCATCATGGCGCAGTAAGTATTTCATAGGGAAGAATTACGACAAGATGCATGGAATTTCAGCTGCAAATATTACTAAACAAAGAGCCCGTGTAGTGACTGGCAAATAGGCCATATAACAAGGGCGGCCACACACGCATAGCACCTAGCTTGCGTGCGAGTGTATATACAGGATGTCCCACACAACTGTTCCACCCCAGATATCTCTGAAACTACAAGAGATAATGAAAAACCACCTTCACGGTCATGAACGTACGCCAGGGACTTATGAAAATAGGTACTATGAGACACTCTAAAACGTGAAGACATATTATTTTCAACAAAAACTTATGTTTTTTAAATGTATGCCCCATATTATTTCTTAAGCAATCGAAAGGATGAAAAATCACAAAAGAATGGCGTTGGTTGCATCGCTGTGCGTCAATTACATCCGGAGAAACTGCGAAGCGAAGTTGACGTTTGAAACACAAGAGGCGCGCTGCTAGCGTGTATCAGAGACTCAAGCGAGACTCACGGTTGAGTCTCGGACACCCGCTAGCAGCGCGCCTCTTGTGTTTCAAACGTCAACTTCGCTTCGCAGTTTCTCCGGATATAATTGACGCACCGCGATGCAACCAACGCCATTCTTTTTGTGATTTTTCATCCTTTCGATTGCTTAAGAAATAAAATGGGCAATACATTTAAAAAACATAAGTTTTTGTTGAAAATAATATTTCTTCACGTTTTAGAGTGTCTCATAGTACCTACTTTCATAAGCCCCTGGCGTACGTTCATGACCGTGAAGGTGGTTTTTCATTATCTCTTGTAGTTTGAGATATCTGGCGTGGAACAGATGTGTGTGACACCCTGTATATTTGTTGGTCGTGGTGCACAACTTTCCAGAAGATGGAATCTGCCAACCTCGTGTCCCCAGGTGGCTGGACGTGTACACGCCAGACTGGGCCACAGCGTAGGCGCGCATCCTCGTCAGGCTGCTCAAGACGTGACCGTCATTTCTCGGGTTGGTACTGTTCGCATGAACTAAATTCTTGTTTGTTCGTTTAATATCCAGTCACAATAAGAAGAGCGGAAAATTTGTGGCTTACGGCCCGTGCACCACAAAGATAGAGACGGAGCTTTGCTCGGATTTTTTGGCGGCCATGGCTGCCAGGAACCATTTGGAAGCAGTGATCAGGCTGAATGCAGAGATCCGATGTACGGATAGCCGACCCAGTGTGAATGCGAGGTCAGGCCGTTGGCCACCACAGCGTGTCTCCCACTCGCACCGATGGTTGTATTTCTGCGGCTTTGTAGAATTGATACACATAATTTTTGTAGCTAAGTTTCTTCAAAGAGAATCCCGACACAGTAATTTACTGAATAATGCCTGACTATCAAACGTAAAATTTCAGTGCACATTGATAAAGTTTGACTTATTTAATCCTATAGCTGATATCCGACAAGAGGTTATTCTGCATGCAGATACCGATTTAATAAGATGCGGGAAAGTGGAGGCAAGTCGTTTCTCGTTGCTAGCAAAATTCTGGAAAAGTTCGCAACCGATTTACTATATAATCTTGCACGGTGTTCTGACAAATATTCATATGTTCACATGGTTGCACATCCACGGGACTTACGTACTGGGGTCATCAGTCCTTAGGCTTACAAGTTGCTTGAACTAACTTATGCCAAGGACAACAAATACCCCCATGCCCGAGGGAGGACTCGAACCTCCGACGGCGAGCAGAGGCGCGCTCCGCAACGAGGCGCCTTGGAACGCTCGGCCAATCCACCGCGGCTGACAAACATTCGGAGGGGCATACGCCGTATATTTTTCTGTTGCTATGTTTGTAATTAATAGGAGTCGGCACCGTTTGGTTGATCACCATAAAAGCTAGTGCTTCCACGGAGAAGCTTTTTATACCTCGCAAATCACCTTATGGCGGGAGAAGACTTACTTCGATACAATGTGACACCATGGAAGATGGCAAATATAATTCACTATAGGAAGGAGGACGAGAACAGGATATGGGAAGAGAGGGGGGCAAAAGGGAAAAGGAGTTATTCAGAGGGGTGAAGCATAATAGGAGTAGGTGAACAGCGAGATGGGCAAGGAGCAGATGCACTAACTGAAGTTGTGAATAAATACTTTGGGAGTTAGAGTTGTGAGTTAGACGTATATCAGTAGGAAGAGACAGGCAAAACATAAGGCGTGGATAGAGGAGGGAGGAGGAGGCGCAGGACAGGGGGGGGGGGACGAAGGAGGAGAGGGACGTGGTTGGTAAGAGAGAGAGAGAGAGAGAGAGAGAGAGAGAGAGAGAGAGAGAGAGAGAGAGAGAGAGAGAGAGAGAGAGGGGGGGGGTGTAATATCAGCTAGTACTGTAATACAAACATGCTTCCGCATCGTATTTGTTTACGCATCGAATTTTTTGCTTGAATATATAGTTACTGGACTTCTAAGTCGTCTTCAGGTGGCCCACACATCCAAAGTGTTTCGGAACTGCTGCCCTACGAAACTTTGTGCACTAATATTTCAATACAATTGTTTCGTATCGATAACTTGATTTTTTGTGGTGCGACGAGCGAAGGAAATCGACACCAGTTAATAATAATAATATTATAATAATTTCGTGTGGCTCATTAGCCTGCTGCAAGTCTTTCAATTGGACGTCACTTCGGCGACTTGCGTGTCCCTAGCCTACCCCAGTTATCCAACCGGGGAAAGGGGACCTACAGATTAACGTGGAATCCGAACCACGTGTCGTTTCTGGCGACTCCTCACATCGTTGAGAGGTGAAGTGTGGGTTAAAACGCAGACTGAAAAAAATCAGATGTCCGACCGGGTATCGAACCCGCGACCCTTCGTTTTCCAGTCGAGCGCTTTACCCAAAGATCACCGGGCACGACTATCGACACCAGTTGAAACATATTCATTTATTTACAAGAGCTGCCAACGTTACAATGCTCCCAGCACTGCAGCAAGCCGTAATGTTCGTGCAAGACACGGCTGCTGCAGCTCCCAGCAGCCAACGTGCTAATCGTGACCAAACAGTATCGTGACGTACGCTAAATCACTAATAAATTTAATGACAATGATGGTGTAAAGTGAAGAACAGACATTTGGTCAGTAAGGAAGCCACTCGGCGTGAGCGGTGGAAACGCTGCAGACTAGCACTGCTTATCGCTTTTCTTTTTTTGCTCGCTTCCTTCAACTAATAAGGAGGGTGACTTTCCGTGTGCGACACGTGGCCGCACGCGTGTGGAGGGGGCGTGGCCCGGCGCGCGCGCCCGCCCCCCGGCCAATGGCGGGAGGCCGCGGCGGTGCCGCCATCGCCTGCGCCCGCCCCCCGCCGGCGCCGCCAATCCTGACAGGCGTCGCCAAGACGCCGCGGCCGAGTGTCTGCACGCGACGTCCAGCCTTCCACGTATCCGAGGATAGTAGCCAATGGAAACTTTTAATTGCGTTGTCGGAAAAAGACGTTTTTCTGCGTTCTTTGACCCACTTACACATAGGAACAAACATTTTGCTCTTTATATTCTATAAAATGTCAGAAAATATATACCATGTAATGCTGAAGGAATTAGATTAGGTAGCAAAACGATAAAGTAGGTAGATGAGTTTTGTTTCTTGGGCAGTAAAACAACAAACGATGGTTACAGTACAGAGGATATAAAATTCAGAATGGCAATGGGTAGAAAACCGTTCTTGAAAAATAGAACTTTGTTAACATCTAATATTGATTTAAGCCTAAGGAAGTCCTTTCATGGCATTTGTGTGGAGTGTTGCCTTGTATGGGAGTGAAACATGGACGATAAACAGTGCGGACAGGAAGAGGATTGAGTCTTTTGAAATATGATGCTACAGAAGAATGCTGAAGATTAGGTGGGTGGATCGCGTAACTAATGAGGTGGTACTGAACAGAATTGGGGAGAAAAGGAATTTCTGGCATATCTTGACTAAAAGAAGGGATCGATTGGTAGGGCACATTCTTAGACATCAAGGAATTGTGAATTTAGCGCGGGAGGGGAACTGTGTGGGGGCAAAAACCGCAGAGGAAGACCAAGAGATGGATACAGTAAACAGATTCAGCCGTTCTTATGAGGAGTTGAAGAGGCTTGCTCAGGATACGGTATTGTGGAGAGCTGCATCAAACCAGTCTCCGGACTGAAGACCACAACAACAGCATATACCATCACAACTAATGAACTAAATAATTCGGTGTCTCAGCAACGGTATGATGGATTTTTGTAAAGTAATACGTATAACGTTTTAACGTGTTGTGGCCCATCCGCATATTACTATTCTAGACAATGACCGAACTATAACCAGCGTAATGATCTGAACACACAGTGGGCGATCAATATTGGAACGTAACGGTTTGTAAGGGTACGTGCAACGATCACGCACAACCTTTATAATACACTGCGGTTAAGAATAGAATGTTCCTAGAGAAATATCATCAGTCTGCAAAGGAGACAGCATACGAAACGATTAATCCTAGAAAATTGCCCAAGAGTTTGGGACCCATGGGAGATAGAACAGATACAGGGATACTACGGACACGATGATCGGCAGCTCTGATTCATGGCGGAGTGTAACGAAGGTACTGAAACAACTAAACGAAGATAACACAAGATATCTCGCGGAAACAGAAATCAAGAAATGTATTACAATCCCCTACAAACCGCATCTTTAGCAATGGCGCAAACACAGGATTACATTCATTTCAGCGAGCGCAGATGCATTTAAACATTCGTTCTCGCTGCCATCCACGTGTGAATAGAACCCCAAATGACCTAATCTCCAGTCAATGGTACGTACTCTTCATAGTAGTTGCTGACTGTACATGTGGACTTAGCGAACTTCGATGCACGACGACTCGTCTTTCGTATGTCGCAATTATAGGCAATTTCCGTATTTCACAGGGGCAGCATGTTTCATACTCGTTCAATTATTTTTCAACACAACGTTCACGTGACATTAAACAGTGCTTTGCTTTTCTTAGCGCAGACTGCATAAAAACATTAACAAATACATAAACTAGGCGATATTTATTAGAATGTTATATCAATACAATTATTTTCTTCTACTGAATAGGCACTTATGCTTCGTACAAACGACATTAGTCACCCCGAAGACCCAACTGCTTCGATTATTAGAGCTTATACTACTGTGCGCGAATGACGCCTATAACGTGGTAGCCGACTAATAGAATTCAAAAGAATCGGCTTTCACGGACCTACACAAAAGTGTAAGTTTTTTCTGTTATTTTTCATCAATATCGTAAGTCGTTGTGCTCATAGCTGAGCGTTGTGACCCCTTGAACCAAGCGTCTCTATCAAATTCAAATGTTTGTAAGACTTATGGGACTTAACTACGGGGTCATCAGTCCCTAAACTTACAAACTACTTATGAACTACTTACGAACTAGGACGGCACAAATATCCATGCCCGAGGGGGGATTCTAACCCCTGACCGTAGTGGCCGTGCAGACCGTGACTGGAGCGCCTCAGTCCCCCCGCCTACCGCGGCCGGCGCGTCTCTATCCCTGACGGTTGACAGCTTCTCTTAGGCAGACCGGGAATTTTTCTTGATTTCATCTACCTATCTGCTCGCTGCTCTTCTTATTGGTCCCGTGGCCTCGATCTTTCCTTGCAATATTATTTTATCTAGATTCTCACTCTTTCTTCTCACAATATTACCAAAGAACTGGAGAATTTTTCGGTGACTCGAAAAGAAAGTCGTCTGGAGATATCAAGTTTTTCAATAATTAACACATTTTATTTTCTTTGGGTCCATTTTATTTCTAGATTCTATGCCTGTACCAAAGCTCACACGCATCAATGCGTAGTGTATGACCTATGGATGTTTAGCAACCATAAAAGAAGACAGGAGACAAGAGTGTTTCAACTAGCCGTAGCGTAGTGCTCTTTGTTACTGCTCTGCTCTCCCAGATCCTGGTGAGATGCTTCATAGCCACTCGCCCTAGCTTCATCTGTCTACTTATCTCATCTTCCCAACTTCCCGCGCTGCAGATTACTTATTTCTACAGTCCTAAAAATGTTCTCGTGAGTTCGTCAGGAACGATTACGTAGATACCTCATTTTATGTAGAAGACGAGGAATGTAACGACGAACCTAATACTGTACTAGGCCTACTAATAAAACTCCGATTCTGTGAAGAAGCGAAATCCTATGTACGGAACTTCATACAACTGGTAACTATGTAAATGAGTTAATTAGCTAAAAATTTGAAGTTACGCATATAGGCAAGAAAAGGCTTAGGAATGGTTTTCAAGAATTCGTGCCACGGCAAGGCGTTACAGAGCTTGACTAGTCTAAAATACTGGCGCCTTACTGTTGTCAAGAAATACGGTTGGTACACAGCACAGTATCTGATTCTGTGGCCAAATGGAAAAATGTCAGAAAACTCAGTCCGTCACTATTTCCGTCAGACTGGTTAGTTCCCAAAAGGATTACCTTTGGACATGCCGCACTCGAGACGTGGGGAGGTTGTCCCCTAGTCATGCAGAAAATATCCGAAGACGACTACATGACACTTTTCACATGCATGGGATCACATATAGCACAAATGTATTTGTGTGCGTACCGTGAAACGGGAATTAAGTTCAGAGACAAATATATTAACATTCGCAATTTCAGAAACAATCAAAACTAACGTTTAGTATCGACGATAAATGTATAGCCTTAGGTGACTCCCATTTAACATGCTTTTTTATATTATATGCCAGGACACAATGGGCACAGTTTGTGCACGTCGTCTTTAAATTCTGAATGCAAACGAAGAATATAAAAAGGAACGTTAATGACTATAAACAGGAAATTTAAATTTTCTGCAACTACTTAAGCTAAATACTGTGAAATACGATCTATACCGCTGACGTCCACGAATTGTTTGCGAAGAGAGAACGACGACTTTGCATATAAGCAGAAACGATGGCAGTTAGAAAATATCACACGTAACAGTGGTAATAGAGTACTGGCATTCAAGAACTCTTCCTTAAATTCTCCGGACGACTGCTGAGCGTCAGTACGTTTGGACACGTGCCAACCTACAATTCATGGTGCGGCATACGTACGGACCACTATAGTTCTCCCTTTCCTGCTGCGTTCAGGAAAGGTGAGAGGAAAGAACACCCGCAGGTAACATCCAACAGGAGTTCGACCCTTCTGATCCCCCCCCCCCTCGTCTATATTTTGTTGTGAGAAGAAGTGATGTATTACCTGACTTTTCTGGAACTTGAGACCTTTGGATTTATACACAGGCACTCTAAATATTTGCAATCAATAAGTATTTTACATAATTTGGTAGATTTTTGAATGAAAAATTTCAAAAATATAGCGGAACTCATAAGAATAGTGTGTGTTTTTACTGTAGAAAAAAATTCACATCATGCTCTATGAAGAAAGTACTTCTTTTCAAGAACATTTTTCAGGAAAAGCATACTTCAAGGTTTTAAACACGTCTTTTCTTTGTCAATTTGATGAATACCACGCATACCGAATCATCGAGGTGAAAACAGAAGCATTAAATTCATGTTGTATGATTAAATGTCTTAAACGCATCTTTTCATCATGATAATTCTCGCTGTGTTAGCAATTAAAAAATTTTGAAATTGTAAGGATCAACACATGGCGAAGAATAAAAATAGGAAGTAGCGGGGCCGTAAAATTAGTAAATTCTTACTCTCTTCGATGGCACTCGAACCTGTTTATAGTTCTCTTATAATGGCGTTTTTCTCTTTTCCTCTGGCGCGCCATGGCGGGATGTTCCAGGAATTTAAAAGCCTCTACCACCAGTTTCCTATAACACGAAATCAAATTGACTAGACTCATTCCACGACTTCCCCTTCTAAGAAGAGCGTAGTGAACGCATGAAACCAACACCTCAGTAGCGAGATTTTTTATGCCAAAATGAATTGGCGAAACAAAGGTTAAAACAGAACATTTACTTCAGACAGTAAAGACACGGAAATTTGTGTTAGGCAACTGGAAAACGATAGAACAGCAAGAGAAGGAAATATAGCCAGAGAAAATGAAATGCTTGAAAGATGTATAGCCCAGTAGTAGTCTGCAGAGAGCATAATTTAATTATCATTAACACTAGGTTGAAAAAAAGTAATAAGACTGTTTATAAAGTGTATAGCTGGAGACACTGGAAGGTTGCACACAAATTACATACTGGCGAGACAGATTTCGAAAGGAACTATAAACGGTTTCAAACGACAGGTGCAGACTTGAGCCATAATTTATTGGTTATAAACTGCAAATTACAACGGAAGAAAATAAAGAGGTAGATTGAACCTGGATACATAAAACAAAGGGTGTCGATAGGTTAACCGAAGATGAATGCGTAACACTAAAAACGAAATAGTGCAGCAAATAAACAATGCCTAGTGGAAAATTGTGCGTGTGTGCGCGTGCGTGTGTGCGCGTGCGCGTGTGCGCGTGCGCGCGTGCGCGTGCGCGTGTGCGCGTGTGCGTGTGCGCGTGCGCGTGTGCGCGTGCGCGTGTGCGCGTGCGCGCGCGTGTGTGTGTGTGTGTGTGTGTGTGTGTGTGTGTGTGTGTGTTTTCGAAATTAAATGATGAAAGGAGAAACTATGAAACTGTATAAATAGACTTCTAAAGTAGGTTTACAGAAAATGCAAAATATGTGTCTGAAAGAAAAAGGCAACGCTGTAGAAATACGAAATAAGCATAACGAGAAGAGAGATAGTATCCTCGTGTAGTATGATTAAAGAGACCTTGTTTGAATATCAAGAACTACGGTGGCAATTCAGTAACAAGCAGAAATGGGAAAGCTGAAAGATGGGAAGAATATACAAAACGAAAAAGTTTTTATTTCTGATTGGGTTCCGGAGAAATGTTATAGTTAAGTCAAAGCCAGTTATAGTTTCGTGTTCGTAAGGCAGAGTGGACAAAATCAAATCTAACGTTTATAACACCTGTACATTTAGAGAAATCTTTCGTCAATGTTTGCTTGAATACGCTGAAATTTTGAAGGTGGTAGAGTAGGACGACATGGCAGTTTCTTCAAAACAGAAGGGTGGTTGCTGTCCAAAGAGTACTGGTCGTGTAGTGTGTTCGCAATTTTCGTTTTACAAGGAGAACACTCTTCTGAAACACTTGAGAAATACACTATTTGATTCTTTCTTAGCTTCTTAACAACGAAAAGCACTACCCAAGAGATCAAATTTTTTTTAATGTTACGTTTCTGGTGATCTACTGGGTAAAAAAAAAAAAAAAAAAAAAAAAAAAAAAAAGGCGCTTGGCAGTCTGCTATTTATACACAGAATAGTGAACTTCCATATTCCTAAAGGCGTATTATTACATTGATTTCTGTGCTGACGCTGCTAAGCACGAATATGGATCTTCTTGCATTTCTTCAGACTCTTAGTTCCACTTTCATAATGACGTATGCATTTCGCCTCTCTCAGTATATCTATCATACATAACTGATTAATGCTTTTTCCAGAGCGCAGATTTGCGGAGAGATCGCTAAGCTAGTGATGGACTTTGAGCACTCTTTGTCAACGAGGTCATCGGATTGGAAGCACAAGTTTGACAGAGATGAGGCAGGAAATCGGCCATATCTTCTTCGAAGAAACAATTCAAGCATTCGCTTAATAAGATCCAGGATACTCCCCTATTCACTACGCCACTGTTCGATTGATAATGAAGTAGCTGTTTTGAAACTGGAGTTAGCAGCAACAGATCGTGGTGTTCATGGAAACGTGACGAAACACGGTCATTCACACGTCACCTGGCGTGATAAACATTGTCCAAGTGCACAATCACCAACTATGGCACTGATTTCTTTGGAAACAATACAGATCGATGCCTAACGGTTCGAGAGAAGTGTGTGTGTTCCCGCTGAATGGGGCCCTACTTCAGAGGTCTGGGCACAAAGGCCTCAGGATTTGGACTTCCCCAAAGGCTGCGTCCAGCATCCCGCTTACAGGGCACTGCACACCTAACGGCGTACAACAACCGTGTCTTGAAAAATTTCTTCCGGTGGTGACGCAACGAAATTATTCGGCATGGGATCCCACTAAATATGCATACGACAAATCACGAGACGTAGGAATTTGAAAGAGTATTCAGCGATGACCAGTTTCGACGTAACGAATCCTGCACGATTTCCATCTTAGGTCACATTCTCGTGCTGCTATCCTCTATTCGAAAGAACCGTGAGATGATACGATATATCTTCTTATTCGGAATAGAAATCGAGCAGGTGCCACCTAAATTCTACACTAACAGGGACACGCAAGCTTTAAGGGTATCAAATGACATCTTACGCCTGGTTACAATGTGAGTTACAGAACAGGTGATTCGGAAAATAGCTGCAGAAGATAATTACGAATATACTGCTTTCTAAGTTTTACAAGCATGATTCCCTTTCTGTTATTTTAAGCAGCTACGAACACATGCATTCCTTAAAAACCAAAATGTGTAATGAAAACATACAAAAACTAAGCAATCGACTGGCAAAGCTAAAATTGCGTCTGATGGGGGTCCTATTCATTAGTGGTTCCACAAATAATTCCTGTAAAAGGTTCACATAAAATCGAATAAACGCCTTACCATGTGGTACTGAACTAGCTGTACATGTGGCAAAAAACTCGTACAACATGTGGTACATGATTATTTTGTCTTCTCAATGGATACTGAAATTAGATGGTGTAGGCTTTTGTGTGTCAATCTACCACGTCTCATTCGGTATGCAGGAAAATGTAATATAAATTTCATTTATTTGTAATGAACGAATTAAGCCAACAGATGGTGTAGGGTAAACTTAGAGCTAGCATATTTGATTCTGACCAAAAGATACGTCGTAAGAGGTACGAAATTTCCGCAGATACGATAATTACTGCATCTTTAAGGGAGCATAAATGTCGTACTCCTAAACTGAGCAAGTCCCAAATAAATTAGTCAATTTTTTCATACTGTTGTCAGTCCAAAAAGCACACACAGCATAAGTAGCAATAAAACATTAAGATAGCTTCACATGTACGGCATAAACTCGACATTAAAGTTTGGTGACAAACTTTGCACACCCTTTTTCTTCAAACCATTCTGGAAAATTTCCAGAATTTATATTTGATTCAGGAGAGTAATCATTAGCAACATGACGTCGACAACTGTACTACATATCATATCCACAACTTAACATTACCTGCTCACAAATGAGTCGTCGAATACGTATTTGTGGTAAAGTTTCTAGTTCAAGCAGCTATCGTTGTTGTAATAACAACTGTCGGAATTGAATGGACGGACGGTGTACTTCTCATCTGCATGAAAGTAGATTGAAAGAGTACAAAAAACACGTATATTCTTAAGGTGTTTGGATCCATTAGCAACGCTTTAGAGTAAAGTATCAAAGAATATCGGTTATCAAAATGCACAATAATTATAATAATAATAATAATAATAGGACTCTCGAGTGTATGGTCGGGTCACATCGTAATTACTCTTCGTTACTACGGCAGACTCGTTGCCATTTCATGTGGTCCCAGGTGACACACACACAAAGGACCATTCAAGATCGCAACTAGTCTGTTTGCCGGTATGTCGCGGAGTAATTTAAACTCTCAGAACACTTGGGAATTCTGCAAATTAACGTCTGGAAAAACACCAGATCGCATAATTTGCATTTTACAAGAAGAAGATTAAAAAAGGCTACTCTTATTAGTTTATTCTATTACAGAACAAATAGATTAAGTATCTCTTACATTTTATCACTATTCGATGACAAAGTACATTCAAAGGAAAGAAGAGGAAGTAACAGAGCCGCAACTACCCAAGCATTTGCTTTACGCTATCACGAATAAAATGCGTGTACCTTAAACGCAGCCACACCAACCTTGGCGAGGTGCATTGGATCTAAAGGAATCAAAATATCACGCGAAAAGTAAAACTGATACGCTACATTACAAAAGCAAACTTTATCATCGACTGTACTTACGAAAGAAGGTGAAACCTGTACATTGCCACTGGAGGTGCAAAATAATGTTGGAGTTTAAAGAGAGCTATATAGTTTAACGAGCCGCAGAAACCGAAAGGCGTTGCAGGAGACGGCTCAACTTTAGCCCGCTGCGCCGCGGCCTCGCTCGAGAATCCAGCCCATTATTTGTTTAAAGTCAAACCTAAATCATGACAGCAGGACGGCGGCTCTAAAGTCTGTTCTGTGGGGAACCAGCCAAGTGTCGCCATCCTGTTTCGGTATAAAGAAAACGAAGAGCTGAAAATGAGTTCTGCTTCTTGTTCTCTCGTATTTTTCTTTGAAGCACGCAAGGTTAAAGGAAGTGCTCCTGTAATTTTTTTTTTTTTTTTTTTCCCCGTTTCTTTCAGAGTCATAAATTGCTCTAAAGAGCGCAGTGGACGACAATGAAAAAGTAATGTGGTCACTTGGTACTACTCATTTTCTTACACATTATGAAATGAGTGTACATCGGACCTTAATTTGGGTCGGAACGTGCCGTAACAGCGTTTTGGCACCTACCAGAGCCTGTCGCGGTGGCCGAGGTGACAGGCGCTCCAGTCACGGTCTGCACGGCCACTATGGTCGGGGTTTCGAATCGCCCTTCGGGCATGGATATTTGTGCCGTCCTTTGTATTAGCTAGTTTGTAAGTAGTTAGTAAGTTTCAAAAATCAAATGTTTGTAAATCTATCGGACCAAACTGCGTGGTCATCAGTCCGTAGCTTACAAACTACTTAAACCTAGGTAAACTAACCTAAGGACAACACACACACACACACACACACACACACACACACACACACACACACACACACACACATGCCCCAGGGAGACTCGAACCTCCACGGCGAGCAACCGCGCGCTCCGCAGCGAGACGCTTTAGACCGCTCGGCTAGTCCACCGCGGCTTGCAAGTTTAGGGACTGATGACCCCGCAGTTAAGTCCCATAAGCTATTCAAACATTTGAACATTTGAGCACCTACCAGGAAATTTCTCTTACCTCTGTGGATTAAGTCGGCATCGACTAGTACACTTCCATTAAATTGCAACGGAATTGTATATTTATTACTGTACCGGCTGCGCTGAAAGTGATAAGGGTGATAGCATTGCACTCCGCTGGAAGATGAAAACGTTCTGATAATTGAGTTACACGTGGTCGTGTATTATCCTGTTGCAACACCTACGCAAAATAGATAAGCAGCGATATTACGAGGAAAAGAAAAGCTGCCAATTTATGTATAAAGAGTATATTTATAACTTAGGTTCGTCCAGAAGTAGTATACCCACCCATGTATTTTATAGTTGACCTGACACCGAAACAGGCCTATCGCAATAAATAATTTAGTTAAAAGGAGCGTCTTTAAAATAAATAATTTTTAAATCATCTCAAAATTACATCTATGACATGGCGGGCCCAGAAGAATACAAAATGTTTCTCTGAGTCCGTTAATCGTCACTTAGGTACCTATCATTTATGACAAGAATGATGACGCGCAGCCCATGTGCACTATATCTATACGCATGTGGCCACGCCAAGCTGCTTGCGAGTGAACAATCGTTTACGAGCGACAGTAACTATGACGTTTGTCTTATTACTGAGTTCGGGTTAAATAGTAGTTCAAGTTAGTAGATTGTTCGTGGAAACAAAATCGGGGAATCGTGATGATCTGTGGCCGAATTGAAATGGTTACTTAATTTTCTCATTTACTGAATAAAATATTTTTTCTCTGATCATATTTATCTTCTAAACGAGTCTCGCTCTAAGATGAGAACTTTAACATTCTGATGTTCATAAATGGTAATCGGCAGCTTACGACAGACACTATCTAATCCTCCGGCATTAAAATGTGATAACTACATAAACTTATTTTATCTTTGATGTCCATCTTAAACTCCACTAACTAAAACATTGTCATTTAAGCAATGGTAATATGTTTTATTTACTTGCTTTCTCACTACACCAACACAGTTTACTATCACGAGTTAACTAATGACCATTAGCTTTAAAATCCCATGCAAAGTAACGCTTTAATGATTGGCGAAGATACATTTATTAACGTTGCATAGCTATGCTTATTTCCTGAATAAGGGAAGGGCCATGACACACTATACACTTGCGTGTAAGGTTTTGCCCCAGGCCTGGATTCTGGTGAAATCTAAACACGTCAATAAAACACATAGTCACACCACCACCTGTGGTCTGCATATTTTTGCAGCAGTGTCAATAGCATTGCTTAAATGCAGGAAATTCGTCATAATGGGCGCATAGCTCTTGCAAGAGTTCTCACAACGTATGGTCGACGATAGACGGCATGTTACAAAAACCTTAGACATTATTTCACCGATACCCATGATTGTTGTCAGATGTACAAATTTATTTATTTTTACAGATATTGGGAGGGAGGCTATGGACTAAAGAGAAAGGGGAGGGGGAAGGAAAGGGTCGGTGGCTGATGCGAGAAGGTGGGGGTGGACCAACTCAAGATTGCAAAAAAAAAAAAAAAAAAAAAAAAAAAAAAAAAAAAAAAAAAAAAAAAAAAAAAACTAGCGAGGTTTAAGTTAGTGACGTATATGTTAATGAGGCTACTTTCATTTTCTCTGCCTGCAATTGAAGACCTTTGGCAGCTTCTCGGATCCGTTTCACTTTATGAAGAGAGATATTGCTCCAGCTTTTACCGGTTTGCGTTAGTAAATCGATTTACCAATGTCTCTTGGTAAGAGTTCGAAATCTGTGCATATGAGAAATTTCGGATTTTTACCATACCGCGATGGTAAATCTTAGGTTTTACCTGTTAATTCTAGGACTTATCAATTATCTTACTTTTCAGTAACATATACAAACAAAACTTCCTCATGAATCATCCTATTAGTGAAAACCCCGACAGAAGTTCTTGTGATCAACGGCGGTGGAATTCAACATGTATAGATAACTCGCGACTCAGCCCGGGTTTGTACCGGTAGCACTAATTACTGTAGCTAGATGAATTCTGGTGGGCAGACGGAGAAGACCGTGTTACGAAGTTTTAGCATATAAATCTATAATAGCAGTGCCTTTGCTACCACCAAGGAGAAAAACACGCTTGTATTTAAGACAATCGACATATTACATTTATTACCTTAATGCTTCTTAGAGCCAGCGGATAGAAAAGGTACTTTTTTCCTTTTTTATTTGAAGCAAAGCGTTTATATTTTTCTGTGTGCAAACACGGGAGCAAGTCACATACAACTAGCCGCATAAAAAGCATGAATGTTCCAAATTTAAGCCAGCAACAGTCAAAATCGTCCTTGTGCTTTGACGATAACAGCAAAGGCAAGACGCAAAGAGAAATGGTGCCACGATTTGGAAAATCGTTGTCAATCGTCGGTATACCCGTAAGCGGCACTTCTTTGCCTTTGAATATGCCATGGATGCCATTCTTCTGTTACTGCAGTGCTGCCGCTTGGAGCGCTAGCGTCGCCTCCGTGGTTGTTCGTGTTAGACATCTCAGTTCACGGAGAGGCAATGTAAACATAGCGGATCGTACAGATTGCGGCCGATTCATTAGCGGTTTTGAGTGTGAATAATTTTATGTATTTTATTCGTTGCAAAACTAAAAAGGAAACACTGTGGAAGATGATGGGGTGTGTTGTACCACTTCATACCGTATTTCTCGATATCAGTAAACTTTAAAATATGTTAGAAGTAATCGATATATATTATTAAAATTTAGAGCTGCTCCTTCACATGTCTGAACTCAAAATAAGAAATTAAGATACGTTTTGAAGGGAAGTTATACATGCTAATGTTCTTTTGGCAGTGAAGTTTTGATTTCTTGCTACAGGAACAGTTTCAAAAGCCTAAACTTTTTTAAATAACCATGTTAATGATATCACGGCTGATAAAGCAAAGCAATATATGAACTTTGACAGGCAATGTTAATTTTTAAAATTGCATTCAGTAACCGGGTGTGTTAAAAGTAGCATTATGTTTAAAAAGTTTATATTTCTTTGTTATGTTTCCAAAACAGTCTTGACAAAGATCGCGCCTGAAGTGTGCAGTGACATTACTATTTTCATGGTTGCTTTCACAAATGAATATCTGATGCAGCCATACTACTTACAGTGACATTCTGAAACATAAAAGCAAACGGCAACAAAGAGCGAACGAACAAAGAAACACAGCTTCAAGAAGAGCAGACGACAAAGTGGAATGAAACAACGTTGGCCCAACGTCCTTTGACGTTTGGTCACAATACCGCACACGCAACGCAGCCGTACCAACATTGTCTGCAATGCTATTTCACAGATCCACACATTGGACAAACACTGCTGGTGCCAATGTTGGTCCCAATGTGTGGACTCGACCTGAGACTGTGATAACAGTACTGAGTCGGACTATATATAACATAGAAACTAATAAAAGCCTTTTCGGTAATATGGTAAATTCAAAAAGTCAGAGTAAATAAATTTTCGAAAGAGTATCAACTGCTCCATATTTCGCGTCAATAAATATCTCGAAACGATCGCTACCAAACTTCAGAGGATCACCCGCTGCGCTAATCTGAAACTATCCTCAAGATTGACGGTTTATTTTCGTTAACAGAAATGCAACAAGCTGCCTTTATGGATATTTTTTATTATTCCAGAACTAGTTTTCGAGCCACTGTAGGCTCATCTTCAGTGGATATTTTACACGAACATTTATCATCTTCCGCTAAGTGTAGGTTTATACTGTCACGGTGGTTTGTTTTTATTGTAGGTATAAGTGTAGGCATAAGTGCATTGGCCACTGACTTTTTTTTTACACATGACAGCACTTTTGGATTTTGTAAAAAACGCCAGTGCTCACAATATATTTTGTGAATGTGTCACGCTAAGTGTAGCAAAAAGTGACATGTGAAAAAAAAAGCGCACTGACGTGTTTTACAGCCCACTTTAGTTTTTGCAAAAATTTTGGACCAAAATAATAATCTAAATAATAAAAAATAAGGGTACCTGAAACCCTTTTAGGGAACAGAAAAAATTCTAGGTAGTGCCGGGTTCCGAAACACTGACCTTTAGCGCCATAGTCAAACACATTGCCCACTACGCTACGGCTAACAGTGAGTTGTGTTCTTTAATCTCATACTGTTGTTGGCCGTTGTTAGCCGATGTTAATATGGCATTTTTAGACAACTACATTATCGTTTATCGTACAAAAATACGTGTTTTTTGTTAATTCCTCAGTGCGCCATTGCTTTGAAATGACAACGTGTAAGTTACAATAAGAAAATCATTAAATACGCAACGCAAAATGGCGTATGTCAGAGTTCTGGGCGAGGAATGTCACGTGACATCTGCGAACGGCCGGTGTCAAAAATCCGTTATTTTTGCAAATATCTCTCAACGATACGATATGGAAAAACATAAGGGAACAAAGTTTACAGAATTTTCCCCTCTACGAATTAGGATATTCAATTTTCGTGTCAGATGAACGGTTCGTTTGCAATTACAATTATATTATAAACGGCTTTTTTGGTATTGTTACCGTACTTTTTGTCCGAAAAATTTGAAAAAGGGAGGTTCTGGTCTATGGCGGCCTACAATTATGTCTACAAAATTTGGTGCTGATCGGTTGAACGGTTCGTCTTAAAAACAGGGAACACGTTACGGACAGACAGACAGACAGACACCCCAAAATCGCCGATATTTTTGCAAATATATGTGGAACGGTACGAGATATGAAAAAAACATAAAAGAGCAAATTTATAGACAATTTGCTCCTCTACAAATTCGGTTATTCAAATTTCGTGTCAGATGAATGGTTAAACCGGTATTTTCATTTAAATTTCGAGCTGTCAAAAGACGATCACAAAGGCCCACTTTTAGTGTTACTACCGTAACCTAAAGTGGGCCAAAAAAAGTCAGTGCCCAATGCACATCTTGGTTACACTTATACCTACAATAAAAACATAAACCACCATAATAGTGTAAACCTACACTTCCTGTAAAGAATCCACTGAAGATGAGCCTGCAGTGGATCGAAAACTAGTTGTGGAATAATAATAATAATAATAATAATAATAATAATTTCTCCAAGATATTATTATTATTATCTCGGAAAAATTTGCAAGAATACAAAAAGCTCGTAAAGGTTTAGGATTAGTGCAAAACCTCTATAATAAAAGATGCTTATCTTTAAATGCCAAAATTAGGCATTACAATACAGTCATTAAACCATCAATGCTATATGCCAGCGAAACCTTGGCACTAAACAGGAAAACTGATCTAGAAAATCTAAAGAAAGAAGAAAGAAAAATAATTAGAAAAATTTTGGGACCAAGATGGACCGAGAATGGATATAGATTACAGAAAACATCAAAAATTGAAGAATATTCTAACATAGAGATAGACATGAGGAAAAGGCGCCTCAAATTCTATGGCCACATAATGAGACTCCCTGAACACAGATTAACAAAAAGAATTGTAAAAAACGTAGATTCTCTTGTTAATGGAGGAGAATGGCTCCAAAAAGTTAAAGATTTGGAATTAGCCAAAATTACTAAAAAAGAAATAGCTGCAAGGAAAATTTTAGAATAAAAGTTGAAAAGTGGGAGGTTAAACCAGAGACAAAAGCACCGAGAACTGGAACAAAATGGAGTGAAGAAAGAACAACTAAATTTTCTCAAACAATGAAAAACTGATGGGCAAATAAAAAGAACCAGAAGACCAAGAAGAACGGAAAATGAACCAGTTTTACTTAGCGTCTTCCACATGGGAGCTTTACGACTAATAATAATAATAATAATAATCCATAGAGACAGCTGGTTGCGTTTCTTTTAACGCGCTACAGCTGCAGCTGGATATTTTGAAGATTTGCAGCAGCCTCCGCGGAGTGCGCAGGCGCGCTGGTGCGGTGCCGGCGCGGCGTCCTTCGGCGTGCAGAGGTCCCGTTGTGTGGAGCGGGAGCGGGCCATTTCCAGGCGACAGCGACAAAGGCATTCCTCGCTCCCTACACGCGACACAGCTGCCGCCCCAGGCAACGGCGACGGTGACACACGCAACGCGCATCCCGACACACCACTGCTACTCATCTGGTGCGTACTCTCACAAACTGCGCTAATCGCCCCACTGAGGCAAACTGCTTCACCGATACACTTCACTGACAAGGAGATCACATGCTTATCGGCTTTGAGAATTT
Source organism: Locusta migratoria (assembly GCA_026315105.1). Lineage (NCBI taxonomy): Eukaryota > Metazoa > Arthropoda > Insecta > Orthoptera > Acrididae > Locusta > Locusta migratoria. The sequence goes on along the minus strand of CM048748.1, from coordinate 22,757,409 downwards.
TTAAATATTTAAGATAACTGAAGTTCAGAACTCAAACAACAAGCAGCCAAAGCCTATTCGACGCAACTCTCAAAAATTCTGGAGAAAATTGATTTTGAAGTTTTGCAAGTACATGTAAGTAACAATGATTAAACAGTAGCAGCATCTGTCAGCGGTAGCGTTCTCGCCTCATAGTCATAGGGACGATGGTTCGAAACCCGTTGTCACATAATTTTTTACCAACAATACATTTTCTTGAGACAACACTGTCTCGTTATACCAAAGGTATTAAACATATGGAGAGGCATTGAATTAAAATTTGTGCTGTGGCCGGCATTCGAATCCGGGACCACCTACTTACTAGGTAGGCGCTTTAGACCGTTCAGCTAACACAGCGTTACGGACATAGCACAAATTTTAACTCAATGCCTCTCTTTATGTTTAATAGCTTTCCTATAACGAGAATTTTTTATTTTTTTTATTTTCATTGTGCTCAAATACTTGTACAACTGTAACATCTAATGGTAGTTTTTACGAAAAATGGACGTATTTTTGTTTATTCGTAATTCTCTCTGATACCAGGGTGATAAGCTTAAGAGAAACATAGAAAACTATTTTCACGGCATGGAACACAACGTACAAATTTTGTGTTATTACAGTCACTACTTTTTTTATATATCAACTGGAAAGCAAACTTCATTTCCGTTCATGAAATTTCTCTTGCATCGCAGTTTACAAAACATTTCTCCGAAGATTGGAGAGGACAGCTGGTGATGAATAATTGAAATTTTGATACAGTCTTCTCTATCGGTAATATCACGTCCTCGATCGATCAGGTAAGCACAGTTTGGAGACGCTTAATGAAACTTTTTACATACACGCTACAAGCTGCACCAATGGGGTGTACTTTGGCGGAATTACATGCAAGGTACAGGAAGACAGACGCATGTCGTTTCGAAAAACTTCATTGTACAACACGGGATCGATTTGTCCACTCCAAGAAAATATTCGAAAATAAGGAAGGGCGAAAAAACCTGTCACGGCGGGATTCGAATCACCGACTCTATGGTTGAGAGACCAGAGCGCTGCTACCTGAGCTACACATACACATGCTACAACAGTTTTAATTATTGGTACTTACATGTACTTGCAAAACTTCAAACTCGATTATGTCGAATTTTTGAAAGTTGCGTCGAATAGCTTTGGCTGATGTGTTATTTAGGCTCTGAACTTCACGTACCATAAATATAAAATATAAAATCCGATAAACATATGCTCTCCTTGTCAGGCGCATTCGAACAGCGAGTCATTACACACACACACACACACACACACACACACACACACACACACACACACACACAGCGTGTTATCACAAAACACAGAAAGTTAAACCCGGAAAAAATAGGGTAGATCTTGATCAATTACAAGGCAGGTCATAAGGATCGGAGACGACGAGATACATTGTGTAAGTAAATGCCTTAAATACAATGACAGCCACTGTCTACATGACACACACATCACAGAAATAGACGAGGGCTGCAAAATGTGAAAATGAATCATTTCTTTAAGAATGGAAATAACTCTGAAAAAATAAAGGCGACCACGAGTCAGTACTGAACATACAATACTGGTACAATTTTTATATCAAGCTTCAGTGTCGTAAATTTCTTTGAAGAATGTCACGTACGACATTGACTGAGTATTTGTATTTAAAAACCCATTATTACAATTTATACCTCTTAGCAATTCTCAAGTGGGTGTCAAATTCTGTAAACACACCAGGAGACATCAATAAAAGAAATGTCTAGTGTGCTAGTGTTACTAAACCTGACATTAGCACTAAAAGATTTCGTCATTTCTTTAACTGAGGACATCTGCATGATTTACAGCATGAAGGCTGAAATTGCAACTGTGGATTTTTAAATAAAAAATATGGTCAATAACGAACATAAAATGGCTTAGGTACTTTTTGAAGTACGGGGAAGTATCAACGATCGGGGATGGGAAGTATAAAACATTCGTCAGTATCGAGAAAATTTGTAACTGATATTCGTGGAATCAAGTCCAGACCAGCTGTAAATTAAGTTAAAAAATATTCAAACGTTGTTAACCTATGGGACCAAACTGCTAAGGTCATCCGCCCCAAGATTTAAACTAAAATTTATTCTAGGAAACAAGCCCACTCACGCCCGAGGAGGGACTCGAACCTCGCCGGCCGCGGTGGCCGAGGTGACTGAGGCGCTCCAGTCACGGTCAGCACGGCCACTACGGTCGGGGGTTCGAATCCCCCCTCGGGCATGGATATTTGTGCCGTCCTAGTTCGTAAGTAGTTCATAAGTAGTTTGTAAGTTTAGGGACTGATGACCCCGTAGTTAAGTCCCATAAGCTTTACAAACATTTGAACATTTTTGACTCGAACCTCCAATGGAGAGCGGCTACACAATCCGTAGCAAAGCGCCTTTCACACCACAGCTATTCCCGCACGGCGTAAATTTAGTTCATCAGTTTTAGTTGGGTGGATACCATAATGTCTAATGTAGAAGCATAGTGCACGGTGTTTGCAACTGTAATGCAATCAAGAAATTTTATTATTTTTTTTTTTTCGATTTAGGCGCATTAGAAGGTATAGTTATGGAGAAACACAAATTATTTCTTGAATGACTCTACGCAAGTTTTTTACAATACATACTTCAAACAAAAAGCATTTAACATCTTTCAGAGAGAAAATGTTATACAACTGCCGACTAAGATCGTGTACCAACTACTTCACCCAATCAAAAAACAAGCAACGCTTTAGAAACTGCGGCATATTTTTATGTGAGTGGTATTTTCTACACCACAGTTTTCAGGCCGCTTTTGACTACAAACTAATTCCAGCAGGAGTATGCGACAGTTTACAGGTACAGTCAGGTACAGGACTGCTACAGAATAGCTGCAGGAGTTTAAACACCTCCGCTGGCCGCCATATTGAGAATACCTGGGATGCCTTGCAGCCTTCGTGCTCTTAAGGATTTGTGAACAGTCCTGTCATTTCCTTCCAGCATGACTTCAGCCCACGCCACGTCATGTTGCCCTACACGATATTAGGCAAGTGTAGCAGTTTCTCTGGCTCTTCAGAGTACGATACGGTCAGGTTATGTAAGAGACATCCAAGCTAGTTAGAGAAACTTATCACAACCAGCTAAAATTTCTACATAAGAAAGCTATGAATTCATGCGGCATTTGAACAAATCAGAAGAAACAGAATAGGGGTAGCAACTTCAGCCTTGGTGAAGCATGGCGGTCGTATTCCTTGATCAACGAGGTTTCTATTAGTGCACCCATATCTTGAGCGTGGAGTAAGTTAACACAAGTTCGTGTTAAAAACGACAGAAAAGAGTACTGTAGCTTTTAGGCGAACAAGCCATCAACGCCTAAAATAAAATGGAAAAATATGATTAAATGCTCTGATACAGTCTGAGCATTGCCTAATTGTAACTAATTTATGCCTTAGCTACACAAAATCCCAAATACATCGTCCATGGTGGACTTACTGAACGGTATGACTGTTGAGATACAAGCAACTGTGACACTACTTCAATGCATTTATTTCTGTTTCATTAATTCTGTATATACTGCAACAATTGAACTGTTTACACAATATCCTGGTGACTTTGACAGATTTAAAAAAAAAAAAAAAAAAAAAAAAAAACAACTGCGGCCTTCAAAGATCACGAAGCCAAGCTAGAAGTCTGATGCCGTTCCAGTGACAACAATGACATTCCACTCAACTGTCTTCTTTCTGTCAGGTGATTTGGAATGACCGAAAAGTATAGAGCCAAAATATGGCGGAAAATGCGGCTTAAGAACATGATGCACAGCAAGCAACGTCTTTGCCCACCGTGGGTACGGTAAGAATCTGCAATTCGTCGTGGAGTGGATACCTCACGCTTGCGGGTCGTGGTCTGTAACCAATGCACACACAATGGCTCCAAAGTTCCAGTGCATTACGGCGAGGTGTTTTTCGGTGTGAGAGCTCGTGTGCTTTAGGGATAAACCTGGCTTCAATTACGTGAACTAGAATTCATCTTACGCGTTGCCACTGCCGTGCGATTGTGGTCTGAGGCATGCACAACCGCCCAGCCATACGGGAGAGACCGAGCGGTCTGGAGCGCCACGTTACGGATCCCATGGCCTCCCGCGTCGGAGGTTCGAATCCCTCCCGGCGCATGGATGTTTGTGTTGTCTTAAGTATAAGTTAGTTCATAAGTAGTTTGCAAGTTTAGGGACTGATAACCCGCAGTTAAGTCCCTTAAGCTTAACAAACATTTGAACAACCGCCCTTCTACAAAATGACATCCCCTTTCTCTGGAAGACAACTTTACAAAACTCCTCTTAATGACGTTGTCGCCGGCTACATCATCTACTTACGTAGATACTCCGCTAATCACAATTAAATGCGTGACGGGAGTGTTCATCGAACCGCAAATGTTGAAATGTTTGTAAATCTAAGGGACTTAACTGATGCTGTCGTCAGTCCCAAGGCTTACAAACTACTTAAATCGACTTACGCTAAGGAGGAGACACACACACACACACACACACACACACACACACACACACACACACACACACACACACAGGCGCGCGCGACGGAGGACTCAAACCTCCGACGTCAAGCAAGGGCACGCTCCACAGGAAGGTGCCTTAGAGCGCTCGGCCACTCCACCGCGGCTCATTATTTTATTAAGATCATGTCTCCCTATGCAGGTGGGTGCAAACAAAATACTCGTATGTTTCCATTCGGAAGAGAAAGTTGGTAACAAATTTCGCAAATCTCAACGCAACAAATAACGCCTTTCTTTAACGATTTCATGGTGCAGCGTCAGCATCAATATTACTCCAGCGTAGCATCTAAATAATATTGAACAGCACAATGAAGATCCATGACTCACATCTTCATGATAATTTCACTAACTTAAGTATCACAATACCTCAAGATTCTGATTCTGATAAATGTTTATTGCCGCAGGTAATCGCAAACTTTCGACGTCAAAGACTGGTACTGTAAAAGATTAAGTTCTTGTAGTATGATATGGGTTGGAAAGAGGAGGGCGAGGACTGCCCCCTCCCCCTTAGGAATAGCTAAATACAGTGTTGAGATTACGCCACTAGTGCCCCATAGTTACACTTGCTATTGGTACTGTCTATTATTTATTCTCGCTTCCGCTTGTGTTGCCGAATGGAGACGTCTGTCTGTTTCACGTGGAATTCCGGTTTGCCATTTTTTTCTTCTCTCTTCAGACGGTGAGGGAGCAACCCTGAGCTGCGCTCTCCTGCTCCTTGCTGGCAACATCCTTCAGTACTGATGTTCTGTTTTGGTGAGTATGGCAGCATCCAAAATAATTACATCAACTGCCGTCCAGCTAAACACACACTGGCACTACCAGCTACATTAACCGCTCGTGGGTGGTCTCAGGGACGATAAAAAGTTCTGTTTGAAGCAGTTACTATGCATCTCGATCACGGGTAACATCGGTCACTAATGACAGTTTGGTTTTCGTGAGTGCTTGTTAACTGCGTGGACACATCGTAGATGCTGTTTTCAAAAATATATTTGGAAGTACTGTGAAAGGACTTGATGTGGAATTACTTTTTTTGGACCCTTGTTGACTGTAACTCTTGCAGGTATGTCTGGACAAGCTAGTACACGCAATAATTCGGCGCAAGGACTTTAAGGCCGTGATCACACTGTCGGCCGGGCCGAGCCGAGAGGACTCCGCTTCAGCCGGCTCACGCCGAGCCGACACATTAGGAATGTTTTCATATCTATCGGCTATCGTACTGCTTCTGCAGTATAAGTATCACACACCTCCAGTCTTTCAATACAAGTCTCTCTGCATGATAGCTTTTTCTTTTTATATAAAAAAGAAGTGACACTTGTGTAAATATGTTGTTTACTTTTTCTTGTATTACTATTAATTCTGTAAATTGAATAAAAAATTCAGCATATTTTTTAGCTTTTCGCGTAAGGAAAAACTCTCCTAAATTCATAGGATGAGTCCATTACCATGTCTCTTATGGACGTAAAATCCGATGAGTCACTACAATGTGAGAACAATAGAAATAAAATAACAAAATCAATGAACTGTTAGCTGGCTCTAAGTAGACGGCAATGAAAAAGTTTTGGTAACCACCGTGGTTCCTTCGATATTTAGCTGACAGTGGGTGAGGATACTTTGTTGCTGGTGACAAGCCCTCCAAGAAGCAAAAAACAAAACACAACAAACAAAGTGGCACACGCTGTTCATCCTTTACTGATCTGACCTGTAGTGTCTGAGACAAATCGAAGTACCACTGAGTCACAGAAAATTGTCAACAGACGATACAGCAAAATGTTGGTAAAAATTCAGTTCCCCTCAGACAGCTACTTAACTAAATATAAAGTTCTGAGACCTATGTAGAGTTCTTTGAAATTGGAGATGGGTTGAAATACAGTACAACGTGTCCCACATAAAACTGGCAAACCCCACGTATGTCAACACTTGCAACATCCCTTATAAGGAGGTAACTACATGTTTTTAATCTATTCTATTTTACTTAGTTCGTTCTTACTTTAATCTCGGGCGTTACGTGGGACAGGCCGTATACAAATAGTTTTACCTTGTGGTAAGTCATTTTTCGAGAGCAACTAAATCAAAAAAGACTAAATATGACTCAGGCGTAAATGCACCCATAAATTTCAGTATAATTTTCGGCTTCTTCCTTTTATCATATCCAACTACAAAGGCAATAGGTAAATTTTAAACCGTATTTTCTGTAGTACTGTTGGCGTATTCTCCCCCCCCCCCCCCCCTCTATATGGAATGGGCTGGGTCCTCTGATGCAAGTGAACCGATCATTGACGGCAAATGATTGTCAAGCTACTTGGAGACAGTTTGCAACTATTATACCTTCATAGTTATGTGGCTGACAATCCGACACGTTAGCCGGCCACAATTGTTCGAGATTGGTTTACCGAGCGACGTGACTCAGTGGTCACACACTGGACTCGCTTTCGGGAAGGTGGTCGTTCAAATCCATATCCCGCCATCCAAACTGAGGTTTCCCGTTATTTTCCTAAATTACTCCAGGCAAATGCCGATAAGTTTGCTTTGAAACGGTACGGCGGAGCAGCGGCGGAATAGCCGTGCGCACTAAGGGGCCTATCTGCGTTGCGTGCGGTCGTTCGCAGTCGGAGGTTCGAGTCCTCCCTCGAGCATGTTTGTGTCGTTCTTAGGTTAAGTTACTTTAAGTTGTTAGAATGTTTAGGACTTGTACTGGGTTGTTACTTGTCTCCGAGCCACTCACTTATTTGGGTACATGTTCCATGTGGTGGTACCTTCTGCGGTGCGGTACCGTGTCAAACGCCTTTCGAAAATCGAGAAATATGCAGTCTAGCTCCGCCACTTCACTGGACGGAAGGTGGTCTGACAGGATATTAAGGGTTAGTTTGTCATCTTAGTGTTCAGAAGCAGTAATTTGTGTAATGGAAATTAGTCTTGTGTAGTTCGCGAACGAACTAGTTCGGAAGAGCGCTCCCACAGGCGAACTACGAGAACTAGTTACAATTAAGAACAACTTTGACTGGAGAGAACACATAGAAAATATTGTGGGGAAGGCGAACCAAAGGTTACGTTTCATCGGAAGAACGCTTCGAAGATGCACCAGCTTTACCAAAGAGACTGCCTACATCACACTTGTGTCCTCTCCTGGAGTACTGTTGCCCCTTGTGGGACCCTCACCAGGTGGGACTGACGGAAGTAATTGAAAAGGTTCAGAGAAGGGCAGCTCGTTTTGTTTTATTACGTTACTGGGTGGAAAGCGTCACGGAAATGTTGCACGAATTGGGGTGGAAATCATTAAAAGAAAGACGTTATTCATTGCGGCGTGATCTATTTGCGAAATTTCAATCACAGACTTTTACTTCTGAATGTGAAAATATTTTGCTAGCACCCACCTACTTAGGGAGACACGACCATCCCAATAAAATAAGAGAAATCAGATCGAAAATGGAACGATTTAGGTGTTCTTTCTTCCCGCGCGCTATTAGAGAATGGAACGGTATAGAAAAGTTATGAAAGTGGTTAATGATCCCTCTGCCAGGCACTTTAATGTGATTTGCAGAGTATCTATGTAGATGTATGTAGATGTAGATCCCTCGCCTCTTAGTTTGTCCGCTCCTTTTCCGAAGACTGACGGGTAACAGCGAGAGGACGCAGGAGCGCGCAGAATCGCGTGATTAACTTTTGCCAGTTGCCGTCATTTCGAGTTGAAATGCATTTCAGTTGTAGTTTTAGTAGCGGTAGCAAAAGCCAAAACGAGCGGACGAACTAAGAAGAGCGACCTACTTCGCGGCGAGCTGCGAACTAAAAGAAGAGCTACCGGTCGCGAACTGAAAGATGCGTGATAGGTCGCGAACTGAAAGATGCGCTACAGGTAGCAAATAGAATTAAAAATGACATGTTTGCCTTCTGCTGATGAGAGCCATTTCGAGGTTAGCGTCTGTTTTGATGTGTTCTGCACTCTGCAATATCTGACTAATAAATTCCATAATGGCAAGATATAGAGATAAGTCTAAACATAAACGCGAGAAATTATCCACAAACAGTTTCTTTTGGTTTAGCGGCTCAAGCAGCAAGCGCATGGAGCAGCTAGGTGGGGGAACTTCTCCCTCCACCTGCACGCGCAGACCACGCTGCTCAGCCGTCACTGGGAGCGGACGAACTGAAAGAACGAACTAGTTCGCGGCAGATCCGCGAACTAAAGTGAGCGCTCCCGATCGCGAACTGTTATGCGCAAGCCTAATGAAAATGTCATTTGACATGGAATGTAAGGCGAGGCACTGGATTAAAATCTGTGCCCCGGCCGGGATCGGAAGCCGGGACCCGGTGTCCCGATATGCCTGTGGGAACAGTGGGCCTGGGGCTGGGGCGGTCGCGTGTGCGCAACAATGGTGGAAGGCGCAGGCGCGGGGGGCGCGTGGCGCTGGCCGCTGCCTGTCCGAGCGGAACAGCGGCCGCGCGCCGCGTTGCCGGATGTACGCGTGGGAACCGCGCCGCGCACAACAGAACAATGCCACCCGCCGCTGCCGCTGATCGGCCGCCAATCCGCCGACACCCACACCGGCCGCTCCTGCCGCCTCTCGTGTCGCCTTCAAGCGCAACTTCTCCCGTCAGCCAGCTGTCTGTACACACGGCGTTCCGTGTCAATGAATCGACGGCTGAAAAACTATCGCTGTCTGATAATAGGGGTGTCTAGGTTGTGAACGAACTAGCTCAACTGAACTATAGTTCACTTTTCTGAAGTATAGCTGTTTTATTCCTGGCTTTCCCGATCTACACCTACATGGGATACTCTGCAAAGCACATTTAACTGCCTGGCAGAGGGTTCATCGAACCACCTTTGTACTATTTATCTCCCATTCAGTTCTCGAATAGCGCGCGGGAAGAAAGAACACCTGAATCTCTCTGTTTGAACTCTCATTTCTACCTATGTAAGTGGGAGTCAACAATATATTTTCGCGTTCGGAGAAGAATGTTGGCGATTGGAGTTTCGTAATTAGCCCACGCCGCAGCGATAAGCGCCGTTGTTGTAATGATTCACATCCCAGATCCTGTATCATTTCCGTAACGCTGTCTCCCCTTTATCGTGACAATACGAAACGAGCTGTCCTTCTCTGGACTCTTTCGATGTCCTCCGTCAAACGCACCTGATAAGGATCCCACACTGGGCAGCAATACTCCAAAAAAGGACGGACAACCGTAGTGTATGCAGTCTCTATAGTGGTTCTGGTGCATCTTTTAAGGGCTCTGCCAATAAAACGCAGTCTCTGGTTCGACTTTCCCACAACATTATCTACGTGTTCTTTCCCGTTCAAGTCTGAAGTAATAATAATTCCTAGGTATTTAGTAGAGTTTACGGCCTTCACTTTTGATTGATGGAAATTAGGAGCATCCTCAACTGTCCCTTCCCTTGATTGAGAACACCCAGTGGCGAATCCACCGTTTTGACCTGAGGGAGGCTGACAATTGAACACCAAGTTTGGTACAAACAAATTTTGTTTGGTCGCAGGTTTGTCGTGCGCGAATTCCTCCAGACCACCAAGCTAAAAGGATTTGTTGCAATGCCCCTTGGTTTCCACGAAAAAAGAGATAAAAGTCCAGCGCGTAACAGCTATACTTGTACTAAGTAACCAGTACTACGTGTCTCAACCTAGTATAATTAGCAATGCGCTTGACTGCCACACAAATGACCCGAGTTCATATCCTGCTTGGATTTTTTTACACTTGTCCGACGATTGATTGATTTCATATCCACACTTACGTTAATGCTTGAGGAAATGGCCATGATAACTTAATCTTCATTAAAAGATTACAAAATGCTTCCGAATTGTTAAAATCTAATCGCTTCACGAGAGGACTCGATACGAATTCATTCGCAACTATTGCATCAGTTCAGTGCACCAGTCTTCCTCGCAATGATTAAATATGCCTGGTTTGCATCGCAGTTACTTGACGACCAAACAATTTTTTGGAATGTAAACGACCAGTGTTTTCCAGTATCGCTGATGAAAACACCGTGCGCATGTACAGCTGTAGCGTTTATTAGATGTGCGCGGTGTTAAATGTTCTGTGCTTTCGGTGTTATAACCCGGAATTTTGTACGTCTGTTGAAGCTAGTGACGATTGCTTCAGCGAATAAATAAAATTGCGCAACAAATAAAAAAAAGTCACTGCTGTATTAATATGTTCTTATCCTGAAGTGTTAACATAAGAATGACTATGAAAACATATAATTTGATATTCAATGGAGAATGAAATGTCGCATCAACAATGAAGGAATATGTGCACTTTATTAATGTAGTGTAATTTTGATATATGTTTTGTTGTTTGTTGTTTAATTGTACAAGAACTTCATGAACTGTAATTACCTGATAAAAATCTATCTTTGCAATAAGAATTGATAAACTGGGAAAAAGGAACATAATTATACACAATCAATCGTCTGACAAGTATAAAAACATAAAATTCCGAGCAGTATTTGAACTCGGGTCGTCTGGGTAACAGTCCATCGCTTTGCTACTTACACACCGACGGTGACTTAGTACAGGTATAGCTGTTACGCGCTGGTTTGTGATCTCTAGTTTCGTGGAAACCAAGGCGCATTGGAACAAATCCTTTTAGCTTGGTGGTCTGGTGGAATTCGCGCACGACAAACCTGCGACCCATCAAAATTCGTTTGTACCATACTTGTTTCCCTTGAGAGTTCATAACACTTTTGTTACTGTGCCGTCTCCGAATTTTTTAGTACCCCCACCCCCAGGACCTAAAACGATGTATTTCCGAAATAGTTCACTTACTTCAGTAGATGAACTACTTCCGAACTGCGCGAGCTAAGTCGTATCGAAAGACCGAAACAGTTCAGTTGATCAACTAGCCGAACTGCGCGAACTACGTCAGATCGGAAGGTCGAATCAGTACTGCTCAGTGGCGCATATAAAGCAGAGTACCTGAATTATTTTAATGAATTATACGTGAAAGTGCCAGTTTCAAAATAATAATAATAATAATAATAAAATACTTCGATAATGTCAATAAAAAGCTTGAACTCGATAAGTAAAAGGGGCTTCTGCGAAAATTATTCTCTAAATATGAGCAGCAAAACTGATATTTTATATCATGAGGTGTCTACTTAAAATTATTTACCTTTATATCAACCTTGGCCCCGTCCGAAAATATATGCTGTATACGCCACTGGTACTGCTAGTTCACTTAAGAGGAAAGGTTGTGTCAGTCTGGATTTTTCATTAATCTCCATATGTAAATTGGGTGAAAAGTATGTCTATTAACACAATTTTTCATTTGGAACTAAGAATATTCGTGCATGGTTTTTCAATCAGACTTTACAAAATACGTATTTCAAAAATTTTGGAAATTCGACCTGTAAGGGGATGAAATAATAAAAGTTTTTGTCTGCAAATAAAGTGAGTTGTGTAGTTCATTGAACTAGTTCAGTAAGAAGTATTCTGAAATGAGCGGTTCCGTTGAATGATCTACTTTCTCCCCCTCTAATGTATACGACTGGTGCCTAAAATGACTCAGTCTACACTACTTCTATTGCAATTCATCTTTACAAATAATGAGTTCGATAACCAGTCGTGTCTCCAGTTTCTTTACTAAACTGAGGTTCTTGCACAAAAACAGGCCATCGGCTGGAAATTACTTACCCACCACCTAATCACTGGCGACATAATCTACGGTACCAGTGTTGTACATACACCACCGTGTATCCCACCTTACGCATACGCAAAGGCTGCTCTCCCCAACATTTTCTCATACAAATATTTGTGACAACGGAGAATATAAACGTCATTGGCCTCCAAATTGCTGCAAGTTCGGAAAATGGTCAAACATTTGTGGGACGTAACAATACAAAGTCTTTACTGATTCCCCAATCTTTTATTAACGCGAAGATGGGAGAGATAAATGATTGTAGCAGGACAAAACGTGTTGTCTAAACAGCCATTCCTACAGTATGCAGCTAATAGCTTATTATTTACAATTGGATCTCGTTAAGGTTTTCATATCTGATTTATTGATCACAAATTTTCCAAAATATGACGAATTTCGTAAATCTTAAGTGCACCAAAAGTGTGAGGCGCGGACATTACCTTCAGGGATGCTTTGCGCATGCGCCAGGGGAGGTGCGGGAAGGAGCTACATAGTTTTGCGTTCCGGCCAATTCTGGCGTTTCCGTCACGGTCCGGAGAATAGGAGCTATGCCTCCGCAAACACGCATATTTACTTGCAACGTTTCCCGTCGCCCTTCCTTACCGAAGAACTTCAGCAGTGCCTGAGTAACGCCACGACACAGACGCACGACTTGAAATTTTTTGCGTAAAAAATATTTCGGAAATGCAGAAACAATGATCTGATTTTTGCACGATGTATTTTTCTGGGTTTCACTGGTGTAAACATAAGAGGCGCCGCTACTGGTTCGGCCAGTGGAAGTCACGTAGCGTTTGTAATCGTGCCGAGTCGTTCGTTAACATAGGAAATAAGATTTTTCTCCGAATGCCATACAACCCAAAAATCAGTATGCCACTCCGGAAGAGGTAATGAACGACACAACTTGGCACCAGACTGAAGATATCATTTGGTACAATACTGCGACCTGCTGCACATCCTCGTCCGGCGGGAATCATCGATTCTTCAATGCCTTTAAGGGATGAAAGGCATGATAAACGCATGGGGGGAGGGGGAGATCCCGACTGCAGGGATGTACTCGAGTTTGAGTCGTCCGTAATTGACAAGGCTGGCCACGCAAATTGACCGATGTCTTACGTCGATTCGCGACTAATACGATCTTCGTACACCATCACAAAATAGTGATAATAGACACGCATGCAGCTCCAACCACAATCATGACCGATCGGTAGCGATGCCAGTATTTCGTTCTGGGGACTGAGTGTCTTCTAAAATAGTAAAAATAAAAAATGGAGAGTATTGTAGAATATCTATCAAATTTCTTTTTTTAGGTCAAGAAGAAGAAAATAAGTAAGTTACTTAGTAGCCCAGGGAGAGGGAGGGGGCAAAAAAGTCGAGTTGCACAATGGTTCGAAATTGCCGTGAAACTTTAGGTCGGTATGCCAATCTGGTAAACTACAGTAAACAACTGACTGGCTAGGCAAGTCAGTCCGAAGGTTGGAGGAAAGCAATAGCACACCACCTCCAGTAGGACTGTGGCAAAAGCACTGAGGTGAATTATTTGCCTATCTTCACGTTTTATGATTTGACTTGTTTCTCTTTTGATGGATACGAAGATACATTTAGTAATTTTGCATCTGTACTATGGTGAATCCAGTATACAGTCCTTTGGAATGGCATATAATGTAGGCCGTATCAGTCCCATTCACAATTCTTTGAAGAGTACACGTTATTACAAATTTCCATCCATTGAAAACCTCCACAAATTATATCCTGGCTACGCCTAGAAGTCTTCCACCAACAATAATTCAAAGGCTTTCACCACATTGCAGAATTCGTTATGCAGCAGATAAAAGCAGCACTACTCTTGCGATCGGTCTCATAACAAATGGTCTTGGAGAAAAATTACAGAGCTGTGATGAAATTCCTAGACCCTGGTACGGGCTGCAAAGTTTGAAACGGTGAAAGCAGTACGTTTCGTCACCACGGAATAAATTCAGATCGCATGAAAATCGTGGCGAAGGTAGCCAACTGGTCTGTCGATGGACATTTGAGTTTTGGAAAACCTGCGTGATGAAAATGAGATAAAGAATGCAAAAAGGTAAAAATGTTGCTACACAGAATACACTATCCTGTTTCATATCGTATTCATGAACAACTGCAGGTATAGTAACATTTATTTGCAACGCATTTGTATCTTAATAAACTAGCCAAGCGGTCTGCAGCGCCACGTTGCGGATCGCACGGCCTCCCGCCTCGGGGGTTCGAATCCTCCCTCGGAAATGGATGTTTCTGTTGCCTTTAGTATAAGGTAGTTCATAAGTAGTCTGTAAGTTTAGGGACTGATGACCCCGCAGTTAAGTCCCTTAAGCTTAATAAACATTTGAACATTTTTTACTAAACTATGTACGATAGAAATGTTCCTTCCTTAAGGTAAAGCAGTCAACAATCCTAAGATTGGTTTGAACACCACAGTGCTTTACTAGGCATGGTCCTGTTTGGAGGTGGTATGCCGTTGCCTTCCTCCGACCTTCGAACTGACTTACGCAGTCAGTTATAGGGGGACCTACAATTTAACGTGGGTTCCGAACCACGGTGCTACTCGGTATTTTTTACATGAGCAATACTGCCAGTGGTGAAAGAAGGGAAAGTGACATATAAAAATCCTAGGACCTGGCGGGGATCTAACCCGTGACCTTTGAATTTGTGGTGTGGCACTCTACCACTATGCAACCGAGGCGCATTTACAAGGCTACACTGGCGTGATGCTTTTTAATATATATTCATTGCTAAAGGAAAGCAAAGAACCCTTTGGGAACATAAATGTTCTTTAAAATCATAAATACGCGATACTCATTTCTAGAATAGATGCACATGGAAATGAGTGGGTCTCCTTTGCAGATGGGTGGGAAGTGTACTTTCTTCGTCGTTACTGGCAACACGTTTAAGTAAGCACTGTGAGACAGGCGAAGACGCCGGCCGTCTACGGCGGGCAACTTGTTGCTTGGCGGCTGGCGCTGAGCGCGCGACTGCAGACCGGAACAAAGGTCGCGCGTGCCGCTACTGTACACACCAGGCTGCCAGCGCATACCGCCCAACTGCCGCTGTAGCTGCACCCAGTAGGTGTGGAAAGGCACAAATTAGTTAACACCAACCTGACGATTCAGCTTAGGAAACAAATATTGCGTCCAAATAAACTAATTCAAATACTGACGGCTTCCTGGAACAGGGGGAATAACACACACCTGTACTACAGGGTCAACACAAGAAGTGAAACTTGATGTGGGCGTTCCCAAAAGTATTTTCACTGTTAATGATCTACGCAAATCATATCAGGAGTTACGTAAAACTACTCCACGGAGATTTATATACTGGTAGAATGCAGACAGATGTGAAAAAGGAAGCGCCTTGGAATATGTTAGCGGATGATGTGCTTCTTTGTGAGCAGAGCATCGACAGACTTGAAAAAAAGCTGGAGGATTGGAGCAAGGCACTAGAAGAAAGAGGGATTAAAATTAGCAGGACGAAATCAGAATATTTAGCACTCAAGGATGGAAAGATAAGGTTTTGCAAGATCCAGGAGGAGGAACTGAAATCGGTCTGTAAATTGAAATACCTGGGGTCGTACATACAGAGGTACGGAGGACTGGAAAGCGAGGAACAGCACCGAATAAACTGTGATTGAACCAAGTGGAGGAAAATGAGCGGAGTGTTGTGTGACAAGGTGAGCAATGGGTTGAAAGGGAAAGTGTACAAATCGGTGGTAAGGTCTGTCTGATATGATATACTGGGCAGAGACATGGCCAATCACAGTAGCTCAGGAAAGGAAGATGGAAGTGGCAGAAATGAGGATGCGAGGTGGATGTATGGGGTAACAAGAAAGGACAGAATCAGAAATGAAAGTGGGACCCATGGGGAAAAAGATACAAGATAGTAGACTAAGGTGGTATGGACACTTGCAGAGAGAACGAAAAGAGTATATCGGAAACAGAGTTGAAGATATAAAGATTGAAGGAGTGAGAAGGAGAGGAAGACCGAAGATGAGGTGGAAGGATAAGATAGCGGGGGACCTAAGGGAGAAAGGATGGAAGAAGGAAGAAGCAGTGAATAGAGTATTATGGAGGAGAAGGATCCAGAAGAGCAACGCCGACCCTACTTGACGTGGGACAAGGCTACGATGAAGAAGAAGAAAAAGAAGAAGAAGAAATACAGACAGGCGTGAAGATGATTAGAATCTTTTCAAAGATGTAGAACTTACGTTTCCTGTAATTAAATAGAATATCATGTACGAAGCCAGGTGGAAATGTACGGAATTATTAGATTGCATCATCAGGCATAAGTAATTATAACCAAACAATTGCAATTAGTGACACCAAATTCGGATTCCTTCCTGAAAGAAAGGAAAAAAAAGTCAATCATGATCTATCTTCATATTAGTAATAAATAAGAAAGTTCCGTGTTTCAAACTGACAGGAGTAACAAATAAAGCGACAGTTTCCATGTTTTTATATATTTACTTAATTTATTTAATAAACTACTGTTCATTGGTATTTTGCGACAACTCGCGACTTTCAGTTGCTGCTATTAAAGTGTCGTATCATTTTATGACAAATGAAAATGCCGGACCGGGACTCGATCCCAAGCCGCCCGGTTTTCGCGAGCGGTCGCCTTAACCTCTGGTGCAAGTTCCCCGGCCAGGCCCAAGCGTTCACTTCCCCTGGTGCTCACACACATGTACTGTGATTCTCGCGACGGAGAGACCCATTTTCACTATCTATAGCTTGCCTTGGCGTGACTCATTTATTATGAAAATTGTGCTCCATCTAGTTACTTTACATAAAATGATATTGGTTCGCATTTTGCGCAAACTTCCGACTTTCAGTTGCTGTTATTAGTAACAGCAACTGAATGTCGGAAGTTGTCGCAAAATACGAATTAACATCAGTTTTATGTGCCGGTAATATAGTTGCGCACCATCATCAATGTCTGTCTCTTCGGAACAGACGTTTCATAATTTCATATATTTGCTCAAACTACCTGTTCGGCACACGAATGGTTCGAATTCTTTTTGCCATTATTGTTTGCTTGCATAAAAAAGTAGGTACAAAAAATCGAAACGGGAAGTGTGAACGTTAACATAACGTAAAGCCTATTATGTAATACATCAGGCTACACGTATGAAAATGTCAGCGTAATAACTAAAAGTACTTCAAATTTTGTTTACAAATTGTTTACATTTTTATGTATAAAACTACCATTGTCTAACTGGTAAGACTCGACTTTAAATTAATAAACTTAAAGCCGTTGCGCTACCATTAAAACAGTTGTACAACAACAGATATTCAGATAGCTGATTTTATATCATTTAAACATAAGCTTTTTCTAACAAATAGAATAACTACCGAAGGGTAATGGCTTGTTGTGCAAGTTTCCACACATTTCATTTCATTTCTTTACGTAATAAATAGTTTTTAGTATGATCTCAGTTTAGATTGTTTGCCATGTTATCAAATGACATGTAGTCGATTTTATTTCCTTGGAATATTATGCCACCATTACAATTACATAAAAAAATCCACCAGTGAGCCAGGCGCCGTGGCTCAGCGCGCCCGGTCGCCCGGTCAGGGGGCTATACGTCCTCTGTAATTAAAAGAGCCAAATATACAACGAACAATCAAGAACGAACTGAACCAACGACCGTAAAGCAAAGATCTACCTGAAGAACACACACACACACACACACACACACACACACACACACACACACACAGAGAGAGAGAGAGAGAGAGAGAGAGAGAGAGAGAGAGAGAGAGAGAGAGAGAGAGAGAGAGAATGCAGTGTTTCCTTGCAACACCAATGGTATTTGGTAGCAGCTAGTTGCAACTGCACAGGGCGATAAAGCACGGAACACAGATAGCACCCTGATATCCGCGGCTAGTGTATTCGTCACACCTTCCACTCTCACGCAGATACCGAGCGAGGTGGCGCTGTTGTTAGTACGATGGACTCACATTTCGCACGACGGCGGTTCAAGCCCGCCTCCATAGACTTTCTGTGATTTCCCTAAATCATTCTACACAAATGCCTTTGGAAGGACACGGGCGATTTCCTTCCTAACCACTGTTAAAACACTTGACCTTGCGAATCGCCTCGAATGACCACACTGTCGCCGAGACGTTAAAGCTGAATCTTAGTTCCTTCCTTCCTTTCTTCTTTCCTGTCTTGTATTTCAGGCCTGACGCGCAATCTTGCCAGATACATAAACAAAAATCACTATTTAATCAAAATATTTATTTTTATTTTTATTCAGTTGGTTAATTTTTGTTTGGCCGCTTTAATCCCTAAATTATTTGAATTCTTTTTCTGTCATCCTTGTTTTATTTTGACTTTTTGTCCATGATATTTTAAATTATTTCTCCGTTTTGTCACTTCACATTATCGAGTAGGGGATTTAGACAGTAATCTATGAACCTTACTTGTCGAGAACGGAGTTCTCGATTCCTTGTCGCTCTTGTTTCTGTCAATGTCTATAAAGACGTTCGGGACATGAGCCACAATGCCTCCATGTTAGTGTTAGTACCGGTACCAACGTAAACATGTAATGGTTTGCTGTGGTAAATAAGAAAATTGGACATTAATAATGCCGCGCTCAAGTCTGCAAGGAACGTATGGATAAAAGTTACAGGAAACGCTCAATTAAATACATTTCTACTTCGGGCGTAGAACAAAAAACGCTAGAAAGATCAGGGTTTAAAGGAATAGCAGGCAGGGGTGTGTATGTGATGAATATAAAGAAATAAGTACAGTATCTGAATTATTTTAATGAATAATGCGTGAAGGCATCGCCATGGTAGACAGTCATATTTCCCTATATTGGCGAAGTGAGCCTTTTGTTAGTAGTGTGAAGTTGTTGAAACTATATATTTGTATAAAATAGAAAACGGATGACTTACCCAAAGCACAGGCTCGTCGACAGACACAAATAAAATCACACACATACAAGCTTTCGCAACCGTTGGTCGCTTCTTCGGGAAAAAAGGAAGGAAGGAGAGGAGAAAGGGAAGGATACGTGTTTTAAAGAAGTGGAAAAGGAGTCACACCTAGCTAGGTGTGGTGGCGTTTGGATTTGTGTGTGTGTGTGTGTGTGTGTGTGTGTGTGTGTGTGTATTTCTTTACCTTCCTTTTTCCCCCCGTAAGGTAAGTCCTTCCACTCCTGGGATTGGAATGACTACTTTTCCACTTCCTTAAAACCCGCATTCTTCCCTTTCTCCTCTCCTTCCTTCCTCTGTTCCTGAAGAAGCGACCAACGGTTGCGAACGCTTGTATGTGTGTTTGTGTGTGATATTATTTGTGTCTGTCGACGAACCTGTCCTTTGTGTAAGTCACCCGTTTTCAATTTTTTTATATAAATTTATCCCACCATGAAAGTTTCCTTCTATAATTTTCCTTATATATATGTTTTTATTATGTCAATAATAAAAAAGGCTGGATATCGTCAAAATAAAAGGGGCTTTAGCGAAAATAATACTCTGAATCTAGGCAATAAAACTGTTACAAAATATCATGGGGTGTATCTCACATTATTCTTGCCCACCCACCTCCCAAAGAAATCCCTATTCTCTACTGAATACGGGACAAGATGGTGTGAAGAATATATGGTAGCTTTTGGAAAGGAGATATTCTAGAGTTATTAATAATGACTCAATGAAAAGTACGTGCTTCGTCGACACCTTTACGATGTTAAGAAGCTGCTAGTAACACATCAAATGGTGCGGTTTATACCTTTACTCCAGAATTCGCGAGCACAACTATTTACTATCTGAGAGTACCCTCAGTTCTCAGGGAATCTGGTATTACAAAGGCAGCACAATTTAAAAGGAAAGCCAGGCTGACTTTGTGTGAGCATTAGAGCACAAACACGGGCACGGCTCACGGCGAGTATCGCGTATCAGCGCTTCCGCTGCAGGGGGACGATGAAGAGGCCGCGGCGATACGGGTGTGGAGGAGGAGGCGGCGCTTGTAACTGGAGCTCACCCCACCACCACCACCACCGGCGGCCGGACACCGCACGCGTGATCCGTGTTGCAACACCAAACTAGTATAGCACTAATATATATAGGGTGTTACAAAAAGGTACGGCCAAACTTTCAGGAAACATTCCTCACACACAAAGAAAATATGTTATGTGGACATGTGTCCGGAAACGCTTAATTTCCACGTTAGAGCTCATTTTATTGCTTCTCTTCAAATCACATTAATTATGGAATGGAAACACACTGCAACAGAACGTACCAGCGTGACTTCAAACACTTCGTTACAGGAAATGTTCAAAATGTCCTCCGTTAGCGAGGATACATGCATCCACCCTCCGTCGCATGGAATCCCTGATGCGCTGATGCAGCCCTGGAGAGTGGCGTATTGCATCACAGACGACCGCAATACGAGCACGAAGAGTCTCTACATTTGCGTAGACAAGAGCTTTCAAATACCGCCATAAATGCAAGTCAAGAGGGGTGAGGTCAGGAGAGCGTGGAGGCCATGGAATTGGTCCGCCTCTACCAATCCATCGGTCATCGAATCTGTTGTTGAGAAGCGTACGAACACATCGACTGAAATGTGCAGGAGCTCCATCGTGCATGAACCACGTGTTGTGTCGTACTTGTAAAGGCACATGTTCTAGCAGCACAGGTAGAGTATCCCGTATGAAATCATAACGTGCTCCAGTGAGCGTAGGTGGAAGAACATGAGGCCCAATCAAGACATCAACAATTCCTGCCCAAACGATGACAGAAAATCTGTGTTGATGACGTGACTGCACAACTGCAAAATCACTTTCGTGATGGACACTAACCAGTTGATGCTACATACTGATGTGCTTGATGCTAGTAGTGTAGAGCAATGAGTCGCATGTCAACACAAGCACTGAAGTCAACATTACCTTCCTTCAATTGGGCCAACTGGGGGTGAATCGAGGAAGTACAGTACATACTAACGAAACAATTGGGTATTTTGACAATTGTCTGCCCGAATTATTTCAATTTACATTTAAAGAGAAATACTACAATGAGCTCTAACATGGAAATTAAGCGTTTCCGGACACATGTCCACATAACATATTTTCTTTCTTCGTGTGTGAGGAATGTTTCCTGAAAGTTTGGCCGTACCTTTCTGTAACACCTTGTAATATATATTCTCTAAACTACTTCAGGTTCAACCGCCTGTATCATTACCCGATGAAACTTGCACTGAATCGTACGCTACAAGTGGCATTAGTTTTCAATACCGTGGTTATTGTCCTAAATGGGAGATTTCGATCTTTGCGTGGTTTAGTATATGTACAGACGCCTAGTCAAAGAATACAAGAACCGAAGAGCATGTTTATCTTTTCTTGCAGATTTCAACGAAGTAACGAATGTTGGTTCACAACTAGCCTTCTGTTATATTCTTGAAAAAATACATTACATATTGAATCAAACTGAGACTATCACAGACTTTTGCCGAAGGTTTTCCTCACTTATAACGGGAAGGAAGGAACGAAGCGAGCAAGCAAGAAAGCTGTCGGCAGCCAGGTCATTAAGAGACTGACTTACATCGGGAACGGGGCTATACACGATACAGGTGACGCAAGACTGCTGCTTGTCGAAACCATTTTCATTCCCAGTGAGAAGTCTTTCTTTCTGAAGGAGGATCAAACTGAATGAGCATGAAAAAGTGCAAATTACGGAAGAATGATTGCAAAGGAAAGCAGCAGCAAAGTGCTTAAAATGATTCCACTGAATCTCTACGATAGTGTTAATATGAGCTTGTGTGTCATAACATTTTCGCCAATATTATACGGCTGCTAGCGAACTGTAACCTGAGTAACTTGAAATATAGGCTGAAAGGTGGGTAATTAATATTTGGGCAGCAGTTACCCTCCACTGTTTTCAAGTAATGCGATTAAATTGCTTTTAACCCGGATGTCAGTTCCGTAGCAAGATCAGTACAGTTCGTTATACAACCGTGAATAACACCTCAAATTTTACTGTACGAAAAATACTTCGACAGCCTTGACTAGCTCTGTGGTTCCGACAAGTTTCTAGTACCGTAATTTTGTATCCACAGCAATTGATTACGAAGGCGCCTGTTGTGAACTTTCATATGTATATTTGTTTGGCTTTTTGGGCACTGTATCTTGCCGCATAATGCATTGACTGAAATTTTTGCAGAAGAGTTTCAGCATGAATGAGGTTCCATTTTCGACCAGGCCACTGCGGACGCTGGTAAACTGAACGGCAGAAGTCACATCACACATGTCAGCAACGCCAACCTGATTAACAAGGCCTGTGCGCTTCCTGCCGAAAGTAATAAACGACTAGTATTCAGTAGAATTATGCTAGGTTAGCGAATACGTGAATGAAGCTCGACGTTTTAGAATGTTTTTAATGCTTGTTTATTCGGTGCACAGTTTACATGTGTATTGGTAGCAAAATTCATTGACAATAAGTTCAACTATTTTAGCACTTTGGTGCCGGCAATTGAAATTGGACATTTTATCTGCTACCAACGCAAGTTTGAAATGTGCACTAAATAACAAAAACTAAAATCACACGACAACCCACTTTGCAAAATTCGTATACTGCCAAGTTCAGCTGAATGCTACCAACAGTAGTGGTCTTCTGCTGTTGCGACTAGACTCGGTAGGCAGGGCACAAGCCTTGTAAATGTAAACTAATTTGCATCGATGAACCCTCTGCCAGGCACTTAAATGTGATTTGCAGAGTATCCCATGTAGATGTGTAGATGTAGATTCATACTTTAGAAACCATTCACGGCGCATGGCGGAGAGTACTTGGGTCACCTCCTATTCCAGTCGCGTGTGGATCGCGGAAAACACGATTGCAGGTATGCCTCCGTGTGAACCTAACTCTCAAATTTATCTTCGCGGTCGTTTCGCAAGCCACACGTAGAAGGAAGCAATTTATTTCCTCGACAAAGGTGCGCTTTCGGAAGTGACGACGATACAGAAGGCCTCTTGGAGCGTCTGCCATCGCAGTTTCCTGACCGTCTCTGTGACGCTTTGGCGCTTACTAAATGAGTGCGCAACCAAGCATGCTGCTCTTCTTTTGATCTTCAATAACAGTGTTTTTCAACCTTTTCGATTGTGCGACCCCGTCGCAAGTAAAAATATTCCAGCGACCCTCTTCCAAGAATAAATATACCGCAGAACCCTTCAAAATAGTTTTTTAAGTCTTACAGGCAACGAATTTAATTTTTTCTCTAGATTCAATTTTCTTGTATTTTTCGGAATAGGTATAATTCCTTCTATTTTCACTTGATTATGGACATACATGATTCAGTAGCGAATTATGTTCATTAAGAAACATCCCACTGTGTAGAAAATTTGTGAGGAAGTAGATTCTTTTCCGAATTTCTCAAGATTTTTTTTTATTGCGTCTTGTTCATTTACCAATCGATTAGTTCTGAAAAGTTCAGGCTTCGAGGTTGTATATTGTGAACACGCTGCATTTACTATAAAACAATATACGTTATATTAAATTGAGAATTAATGTTAAAGAACGAATTACACACTTTTAGCATGAAATAAATTTTACTTAGGCCTGCGTTCTGTATGACGGATCCCGTAGTATTCACACAAGCAGTGGTCTAGTTGTTTTAAGGCGCCACTACTGCCTCCTGTGACGGCGACCAACTGCTTCCAGTGATTGTCCTGCTATTGGATAGTTCTACAATAGATTCTCTCCTTTTATATAAACTCCCCTGGGGGTCGCGACACACAGGTTGAAAAAACAATGTTATATACCTCCCGTTAACCCTACCTCACACTGAAGACAAATACTCAAGCGCTGGCCAAACGAGATTTGTAACTTACTACCTTTGTTCACGGACTAAACTTTGAGGATTCTTTCAATGAACCTACCATTTCCCTTAGCCATCATTAATTTTATATGGCCGTTTGATTTCAAATCGCTCCTTATGTCTACTCACATAAGCAATTGCTTCCAGTGATTGTCCTGCTACTGCGTAGTTCTACAATAGATATTCTTTCCTTTCATATAAACGCAGTTTCCTGTAGCATGCGCCGTTACGCTACCCTTTCCCAGAGTCGCGACTTCTCGATTACTTCAGCGTCACCCACAAAAGCCTCAGTTAACTTCAGATGTTTTGTACCAGGTGGTGTTCCTATTAATCCAAAACTGTGATTGACAGTTACGG
Source organism: Locusta migratoria (assembly GCA_026315105.1). Lineage (NCBI taxonomy): Eukaryota > Metazoa > Arthropoda > Insecta > Orthoptera > Acrididae > Locusta > Locusta migratoria. The sequence continues at coordinate 22,732,984 of CM048748.1, read as the reverse complement.
AAGCCATTGTTGACGGCTGGCTATTATAAAAATAACACAGTGCTCTGCGCGGAGAGCATGCTGGAGTCTAGAAAGGGCAAAACGTCAGTGACAGAGTAATTTTAATGGCAGAGAAGGCGCAGGCAGGCGACGTTCAAAGTCCCGCGCAATATTACGTCGCAATGAAAGCGTGGAAAGAGATGGTTCAAGATGTGTGTGGCTTGCCGCGAAGAGGCGCAGTTAACATCGTTAAAGTGACTGACTGCATAAGCAGTGTGTAAAAGTGAGGCAGTGGTGTGCAGGAGACAACGGTGCGACCGGAGTGCTATTGAAGTGCGCACAATAAATATCTCATTGACGGTCTGGGTGTGTTATTAGGCAGCAATTCATGTAACATTTGTAATAGTACAAACTAATCCAGTTTTTGGAGCACATCAATCATTTTGATGCGTGAAGTGCTTTTCAAAGGTAAGGCAAGAAGTCTGAGAGATTAGACTTTAGAACGTAATAAACGAGTCGTTGCATGTGCCTCAAAACTAACCGTTGCTTCATGTATGGAGCGAAATCTAAAATTTTCGAGACCTGCCATCTGCGTACTAGTACTACTACTACTACTACTAGTAGTAGTAGTAGTAGTAGTAGTAGTAGTCGATGTGCAATGTGGCATACAGCTGGGAGGACGTGTTGAGTGTCTACAGTGATTTCCGTAATACTCTGTGTTTAGAGAGTGACGATTTTACGATGGATCCGGGAACAGAACAGCGCGTGCGTATCAAATTCTGCGCGAATCTCGGAAATAGTGCTACGGCGACCCTTGCAATAATTCAAAATGTTCAAATGTTTGTAAATCTATCGGACCAAATTGCGTGGTCATCAGTCCGTACCTTACAAACTACTTAAAGTAAACTAACCTAAGGACCCCCCCAACACACACACATACACACGCCCCAGGGAGGACTCGAACCTCCGACGGCGAGCAACCGCGCGCTCCGCAGCGAGGCGCTTTAGACCGCTCGGCTACTCCACCGCGGCTGCAATAATTCAACAAGTGTTTGGGGGACACAGCATACGCGTGTGTTCGAGTGGCATGCTCGGTTCAGGGCCGGCCGTACAGACGTCGAAACTGATACACTGGAAGACCCGTTAGCTGCACATCGCCAGACGTTGTTGCCAAACCGGAACAATTGGTTCGTACGGATCGACTTCGAACCGATGCGGATGAAGTGCGTATTGGTTATGGGACATGTCAATGAATGTTCGCTGGTTAATTTGGCATGCCGCCGCAAAATTTGTGCCAAGTATTTTCGTCAGACCGTATCTGATGATCCAACCTTCTAGTCACGGGTTATTTCCGGCGACTAGAGGTGGATTTACAGTTATGACCCAGAGGCAAAGCAACAATCGTCCCAATGGAAGAGCCCGAGCTCTCAGACTCCCCCCCCCCCCCCTCAAAAAAAAAAAAGGCGGGGCAGTTAAAAAGCAAAGTGAAGAACCTCATCGTTTTCTTTGCTACCAAGCAGATTGTGCACAAACAATTCGTCCCACCCAACCAAACGGAGATTTCCGCGTAATACTATGACGTTTGCGTCGGCTCCGTGAAAACGGCCCGAGCTTTGGCGTCGAGGGAACTGGCTGCTGCATTACGACAACGCGACCCGCCACACGACCTTGCTCACCAGGACCTTTCTGGCAAAAACAACATGGCGGTTGTACCGCACCCACCACACTCGCCAGATTTGGCACCTTGCAACTTCGCATTATTCCCAAAACAAACTCAAGCAGAAAGGCCGTCGGTTCAAGAAACATCACTGGCGGTGCTGAACACCCTCAAAGAACAGGACTTCCACAAAACGTTTGACCAGCGGCAGAAGCGCTGGCGCCGGTGTGTACGTGCTGATGGGAACTACATCCAAGGGTGATGGTGTCCATTGGTCCAAAGGTAAGGTTTTCAACAAATGGCAGCACCAGTCGCGAAAATTTTGGCTAGCATCTCGTATATCGCCTGACAGGTAAAAAGCCGTCATTGTCCGCCTCTTTCTTTATTCCAATATTGCTAGTGCACGTCCCCCGTCGTCCTCTTCCTGGCCTTCTCTTCCTCGAAATATACATACATATAGCGAGTCGTCAGCATGAATGTTTATTACAGCATTGTGTAAAGTCTGGAATCAAGTCTGTCCAGAACTTCACGAAATTTGTGGTAACAATGTTAAACGTCTAACACACACATTTTATTTTCGCAAATAATTGTGCCACTTGAACTTCGGCATCTGATAGTCGTAACTCAGATATATCGTATAGTTTTATATCGTATAGTTTTCATAACTGCATTCAATAATTCGCTGTGCAAACTACGTCAAGAAGAGATGTCAGGAGTGGTAGCAATGACAGTGTATGCAATGAAGACCAAATCTCCGTTCTTGTACGACATGTTCAGGATCAGCTAAGACTTTTATATGGACCTACGGCATACGCTAACTTCCGACAAATGAGATGGAGATTAAAAAAGTTATATTTAAACTTCCAAAACCGACTCCGTCCGCACTGCTTTCCAATTTTTAACACATTTGTAGGTTTCTTTGCGAGAAGTTTCGACAATATTAACACGCGCTAGTATCAACGTAATTGTACTTCCGAGAGCTAATAAATGCAGTTACGGAAAGTATACGGTTCGATAAAAACAATACCTGATCAATATCTCGATCGATACTAAGAGTTCAGACTCTTTACCACTGAGTATAGTGAGTGTCCCTTAGTAAAAAAAATCAGTTGCCAAGAACTTCATTTCGATTTTTGGAATCGTTCACGAAATAAAAGGACTGTTGCGTTTGGCATGATTCGCCTGTAGAGTAGCCCATGGAAGTCCGGGCCACCTGAGAAGACAGCCATGTGTTCTGCCAACTGTGACGCAATCACTGCATAGCTTTTGACTACAAACGAGCTGTTCGTTAGAATTAACGGCCACCGCCAAACACAAGGCGGACCGCCCTGTGGCATAACATGCAGGAGTGTGTGCTGGATTTCAACGGCTGCCTTACAACCTGGGCCATCTGGATCTTGGTCCCCATCCATACTACCAGATTTTTTTGAGCTACACAGATGGGAATTATCCTTACAGTACATACTTCGATTCCGAAATTATTAACGCCTCAATCTACAGTAACGTATTTTCGCACCAGTTTCTGCCCTCTTTATCCTACACCTCTATCAAATCTATATATATTGTGTGTGTGTGTGTGTGTGTGTGTGTGTGTGTGTGCGTGCGTGCGTGTGTGTGTGGGGGGGGGGCGTTGGATTGCAACCTAGACTTTCCATTCTTAGGAATCACCTGTATAGTAATACATAGATTTACGCATTGTAGCAGCTTAAGAAAGAGGGGGGGGGGGGGGGAAATGCGTCATGAGGAGTTGACTGATGAAATTTATTATCTGAACAATTGACTAATCAATTCGGATTAACGTCTTCTAATTATAAAATGTTTGCAAGCGGCGTGTCATGAGAATTTGATTTAACGTAGTAAAGAAGGAATACATTAAGACTGATACGGCAGTTTTATGACATTCAAACCGACATCATTTTAAGCGGGGAAACTCCCCCCCCCCCTTCTGATATGTGTGTGTCTGTGTGTGTGGGGGAGGGGGGGATTGAGTGAGACGTGTCAACGAGAATTTTTTTTCTAAACATTTGAAATTACATGAAATGTTTTTGTTACATGTCGCTAAGGGCACACATTCTCTCAAATAGTGCACTCACAAATCTAGAAAATTTCCCGTGGTGGCATCTCATTACGACGCCGTATCTCCTGAACTAAGAGGCGTATTCTTTTTTTGTTCCGCTAGAAACCTTTGCGGAGATACGTAAACAACTCGCCGGTTTCATCGCAATCGGATGAATCGTATAAGAACGTGCGCTTATATAATCTCCCTCTAACCGGGACACTGGTCTCTCAGACCGCCAAGACCTTTAAACTGTGTGACGATATCTCGGACTGATGTTCCGTTCACAGGATTAAATAAATACACAAGAGAGACATTTCACTGCGGAAAAAGTCTTTTTACCGAATGGCCGAAAATTCCTACTAAGAAGACGCAATGTCGGGCCAAGCGCGTTTCAAATGGAAGGACGTTTAGGCGGGTATTAATATCGAGGAATAGCATTTGATAAAGTGAGACACAAGCAACTAATAGAAGCAATGAAACGAAAGAATGACACAAGAGATTTACGAGTAACAGTAAAACTGTATGTAAACCAAAGTGCGACTGTTCGCGTTCAATTTGAACAAACGAAAGCAGTGGAAATGAGGAGGGGAGTCAATCAGGGGTGCGTTCTTTCACTACTCCTCTTCCAACATGTACTCAGAGACAATCTTCAACAACGCCTTCGAAAATGATGCTGGTCGAATACGAGTCAACGGCGTGCAACTGGACAGTTTGCGTTATGCGGACGATACAGTACTTCTAGCTGAAAATATGCCGCGGTGGCCGAGGGGACTGCGGCGCGCCAGTCACGGTCTGCGCGGCCACTAGGGTCGGGGGTTCTAATCCCCCCTCGGGCGTGGATATTTGTGCCGTCCTTAGTGTTAGCTAGTTCATAACTAATTTGTAAGTTTAGGGACTGATGACCTCGTAGTTAAGTCCCATAAGCTATACAAACATTTTTTGAAAATATGCAGGTCCTACAGCGTATGTTGAATAATGTCATCACAGGTAGCCAAGAATATGGTCTGACACTCGATGTTAAGAAGACCAAATACAAGATTGTCACCGAAGCAGAAGGGCCAAATGAACATTTTTATGTGGAAGGTGAAAAGCTGGCAAGAGTCGAGAGATATGACTACCTAGGTACGAGTGTCAACTGCTGCATGGATTACCGTTCAGAAATAAACATTCGCATTGAGAAGACCCGTGCGTCCGTTATAAAGATCAGGAAGGTGCTCTGTAGTCGGGATCTGAGACTGGACCTAACAACTCGGGTGCTCAAATGTTGTGTGTTCCCAGTCCTATTGTATGGAGTAGACGTTTGAACCCTCAAAATGTATTGCGAACGGAAAATAGGATACTTCGAGATGTGGACTTACATCTACATATATACTCCGCAATCCAAAGTAAGGTGCTTGGCAGAGGTTACACTGTAGCACTACTAGGCATTTCCTTTCCTATTCTACTCCCAAGTAGAACGAGGAGAAAAAGAATGCTTGTATGCCTCCCTACGAGCTCTAATTTCTCTTATCTTGTCTTTGTCATCTTTACGCGAAATCCAAGATCGTACTCCACTCAGCTTCAAATTTTGGACTTCTAAATTTACTTAACAGAAATTCACGAAAAGAACGTCGTCTTTCCTCCAGCGATTCCCAATTGAGTTGCCGGAGCATTTCCGTGACACTCGCGCATTGGTCGAACCTACCGGTAACAAATCTACCTGCTCGCCTCTGAACTGCTTCTATGTCTTCCTTTGAACTGATCTGCTGCGGGTCCCAAACACTTGAGCAATACTCAAGGCTTGGTCGTACAAGCTTTTTATACGCGGTCTCCTTTACAGGTGAAGTACATCTTCCCAAAATTCTCGCAATAAACCAAAGTCGGCTGTCCGCCTTACTCACAACTGTCCTTACATGTTCGTTCCATTTCATGTCGCTCTGCGATGTTACGCCTAGATATTTTTCTACCCATACGCATCACCTTACATTTTTCTACATTGAGAGCTAGCTGACATTCTTCGCACCAACTAGAAATTGTGTCTAAGTCACGCTGTATGCTATTACAGTCAGTTACAGACGACACCCTCCCGTACACCACAGCATCATCAGCAAACAGCCGCAAATTACAATTTACTCTGTCCATCAGATCATTTATATAGATAGAAAATAATAGCGGGTTCTACCACACTCCCCCGGGACCGCCTGACGATACACTCGGCTGTGATGAACACTCACCTACCGCAGGATGTTGCGAATATCATGGAGACAACATGTTACCGACGTGGAGGTTCTGAAAAGAATGAGGAAAGGCGTAGAGGTCCTACAGGAACTGAAAGAAACACAAAATCTCGGCCACATCATGAGATGTTCAAGGCATGAGACTTTGCAACACATAATACAAGGGAAGATAGAAGGAAGGCGAATGTCCTGGTTTGGGAACCTGCAAAAATGGTTTGTCGCGACATCTGACCTATGTAAGGCAGCAGGTTCCAAAACTAAAATAGCTATGGTGATAGCCAACCTCCGAAATGGAGACGGTGTATGAAGAGGGATAGGACAACTTGTTCTCAGAAGATATTGGATGGTCTAGGAGACGGTGTTGTGGAGGCCACGAGACTTGCCGGTGTGTCGTGTGCCGCGGCGGGACGTGCCGGCAGGCCAAACAAGCGGCGGCGCGTGCGGCCGCGCAGTCAACACGGCCAGAGCAAGGCCGCCACACACCTGGCGCGCAAGCGACACCTGCAACAGCAGTCTGGCGCTCTGCGCCGCCACACCTAAAACTATTTCACCTTTAAACTGTTTCGCGGACCCTTCCCTTTCAACACTGACGTACCTATAGATATCTTTAGAAAGAAAACTATATTTTTCCCCCTTACTATCGTTCACTCTGTAACAAGGTATTGCTGATAACCCCAATGAAGTCAATCAATTGTCAGTTAAAAAACCTACAAATTCGCAAGTAAAGCTACAGGCAAACATTAATAAACACCTTCGAATAAAACACATGAGACGTAAGTAGTACGATATTTTTCTATGACGAAGCTAACGAAGCTTAAATTGTATGTCATCAGCTGTTGTTACTGAAGTTTAATACTTTCTGGATGTCATATGCTCGTGTAATTTAAAAGTCATAATGGCTATGAGAAGAAAAGCGTTTCTGAAGAAGCGAAACTTGTTGACATCCAGTATTAGTTTAAATGTTAGGAAGTCTTTAGTGAAGGGATTTGTCTGGAGTGTAGCATTGTATGGAAGTGAAACGTGGACAAAAGGAGTTCAGACAAAAAGATGTTAGCTTTTGAAATGTGGTGCTACAGACGAATGATGAAAATTAATGGGTAGATCACGTAACTAATGAGGAGGTGCTCAACAGAATTGGAAAAAAAAGGAATTTCTGGCCTATTCTAAGAGAAGGGATAGGTTGGTGGGACACATCCTGAGACATCAAAGAATCGTCAACTTAGCATTAGTAGGAAGTGTGTGGGATAAAAATCGTAGAGGGAGACCGAGGGACGAATACAGTAAGCAGATTCAAAAGGATGTAGGTTGCCGAACGTATTCTCAGATGAAGAGACTCCCACAGGACAGGTTAGCGTGGAGAGTCCCACAGGACAGGTTAGCGTGGAGAGCATCAAACCAGTCTGTGGACTGAAGACCACAACAATCAATTTCTGTAGACGACTTATTGCTTAATATAGCTTCAGGTGTTGTTGTATATTTGTAAAGAATGAGATTTTAATATTGTAAGCGGCGTTTTATATAAACTATTACGTTTAGCCTTTTACATATTACTGCTAACGTATTCATAATTTATTCCGAATCAATCACGATTAACATTCATTACAGCAAGGCCAGAAAGACTCGTCTCGCATTTTATTTATTATATATGGTCTTGACCCGTTTATAGTGGAAAGATCAGACATCAATATGTGATGCTGCAGCTGTTCTTAACATAAATTCTGTCTACAAAACAAAGTGCCGAGTTCGAATCCCAGCCCCGGAACAATCTGTCATATGTCCATGTTGTGTGATTACAATACCCAATAGCTGCTGAGACTAAAATACTGCAGTTGAAATCTGTATTAACGGTTGCAGCAATATTCAGCGACATGCCGAAACAACAGACGCCGCAATTCTTAATTTGAAATCTCCATGACATGATACGTATTTCACAGAGGGGACCACACGAGGACAGGGCCTGTTGCGAGCCATGGAATTAAATGGTCGAATTAGGGCTTATGAAAATTTGGGTCGATGATGATGATGATGATGCCGACGACGTCATTTGCCATCTAATAAAATGACCACAAAAACAATACCAATTACAAAATGATCTAGACAAAGTATCTGTACGGTGCGAAAAATGGCGATAGACCATACATAAACACAAAATATCGAACTTGTCCGTTCATAGTTCTTTACAATGTGACAGATTTAATAAACAGGAGCATACCTAGCTACAAGACACAGCTATTGTTTCTTAAATCATACCTCCATACTGTTGCTATGCTAACAAATCACCCTTCATGTCCACGATTTGTGGGACAGGCTGGGTATTGGCAGAGACTCGTGTGGTTTTTGATGTAACTTAAGGGGGGTGTCCACACCCCCTCTACCCCTCCCTTATATACGTCCTTGCCTTTCACGGCTCATCCCCCCTTCCTCTCACCCTTGCTAACACTTTCCACTCACCGATTTACTTCCGCCAGTACCTCTCACATCCTCCAAACATCATTACAGCTCAACTCGACTCTTCTGGAAGGAAGAATAGTCAGATGAAGTGTTTTCGTCACCGGCTAGGCATTGATTTCCTGAACGAATCTTTAAGCATTTAATTCATAGTGAAGCTAATCAGCTACAAATCTATTTTTTCCATAGTCTCTCAAACTCATCAACATTTTACCAGAAATTCATTTGTAGCTGCTAGTATACATAGTGTTACATATGCAAGAAGCACGTCCCAGAAATAAGTCGCACAGTGCTACTGAATCAGTTACTCGTAACATGTGCGTTTCTTTACTTTAGAATACCTCCTTCGCCATGTAAAAGTAGTCACTCACATACTACTGTTGCATTATGAGTTATTTTCTGGAAAATTAGTGGCATAACAGTGACATTTACTGCATCGGGTACATCATGGAAGCACTATATAGCTGACCAGATATGTGCGGTTTTTTGCTAGTAGCGCGTAATAATTTCAGGTATTTTTCAATATTTTTCCGTATATTCTCACTATATATTGAATGCGGTAGTTTTTATAGCTTCAAATAAAAAGTCATGCATTAAAGGGTTAAACCAGGTTTACACGAGTGACTTCATGGTGAAAACAGAACACACTCACTGCGTGCGCCTTTCGCGCCTGAGTGGAAATGAGCAACTCCATCACCAGTGCGTCAATGACGTCAATTGTCTATCTACATAACTGTTAACTTTCAGAACCTAAAAATCGGGAGATCCAGTATAAAAATAGGGAGATTCTATAAAAATCAGGAGGAGATACGTACAATCAAAAACAACGGTTCATTTTAGTATAAACCTCAGGATAAATGATTTTAATCTTTTCCTATGATCTCGCAATGCCATTTTATAATAGCTAAAAACAACAAAAAATTAAAAATCTTGCAGTAACCCAAATGTTAATTACATAATCCTTATTTGTAGCCAGACCAAATAATCTGATTTTTGGAATAAAACAGTGCATAGCTGTATTTTTGTGCTGTACATCTACCGCAGAACATTTTACAGAACAAGTAACCATCGTGATCAGCGCATTTAACTGGTAAATTGTGCTCTAAAATAAACGATGTCCGTAGGTGCTTGACATGCATCACACGATCACTTTCACTGGGACATCGCTCTTTCTATCATGTGATATGAAAAATCACATCAACAAACAGCACAAAATACAAATAAGACGTTTCCTAGCTTTGATAATGCTCGGAAACTGTTCCGGAAACTGCTTCAAAAAAGTTACATTTGTCTGCCATACCGGAACATACACCAACGTATAGAAATCCCACGATCACGTAAAATATGTCCACAAGAATGTTGCCTTTTCGAAATTCTGTTATATGAAACTATTACTCGTAATTATTCACTGGAAGGGTTTCCACTATTAAAGGAAGGAAAAAAGAAAGGAAAAAAGAAAGGAAAAACACTCGCGCGACTTCGTGACTTAAAACACGGAAACAGTATGACAGTATCTGCATATGTGCGGAAAGAGCAGAAATCAATACACATGAATCGCACTTCTAATTTCTATGAAATTCGATACGTATTTAGACTCATAAAAGAACAAAGGATTTTTCACCACTGATATAATAAATTGCGGGTTTTTTAATGGAATCTTAGGTTTATGGATAGAAGCTAAATATCGGGGAAATAAAAAAATCTGGACGCACATGAAGTGAAAAATCAGGTGATTCTCACCTATATCGGGTGAGCTGGCAAAGCATGCTACAGAATGTGCCGAATGCAGCGTTCTAAATTTCAGTGTGTGCTGCACAATGCGCTAGGAACTGTAGTGGCGTTCCAAACAACGGAAATTAAACTAACCTAGTCGAGGTCACTCATAAAAACCCTTTCCTATCTTCTTAAAGTTCTGTTTGCTGTGTATTCTCATCACATTGAAAAGGTTGCACGAGCAGCCGGTACCTTTTTTACCAGCGTTCTTCTCGAAAACAGACGAAATTATCAACAAGCAAAAAAAATATGTACCTTTTACAGGGAGAAAGCCTATACTACGCATATATATATGGCAAACACATAAACGTGTTTTAATGAAAACTATTTTTTCGCTGAAAGTTGATGGGATAGTCATTTTTAACGTTATGTGATCGTTAGCAAGAAAACAATATATGAAAAGTAAATATACTGTTTCTACTGTAGTTTCCATATTGTTGTTTGCAGGTGTGCATTTTCTCCAGAAGGTAAATGTATAGTTTTGAAATGTTTGGATGACACTTTCATTATTCTTCGGTTCCCAGTAAAGTCAGAATTTATGACGTGACATTTGACAAGAAGTTACATATATTTTCTTTCGTAATTGTTAAATGTAATTATCATGCCTTGGCCATACGTATAAAGAAAGGTCCCTCAGAAGCTCACATCATTCAGATACAAAACTATACTGTGGACAAAAGAGCAATGTGTGTGCCAACATCTAAACGAAAACGACCACTCGTCGCAGAAGAGACCCATTACGGAAATAACACGCCAGGGGCACTGCAGTAGTCAATTCTTACAGCAGAGGAGACCCTGTGGAATGAGCTTTAGTATAGTTCACATTCACGGAATGTATGATATTAACTGCGAGTGGGTAAAGCTGAAAATGTGTACCCAGCCGGGACTCGAACCGGGGTCTCCTGCTTTCTAGGCAGTTACGCTTACCACTACACCACTGGGATCACAGCGATCACCACACCTGCACGGAATTACTCAAGCACGCCTCCCGTCAGATACAAATTCTCAACTTTACCCTGCCCACTAGAACTCAAACTCGTAGTTACTGAAACTGATTCCCATAAGAGTGAGGGCCGAGGAGTGCCTTCGCACTGAAGAATCAATCATTGCCCGTCATCGGCATATATATTAGTGTCCTTTCGGACATGAGAATTTGTGTCTGACGGGAGTAATTCTTGAGTAATTCCGTGCAGGTGTGGTGATCGCTCTCTCTCCAGTGGTGCAGGGGTCAGCGCAACTGCCTAGAAAGCAGGAGACCCGGATTCGAGTCCCTGTTGAGTACAATTTTTCAGCTTTAACCATTCGCAGTTAATGTCATACATTCCGTGAATATGAATTAATAATAATTACAGGATCAGACCGAAAGAATAGACAGCGCGCGCCTGTGTGTGTGTGTGTGTGTGTGTGTGTGTGTGTGTGTGTGTGTGTGTGTGTGTGTGTGTTTTACAATAGTGACCTCCAACTTGTGGTTCGCAAGAGCTGAAATATGGTCCGCGAAAAAAATTCAAACTTTTATTCATTTAAATAATTAATACCTTCTTACGTGATCGCTCAATTGTATAGCGTGTCCACCATGACATCGCCAAAGATGACAGAAGTGGATACCTTCGGGTTCCATTTGAAATACATTCATTCCTGGGCTAGTACTGAGACGATTATTGAATTCTAAATTAACAAAAACTTGAAGAGCGACTTGTAAAAAGACGAAAACGAACAATAACAATCCGAAAACAGCCTTCCACCATCTTAAGATTTTCTCTGAGCTATTTAGGTGAACAATGTTCCGCTTAAAAACAAACCCAGAAATAAATTGAAAGTGGTGTTATGTGTGCAGCTTTGAGCAAAGGTTTTAGCCCTAGTTCTAATGAAGTTGAAAATAAGAAGAAATGCTTAAAATCACGTAGCAAACACTTGAGTAACTACATGTTTCTATTATCGTAGTACTTTTTAACGCTTATTACATGATAGTCGTGTTTGGGAGTGACGTCACGAGTGCTGGAATATGTTAAAAGTCGTTCTCTAAGTTTTATATAGTTTATATGTTTCACTTTATTTAAACAATTATCTATGATATTTCCTCTAAGTTATATATGAGTGGATTTGCATTCGCATCGGAGATTGTTGTGTCGTTCCCTATTCAAGTGGTGTGATTTTTTTGTCCGTGCGCGCGCCATGCGTTGAGGCTGTCCCATGTTTACATACAGCAGCGAGCAGTTCCAGCTAAAGCGGTCAAGCAAAGTTCCAATAAGTTCTTTGTGTCTTGTAGTTACTTATTAAATTTGGAACTTTCTGAGAAGTAAAAATCTCGAAATTACAAACCTGCATTTTATAACATATAGTGCTTCAAAATATTTATTCAAAGGCAAAGTCAAAATTCAACCCTTAGCACAGAGCTGTGTGTATAAGATCACGTGCAAACATTGTGGAAAAGTGTACATTGATCAATCTGGCAGGGCTATAGCTATTAGATAATCAGAACATGAGAGAAGCTGGAGATTAAAGAGTCAACCTTTGCCGAACATCTGCTCACAGAAAACCACACTTATGATGTAGACTGCGAAATCTTACATTCTGTAAAGAAAAGCAGAAATATGACATTATTGGAAATACTAGAAATAAAGATATGTCAGTGGACGCCAGTATAGTATTAACTGACCAAACTCAGTTTTCATTTTTCCCTCTTCTAAAATAAGTTTACCATATCTGTTTGTTAAATATATCAAATGTTACCATTTCACTATTATTTCGCAATGTAACAACGCCCACCTTCCTCCCCCCTGCTTCTAACAGTAATATTCAAGCTTAGACCCACAACATATAACATCAGCCTTTTTATATATTTTTATTTATTAATGAATGTAATTCAGTGCCATAAAAATGTAACACTTTCCTGGGAACATGTGAATTAGTATCATCTGTAAGTTAAAAACATCTTTGTAAGTGGCATATCTGTGAAGAAATGTTAGCGACATTCAGTTACTATCTGACAATAACCCAAGAAGTCAAAAGCCGGTTTGTAACAATTTTGCAGAACATCAGGAATTTTTCCCTTTTCATTATAAAAACGATGAGGCTACTCCGTATCAATTTGACAAAACTAAATATTTTCCCTCGTATGTTTTTAATTAAAAAGTTTCTTGATTGTGGGTTACAACGATGCTTTGGCTTTTTCACGTAGTATAACCTAATGATGCTGCTCTAACCAACGAGACTGGTTGTGTGAATATATCAAAACCCAACAGCTGTCTGTGGTTTGTCATTTCACTGTGAGATTCAACGTCCCTGGCAGGCAAAGGTGTGTGTGCCATATGTCAGTTGAACCTAAGAAAGGATTGTTCTCCTCTTTTCTCTTTTCAACACTGTCCAGAAACGTTCAGTGGCCTGTCATTTGCTTGCTCTGTATCCCAAAGAACGCTGTAATTCACGAATAACTTCATCTAATGCTTTAACGAAACCATTTTCTGATTTTACAATGAGACTGCAGCCGTTCTTTGTCCAGCGTTGTGCTGTCAATATAGAGGGTGTTTCAAAAAGAATATACATATTTCGTATGCATATATTTATTAAACTTTAAGACATACGAATATGAAACTTAACTCACGTATATACGAACCTCTCCTGTTCAGATTACGGTTGTTCAAGATGTCCTCCATCAGCGACACGAACAATATCACATCGACACTCAAATTCCTCTCATATTGGGGCAAGCATGTCTTTTGTCACTGATGTTATTGCAGGAAGAGAATAGAGGCTTTTGAAATGTGGTGCTACAGAAGAATGCTGAAGATTAAGTGGGTAGATCACATAACTAATGAAGAGGTACTGAACAAAATTGGCGAGAAAAGGAATTTTTGGTATTTTGTTTTGTTGTTGTTGTGGTCTTCAGTCCAGAGACTGGTTTGATGCAGCTCTCCACCCTACTCTATCCTGAGCAAGCCTTTTCATCTCCTCATAAGAATGACAACCCACATCCACTTGAATCTGCTTACTATACGCGTCTCTTGGTCTCCCTCTGCGATTTTTACCCCACACACTTCCCTCCAACGCTAAATTCACAATTCCTTGATGTCTAAGAATGTGTCCTACCAATCTATCCCTTCTTTTAGTCAAGGTATGCCAGAAATTTCTTTTCTCCCCAATTCGGTTCAGTACCTCCTCATTAGTTACGCGATCCACCCACCTAATCTTCAGCATTCTTCTGTAGCACCACATTTCAAAAGCCTCTATCCTTTTTCTGTCCACACTGCTTATCGTCCATGTTTCACTCCCATACAAGGCAACACTCCATACAAATGCCTTCAGAAAGGACTTCCTTAGGCTTAAATCAATATTCGATGTTAACAAATTTCTCTTTTTCAAAAACGCTTTTCTACCCATTGCCATTCTGCATTTTATATCATCTGTACTGCGACCATCATTTGTTATTTTACTGCCCAAGTAACAAAACTCATCTACCTCCTTTATTGTTTCGTTACCTAATCTAATTCCTTCAGCATCACCTGATTTTCTTACACTGCACTCCATTACCCTTGTTTTACTCTTGTTAATGTTCATCTTATATGCACCTTTCAGCACACTGTCAATTCCGTTCAATTGCTCTTCCAGGTCCTTTGCTGTATCTGACAGAATTACTATGTCGTCGGCAAAACGCAATGTTTTTAATTCTTCACCCTGAACTTTAATTCCTTCACCAAATTTCTCCTTGCTTTCCTTTATAGCTTGCTCAATGTACAAATTGAACAACATTGGGGAAAGGCTACAACCCTGTCTTACTCCCTTTCCAACCACTGCATCCCTTTCATGCCCTTCAACTCTGACAACCGCTGTCTGGTTTTTGTACAAGTTGTAAATAACCTTACGCTCCCTATATTTTATTCCTGCTTGCTTCAGAACTTTAAAGAGTTTATTCCAATCAACATTGTCAAAAGCCTTCTCCAAATCTACAAAAGCTAGAAATGTAGGTTTGCCTTTTCTTAATCTATCTTCTAGGATAAGCCGTAAAGTGAGTATTGCCTCCCGTGTTCCTACATTTCTCCTGAACCCAAACTGATCTTCCCCGAGGTCGGCTTCTACCAGCTTTTCCATCCTTCTGTATATAATTCGTGTTAATATTTTGCAACTATGACTTATTAAACTGATGGTTCTGTAGTTTTCACACCTGTCTGCACCTGCTTTCTTAGGGATGGGGATTATAACATTTTTCTTAAAGTCTGAGGGTACTTCACCTGTCTCATACATCTTACACACAATGTGAAACAATTTTGTCATGGCTGGTTCTCCCAGAGACTTCAGTAGCTCTGACGGGATATCATCTACTCCAGGGGCCTTGTTTCGACTTAGATCATTCAGGGCTCTGTCAAATTCTTCTCTCAGTACAGTATCTCCTATTTCATCATCATCTACATCCTCTTCCCTTCCTATAATAGTGTCTCGAAGTTCATTTCCTTTGTAGAGCCCCTCTATATACTCTTTCCACCTTTCAGCTTTCCCTTCTTTGCTGAGAACTGGTTTTCCATCAGTGTCCTTGATATTCATAGAGCTGTTTTTCTTATCGCCAAATGTTTGTTTTATTTTCCGGTAGGCTGTATCTATTTTTCCCCTATTTATACATTCTTCTACATCCTTGCATTTGCCTTCTATCCATTCCTGCTTAGCCATTTTGCACTTCCTGTGAATCTCATTTCTTAGTCGTCTGTACTCCATTTTGCCTGTTTCATTTACTGCATTCTTATACTTTCTCCTTTCATCGATTAAATTTAGTATCTCCTGTGATATCCAAGGATTCTTTGTAGGTCTTGCCTTCCTACCTATTTTGTCCTCTGCTGCCTTCACTATTTCATCTCTCAGTTTTACCCATTCCTCCTCAACTGTTTTATTTTCCCCTGTTTCTGTCAATTGTTGCCTGAAGCTCCCTCTGAAATTCTTAAGAACTTCAGGTTCCTTCAATTTATCCAGGTCCCATCTCCTTTTCCTACCTTTCTGTAGTTTCTTCAGTTTCAGCCTACAGTTCATAACCAACAAGTTATGGTCAGAGTCTATGTCTGCCCCTGGGTATGTCCTACACTTCAAAACCTGGTTCCGAAATCTATGTCTTACCATTATAAAATCTATCTGGTATCTCCCGGTGTCTCCTGGTCTCTTCCACGTATACAACCTTCTTTTGTGATTCTTAAACCAGGTGTTTGTTATAACTAAATTATGTTCCGTGCAAAATTCTACCAGGCGGCTTCCTCTTTCATTCCGTTTGCCCAGACCATATTCACCCACTATATTCCCTTCCCTTCCTTGTCCTACTACCGAATTCCAGTCTCCCATAACAATTAAATTTTCCTCTCCCTTAATTGTCTGAATAATTTCCTTTAGCTCCTCATATATTTCTTCAATCTCCTCATCATCGGCAGAGCTAGTTGGCATATAAACCTGTACTACTGTTGTCGGTGTTGGCTTCGTATCTATCTTGACAATGATAATGCGATCGCTGTGCTGGTCATAGTAGTTTACCCGCATTCCTATTTTCTTATTCATTATCAATCCTACTCCTGCGCTACCTCCAACTGATTTTATATTCATAATCCTGTACTCACCTGACCAGAAATCCTGTTCATCCTGCCACCGAACTTCACTAATCCCCACTATATCTAACTTCAAACTATCCATTTCCCTTTTTAAATTTTCTAATTTTCCTACTCGATTAAGTGATCTAACATTCCACGCTCCGACCCGTAGAATGCCAGTATTGTCTTTCCTGATGATCACATCCTCCTGAGTAGTCCCCGCCCGGAGATCCGAATGGGGGACTATTTTACCTCCGGAATATTTTACCCGAGAGGATGCCATCATCATATGTTCATACAGTAGAGCTGCATGTCCTCGGGAAAAATAACGGCTGTAGTTTCCCCTTGCTTTCAGCCGTTCGCAGTAGCTGTGTGGCAAAGCCACATTAGCTGATGTTACAAGGCCAGCTCAGTCAATCATCCAGACTGTTGCCCCTGTAACTACTGAAAAGGCTGCTGCCCCTCTTCAGGAACCACACGTTTGTCTGGCCTCTCCACAGATACCCCTCCGCTGTGGTTGCACCTACGGTACGGCTATCTGTATCGTTGAGGCACGCAAGCCACCCCACCTCGGCAATGTCTGTGGTTCATGGTATTTTTGGTATACCCTGACTAAAAGAAGGGATCGCTTGGTAGGACACATTCTTAGACATCGGGGAATCGTAAATTTAGCATTGGAGGGAAGTGTGTGGGGTAAAAATCGCAGAGGGAGACCAAGAGACGCGTATAGTAAGCAGATTCAAGTGGATGTGGGTTGCCGTTCTTATGAGGAGATGAAAAGGCTTGCTCAGGATAGAGTAGGGTGGAGAATTGCATCAAACCAGTCTCCAGACTGAAGACCATAGCAATCAATCGTTATTGCAGTACGTATCCGGTTCTTCAACTCTACCAGGTTATGTGGGAGTAGTGGTACATAAACTGCACCTTTAACCAAAACCCACTAGAAGTCACAGGGTGGATAAATCCGGTGACCGTGAAGCCCATCTGAGACATGCTAAGTCGCCAGCTCCTTGAGGACCAAAGCAACGGTTCACTAGATTTTCATTCAGATGTTCCCGCACAACTGACATATATCGGCTATTACTATAAACTAGAGTATTTATTCGTGTCTCCAATAGCCGATCCGAGGCGCAGCGATCCATAATTTGGTCAAAATAATACTTTGTAATACGTATATTCTTTTCGAAACACCTTGTATTAATCATAGGTATTAGCCCGATTGTTTCAATCCGACAGGTAATTGAAACTTATGTCAGATTTGTTACATAGCAAAATAGATATTAATATTTTAATAAGTATTTGGTATTCTGAAACATCAATCTGCAAGGTAACGAGTCATTTTGTATGAAACTAAAAACAGAACCAAGCATTCGGCGTACAAGGAAACTTTGTCTAAATATCAAAATAGCCAACATGAAATGTATGGTTCTACGTACGTAGACATCACTTGAAGTACGAAAAGAAAATGCCAAGCAAGAAACCTGTCTTCATCCCTTACCGTGGACGCTACGCTTAACTGTCGGAAATACGGCAAACGTGACAGCAACGGGACAGTTACGACTTGCTTTTAGTGTCGAGTTTCTGCTAAATGCGACTTCAGCTGCCGCCGGCAGACCTGTCCCAAGCGAACACCAACCATGCATACAAAGTATTTTAAGCTGAAGTTTCCCTGGTAGAAAAGTACGAAATCCAGTTACTCGTTTGTCAGAAAGTCACTGATGGACATTAAAAGTTGTTGCACTATCCGCAATAGATTAATATATGTTAATACCTTATCTTGGTAAAGTATATTAGTGGCTAAGAGTCAAAGCTATGAATTCGCATAATGGACGAACAGTTATTAGAAATTACCAGTTTTTCCATTTCAGATTAACCCAAGAAAGTAGGCACGTAACGTTTGAGGTTGACATCAGAGTTCGTAACATGGTGCGAATTTCTCTTGTTATGTGTACGGAATACGAATACATAACTGCTTCACATAAAACTGCAAGCGTAGAGATTTTATTTGGAATATAATAGTATAAAGATTAAGTTAAGTACCTCCAAATGGTAATAAATATTAAGGAAAAACCTCAAATAATGAAGACAGCACGCACAGTCTGTCTTTCGTGTGTTAGGGAGATGCTAGTTTTAGCAGCAGCAGCAGCAGTAGTAGTAGTAGTAGTAGTAGTAGGTGAAAAATGCAAAGGTGGTACTGAAATGACTATCATGATTTCCCAAAATGGCAATCTGCGTCCGAATCTGCACAATTAGTTTTCCGTTTTTCCCATATATCGCTTAAGGGAAAGCCTCGGACTGCCTAGAAAAGAATACCCCCCCCCCCAGATAATAATTAGAAAGCGAGTCATTGAATTAAATTTTTTTCATATTTTACCTGAAGTCAAGTGCTTCTGGCAACTTAGTTTTGTTACTTTTATGGTTTTTATATGGTACCTACTTTTACATTCCTTATCACGTACACTAATGCTACCTGGCGACACCTTTCGTTTACTTGGACGGTGATAGTTTATATATATTTTTGGACGAATTACAACGTTCAAATGAATTAAATAAATCACAATTTGCGATGTTATGGCATCACTGTATTAGGTTTAGATGGAATACCAAACTGTGGCGAATGAAAATTTGTGCCTGCTTAAAAGCAGGAAATCCCGGGTTCGAATCCCGGCCGGGCACAAATTTTCATTCGCCGCAGCTTGGTATTCCACCTAAACCTAATACAGTGATGCCATAACATCGCAAATTGCGATTTATTTCATACTTTTCTTTAGAATAGTTCAGCAGGACCATGACGTTGTACAATTGTACGAAACTTTACCCCATGTTTTAGGTACGTGCTTATCTCATTGTATTTACGGTGTATTGTCAATGTCTTCTAATAATACTCTTTTTGTAACACTATGCTAATTGATAGTACTAAAATTGCATATTCTGCGAAGAGTTCGAAAGGGGTAAATAAAAAACAGCTGCATCACCTTTGTAGTTTTTTAAAACGTTCCTTATAGCATTGTTTAATAACGAAATTAAAAATTTTGCCACGGCTGGGATTCGAGCCAGAGACCTACTGCTTACTAACAAGGGAAGCTTCCCATCGCACCGCCCTCAGATTTAGTTATAAGTTGGCGCAGTGGATAGGCCGTGAAAAACTGAACACAGATCAATCGAGGAAACTGGGAGTAGTTGTGTGGAACTATGAAAAAATAAGCAAAGTATAAAAACTGAACGCTCCATGCGAAAGATAGGCAACGTCGAGCAGATTGTGAGCATAGGACGCCGTGGTACTGTGGTTAGCTTGACGAGCTGCAAAATTATCTGTCTGTCCGTTCATTGAAGTCACTGTTCGCTATAATCACTTTAGTGTCTGTGTTTTGCGATCGCACTGCAAAACCGTGCGATTAGCAAGTGAAAGGAAGTGTCTCTCCAATGGGAACCTAAAACTTTTGATCGCAAGGTGACAGGTCAACCAATTCCTCCACAGGAAAACACATCTGACGTATACTGTATGACACTGGTGATGGTATGTGCGCCATATGACAGAAATCTCTTGTCGACCGACCTAATTTGTGCACTTAGTGAATGGGTAAAGAGATTCTACCTCGCCCGATTTAGGTTTTCTTGTGGATGTGATAATCACTCCCAAAAAAGTGATAAAAACGTAGGATTTTTTCACATAAACTGCAACAAACGAATGAAACAGATTCACAGTCGCACAGTTTCCCTGTGCTTTGTCCAAACATATGGTTCAACGTCTTCGAATTTTTCTGTGTCTAGACTGTCAAATTCTGCAGTTATACCGAATCGGACGGATGGACGGACAGATAATAATTTTCTGAAAATGAAAAAATTAAAAGTCTTACCTGTGGGGAGGCTTGAACCAAGGACCTCTCGCTGCACAGCTCCTCACACTAGCCACAGGACCACAACCTGCTCGACGTTGCTTATCTTTTGCATGGACCCTTCAGTTTTTATATTTTGATAATTGTTTCATAGTTCCACACAACATCTTCCATGTTTCTCGACTGATCCGTGTAGTTTTTCACGGCCTATCCACTGCGCCAACTTATAACTAAATCTGAGGGGGTTTGCGATGGGGAGGTTAAGCAGTCGGTTTATCCACTAATCCAATTTCCAATTGTTAATAAATCTGCCCTCGTCCATGTCACGTTAAATTGTCTCATTCTAGATACGACAAATAACTAGCTTTAGGTGTAACACGTCTCATGTCAGGGCAAATATGACTTTGACAAGAATAATGCCCGTAAGTTGCACTTCTAGAAATTACCATAGCATATTATTTACGAATATCCGTTGGAAAAAGTGAAAATGTTTGTAAACCTACTGGACCAAACTGCTATGGCCATCAGTCCCTAAAGTTACAAACTTAAAATTACGGAAACCATAGACAGAGGTCAAATAAGGTTCCCCATTAGACTCTGGCTGACTGGACACGCGTGGAATAAAGTGAAGTGGGGCGGCGATTGTGAAACCTAGAAGTGCGCCGTGTGTAGCAACGCAGGCAGTGTCGCAACAGGACCGAAGCTCGCGAGTGTGGAACCAGGGGTGGCACAGTTCAGGTCATGTGGAAACGCCGATAAGCTGTTACTTTATGGCAGGGTTCGCAGTAATGGGAAGGGCTGCTCGTCTATTTCGTGACCAAGGTTTTCCAAATCGGTCTTCGCGATCGCCAATTATTTTCGCTAGAGCAGCACGATCCGCAAGGAAAAAGACGCCTTCACACCTACAAGCGTACGCTGCGACGCTGTGAACGCCCCTGAAGTGTTCATTCAATCTTGATTAAATATTTCAGTTTAGCCACGTGGTGCTGACAGCAAGGATCTCTCCAATACCGTGGAAAGTCCGCTCGTCGTCCGAAATATATTGTAATTCTGAGTTTGAGGCCGTCTTCAGGTAATGTGCGAACAGTACTGTATATAACGTCCTTCATAGTTTTAATAGGAGTTTTGAGATGCAGAGTGAAATATATTTGTTGTGATCTTCAAACTTGTTTGATGCAGCTCTCCATGCTACCCAGTCCTGTGCAAGTCTCTTCATCTGAGAATACGTTCGGCAACCTACACCTTTTGAATCTGCTTACTGTATTCATCCCTCGGTCGCCCACTACGATTTTTACCCTAAACACTTCCTTATAACACTAAGTTCATTGACGATTCCTTGATGTCTCAGAATGTGTCCTACCAATCTATCCCTTCTCTTAGTCAGGATTTGCCAGAAACTCCTTTTCTCCCCACTTCGGTTAAGCACCTCATCAGTTACGTGATCTATTCATCTAAGTTTCAAGCACCTCGTTCGTTACGTGATCTACCCATCTAATTTTCATCATTCTTCTGTAGCAACACATTTCAAAACCTTTTATCATCTTTTTATCTGTACTCCTTATCGTCCACATTTCACTCCCACACAATGCTAAGCCAGACAAATGCTTTCATAAAGGACTTTCCAACTTTTAATTCTGGATGTCAACAAATTTATCTTCTTCAGAAACGCTTTTCATCGCATAGCTATTCTGCATTTTATATCTTCTTTACTTCGGCCATCAGAAGTTATCTTGCTACCCAAATAACAAGTCATCTACTACTTTTATTGTCTCATTACCTAGTCTAATTCCTTCAGCCTCGTCTGATTTTCTGACTTTCCATTTCATTACCCTCGTTTTATTGTTAATGTTCATCTTATATCTTCCTTTCAAGACACTGTCCATTCCATTCAGTTGCTATTCCAGATCCTCTGCAGTCTCTCACAGAATTACTGTCATCAACAAACCGCAAAGTTTTTATTTCTTCTCCCTGAACTTTAATGCCCTCTTAAAATTTCTCCTTACGTTCCTTCACTGCTTGCTCAATGTACAGATTCAACAACATTGGGGAAAGGCTGCAACCCTGTCTTACTCCCTTCCCAAACCCTGCGTCCCTTTTTTGCCCTTCAACTCTAAAAACTGCTGTCCGGTTTTTGTATAGGTTGAATATAACTCTTCGCTCCCTATATTTTACCCCTGCTACCTTCAGGATTTGAACGAGTGTATTCCAGTCTACATTGTCAAAAGCTTTCTCCAAATCGACAAACGCTAAAAACGTAGGTTTCCCTTTCCTTAGCCTATCTTCTAAGATAAGTCTTAATGTATTTCCTCTCGTGTTCCTACATTTCTCCTAAATCCAAACTGATCTTTCCCGACGTCGGCTTCCACAAGTTTTTGTTTCCATTGTCTGTAAATTAGTGTTAGTATCTTGCAACTGTGATTTATTAAACTCATAGTTTTGTAATTTTCACACTTGTGTCCACTTGCTTTCTTTGGAATTGGAATTACAATATTCTCCTTGAAGTCGGAGGGTATTTCCCGTGTCCCATACATCTTGCATACCAGGTGGAACAATTTCTTCATGACTGGCTCTCCTAACGATATCAGCACTATTTAATTATCCATTAAAAAAAGTTGCGACGAAATCTATCTCAACATTACTGCGAAGCTATGCTAAAGTCAATATATTTTTCCTCGGAAGGTTGAATAACGGTTCATTTTTCTGAGGACGAGCGAAGTAATTTATCCTTTTTAACAAATTCCAACATTCATGAAATTACGTACTCATTAGTATCACCAAAGATCCTGTAAGAACAGCAACTACTGCGTTAGGTGTCGCATCTGACCTCTTCTAACTCTATCCTACATAAAGCGAAGTCCATGAAGTTTAACCAAACTATCACTTAGGCGAATGGGGCGCTGCAGTTTGACTCAGTTCTGGATAGCGGAGAAAAGTTTAGAGATGATACTAAACACACACGTCAACTGGATGTCGAGGAACGTGGCATGTAGATTTGCGTTCATACCAGAAAATATGTCCAGTGGCGACTAATCAGACGATTAGGCAGGAAAGGTGGTAAATTCTTGAAGTCCATACCAGTGACCAGGAAGGAGCCAGGTGAGCTTCCCTAGACACTAGCTAGTAGTGGGGCAGGCACACAACGTTTGGTGTCACATACTTAAAAGTGGTACTTCCTCTGAGTGCCGGTAGCACTTCAGTAACAAAATTGTACATATGTATTCTTCTTGAGTTACGGACCAGTTACATAGTCTTCAACAACCTCGCACCGAATGTTCAAACTCGTGTTCATTCTACCAGTACATTCTTTAGTGGTATTCAGTCCATTGATTGGTTTGCAACAGTCCAGATGGTTCAAATCTACCTCCGGCCATCCACATTTAGATTTTCCGTGATTTCCCTAAATTAGTCTACGTAAATTCTGGGATGGCTCCTTTCAAAAGGCACGTCCAATTTCCTCCCCCATCCTTACCCAAAAATCTGAGCATAAGCTCCAATGACGGGATGTTGAACCCTAACCTTTCCCCCTCATTCACATTCTCAATGGACGTCAGGGCTCAGTTGGGAGCGGGACTCATGAGTGAAGTCAACTCTATTCTAGTCAGAGAGAGACTGAAAGCGCTTCTTGGTACACAGAGGTCAATGGTAGTTAGCGCCGTGATTCAGCTCCCTTTCTACGAGCCGCCTATTAATGGTTTTTTGCGGGCACCATAGCACCAGTTGCACTCGGATCGATGACAATGATGAATCCGGGGCTGTGAGTGCCCTTCTATCGATCGCTCAGTCCCCACTCTGTCTTCTCTCTAGGACGACCGCATCCTTCTTGCCGCTGTGTTCGGGCATGGTTCGCCCATTCCTACCAACATCGTAGAATGGTGACATAGCTCCTATACAAATTTTCGACTTATTTGCTAATGACTGTAATCGGTTTCTTTGAGCCAAACAACTCGCCTCCTCTCATATGCTAACATCTGTGTATACTGTTCAGATGTCTCATCATCCTTGATGATTTATACTTCTGTAGGGTAGGGTGAGGTGAGGGTAAAAGGTTTCGCTTTTACTCATTTCATTCAGCTGAGGGTTGGACACACAAAATCGGCTCCTTTATCCTGCGATGGGGACGTCTGCAGTTTTCAGGAGCTATTTGTGAGGTTTCGTTTTACATGCCTCGGTTTTAACCATTTAGTTGGTTCTATCACTCGTTATTCTCCAAGATATTGAATCGTACGAAATTATTGGTTTTCAGTTTTCCCATTGCCTGGTGAAGCCTCATTTTTGTCCGTCAGTTTAATTTCTTACTTCCCAGAAAGGGTATCAGAGCTTGTAGCATTCCCAGTGCAGATGGTGAGTATATAGGACTGTTTTTTCTTTTACGTCCAAATAGACTTTCAAAATATTTAACTACTGGAGACCAGGGGATTGGTAGATAAAATAGTGTCTGTCGTTGACTATAGGTCTTCGTTCTGTGTAAATAATAGCTTTAGTTTTGTGTTGACTGTAGTTTTGTTACACAGGGTCCATTATTTCATCAGGTCCAGTCGCCGCTGTAGTGAGGTTAAGAAGTGGTTAAGCCGCGATCCCAGTGTGAGGAAGATTGTGTCGTCAGCGTACAAACTTCCAGAAACGTGGGGCACTGTAGGGACGTCACTAATTTAGACGTTGAAGAGTGACGGCAAAATAACGGTGCCTTGTGGGACTACTGCTGCTATCAACTTTGAGGATGAGTTTCAGTCCTCAAACCGGACGTAGATCCTTCGAGTTTGTAGGAAACTATCCAGTATTTTCACATAGCAGTCTGGTAAAGGGGACACGGCTAAAAACATTTGAAGCCACTCGTGGTTCGACGACGTAACAGCATAGGAAGATAAAAATCACTACGTTTAAAGATTCTGTAGTCCAAACCTAGTGCACGAGTAAACTCCAGATTTTATTTATCGTTGTATGCAAAAACGTAAGTCGTTATTTTGATTTTTAAGAGCTACGGCCTCTATATGAAGTGATAAGCCATTAAATGTTTTTTGGAGCATAATTCCTGAGAACTGTTGGAACTGTATTGTATTTTTTTATACAACATAATACTAGTTAACTATGAGCAATAAAGAAACGGAGGGATAGTGCCGGCAGGTACGCAGTAGCACTCGGACTCTATCACTCCGTTTACATGGCCTCCCAAAACCGGATTTCGTAAACCGATTTCCCAATTCCGCTTTTGGTTGGTCATGTAATCACTCCAAAATCGATGCTGGAAATCCGCTTCTCTAAGGCGGTTTTCCAGTTGCACAATCGATTTTCGTGCCCATGTAAGCGCAACAGTTTTTGAAGCGTTGTTGGCTTGTCATATTGTGTTTTCTTGTTACGAATTTTCGGCACATATGGAAAGAGTGATATTTTCTAATGTGAAATAAAAGTATAAATATTAGAGTGAACGTAAATCTGTGTAATTAAATAAACAAAAATAGCGATTGTGCAGACTAAATAAAGAACTGAATCACCTGTTTTCCAGCCGCCATGTTAAGTGAGCTACGAAATCCGATTCAGGCTGTGCCATGTAAACACGACAGCGAAAAACGGTTTACGAAAATCGGTTTTCGTCTACCGGAAGATGTGTTGCATGTAAACGTAGTGTATACTATAGGCGTTGTTCTGAGTGGAAGATGTGTTGCATGTAAACGTAGTGTATACTATAGGCGTTGTTCTGAGTGGAAGATGTGTTGCATGTAAACGTAGTGTATACTATAGGCGTTGTTCTGAGTGGAAGATGTGTTGCATGTAAACGTAGTGTATACTATAGGCGTTGTTCTGAGTGGAAGATGTGTTGCATGTAAACGTAGTGTATACTATAGGCGTTGTTCTGAGTGGAAGATGTGTTGCATGTAAACGTAGTGTATACTATAGGCGTTGTTCTGAGTGGAAGATGTGTTGCATGTAAACGTAGTGTATACTATAGGCGTTGTTCTGAGTGCTGGAGCGTCGCCGCCTACTTGGGAGCGCTCACGTCAGCAGCGTGACGCCAACACCGGCCGCCCGGAAGCACACGACGCTGGTCGCTGCGGCTATCAGCGAAATGCGAGACTCTGACTCACGCGACCGGTAAAAGGCCCGCTGATACCGCCTTCGACATCTGCCACTCTCGAGTGACGTCTTTCCATTCGTCTGTAGAGAAGATATGTCGAGAGCGTACATAAGCTCCCACTGCTATCAATGTTCTTTCCCGAAGACAGCTATTACCCGGTAATGCTTCACTTCGATCGACTACAAGTAGGATATCACAATATTATTCATCCTGCCGCCGATAGTCCAGACGCAGTCCCAGTCCTTCGGGCGGAAACAGCTACTAGCTAAAAAGTATGGTTTGTTTCCCAACAAAACAAAGGAATGTCTCTCCCTCGTGTAAGTATAGCTACATTATCAATATATACAAAATATATGATTCACCTGCCTCGTAACGACAACTAACACAAGTCCTAACAGTCGATTTCTGCTTTGACTAACCATATTGTTGGTAACGTCATTTCGTACTATGTTTTGACACTTAGAAGAACATGCCAGATCAATTGCAATTTTGAAAAATAATCCAACAGTAACGTCGTTTGACATGATCAGCAGCACACACACACCTCGCCTGCGCGCCATCGACGTTAAGCAGAACGTCATTTATTAAGCGATATAAATGGATCTACTAGACTCAACTTTCTTTGCTAAATATCTTTCCTACAAATCTGATGAAATGCAACGCCTACGCGACAGCACCACCAACTTCACAACACGGAGGATTCTTCATTTCTTTACTAACGTGACATTTCATTTTGTTTTCAAGAAAGATGCCTATTAGGTATTTTATTAGTTGGTGATTCAGTTTATAATCTTGGGTTGAGAATTTTATAAATGTTTTCTTGTTTGCCGCGAGGGGAGAAGGGTTTACATATGAGAATGTATACGGCAGAACCGATTGTTTCATACTTTTAATACCCTGCTATTGCAGAAATCGTGATTTTGTCCAGCTTAGCCTACAGTCTATTTCGCGCGGTCCTTTCTAACAGAAAATCTGTACTTCATGATTAATATGCAGCCCATCTAGAGTCTGAATAGTGTGTATGTTAGAGCGTCATGTAAGAATTCGGTGGAAATTAGTCAAAATGATTTGAAGTAAATTTCTAATACACGACACTCTAATAATCTTTGTGATTGTGTATCTTCAACCACATCTTCCCTTTTATGTAACACACATTTATTTCTATGTTACATTTGCTGGAAAAATAGACTAAAGCCTACGTTCGTGAGAGTGTTTTAGATCTTTCTTAAACAACGTTAAAAGACGACTTGTCTTTATATAGTAACATCGAACATTATTTATAGATTCCATAAGCCTTGAACGCTGACCTGAAGTACGGCTGAACCGATAGTTAATATCCACTGATGCATTTGAACTTGGGCCTACATGGTAATAGCGTGTGGGTCACCTTTTGGAAGCCAATCCAGCTACTATTCTGCATGCCAAGGATTCAACTCCTTGGATAGTTTCCGGGGATGTGTAGCACAAGATGTCAAACAGATACGAAATTACAGTAGCTTGCGGGTGTTAGACTGCTACTGCATAGTCAGTGCAAAGCTGAAGTTCCATTCCTTTTGAGATTTAACATAAATTTTTTCCTCAGCACTATTCAATCGTCACTGCCAATTTTTAGAAAATAGCGAAAGTAACGAAGTGTCCGGACCTTATCGTGGCATTTGAGTTCAAACTGCTGCCAGCAACAGGTGACAAGAACGGCACTGTGAGTCTTCTGCAAGCCTGCCAAGCTTTGGCAACTCCAAATTACACACACACACACACACACACACACACACACACACACACACACACACACACCTTATATTCCAATAAAACAGCGAACAACTTTTTCTGCCCATGTACTTAATCAGAAGTGCTGATTACAATTATGTACTGAAAATCTTTCGATTGACGGGCTCGAGAACATACTTTTATGGTGGTAACCATAATAGATTGTCTGAGATCAGTACAGTTCAATAGAAATACACAACGCAGTTTTACATCTGAAAAGCTGAAAATCTTTATAGAGGAAGCCTAATTCATATTTCAGACAATTTGCTTCAGAAAATCACCGAAAATAAGTAAAGGAGAGTGCAATATTGAGACAATTCTGATATGTTTCACAAAACTGGAAACGCGTTGGAAAAGTGTAATGCCAAGAATTGCCTTAATGGACGAAAGGCGAACGATGTCGCCCAGTTCATTGTCGAGCGTCAGCGAAGACGCGACTCGTAATTGTGGGAAGACTGCTAGCGAAATTGATAAGAGTGTCAGCATTATACACAGAAGCTTTATGGCTAACCAATCAACAGTTAAAGTCTAGAAAAACACACGGTCAAATAAAGATTTCACACGAAGCAAAACTACTTCCTTTTTAGATGACATCAGAGTATCTGATATGCGCAGAATTTCGCTACATGATGATTGGCCTCCGATGATATTCACATATATCGGAGGTGACTCGTTCACGCTGCGACAACCGGAAACACGTATTTTTTTCCGAAAGATGCCACTGCAAAATATTCATTAGACCCTACATAAGGCATGGCGGCAGAATATAAAAAAGTACTCCAGTTTTAGTAAATATATAACTGGGCAGAATCGTATGTATAAAGTTACTGTAGAGTACTACCCTTGAATAGCGCGCTGGAAAAGAAACAACCAACTCTTACCATTCGAACTCTGATTTCTCTTATTTCATCACAATGATAATTTCTCCCTTGGAGGTGCGGGTCGACTAATTATTTTCGCAATCGGATAAGACAGGTGATTGGAATTTCGTAAATAGCTCTCGCAGCAACGAAAATAGCCTTGGTCTTAATCACTGCCATCCCAGTTCGCATATCATACCTGTGACACACAATGACCAGTAGATGTAGCAGCTAAAACTGATATTACGAGATAATCCGTCATTTTTCCTATTGTATTACAAATCAATTGTCGAGAGGTAAGCATTTGCACAAATTAATTCATGTACACTGCAAACAAGAAAAAAAAAAAACTCACAACATACATATCGGACAAAACTGATAAGTTTTGGGCCGTAAAAAATTCAGCACATGCTGCCATGCGTACAATAGATGCCACATGTATCATACTTGTTGAATGAGTGGGCAAAATTACGAAAACGATTGTTTTAAACTTTGCAACAGGTGCTCCAAACGACCACGGAGACACTTCAACTTATTACGCTGCAAACACCCTTAATTTAACCGACGACTTAACGGTTTTCCCTCGTTCCTATAACAACAATCCGATCTCCTCCAAACGGTGAATGGTGTAGGGTACCTCGTACCCCACTATTAGTAATTTTCTCCCCTGTTTCAAACAGGGGAGACCGGCTGCTTATATGCCTCAGTATGAGTAATTTTATCGTTAAGTTTGTGGTCCTTACGCAAAATATACGTTGGCATCTGCAGTCAACTTCTGATACTGGCACTCCAAATTTCCGCAAATGATGATCTCCAAAAACAATGTCGTGTTCCCATGCTAATTGAACCTATCAGTAATCATCTCCAGCAGCCAACCTCTAAAATTGTTCCTACTTCTTCGTTTACGCCAGTGTTTTTCAACCGTCCAGGTAAAAATACTCTGGCGATCCCCTTTCCAAATAAAAATATTCTCGCAACACCCCTCCCCCTCCATCCTCACGAACCGTAACGAAACTTTTGTTATCTCAAAGAAAACAAATGTGATCTTTATTTTGTTACAGCTTTTTTTTTAATTTTCGAACGAAGTTTATGTACTTTTCGGAGTGATTTCCGACAGAAAAATATACTTTGCTTAACGTCTGTTTCACATTTCAGGTAATACTCAGAAGCGTATTTTGCTCATTAAGAAAGTACCCACTGTGTAGACAATTTGTAACGAAGTAGATATAGTTTTCGAATTTTTCAAATTTAGTTATTGTATCAAATTCTTTTACATCTCGATTGGTTCCTGAAAACAGTTTTCAGGCTTTGCGCTTATGCATCATTAACACATTGTATTGTAAAACAATTCGTGATCTATTCAAGGAACTCCGTAATTTAACCCTTTCATGCACAGTGTAGCCTTATTTTTTTCATTATCTCTCATACTAATCAACATCTTACCACAAATTCATCTGTAGCTGCTTGTATACATAGTGTTACATATGCAAATCCCCTGCTTCATTCCGATCTGATGGGGATCCGAGACAGTTGAACACTACTCACGTGTTCTGTACGCCGTCTCCAACGGAAGTGGACAATCCACGTTCGCCACAACTGTCTACACATGGTCGTTCCATTTCATACCACTGTGCACCCTTACGCCTTAATCAAGCAGGGCACCGAGCGAGGTGGCGCAGTGGTAACACACTGGACTCGTATTCGGGAGGATGGTGGTTCAAATCCACCTCCGGCCATGCTGATTTAGGTTTTCCGTGATTTCCCTAAATCACTGCAGGCAAATGCTAGGATGGTTCCTTTCAAAGGGCACGGCCGCTTTCCTTCCCCATCCTTACCCAAAAATCCGAACGTGAGCTCCGTCTCTAATGACGACGCTGTCGACGGGACGTTAAACTCGGAGCTTCCTTCCTTCCTCCCTCCCTCCTTCCTTCAAACAGGGCACTAATGCTGTATTCGAACAATGCAGAACTGTTTCTCCTTCTTACGTGTACCGCCTTACATTCGCCTCATCAAGAAGAAATTTCTCTACTCCACATTCCCGCGGCACTGGTAATTCAACCGTAATGGATTTCCGACGCAAAACAGGCTATTCTTCGCCAAACTAGAAATGTGGTTCTTCCGTCGTCTGATGATTAGGATTTGAGACAATTGAGCTACGACAGACTATGGCTGTGTCATCCATCACTCGTGCCACACATCACAGACCTGCGTCTCTTGGAGGCGACGCCGGCCGGCGACAGCGGCTGCTGCGGCGCGGGCGGCTGGGGGGCGGGCGGCTGCAGCTGGTAGCCGGCGTAGGGCAGGGGCGGCAGCGGGGGCGGCACGGCGCCCGAGGCGGCGGCGGCGGCTGCCGCGGCGGCGGCGGCCGCGCTGTACGAGTACATGGCGCGCTGCCGGCGCTCGAGCACATGCGCACCACACACGTCTGGCCGCCGGCGCGGCCGAGCTCACACTGACGCGCCGCGGCGCCCGCTCCGACGCTGCCAACCTTCCGCAACAATACGCCGGCCGCCGCCGCACGCCCGCCAACCTCACGCCGGCGTTGCTGCCAACTCCGCGAGCAGCCAGCGGCGCGCCGTCGCCGCGCTGCCAGTCGGCTTCCCGCGGCCTGTAGCTAGAGGTCTGCGCGCGTGCGGATATCCGCAGTACTCGTTACTTCGCGAATAAAACCGTTATCCGCGAGTCACCTGCCGATAATGGGCGAGTATCTGCCCAGTACATCTGTTATAATGTTAGTTGAAAACAAGTCTGTGGACAGTTTTGGAATCTTTTAGAGCGGACACCTGTTCTAACCACAAAATGTTAGATTCTGTATTTCTCTGTAAACGTATTAGTGACCGGGCGCGGTAGCCGAGAGGACTGAGGCGTTCTAGTCACGGTCTGCACGGCCACTACGGTCGGGGGTTCGAATCCCCCCTCGGGCATGGATATTTGTGCCGTCCTTAGTTCATAAGTAGTTTGTAAGTTTAGGGAATGATGACCCCGTAGTTAAGTCCCATAAGCTATACAAACATTTGAACATTTTGTCTTTTTTGGAGACAAACGTATTAGTAGGCGGCACTTTAACACTACTTGCTTTGCTTTGCCATATAACCCTTTGTGCATTAATATGAGGTGAACATAAAGTGTGCCTTTTGTAAAACTAAAAAAAAAAAGCAGAGTTTTGGCCCACTTTAGGTTACGGTAGTAACACTAAAAGAGGGCCTTTGCGATCGTCTTTTGACAGCTCTTAATTTAAATGAAAATAACGGATCAACCATTCATCTGATACGGAAATTGAATAATCGAATTTGTAGAGGAGAAAATTCTCTACAACTTTGCTCTGTTATGCTTTTTCTTATCTCGTATTGTTACAAACATATTTGCAAAAATAACGGTGATTTTGGAATGTCTGTCTGTCCGTAACGTGTTCCCTGTTTTTAAGACGAACCGTTCAACCGAACAGCACCAAAGTTTACAGACATAATTGTAGGCCGCCAGAGACCAGAACCTCGCTTTTTAAAATATTTCGGACAAGAAATGGTCAGTAATAAAAAAAACCGTTTCTAATGAAATTTTAATTGCAAATAAACCGTTCATCTAATGCGAAAACTGAATAAACGAATTTTTAGAGGAGAAAGTTCTCTACAACTACAACTAAAAAGACCGTCGCTCTATGGAAACCCACGAGGGGAATAATTATTTGTGTAAACTATGAAATAAAAGTTAATAATTAATACTGTTCTTACCCACCCCCATGACGCAAAGACATTGCCGAGTGCGGGTGGCTTGCGTGCCTCACCGATACAGATAGCCCTATCGTAGGTGCAACCCCAGTGGAGGGGTATCTGTGGAAAGGTCCGACAAACGTGTGGTTCTTGAAGAGGGGCAGCAGCCTTTTCACTACATACAGGGGCAACAGTCTGGATGATTGTCTGAGCTGGCCTTGTAACATCAGCTAATGTGGCTTTGTCACACAGCTACTGCGAACGGCTGAAAGCAAGGGGAAACTACAGCCGTTACTTTTCCCGAAGACTGCAGCTCTACTGTATGAATATATGACATCCTCTCGGGTAAAATATTCCGGAGGTAAAAAGTTCCCCATTCGGATCTCCGGGCGGGGACTACTCAGGAGGATGTGATCATCAAGAAAGACAACACTGGTATTCTACGGATCGGAGCGTGGAATGTTAGATCTCTTAATCGGCTAGGGAAGATAGAAATGGATAGGTTGAAGTTATAGTTGGGGTTGGTTAAGTTCGGTAGAAAGCGGAACAGGATTTCGGTCAGGTGAGTACAAGATTATAAATACAATATCAGTTGGGGGGGGGGGGGGTAAGAGAGGAATACGTCTGATAATGAACAAGAAAATAGGAATACGGGTAAAATAATACGAGCAGCACAGTGTTGGCTTTATCGTAGTCAAGATAGATACGAAGCCAACACCGACCACAGTAGTACAGGTTTATATGCCAACTAGCTCTGCCGATGACGAGAAGATCGAAGAAATGTACGAGGTGGTAAAGGAAATTAGACAGCTAAGGGAGAGGAGAATTTAGTTGTGATGGGGGACTGGAAGTCATTAGTAGGAAAAGGAAGGGAAGGAAAAATAGGTGAATATGGCTTGGAAAAAAGGAATGAAAGAGGAAGCTGCCTGGTAGAATTTTGCACGTAACATAATTATAACAAACACCTGGGTAAGAACTACGAAAGAAGGATGTACACCACTTTGGTGTTAAAGTCTTTAGTTTGCGATTGTTAAAAGTTCAAATTTGGTAATTCCGCATTTTCAAGTTCAAGGAATTGATAAGTATAAAACAATATAAAATTTCACAATTTTTCTAAAACCCCGGCCGACTAATTTTCGGATAAAAAATGCGAATATGTGCGGATAAAAGGGGACGTCTGGAAACCTTAGGGAAAACGAACATACAGATCTAGAGGCTGAATTTGTCCAATGGTTCCAGTTGGCATGAACTGCAGTGTCATGCACCAGTCAGGGGGGGGGATAATTCGCTCGGACGCTTGTTGTATAAGAAGGGTGGATACAGGTTACCAGTTAATGTTCTGGTTACGGATATGAAAGTAGCAAGGATGATAACAGGTATGATGATGATGATGATGATGATGATGATGATGATGATGATGATGATGTTGTCGCAGCCTTAGCAATCACTTCTCTCGAAATTAATCATATATCCGTGTACATAAGTAAATTGAAATAACGGACAGTTAATCTTGAACAACACATACTACTGAAATCCCCAAGTCCCTAAACAAATGAATTCTCACGTAAAGACCTGCTTTGTTTGATTACCTTACAAATGCAATAACGTAATAAATATTTTACCTGGAGCTTTTGTGGCACAATGACCTCAGTATTACTTTGGTAACGGCGACCTTTCAGATACGCACTAAAGGATGCTGTCTAAACGAAATGTTTGTTATCCTAATCGTGTTTCCGCTGATTTATTATAACTTTGGGGCGCAAATTACACGCTTTATAACCAATGGCTCTATAGCAATCAGCAGTTACTAAGCACGCCTACGTAAGCAAGGGGTGGAGGCGTCCAAGTGCCTGTCACGCCATGTTTCCTGGGCTATGTGTCGTACAGTGATACACAATTTTGCAGGCGCATTCAGTGATGTATATCCAAAAGTGAATTTCAAATAGCGTTAGTTAAAGAGTAATGAAACATAATGTCAGAAATACAAGAGTGCCAATATAACAATTTATGAAAGTGGGAAGGGGGGGGAGGAGGGCGATTCCAGATTTATGAATGTCGAGAATTTTTAATATTTTCGAAAACGAATATCGACTTATAAGTAGCCAGAAAAAGTTCATGTTATGGACTTCTAAAAAGGATGTCCCGTTACTAAAATGACGAGTTTTAAATCACATTCTTCAAAGAAAAATCGTATCTGTAATTCCGTCCCCGGAGAGCTATGGAGGGCCCTTTTGGTTTCCTGGTTTGGACACCCATGCAGAGGTCTACGTTTGCCCGTACGAACAGCGAAACTGTAGTAACTAGAAGTTGTCTCATAAAGATGTACAATTGTATGTGTAGTTTGTTGTGTTATCACTGTCGCATAATGGATGAACAAAATTTGGCATTTATGAGTGGCTTCTGTTTCAAGACAAACACTCAGTTTTTACTTGTAGTGCTTGTCTTACCGTGTTAAACATTATAACGATTATACGTCTTAATACGTAGAAAGACACATTATTCATAATTAACATCGAAAATGACTGGAATTACTGGAAATAAAATTTTTATTCGTCCTGGGAAGCGCTAGATACAGGTGCAGACAGTATCCTAAATATCCTTTGAGAAGACGTACTGGACGTTTTGTGCTTGGCTTGGCTTGGCTTAAGGCGATGCATTATGCATTCTAGGAGATGGCAATCATGTGATATGGAGTCTCATCAGAAAAGACAGTATGTTGCCGTCGGCTTGACTGCAAGAAATATTTCACTCTACGAACTCTCACCAGCTGAAGGGCAAAACGAGAAAAATATCGACAACTCTAAAATTAATGCTGCAACAGACGAAATGTCCAAAATATCAGGCAAATTCGCATCTTCAGCACATTACGACAGGAGTCCGAAGAGGCAACGAGGTTAGGCTTTAGGTAACACTACGTATGAATCAAACAATGCAACCTGATTGAAATCTGAAAACTCGAATTGGCTGCAGTTCTTAAGAGAAGCACTAACTTGCCGTTGTAGTCAGACTCGTGGCATGTGAAGGGGCCTTGACATCCATCACTGAATCGAGTTCAGATCAATCGCGGGGCTGCGAATTCCGGCTCCACACTGTTTGTGGCGGCTTCCGGCAAACAGTCCAGTCCTCCATATAAGCCGCGGCGGAGTGGACGAGCGCTGTAAGGCGCCTTGCTACGAGCGCCCAGTTGCTCGCCGTCGAAGGTTCGAGTCCTACCGCGAGCATATATAAATATAAATAAAATATTGTGTGTGTTGTCCTTAGCAAAAATTAGTTTGTAAGCCTAGGGGCTGATAACCGCAGCAGTTAAGTGTGTTAGATTTACAAACATTTGAATTTTCTTCTTGTATACTTCGGTGCTTTTAAAAGCAGGAAACCATTCGCAATCAAATGTCTAACAGGTTAGAGGTCAAACTGTAGGCGTGTTGATACAATAATTATAATAGTATGAATATATACATCATTTGGTTGTATTTAAAAATTCGTTAGTGGTGTAGTAGTAGTAGTAGTAGTAGTAGTAGTAGTCTTTCAGGCTCCTCTTAAAATGATCTTTATTTGTAGCTAAATCTTTCATGGTTGCTGGTAAATTATTTAAAATACGTGTTCCTGAGTAGTGGTCCCCTTTTTCAAGTCCTTGTGTAGGTCGTTTTTGTTCCTAGTATTTATGTATGAACTGAGCTGTTTGTTGGAAAAGGGATATATTATTTATGATAGTTTTCATTAAGGAATAAATACATTGAGAGGCAGTAGTTAGTATACCCAGTTCTTTGAAGAGGCTTTTACAGCGTGTTTGTGAATTTACTCCAAAATTATACGTATTACACGCCTTTGGACTCTCAAAACTTTTGAGGTGGTACCGCAAAACATTATACCATATGATATTATTGAATGAAAGTAAGCAAGCATACAAACTTTTTTTTATTTTTATGTCGCTTAAGTCTCGTAACACTCGAATTGCAAATAAAGATTTATTGAGCCGTTTCGGTAGTTCTGCTCTATGCTCTTCACAACTGATTTTATTACCAAGCTGCAGCTGTAATCTCAGGAATTTAATACTGTCAATCACTTCTATCTGCTCTTCTTATTTGATGAATATGCTGGGTGACAATCACTTACGCGTCCTTACAGCACGCAGTGAGTATTTTCAAAGTTTAGTGTCAATGAGTTGGCTTTAAACCTTTTATTAAAGACCATAAAAATATCATCAGCAGACTTTTCTAGAAATAATCTCGACATGTTATTTATTGCCACAGTTGTACCATCTGCAAACAACACACACTCTGCTCCTGGCAGTGAAGATGATGGGTCATTAATGTACACAAGATTAAGCAATGGCCCTAAGAGGGACCTTGTGGGACACCACATGTAATTTCTTCCCAAACTGATGACTGATGGCTTAATTCACTAGCCTCTTGCACTGACACCCTTTGTTTCCTATTAGCGAGGTATGACTTCAACCGTTTTGAAGCCTTGCCTATGACACCATATAATTCCAATTTACTAAAAAGGATGTTGTGGTACACACAATCAAATGCCTTTGACAAATGACAGAAAATATCTGCTGCTTGTAATTTATTATCTATTGAATCAAGTACATTATCGCTGTAGGTGTAGATAGCCTTCTCGATATTGGAAATCCAAACTGTGTTCTAGCCAATGTTAATTTTGGTCAGGTGGTTGTGAAGCTGCTTTTACATTTTGTGGAATTCTGGGAAAAGTGAAATGAGTTTCAAGTTTGTTAGTATCTCTTTATCATCTTTCTTGAATAGAGTTTAATATCCGCACATTTTAGCCAGTCAGTAAGTGTTCCAGTTACAATGGACTGATTACAAAAATAACTTAAAACTGTGCTAAACTCACAATAAAACGCTTTAATTAACTTCGTTGATACTTCATCGTAACCAGAAGAATGCTTTGTTTTTAAAAATCTTATGATGGTAGTTATTTTTTGTGGTGAAGTGAATGACATATTCATGTACTTGAAATTATTTGTAAATGCTAATAATAGATATGCAAGCGCATTATTTACTGACCCTGACAATCCCATACTATCAATAACAGATATACAGTAAGAAACTTCCTGGTAGATTAAAATTGTGTGTCGGAATCGGGACTCGAACCTGGGACCTTTGCCTTTCGCGGGCAAGCGCTCTACCGACTGAGCTACCCCGACACGACTCACGATGCCGCCTCACAACTTTACTTCCGCCAGTACCTCGCCTCCTACTTTCCAAACTTCACGGAAGCTCTCCTGCGAAACTTGCATGACTAGCACTCCTGGAAGAAAGGATATGGTGGAGACATGGCTTAGCCACATCCAGGAGTGCTAGTCTTGCAAGTTTCGCAGGAGAGCTTCTGTGAAGTTTGGAAAGTAGGAGGCGAGGTACTGGCGGAAGTAAAGTTGTGAGGCGGCATCGTGAGTCGTGTCGGGGTAGCTCAGTCGGTAGAGCGCTTGCCCGCGAAAAGCAAAGGTCCCAGGTCCGAGTCCCGGTTCCGGCACACAATTTTAATCTGCCAGGAATTTTCATATCAGCGCACACTCCGCTGCAGAGTGGAAGTTTCATTCTGGAGATATAAAGTAGTTGCTACATAGACTTGCACACTACACCCATCAGTTACTAAGGTATCATCTACTCTTAATGTTACCTGCTTCTGTTCGTTTCTGGTTCTACCAGTTCCCTCTTTCACTATGTCCCATATTGTATTTATTTTGATACCTGAGAATGCTATCTTCTCATAATGCATTTCTTTAGATGTCTGAATTACTTTGCTTAATAATTTACAGTATTCTTTGCATTTAGCTAAATTATCAGCATTGTAACTATTCTTGGCTTATAGATTCCTTTTCCATATTGTATAACAGGAAATATTTATTCCTTGTGTAATTCATGTTTTTATTATAGCCTTCTGTTTGACTTACTTTTAGAGCAAAATCGTTTTCAAACGTGATACTGATGTCATTAATGAATACGTTATATTTATTCATGTCATGCGCAATATAAAAATCTTTCCAGTTCATATCTTTAAGCAGTTTTATAAAATACTCAATTTTTCATGGATTGGCTACTCTCCTGTATTCAGATTCAGCAGTATTCATAATCTGCTTCCAATCTACACCTGCATGTTATGATCTGGTAGGCCCTTGATTATTGGTTCCTTTCATTTGTCTACAAAAATGTTATGAATAGCTGTCAGAGAGGATTTGGTTATCCTAGTTGGAAAGTTTACAGTATGAGTTAGATTGAAATACAATGTTACTGACTGCAATAAATGTTTACTGGAAGATTGCATAAGAAAACCTGTATTAACGTCACTAGCAACCAAGATTTCCTTGTTTCTTCCTGTTTGATAACCCAATAGAGCTTCTAGATCACTTAGGAATAGATTACAATTTCCTGCGGGTGCTCGGTAAATATTTATTATATAGCATCTGTTATGGACTCTTCTTATGCTGCCCACACTTCTAAATGCTGCTAGAGACGCGACTTGAGTATGTCGAAGCTTCAGACAGTGTTAAATGGCATGGTTTCTGACATGTGATTGTGAAATATTGACGGGGAGGAGAGAGACGATTATACAGCCTCAGATGTGCTGATTACCATCCCCGTGGCCTGTTTATAAACTTACTTGACCGCTCATTAACCTGCAGAAGGCACTGCCTGAATACCAAGCAAAAGCAAAATCATAACAAAGCTAACAGGCTCA
This sequence comes from Locusta migratoria, assembly GCA_026315105.1. NCBI lineage: Eukaryota > Metazoa > Arthropoda > Insecta > Orthoptera > Acrididae > Locusta > Locusta migratoria. Next base: position 22,693,356 of record CM048748.1, on the reverse strand, counting down.
ACGTGGGGAGCACAACCCAACACTGTAAGAACCTCCTCCCTAGTATTACGTTACTCCGCTGGAGAATATGCAAGCCAGTGTGGTTCAAATCTAGCCATGATGTCGCTCTTAACGACACTTGTCGAATCATCACTGGTGCCTAAGGCCCACTCCTCTAAAGAAGCTGCGCAGTCTTGCGGCCATTGCTTCCCCCGACATCGGACGAGAGGTAGCAGCAAAAAGTGAGAATAATAAATAAAACTTGTGAAGCCCACACTCTATATGGATATCAACCAGCAAACCCACCACTAAAATCCAAGAAGAGTTTCCTCAACTCTACAGAGGCTCTAGGTGGGACACAATAGCATTGTCGAACCGAACTATGGCGTGCAAGGTCTACCTACCAGTGGTGCAGGATGGTTTACACCATGTGGAAAACTACCACCCGTTTATACAGTTTACTGGAGTACATGGAGATCACTCAACAGACAACGGTCGGGCATCACAAAATGTAAGAGCAATCTGATCAAATGGGGTTTCCTAGTGGGGTCGCCACTTTGTGAATGTGGGGCAACGCAGACGACCTCGCACCTACTCTAGTGTCCAGCAACAGGCACACCAGATGATCTGCTACGTGCAACGCAAAGTGTAATGGAAGATGCTCACTAATAACTGTATTGTAAATATGACATCCACATAACATGTAAATACTGTGCATTGGTTTATACGCTGAAAGTGCTTCTGAAACGAATAAATAAGTCAATGACGATCCGAGAAATCCAAAAGTGGCTTATCCCACTCACAGCAGTCTTACCCGAATCGAAATTGTACACACAAACCCTTGGGATGGAGGTACGTGCGTAGCCCAGTGCTTGGTACAGCTTCCACATGTGGAGTGCCACCACATGCGTCTAGCTCTGAACTCTTGTTAGCCCTGTGAGCGTCTCTCCCAAACAGCCAGTACAATGCGTGGCAACATCTCACAGAATCAACAACACTCTCCCTCAAACATATGTAGTTCTCATTTAATTGCGCACTATTATATTTTAAATTTGCTATCATGAAATGCAATCAACGATACATCTATAACTAATAAGAACTTTCGTTAATGGGCAAACTAATATAGATGGCGATTCATAAAAACGTTTGCAAACCTAGGGCCAGTCAGAAGTGACTGCGATCAAAGGCTATTTGCTACGGGGTGCATGTCTGCTCCCCGTCGGAGGTAAAAGTCCTCCCTCGGTGGCGCGCGCGCGCGCGCGCGCGCGCGTGTGTGTGTGTGTGTGTGTGTGTGTGTGTGTGTGTGTTTACGTAGATTGTAAGTCTAGGGACGGATGACCGCTGCAGTTTGATCCCATAGCTTTACCAACATTTGAACATTTTGCAAACCCCGAGGACTTGTAAAGGGGAGTGAGACATATTTTGAACAGGAACCCATGTCCGGAAGTTCCAAGGCCGGTACTAGCAGTTTTTCATCTTCCATACTGTGATACAAATCTCTTCCATTCCTTGCTTTCCTTAATTTTGGAGTAGTTGGTATGGACTAAAAGAATGCAAAATGTCCAGCAAACGTGGGCTCTAAAATGTATACCTTAAGAGTAACAAGCATAAGAGCACTACTTCATCTACTCATCAAGCGCTCATACCTCTTTAAGTATGCATTGTCCATGTTTGATAGACCTTTTTAACTTGTTTTGATCCATTCTGCTCCCCCCCCCCCCCCAAACAATATATAACTATCGCGTAGTTGGATGACATTTTCGAACATGGGTACTTATTAAAAATATTGTGTACTCATCCTCCTTGAAAAGTCCTGTATGTAAGGATACGCAAGAGAGGGAAGAAATAAAAGATATTGTTGTTTATTTTAAAAAAAGTATACACGAAATGGGAAAACAGCAGTTTCAATAAATATCAGGAAGCACCTGATAAAAATCGAGAGTAACTCGATCGAAATATCATGCTAGTACGACGCGGATACCGGCAGAAACCAGATTCTCCAACACGATATCACCAAAGACAGATATAAAAATATTTCATTGCTAACCCATATTGGACTAACGCCCAGCCAGTAACATACATGTAAACAGTCTTAATTTTAATGTATACTGAATACTAAAACTGGATCAGAAACACACAGTGCGCAAGGTATATAACGATGGCGGGCGTTAATATACGGCAGGCCCATATATTGTTCTTTGAAGCTGGATTTGCAACGCAAAGCTGCCGGTGCGTCATTAGTCTCTGCGACATATACACAGTTATGTTAATAGTGGTATTAAGAAGCTTGTTTTACACGCAAAGTACTGACGTAATAAAGCAGCAACCTCATTTTAACGAGATATCTAATGTATGGGCCGTTCTTCGCTTTTCTTAAGTTTCGCCGAGACCTGAGAGTTTGTCATAGCTGGTTCCGCCCCGTTATTTAGTGGTACTATATCTGTGTGTCCTAGACCTTAGGCTCAAAATTACGCCGGTAGTTGTAGTTGGTATGGTCTTCAGTCCGGAGACTGGTTTGATGCAGCTCTCCACCGTACTCTATCCTGAGCAAGCCTTTTCATCTCCTCATAAGAACGACAACCCACATCCACTTGAATCTGCTTACTATAAGCGTCTCTTGGTCTCCCTCTGCGATTTTTACCCCACACACTTCCCTCCAATGTTAAATTTACGATTCCTCGATGTCTAAGAATGTGTCCTACCAAGCGATCCCTTCTTTTAGTCAGGGTGTGCCAAAAATTCCTTTTCTCACCAATTCTGTTAAGTACCTCTTCATTAGTTATGCGATCTACCCACCTAATCTTCAGCATTCTTCTGTAGCGCAATATTTCAAAAGCCTCTATCCTCTTCCTGTCCGCACTGCTTATCCTCCATGTTTCACTCCCGTACAAGGCAACACTCCACACAAATGTCTTCAGAAAAGACTTCCTTACACTTAAATTAATATTCGATGTTAGCAAATTTCTCTTTTTCAAAAATGCTTTTCTTCCCATTGCCATTCTGCATTTTATATCCTCTGTACTGCGACCATCGCATGTTATTTTACTACCCAAGTAACAAAACTCATCTAATTCCTTCGGCATCACCTGATTTTCTAAGACCGCATTCAATTATTTTTGTTTTGCTCTTGTTAATGTTCATTTTATACGCTCTCTTCAACACATTGTCCATTCCACTCAACTGCTCTTCCAGGTCCTTTGCTGTCTCGGACAGAATTACAATGTCATCAGCAAAACGCAATGTTTTTATTTCTTCCCCCTGAACTTTAATCCCTATTCCAAATTTTTCCTTGCTTTCCTTCACTGCCTGCTCGATGTACAAATTGAATAACATCGGAGAAAGGCTACAACCCTGTCTTACTCCCTTCCCAACTGATGCTTCCCTTTCATGCCCTTCGTGTCTAATAACTGCGGTCTGGCCTTTGTACAAATTGTAAATAACTCTCCCTGTAATTTACCCCTGCTGACTTCAGAATTTAAAAGCGTGTATTCCAGTCAACATTGTCAAAAGCTTTTTCTAAATCTACATAAACTAAAAATGTAGGTTTGCCTTTCCTTAATCTATCTTCTAAGATAAGACGTAAAGTGAGTATTGCCTCCCGGGTTCCTACGTTCCTCTTGAATCCAAACTGATCTTCCCCGAGGTCAGCTTCTACCAGCTTTTCCTTTCTCCTGTAGATAATTCGTGTTAAAATTTTGCAGCCCTGACTTATCCTACTGATGGTTCTGTAATTTTCACACCTGTCTGCGCCTGATTTCTTTGTAATGGGGATTATTACATTTTTCTTAAAGTCTGAGGGTATTTTGCCTGTCTCATACATCCTACACACCAGTTCAAATAGTTTTGTCATGGCTGGCTCTCCCAGAGACTTTAGTAGCTCTGAGGATATGTCATCTACTCCTGGGGCCTTGTTCCGACCTAGGTCTTTCAGGGCTCTGTCAAATTCATCTCTCAGTATAGTATCGCCTATGTAATCTTGATCTACTTCCTCTTCCCTTCCTACATCATCGTCTCTAAGTTCATTTCCTTTGTAGAGCTGCTCTATGTACTCTTTCCACCTTTCAGCTTTCCCTTCTTTGCTGAGAACTGGTTTTACATCAGAGTCCTTTATATTCATAGAGCTGTTTTTCTTAGCTCCAAATGTTTCTTTTATTTTCCTGTAGGCTGTACCTATTTTTCCCCTATTTATACATTCTTCTACAGATTTGCATTTGGCTTCTAGCCACTCCTGCTTAGCCATTTTGCACTTCCTGTCACTCATTTCTTAGTCGTCTGTACTCCATTTTGCCTGTTTCATTTATTGCATGCCGGTAGTATACACCACTAAAGCGAGAATTTTGAGACAAGGAACAACTGCCTGAAACAAATACTTAGTTTTTTTATAGACAAAAAGAACGTAAACCTGATCAGTAACTGTTAACTTCTCAATGCATGCAGTACAAATTCGGATAAAATTTTGCTGCCTCTCATGTAACAGGACAGGCAGCTAAGTTAACTATCACTGGGGTTCATCACAACGATTCCAAGTAATCCAACAGGAAAAATACTGTTGTACTGCTGCTTCGACCCCACGGATAAATACTTGATATAAACTGGACAGGTAACCTCCAAACTGTTCCCTGCTTTGTTTACTAAACAGTCTTATATACACTTGATGTTCAATGTCATTCGAATGTTAAGACCGAAAATGGACACAATTAAACACCCGAAGAAGAAGAATAATTGCTAGAAACCGATCGGAAATAAAAACTACGATCTGGCAGCCGGTTGCTGCTTTATTTCCTTAAACTTTATATATAATTACTTTCCTTTGTAACTGGTCAGATTTTTGCCCCGAAAACTTCAATGACCATAAAGAATAAAACAAAAAGAATAATTTACGGGCATTACCGCATCGTTTCGTTAACACAGACAACTGGCTAAACGATTTTTTGGTTAGTTTCCTTTGTAATACGGACCATTGTTGACCGAATGGAGAGAAGTACGCATGTTGACTAATACAACGATTGAACAAAACAGAAGATCAAGAGAGATTCTCGTTATTTGTTGCCAGCCGAAGGAAACGGAAAGAAGTGGTGGATACATCCAATAACCATGAATCGGCCTCACAAAGGAAATGCAACTTCTTTCTTGTGAAGATTTCTTTAATCAGTGTGTCCAACATCTTCGCAAGTTCACCAATATGAGATGACCCATATTGGAGGTGGTTCCTCCTCAGCGTTTTGGGGTAATTAAGGCATACATATTTCGTTCCCTGTGACGATTGTGTGTCGCTGGACCGGCATTTATCGAGTTTCTCAAGCATAAAACGCCACCAGTCCACTTTTGAGTGTTTCTGGCCTTCTGCCAGGGAAATGTCATCCGACAGGCACAACACTTAAGTCTGACAGTGAACGGCGGTCTGTGAGGCACACGATCCCTCACAGCATCAATGTTCCCTTGCGTCACTGTTGGGCGACTGGGTCGATCTTCGTCTTAAAGAGGTTGCTGCCCCTTCGAATATTCACGAAACCGATTTCCAGCGGTGGCCCTAGAAGACACATCCCTCAAAAACCAAGTACCAGAGAACAACGGTACTACACTGTATTTAGATTCTTTCTGTACTCAATACGTCGTGGGTCTGCCGCAAAACCGAAGATTTGGACATTTTGGGTTCGCGGAATGAAAACTACACTTTTTTTCTTCCCCGATATTAATTTTGATACGTAAAGGTAGATACTCCAAAACGACCAAATGTGAACTTTATGCATTTATGTAGTAAGCTTATGATGTATAAGTGCGCGAAAACCACATATCCATATCACACTGTGACTCACTCCTTCCCGCTTCTACACTTACCATTTACAGTATGGTTCGGAATCGGTTGATGGGGCGGGGGGAACAAAGCTCTATAAAACTGAAACGATCTCATTGTCGTTAGATTTCCGTTTTATGAGCTGCTAAAACTTTGGGCACAGCCCTCTTATCTGGGACTATTTAGAAGAGGGGGTGAAACGCGACATTAGTGCACTCTCTTCCTCGCCGAAATGCGTCCTTCTCAAGGCTGGGGACAGCGTCAGCGCGATATTCACTGGGAGCGACAAATTTTCTGACCAGTGTAATTATATTTATCATTTGAAATAGCAGCTTTGGTACTTTCCGTGTTTGCAGTGTAAATTATTGTATACAAGATAAACTTACTGTGCAAAATAATATTTTTTGTTACCCAAAGAAGTTTCCGCGCCTACGTGACATTATCAGTCAGTTTTCCTTTTTAAAGTTGTGAAAAATGCATCGTCGATATCCATATACAACTGAAGAATGTGTTTATGCGCGGAGTAACGTGTTAACTCGTCAACAAAACTTTCACATAAATTCGTCTTCTAACAGATGCCAAAGCTGCCAATACATCATATAAAATTCTGCACAACTGTGTAATGTGAAAACATGATGAAGATGATGATGATGATAAATAAACAACATACTGTCTCACAGCATAACTTCCGTACATAAGTTAATAAAGAAGTATGTTGATTTTCACAGTTTTAAATAAAGAAAACCCCTATGATGATAGCACAGAGGTCTGAAACACGTTTGGTCTTATGAGGAAGGTGTTCTCCACAACGGACTTCCTGGTTATCTTCAAGAGCGTGTTTTCTAGGAAAAGCAGCTGTTAGTTGTAAGTTTTCATCAAGATTGAAATACTGAACACAGTTGATAGTATCATTTTTCGTTGCAAGATATACAGCTGAAGCCCCTGTTCCGTAATTAAGGTGGACAAAGTCAAATAAAACACAAGATTTTGTCGGCGTTTTAGCTCAGCGAGCTCGGTCAAACGGCTCGAAGTCGTCTGTAACAAACTGAGTCAACGACGAAACAGCGTTCCCAAAAGAGGAGGGGGAGGCAGTAGCGTGCTTCACTGGCATGCGGTTTATGAAGGCTCCACCCTACCTATGGTAAGCGTTTTATTGTTTTTAATATTATAACTTATTTATTATTTTTATTACTTATGAAATGATTTATAATTAAAATATTTGGGGAAACTACAGTCGTTAATTTTCCCAAGGACATGCAGCTCTACTGTATAAACATATAGTGATGGAATTCTCTCGGGTAAAATATTCCGGAGGTAAAATAGTCCCCCATTCGGATCTCCGGCCAGGGGCTACTCAGGAGGATGTTGTCATCAGAAAAGACAATACTGTCATTCTACGGATCGGAGCGTGGAATGTTAGATCCCGTAATCGGGTAGGGAATTAGTGAAGTTCGGTGGAAAGAGGAACAGGATTTCTAGTCAGGTGAGTACAGGATTATAAATACAAACTCAGTTGGGGGTATTACAGGAGTAGTTCTGATAATGAATAACAACGACCACCGTAGTACACGTTTATATGCCAACTAGCTCTGCCGATGATGAGATCGAAGAAATTAATCACACCGTTAAAGGAGAAGAAAACTTGTGATGGGGGACTGGAACTCGGTAGTAGGAAAAAGAGAGAGAAATGTACTAGGTGGATATGGACTGGGGAAAAGGTATGAAAGAGGAGATCGCTTTCTTACCTTTCGCCTCAACAGAAGCTAGCAGTGACGTAGGGTGGGTTTAAAAAGGAAAAAGGTTCAACGCGCAGCACTTGAAGCTCTGGTCGATAATAAAATGTCGTGTTTGAAAAGCACTTAGGTGTGAATAAATCCTTGTTTCCGTATTTGTTTCAGTTACACGCTTTTAATTCTAGAACGGTCGGTCGAAAAATTTGTTTCGGGAACAGTCGGTCTGGATTTGCGGGACCCAATAATTAAAACACTTATAACAAGTGCCAAATTAAATTATGAGGTATTTGTTTAGATCCTACTAAGTGCCGTAGGAACATTATTTCAACTTTCTGAATTTCACAATTACTGTAAAAAAAGTAGATAACATACTTTTTGTAGTAATAAATGTAAGGACACTGGAAATACAACAAAATTGGATTGAAATACAAACGAGAATAATTTGTAGAACTGAGAAGCACGCGTGTTGAATTTTTGTTACATAAATCGAAATTGTGAATATAATGAATAGTTGTGTGATATCGTCCTCTGAAATCATCACTTTTCGTAACAACCGTCGCGAACCATTTCTGCATGCGCAAAAGTATTTAGTTTTGCTGTCCGCGCACTTACAGCAACTTCCCCTTCTTTCCCACTTATTTCACTATTTTTTTTATTATTATTATTTTTGTCAGGATCACTATTTGGAAATCTGGGTTCGCGTCAGAATCGTAAATTTCGCTCTCATCATCGTTATTTATTTATTTATACATTTCATTCCATTCCATGATGGTGATGGTGGTGGTGGTGGTGGTGGCGGCTGGTGCAGCAACAATGTTGAATAATTAATTACTTCTCAGTCTCTGTTACAGTATTCTTTATTACTCCAATTACGCGTTTCGCGCTGTTAGCGCGTCATCAGACTGGAAACAGACGAATGTTTTATTACAGTCCGTGTACCTGGCGGGTGGCGAATCTAATGTGGATAAGGTGAGTAAATTTTGAAAAGTCAGACTTACTTGGGCGGAGATGGAGCCACAGAACTATCTAAAGCTGTGGTGGACGTAGCTTAACAATTTGTGTTCTGTCATTGGGCCCCTGAAAAAGGATCGATTGGTAGGACACATTCTTAGGCATCAAGGAATTGTGAATTTAGCGTTGGAGGGAAGTGTGTGGGGTAAAAATAGCAGAGGGAGACCAAGAGAAGAATATAGTAAGCAGATTCAAATGGATGCGGGTCGCCTTCTTGTGAGGAAATGAAAAGGCTTGCTCAGGATAGAGAAGGGTGGAGAGCTGCATCAAACCATTCTCTGGACTGAAGATCATAACAACAACAATCTTATGCAGTCATATGAAGGTAATTAATAGCTTCTGAGAAGAAATTAAACCAAAAATAATTCCTCGTTTTTTGCGTTAACGAAATGTTTTTATTTCTTCACCCTGAACTTCATTCCTTCTCCAAATTTCTCCTTGCTTTCCTTTACAGCTTGCTAAATGTACAATTGAAGAAGATTGGAGAAAGGCTATAACCCTGTCTTACACCATTCCCAACCTCTGCATCCCTTTTATGTCCAACTCAGGCCCGATGGTCTTGGGGTAAAGCGCTTGACTCGAAACCGAAGGATCCTGGGTTCAAACCCCGGTCGGACCTCGGATTTGTTCAGTCTGCGGTTTAACCCATCCTTCACCTCTCAACGATGCGAGGAGTCGCCAGAAACGACACGTGGTTCGGATTCCACGTTAAGCTGTAGGTCCCCTTTCCCCAGTTGGATAACTGGGGTAGGCTAGGGACACGCAAGTCGCCGAAGTGGCGTCCAATTGGAAGACCTGCACCAGGCCAATGAGCCACAGGAAATTTTATTATTATAACTTTGATAACTGCTGTCTGGTTTTTGTACAAGCTGTAAATAATCTTCCGTTTTCTATATTGTACTCTTGCTGATTACAGAATTTGAAAGAGTCTATTCCAATCCACATTGTCAAAATCTTTCTCTAAATCTACAAAAGCTAGAAATGTAGGTTTGCCTTTTCTTTATCTTACACACACACACACACACACACACACACACACCAAAATCGTATGAGATAATGTAAAGGTCCCTTATTGCACTAGTGATACTCCGCATCTGCATCTGCAAAACTCTGCAGTCGTCCCCGTTAGAGGCCTCTGCGTGTGCCATGCCGCATTGCACTTTGACCTGTCGGTTCGCCAGTAGGGACGGTGCAGTGTGCCTTCGAAGTTGCGTTTTGCGATGTTATCTGCGTGGTGAAGCGTCAGATGGAGCGGCGATTGCTAATCAATCCGGCTAATGTATTGCGATTAGTTGAGATGAAGTTACGAAGAACCCTTCGTGAAAATGGTATTAGTGTAGATGAATCATTTGCATGCTTTCTCGTATCTGTTATGGTACAGAAATATGAGCATAAGTTAGATACTGTTGTTAAAACTCATAATAATGATAATAGGGATGATAATGACGAACAACTCATTGCAAGCGGTAGTGCTACGGTAAGTGCGGGAAGAGGCGATGGAAGCAGTGGCAGTGAATACCAACAGTCTTTCGGGATGAAGATTAAAGTTGCAACTATCATCACGGCTTTTGATGACAATTCGCAAGAGAATACACTCAGTCGCAAAAGTATTTGGACAGCACGTAAATGCGCATAATTTTGCAGCTTGCCACATGAACAAATACAGAAATTGCACTTCGTAATGCATTTGGGACTCCGGGTACGATGTCGCAACGTGAAACACGCGTGAAATACGAAGAATTGTTGTTGGACATGTCTGTTACGTAATATTTCCTGAAAACGGCATGGGAAGGTGGAACAAAAGTATTTGGACAAAGGCGAACAACGTGAGGAATAGTTCATTCCGAGACGCACAGAGGGTGAGGCGACTGCAGCGTGTCAGACATTTCCGCGAGACGATAGCGATGATTAGTAAACACGTATCGCGAGCCTGTGCAGGTCGACGATGGGACGCAGAGGGAAGTGTTCTACGTTCGAGCAAAGGCACCTTGTCGTTTATCATCACGCGAAGGCGAAAACATGCAGGGAAATTGCCGCAATAGCGAACAGGAAGAAAAGTACAGTTCACGACATTCTTAAACGGTTCGAGAAAAAGACCGATTGAAATTCTGTTGCAGTACAGGACGGCCACGGACATTTTCACAGAGAGATGAACGTGTAATTGTGCGAAAGATATATCTGCCACACGAATTGCAAGTGAGGTGGAGGGAGACATTGGTATAAAAGTTCATCCCGAAACCGTGCGGAGAGTACTAAGACGACGCAGTACCATGGTCGAGTGGCAAGGCGAAAGCCATTCATAAATGCAGTGAACCAGAAGAAACGTATTCAGTTTGCAAGGGAATTCGTCGAATACGATCAGCCTTGGTGGAATCGGGCGATATTTTGCGACGAATGTAAATTTACATAATGGCAAAGCGACGGAAAGGCAAACGTGTCACGAAAGACCAATGAAGAGCTGAATCCCAAGAACCTCAAACCAACAGTAAAGTTTGGAGGTGGGAGCATCATGGTGTGTGGATGCATGACCGGCAGTGGTGTGGGTGATTTAGTGTTCATTGATGATACGATGAGCAAGGAAGCGTAGCTGAATATACTGCGAGGACATTTGAAGGAGAGTGCACGACATCTAGGTATTGCGAACAGCTTTCATTTTTATCAGGATAATGATCCCAAGCATACCGCGCATATTGTTCAAATGTGGTTGCTCTTCAATTGCCCGAAAGTATTGCACCCTCCTCCCCAATCTCCACACCTTAACCCAATCGAACATTTGTGGGAGAAATTGATACGGACCCTCCGCGCGGACAACATCTATACGAAGGAGACCTCGAAAGAGCAACTGCGCCAAGAATGGTCAAATATAGGCCCTGATTTCAGAAAAAAAACTCTTGGAAAGTATGCCCAGTAGATTGGAGGAGATATTGAAAATGAAAGGTGGACCCACAAGGTATTAACATTTTCGTCGTACAATTCATGAACATTTATTGGACAGTGTCCGAATACTTTTGTAGCAGCAGGGTGTGCAGGTTGTTTCATTTTTGTTGTTAAATTTTCTTTTATTTGTGTTTTGGAAACGAAATAATACAATAATTCTTTTGTAATTAATGTTGTTACGCATATATATTGCTAATAAATATGTTTGGGTTTCATAGTCAGTGTTTCTCGAGTACTCATTGTGAAACTTCCCACTGTCCGAATACTTTTGGGACTGAGTGTACGTACGATGATTATTACATAAGATATAGTTAAGATATCTGCATTACGTACGACGTCTACAATTACATCTAGAGCACGGTTGCAGAGCTTTGCAGACACCCGCCAGCACATTGAGGTGTGGGTAGAGATCCCGTAACCAAACGTTCATACAGATATGTTTGTTGGAGCCCATGTACTTTCCTTGTAAGATCTGCCGTAAGGTATTGCCTGCCGTGTTCCTACACCAATCCTGAAGGAGCCGTTGAGAAAGCTGTGGTGCGCCCGCGGCCTCACAGGCGAGAACGTGTGAGGGTGGTAGCTAGTAGGTAGTAGCTAGTAGGTAGTAGGTGGGGCGTGGTGTGGCAAGCGCAGGCGACGCACCGGCCGCCAGCGTGGGCATTGCGCAACACGCGGCAGCAGGCGAGGCGCCAGCTTGCCCCACTCACGTGGCCGCCGGCCAGCCGCCTCAGGCGTGTCCTGCTGCCCTCACCAGGTGAGCTCCAGCTACTAGCGTCACAGCCTTCCGATCTAGAGTTCTTACGCCCACACTATGCGCCACCAACTCCGTAGGTTTAAGCGGGGTAGGACGTAAGAGGCAGGAGAGGCACGACATTATAATTTCCACTGTCTATACCTTTACAAATAAATTCACATAACTTTGTCAGCATGACCGGAAAGGATACAGGATTCACATTCACAGCAGTCCGACTTCTAAAACGTAAAGAAATGTGAAATTTCCTTATTTTTTCCACTTACTGTTGGCTGCACAGGTACACTTTTCTTCATACGTGACAGAGCTTCTTCGTTGAGTTTTAGACAGCACTAGTTGAAAACCTGGCGTTGCCCGGGTATTAATTTACGAATTCCTGCCATTTTTCAGGTAGATATTCATTTCCAAAAGGGCTGTATGTCTGTAAAATCCTTTGGGAATACAATTAATAGTAAAAAAAGGTAACAGGTTGAAACTTGATGAGTGATGGGGCGATTTTCCATGAACGTTATTGCTTATGTCCTTACATCTCATGAACTACGTGTCGTACTGTGATACAATTTAGAGGGTACATTCACCTATATGCGTATACACTGTCTGTAAAATTTCCTGCGGCTACAATTTCTAGTGTACAAATTAAAAATTGTAACGTCATACCGAAAGCCTTAGTTTTAGTCCATGAACAGAGGAACGTTACTGTTTTTCATATCTCATGAACCACGTGTCATACTGTGACATAATTTGGAAGTTATTTTCAACTATATATGTGTATACTGTCTATAAAATTTCCTGTCGCTACAATTTGTAGTGTTCAAATTATAAATTGTAACGTCATACCGAGAGCCGTAGTTTTACTCTATAAACAGCGGAAAAGTAGTAAGCGAGAAACTTTTTTCCTTTCATCATTTTACTATGGTTTCCAGCGAGAAAAAGTTTAATAAAGGTTTGAAATTATGTTAAAAGTTTGTTGCAAGTCGCTAAGTACTGTCATCTCATACAGTTCATTTCGAAAGTCTCGCCGCATTATATGGCATTTTTTTGCGATTTCTATTGGTTATTACGTAATTTCTTTTGAACCATGTGCCGTATGTGATTCTTAACCATGCAGCAATTGTAACCTCACGGTAAGGAATGTGTGTACCAAATTTGGTTGAAATCGGTCCAATGGTTTACGAGAAAATGAGCAGCATTGTCGCAAAATGCAGCAGTTTTTTGCGCATCTCATTGTTTATGACTTCATATCTCGTGAACTATATATCGTATGTTATTCTTACACTTACCGCGACCGTCCTCATGGATTGAAGCTTACGTGTACAAAATTTCATAAATATTGGAACAAAACTGTAGATTTGTATGCAACACGTACAAATATACGGACACTTTGCTTTATATGTTAGAAGATATAAACCATACCTACGGGTTTACGAATCTCTAGAATTTAATTTATGAAAAACTGAATGAGCTGTTACATTTTAAATTTCATATTAAAAAAAAACTAAAATGTTATAGTAAAACTTACCAAATTGTTAATATGTTTGGAAAATTCTAGTTTCATACACCTGTAACTATGGTTTGTATGTTGTGCAAAATTCATCGAAGAATCTCTTACTTATCAAAGTGTACCTGTAGCAACAACTGCAGCCAATGGTAAATGGAAAAAAAAATGTTATTTTGTATGTAAATAAAAGTTATTTCTTTTCGTTTTAGAACTTCCTCTGCTAGAAGTGTGAATCATGAATCTTTCCCGGTCATGCTGACAGTTTTGTAAATTCATTTGTAAAAGTATACAGTGGAAATTAAAATGTCGTATCGGACGGCTTGACAGCCTAGCCCCCCTTAACCCTAAAAATACGGTTGGATCTTTATTGAAACCTGCAAAACTGTACATTCCTGCAATTTTATCTGGTGACCAATCCGTTATTTTACGTACCTTGTTGACAGTAACAGACATGCACACAAACTAGAAACATTGTCGACTTCTTCCTCAGAACACAACTGTTAAGTTAGACTGGTCCCATGATTCATCGCAAGACGCTTTTGTCTGTTCAAAATGTACATAACTGAATATCATATTATTTAGAAGAAAAATTACTGTTTTCATTTAGTTTCAATCTTATGTCCCTTCGAACACTTATTCCCGTGTGTCAGGAGTTAAAGAACTAAATATGACTATCACACATGTTTTTATAAAACCTCTCCCACGGCTATAAGTCCCCATTTTGAATTCTAAGAGGGGACAAGTGAGAAAAACAAGAGTATTGCACCTACAACAGTCGTTCAGTTTGCCAAACCTGTCGTTTAATTAAGTGTAGGAGTGCGGTGAGGGAAACCTAGTTGGATGTTGAACTTATGTACTGAAAGGTGTATCTGTTCAATATAGGCCAGGGGTCTCCAAAATGCGGCCCGGAGCCACATTCGACCCGCGACGGGATATAATCCGGACCTGCTCGAGAGTGTTTTATTTATTTTTAATTTAGCACGAGATTTCAGCTTGTTTATCTCAGGCTGCTCTTAGCACTGCAGCACCTGAAAGCACTTCATAAATACGACAGACCGTACTGGGAGTGCCCTTTCCCTCGGTGACTGATTTCTTGTTCCTTGCTGTGTTCTGCTGCGTTTCTTGTTTTCTTTTTTATAGTGTTTTTATACTTCCAAACATATTTGTAATATGAGCACGTTCTATTTTATTTAGAGTATTTGGGCAGTATTTGGACAGTATTTAGGTTGAAGCTGAAGAGGAAAGTCGATAGTGAGTCGTATATTTAGTCAAATGTGGGTAGTGAAATGCGCTGTCATAGACAAACAAAACACCGTGTATCTTACGTAAGTTTAAGAATTGCCCAGGAAATCTCATAACGAGAAACCATTCAATGACGGTGATCACATGAAGAACTGCGTGTTAATTACATACGTAGAACGGTTTACTTGTTCAAATGTAATTCTTATGGGACAAAACTACGTTGGTCATCAGTCCCTAGACTTACAAACTACATAAAAAAGGTAAAATAGAGTGAGTAAAAGAATTTAAAGATCATGGCGAAACTATACAACAGAATGAACTAGAAAACTCTGCAATAGATGTAAGAATTAACAATATGGAAAGAGCATATGGGGTCATTCCATGCCAAGTGGTCTAGAGGCTCCCACATGACCATCATGGATTTTGATGAAATTTTGTATGAACATTCACACATGTTCTCAATGAACACTGGTAATGTTTGTTTCTAAAATTCAATACTTTCGGAGATCCAGTCACTGTTTAAAACCATAGCACAGCTTCCAATAGTGCGTCATTGAATTTTCAGCAACACTGAGATGATATATCTCCGGTAGTATTTGCATAAAAGAAACAAAACTTGGCCATCTTATACAACTTTTAGAGCTATTTAAAGTAAAATATTAAGAAAAGGATTTCTGAGCAATTTTCATATAGATAATCTGAAGCAAAGTTGGGCGAAAAAATGGCTGGTTAAAAATGCGAACTTTAGTTTTTTATATCTCCGAAAGTAGTTGTGGGATGTACATGAAACTTTCCACGCCATAACTCACCAACACAAGGTCTTAGAATATAAAGTTTCATTCTCATATTGCTGTCCATTATTTCACAAATCTAGGGTAAAGTTGACAAGTGCTAAAAATGGGTATTTTTAGTCAAATTTTTCAAAAAAGTGTTTTCTCCAAACTCTTCTAAACTATGGACATTAGAAAGAGCATATTCTATACTATCTAGAAAAGTGGTTTTGGTTTTGCAATGCAAGCATATAAGGCCCTAAAAAGTAGCATCATACAGCTGCACTGGAATTTTGAACACACTTTCTGGCACTCAAATTATACCTGAAATCTTTTATTATGTTTAATAAATGTTTATTAATGTCTGGGATAAGTGAAATAAGTCCTGATGAATAGGACCTAGGTTAAGTCCGAATAGCAAAAGAATGAAAATAGAAACAATGTTATTTCTTAATTGTCACCCCCCCCCCCTCTCTAAATGTTCAAATGTTTGTAAAACTTAAGGGACTGAACTAACTACAACTAAGGACGGCACAAATATCCATGTCCGAGGGGGGATTCGAACCCCTGACGGCGGACAGCCGCGCGCACCGCAACACGGCGCTCCAGTACGCGCGGCTAATCCGCCGCGGCTCTCGCAGAGGTAAATTCGCCCGCCTAAGTTTTAAAAGATGATGTCACGGCACTTTCTCTGTATTGATGAGCCTCGAAAACTGACACTGCCTGGGCATGTATTTATTCCATTCTTTCTTCCCCTTGTGCCCCAATCTGGTCATTTCCCCTGTATCTGTAGCAAATTTCGGCCTGTAGTTTGGCATCCACGCCACTCATTCCTTACGAAAACCTCATAAGTGATAGGGTGGCTTTTAGTGCTTCTCATTAAGTCTTACCTCCTGATCTATGAATCATACTAAGATTTAATTTTTAAAGTGCATTCAGTGGTATACTGTCTGAAAAATACCACACGAGGACAGTTAGTAGTGTCGACGAAATAAATTGTGAAGTCAAGCCGAACGCACGGACAGCGGAAATGTAAGTTTGTAACGTTGACAGCGTGAAAGCTTGGAAAAGTTTTGCAAATATGCGCAAAAGTAGTCGTAATTAGCTAAGAACTGTTACTTTCAAATAGCGGTCGAATCAAGTCCGGTTCCTCCTCGCGTCACATGACGCGGCATTTGGTTGTTTATGGAGTAGTATCTTTTCCCGGACGGCGCACGCCTGTGTGGCGTCACCGAACTCTCACGTGAACACTCTGGCCAGGCCCTCAGTAGACAGGGTGCTGTCAATAAGGCTGGTTCGTCCGTGAGTTAAGGTGTTAACTGATTTTATCCAGCTCT
The DNA here is from genome assembly GCA_026315105.1 of Locusta migratoria. NCBI lineage: Eukaryota > Metazoa > Arthropoda > Insecta > Orthoptera > Acrididae > Locusta > Locusta migratoria. The sequence continues at coordinate 22,676,304 of CM048748.1, read as the reverse complement.
TCCAATATTCATCTTCATTACTCCACCATTTATATATTTTTCGAAATGCTATCTCAAAAGACCAATTTCCCATGGACATTTTTCAGAGGCACCCTGGGCCTGGGCTTTTTGACGCAGTTGGGGAGGGGGTCGAAACACCTCTGGCTACGTCCTGGTCTGTTTGAGGTGTGAACAACAGTAGTCTCAGTTCATGTCCGTCGAATCATTTCATGGATGTGTTCTAACGTCGAATCAATGGGTTCTTTGGGCCTATGCGATCGACGTAAAAAGTTGTGAAAAAATTTTTCTTCCATTAGACGAGAAATGGTCACTAATGAGATTTTTCCTCCATAACTAAATAATAAGCGCACACTATTATTTCTATAACTAATATTTTCCTGTATAATAAATACATTCTTTACATCCATTATTACTTGTCCCAAATTTTCTGAAACTGTCTAAATTTGAATGGAAAGTATTACAAGAAAAGTAAAAATAAAAATTAGTAACATCACAAAATAGATCAGAATATGAAATAAAACGTTCAAAATACGAATTTAAACTGGAAAACAATAATTTGCGACATAAAGTTACGTTGCTGGTTATTTATGCGGGTTTGCCTACCATAACGGCACTATCAAATGTTTGTACAGCTCATGGGACTTAACAACGGGGCCATCAGTCCCTAAACTTATAAACTACTTATGAACTACAATGTTTGGTTGTGTGGCCATATTCCGCAGCAGCTGTTAAAATTGATTATAGAGGTAATCTGTCTTATGCTGACTGCAATTAAGAGGTTTATTTTTACACCAGACGCGTTTCGCTTTTTTATTTTAAAAGCATCTCCTGTGGTGGTGTTGATGTCCCTTCTTTACATGTTACTACTGCTTCTCCGTCTTGTTGGCTGGAGTTCGTTTTTTCTTCTTCTGGCGAGTGTTTCAGGACTGTGTACAGCACTTTTCGTGTGTTTTTGTTTCGTTTTTTCCTTTTCATCTCAGCACATCACAGCACTTCACTTTTTTAAATGTATACCGATTACATATCGCCTGTTATATGGCATTCCACATATAACAGGCGATATGTAATCGGTATACATTTCAAAAAGTGAAGTGCTGTGATGTGCTGAGATGAAAAGGAAAAAACGAAACAAAAACACACGAAAAGTGCTGTACACAGCCCTGAAACACTCGCCAGAAAAAAAAAAAAAAAAAAAAAACGAACTCCAGCCAACAAGACGGAGAAGCAGTAGTAACATGTAAACAAGAGACATCAACACCACTACAGAAGATGCTTTTAAAATAAAAAAGCGAAACGCGTCTGGTGTAATAATAAACCTCTTAATTGCAGTCAGCATAAGACAGATTACCTCTATAATCAGTACTTATGAACTAGCTTATCTTAAGGACGGCACAAATATCCATGCCTGAAGGGGGGATTCTAACCCCCGACCGTAGTGGTCGTGCAGACCGTGACTGGCGCGCCGCAGACCACTCGGCCAACGCGGCCGGCCACTATACTAACGGCCTGCGCACGCCACTGTGGCGTGACGTCAGTGTAATTTTGATGTTGTGGTATGCTTTTTTTTCTTTATATATATCGTATTGTTGGCCACATAAGGTTCAATTTACGTCGCAAAAGAAGTCCGGCCCAAGTGAAAATAAATCACCAGTCAATCGTCCCGAACGTGTTAAAGTATTCATCGTACTGTGATATTTCGTAGTTACATTCGGTGGTATAAGCAAACTGTCCGTAAAATGTCTCGTGAATAGTTACTAGTGTAGACGCAATAAATTGTAATGTCGAATGCCGTAGTTTTACTGCGAAAAGAGCAGACTAGTAGTAAACAAACTGCTTTATTTTCATCAGTTTGTAGGGGTAGTCAGAAAAAAAATCGTAAAGGTTTGAAATTGTGTGTCACGTCACTAAGAGCCCTCGTTCTGAAATGGATGAATAAAATCCGGGTACTCACTCATGGCGTGCTGCTGGTCTTTTTTCGGTTAGGTGCCGTTAACTGGCTACATTCATTTATTTTACGTTCGGGCCAATTTCTGCATCTCTGCCTGTCGAGTAGCAAAGGAGTTGGTACGTCGAATAGCGCAAACGTGCATGTTACTGTGACGTTTCCTCTCGCCCCTCCCTGCCGGAGGAGTCCAGAGGCTCACTGTCGGCTCAGAAAAGAATCTGAGCATCAGGAGTGCCTGAACAAAGCTACGGCACGCGAGTATCTGCAAGAGGTAAAAATACTAAGCAAATGCAGATAAAACGTGAAATGAAAATGAAACAAAGAATGATGGTATAATCACGCACGATATTTTCTATGATCAGTCTTTTCACCGAGAGTTCACAACTGTCAACGTATAACGCGCTGTCCGCGTATTTTTAATAATTCCATAGCTTTGTGAGGTTACAGTCCCCTCGCTAAGTACCTGTTCAAACGATACTTCTGGAAAGCCGTGCTTGTAGAAGGGAGCCGATGGGACGGCATCGGTCAAGTTGCCCTCGAGTGCTGACAGAAAGCTCCTGCCCGATCCACGGCTACGCGCCGTCGGCTCATGGCGGGAAAGACCGGCTTAGCCTCAAATCGGGAAAAATCGTTTGTCTGGTGCGGCTTACACCTTGGCGTGGCTGGAATACGGATTGCGCCCCTCCTTCGCAGAGTGACTAACATCGCCGCACAAATCCTATAAGCCTCTCGACGCACAGCACATTCCGTCTTCGATCCCTGATCATCTCATTTCTGCTCACACTATTACCGGTCATGCACCTTACTGCTCCACGTCGGTGCCCCTTTTGTCTTCACCGACGACTGTAGTGCTGACTCCGTAATAAGGCCTGCAGACCAAGTCAGGAGGTGCAGAGCTGAAATACTTACATCTGGACTATGGAATATTCAAATTACATCAATAAAAGTCGGTGAATACCAGTGTGATCCTGTGTGTACGTCCAAGCAAAAGTCCTCTTCCAATACTGTCAGAGTACCTCCGTCCTTTGTGTACAGAACGCTATTACGTTAAAGAACCGACGATTAGGGTTGAATTATCACTGCTGTAAACTGGTGATAGTGTGCGTCCTCAATCTGGTGAAAACTGAACTTCAGCTTGTCGCTCCTACTATAACTGGCTGTACAATATCTGGATATCACTCATCCACTCAGGGTTAATACCTGTTAATGTATAGCGCATAAATGTGACAATTACAATGTCATCAGCAAAACGCGAAGTTCAATCCCTTCTCCCAATTTCTCCTTGCCCTTGACAGCTTGCTCAAAGTGCAGAATGAATAACATTGACCAAAGTCTACAGCCCTGCCTTACAACCTTCCCCTCCACTTCGTCCTTTCATGCTCTTCCAATCTTAAAACTGCTGTCCGATTTTTGACCAAGTTTAATATAACTTTTCGTTTCCTGCATTTTCCCCACGTTACCTTCAGAATTTGAAAGTGTGTATTCCAGTCAACATCCTCAAACGTTTTCTCCAAATCTACAAAATCTAAATTCGTAGGTTAACTTTAACTTAACCTACCTTCTAAGATAAGTCCTATTGCCTGGGGTATTCATGCAGTTCTCCTAAATTCAAACTTACCTTCCCCGGTATTGGATTCTTTTTTTTTTTTTTTTTTTTTTTTTTTTTTTTTTTTTTTTTTTTTTTTTTTTAGTTTGTAAATACTTGTATTTTGCATCCATGAGTTATTAAACTAATTATTCTCACTTGTCTGCAGTTGCTTTCTTTGGAATTATTGTATTCGTCTTGAAGTTTGAGGCTATTTTACCTGTTTCATAGACTTTGCACACAAGGTGGAACAGTTCCTTCATGACTGGCTGTCCCCCCAGGGGGTCCACAGTTCTTTTGTGGGTACGTGTGTGGCGCGCACGGGGCCCCGAGCCGGAGCAGCCTTTCTTCTGCCCCAGGCTGCTTCACTGTCCCTCCCGGTTTATGCCTTCGCCCGGAGACGGGCATATTTCGTGAGCTACTGTGGTTCTTGTTGTGGTTTTTCTTCCTTCGTTCCTTCCTTTCTTACCCTTTGTTTTCTGTCTTTCTCTCCTTGTACTCTCCTAGCTTTCTTCTCCTCATTAGTCTCCGCTTCGGCGTTTGAGACACTTCTTCCTTCTTTCTCTTCATTTCCTATCCTCTTCTTCCTTCCTCCCTGTGCGTGTCTGAAGGCCGACCCACGCATTATCATGCGTAGCAGGTGACGGGGTAACGCGTAATTCCCCGCCCCGGGTAGACAAGTAGGGCACGTACGTACCCCCTGGTAAAGGCCAGGCCCAGGGAGGGGTGATTACCCGAGCTGGTACCTTCCGAACGTGCCGATTGGTCCCTCCGTCAGTTCTCGGGAGGTGTGACCTGAGGTGTGAACAATCACCTAAGGCGGGTAAGCCCTCGGAGAGGGCCCCCACTAGGAAGGAGCGCGCCATCGGAGACGCCGGTAATCACGGGGGACACTTCCGCGATGACTTCCTTATCTTCTTTCGTGACGTTGACCCATAAACGTAAGTTAGACTCGCCTCAGCCTAAAAAGACTCTGCCTAATGTGCCTAAATTTCTGGTTGTCTCTCGCACCGACGGAAAGGATTTCAATTCTGTCAATCCTTTCGTTATACAGAAAGGTGTAGATGCAATTGCTGGCCCTGTTAAAACCTGTTCACGTCAGCGCAATGGCACATTGTTGCTGGAAGTGGACAGTGCCTTCCAAGCCCAAAAACTTATACGTACTACGTTGATGCACACGTTTCCCGTTAAGGTAGAAGCACACCGCACACTCAACTCGTCAAGGGGGGTAGTTTTTACGAGATCCCTTGACGGGCTGTCTGATGAAGACATCCAATCGTATATGTCCGATCAGGGTGTGACAGCCGTCCACAGGGTGATGAAGAAGGTCGATACCCAATTGACACCGACTCGTACTGTGTTTTTGACGTTCGACAGAGTTGACCTCCCGTCGAAGGTCAAAGCAGGGTATGAAGTCATCTCTGTCCGACCTTATGTGCCTAACCCAACGCGCTGTTTTCAATGCCACAGGTACAATCATACCCGTGAACATTGCCCAAATGCAGCAAAGTGTGTCACTTGTGGTAGGGACGCCCATGAGGGGGATTGCCCACCTCCGTCCCCTCACTGCCTAAACTGCAACGGTGACCATGCGGCTTCCTCTCGCGACTGTCCTGTATACAAGGATGAGAAGGTAATCCAGCAAATCCGGGTTACGGAGAAGGTATCAACATCTGCCGCTCGTAAGTTGTTGGCGAGTCGAAAGCCCACTGTCCTCCCAGCGGGTACATACAGTAAGGTACTCACCTCACCTCGACCTACCAAAGATTCCAGTACCCAGACATGTGATTTCACTTTCGCTGACACAGTTGTGCGATCCGCCAGCCCGAAGATTGCCCGTTCCACGTCCCCGCTTCCTCCTGCTGCTTCTAAGGTACAGTCTTCAACATCTAGTAATCCGCGGGCACCTAAACAAGATGCCCGGACCTCGAAAAAGGAACCCGTCCGTGAGGATTTTCTGCGTTCTCAGGCTTCCCAACCGTCAACTGCCTCTTCCCGCCGTCACTCTTCCAGAAGAGCTGACAAGAAAAAGAGTTCCTCTCCTTCCCCGCCGAGGCGTGACCCATCTGTCGCGCCGTCCAACAGTTGCCGGCCTCGGCCGTCTTCTGTTTCACCGGGACGCTCCGTTTGCCGGGCGCCCGGCCCTTTACCGGCGGTGGAAACTGCCCCTCCTGATCAACTGAGGGAGGTGGCAGGCGCGTCGGTCGAACCTATGGACCACGACCCTTTGCCCCTGGACAGCGATAGCAGTGCTCCCTCGAAATCCGGTCCTCAGCGGCCGTCGAGGTGACCCCGCTCGCTACTTGGTTTTTATCCTTATTTCTTCTCTCATTTTTATCATGGCGCTCCTTCAATGGAACATTCGCGGCATCCGTTCTAATCGGGAGGAGTTAAAATTACTCCTTCGATTGCACTGCCCGCTTCTAGTCTGCCTCCAGGAAACTAAGTTGCGTCCACGTGATCGTGCAGACTTTCCACACTACACCTCTGTGCGGTTCGACCTGCCACCCGTGGAAGGTGTCCCAGCCCATGGAGGGGTTCTGATGCTCCTTCGAGACGACGTCTATTTCCATCCCATTTCCTTGCACACTCACCTACAGGCAGTTGCCGTCCGCATCACCTTATCCACATTTACCTTCTCCCTCTGTAATATATATTCGCCATCGTCATCTGCCCTTACTAGGGCAGATTTGCTAAACCTTGTTGACCAGCTCCCTTCACCTTTCGTGTTGGTAGGCGACTTTAATGCCCACCACCCCCTATGGGGCTCTCCGGCACCTTGTCCGAGAGGCTCCCTTTTGGTGGACATTCTCCACCACCTCGATCTTGTCTGCCTCAACACCGGTGCACCGACCTTCCTTTCTGACACAACACACACTTATTCCCATATAGACCTCGCAATATGCACTCCTCAGCTTGCCGGTCGGTTTGAGTGGTATGCACTTTCTGACACGTACTCGAGTGACCATTTCCCTTGTATCATCCACTTCCTACATCATTCCCCATCTCCACGTCCCACCAGTTGGAACATTTCTAAAGCCGACTGGGGGCTTTATTCTTCCATGGCTGTTTTTCACAATCAGAATTTTCCCAACTGTGACAGTCAGGTCGAATACCTCACAGAGGTTATCCTCACTGCTGCTGAACGTTCCATACCTCGTACATCCTCTTCTCCACGTCGTGTCCAGGTCCCTTGGTGGACTGCAGCCTGCCGCGACGCGCTTCGAGCCCGGCGCCGTGCTTTACGCACCTTCCGCCGCCACCCAACTTTGGAGAATTGCATCAATTACAAACGTATGAGAGCGCAGTGCCGTCGTATCATAAACGACAGCAAGAAAGCTTGCTGGACAGCTTTTACTAGTTCTTTTAACCGTTTTACTCCCTCCACGGTTGTCTGGGGCGGCCTACGCCGTTTGTCCGGCATAAAGGTCCACTCCCCGATTCCTGGCCTGACCGTGGAGAACGCAGTCCTCGTGGACCCAGCTGATGTTTCAAACGCATTGGGTCGTTTCTTTGCGGAGGTTTCGAGCTCTGCCCATTACCACCCTGCCTTTCTCCCTCGCAAACAGGTAGAGGAGGCGCGGCCGCCTTCTTTCCGTTCTTTTAATCGGGAAAATTATAACGTCGCCTTCACCATGCAGGAGCTAGATCGTGCTCTCGCCCTGTCCCGGTCTTCTGCTCCCGGGCCCGATTCCATTCACATTGAAATGCTGAAGAACCTCTCTCCTTCCGCCAAGTGCTTTCTTCTCAGTACCTACAATCGCATATGGACTGAAGGTCATGTTCCCACAAGTTGGCGTGAAGCCATTGTTGTCCCCATCCCCAAACCAGGGAAGGACAAACACCTTCCTTCCAGTTATCGTCCTATTTCTCTGACGAGCTGCGTCTGTAAGGTGATGGAACGCATGGTTAACGCTCGGTTGGTCTGGCTCCTCGAATCTCGCCGCCTCCTGACTAATATCCAATGCGGTTTTCGTCGACACCGCTCTGCTGCTGACCACCTCGTTACGTTGTCGACCTTCATTATGAACAACTTTCTGAAGAAGCGTCAAACAGTAGCCGTGTTCTTCGACTTGGAGAAGGCATACGATACCTGTTGGAGAGCGGGCATTCTCCGCACATTGCACACATGGGGCCTTCGGGGCCGCCTTCCTCTTTTCATTCAAGCGTTTTTGGCGGATCGCAAGTTCCGGGTGCGGGTGGGCTCTGTTTTGTCAGATACCTTTTGCCAGGAGAATGGGGTACCACAGGGCTCCGTCTTGAGTGTGGCGCTCTTTGCCATTGCAATCAATCCAATCGTGGACTGCCTTTCAGCCGACGTCTCCGGATCTCTTTTTGTTGACGATTTCGCAATTTATTGTAGCGCCCAGCGGACGTGTCTCTTGGAGCGTTCTCTCCAACGCTGTCTTGACCGTCTGTATTCCTGGAGCATCGCAAACGGCTTCCGATTCTCCACTGAGAAAACTGTGTGTATCAATTTCTGGAGATACAAGGAATTTCTTCCACCTTCTCTATGTCTCGGCCCTGTTGCTCTCCCTTTCGTGGAGACTACGAAATTCTTGGGACTCATGTTGGATCGGAAACTTTGCTGGTCCACACACGTGTCCTACCTGGCTGCCCGTTGTGCCCGATCCCTTAACGTTCTTCGTGTCCTCAGTGGCACGTCATGGGGAGCGGATCGTACCGTCCTGCTTCACCTTTACCAGGCCATTGTTCAGTCGAAGCTCGACTATGGAAGCCTTGTATACTCTTCAGCACGGCCGTCGATTCTCCGCCGTCTCAACTCTATCCACCATCGTGGATTACGTTTGGCGACCGGTGCATTTTATACCAGCCCTGTTGAAAGTCTGTATGCCGAGGCTGCTGTATTACCCTTGACCAATCGACGTGACATACTCTTGTGTCGGTACGCATGCCGCCTACGGTCGATGCCCAACCATCCATCTTACAGATTATTTTTTGACGACTCACTCGATCGCCAATATCAGTTGTCTGCGATTGCCTTGCTTCCACCGGGAGTTCGGTTTCGCCGCCTGCTACAGCGGCTCGATTTTACCCTTCCTTCCACCCTTCGGTTGAGCGAAAGCCCATTGCCACCGTGGCATCAGGCCCAGGTTCACACACACCTCGAACTTAGTTCGCTCCCCAAGGAGAGCACTCCGGATTTGGTATTCCGCTCGAGGCTTGTCGAACTCCGTTCGCGGTTCGATAATGCCGTATTTATTTACACTGATGGTTCCAAGAGCACTGCCGGTGTCGGATCTGCCTTCGTCGTCGGGGACAACCGTTTCCAATACAAGCTCCCTGACCTGTGCTCAAACTTCACGGCTGAGCTTTTCGCCCTCCACCAGGCCGTTTTGTATACCTGCCGCCACCGCCACCCTTTCTATGCCATATGTTCTGACTCCCTTAGTGCCCTGCAGAGTCTTAAGGACCCTTTCTCGAACCATCCTCTCGTGTATCGGATCCAACGCTCCCTCCAGTTGCTGGCTGATGACAGCTGTCACGTTTCTTTCCTGTGGGTTCCTGGCCATGTGGGTGTGCCCGGGAATGAGGCCGCCGACACAGCAGCCAAGGCAGCAGCTCTTTTGCCTCGCATGGCTACCTTTTGCGTCCCATCGGACGATGTTCAACGGGCTCTTCGCCGGAGTATCGTGTCGCAATGGCACAGTGTGTGGCTTTCACTGTACAATAATAAATTGCGAACTGTCAAACCGATCCCGACCGCTTGGAGGACATCCTCACGCCCCTCTCGGCGGGAGGAGGTCATCCTGGCTCGGTTGCGGATCGGTCATTGCCGTTTCAGCCATCGTCACTTGCTGTCCGCCGAACCTGCACCGCTATGCTCCTGCGGTGAACTGCTGACAGTGCGACATGTTTTACTGACTTGTGTTAATTTTAATCATCTCCGTGTAGCCCTTCACTTTCCGTCTACTCTGGAGGCAATTTTAGCTGATGACACACGAGCAGCTGCTCGAGTTTTGCGTTTTATCAACTTGGCCAACTTATCCAAGGATATTTAACCCCTTTAATTGTCTTTTATCTTTCGTTTTTAGCCTCTTCTGGAAGTTCTGACAGTCCCCATTTTTTTTTAGGCCATAGCGAATCTATGTTTTTGACTGGGCGCTAATGACCATAGAAGTTGTGCGCCCTAAAACCACAAAAAAAAAAAAAAAAAAAAAAAAAATGACTGGCTGTCCAAACGATGTCGTAGTTCAGATGGCCTTGTTTAGACTCAAATCTTTCAGTGCTTTGTCAAGTTGTTCTCGCATCTCATTTTCATCTACTTCCATAAACTTCGACGCGTTGGAGTGGCCAAGCGGTCTAGGGCGCCTTACTGCGGAGCACACGGTTGCTCGCCGTCAGAGGTTCGAATCCTCACTGGGGCATGTGTGTGTGTCTTGTCTTTAGGTTAATTTGAACAAGTTAATTTACAGGCAACTAATTATTCATAACTTCATATCTCCTGAACAAATGAATAATCGTAATTCTTGTACGCACATCCACCGATTGCGTAGACAATGTCTGCAAAGCGTGTTGCGAGTAGAATCCTTATTACAGAAGAAATAAATAAAAAATCTCGCCTGGTACTGAAATTCGTATACTCTCGGCCTCTGAATAACCTCGGATTGCTCCCTAGATGTGGCACTCCACACGCCTTCCGTTTATCTTTCTCTGCCTTCCTTTTCTAAGCCTTCATTGATATTTGGTAAACATTGCGCCTGTCTTCCTCTAGATTTTGTGAGGTAGGGCCTTCTTTGGTATACAGGTCTGCTGACTTGGTTGTTCCAGGTACGATGAACTGCAGACCAAGTAGTCCAGTTACTTCAATCCAGTATTTCTCAAGCAAAAATATTCTGGTGACCTCTCCCCAACACGTAACATAACCATGTTCATCTGAAAGGCATCTAATTTTCTTTTGGTGATACATTCTAAAAAAAGAATTTACATTATTATTCATGCTGGTATGAATGCAGTAGCGCAATTTTCGGAACAGAAGACATCCTGTTTCAGATTTTAACTTTTCAGTTGCTTGTAGGTGCTTTAATCGTGCAACATGGAAACATGAAAATTGTTAGCAAAGTCCACTATACTGTAGTGTGTAAACATGGTCATATTCGCCGCGGCCGAGCGTATTGAGGCGCTATGTTGTTCCCCGTTCGGGAGTTCGAATCCCCCCTCGGGCATGGATGTTTGTGCCGTCTTTAGTATAAGGTAGTTCATAAGTAGTCTAAGTTTATGGACTGATGACCCCGCAGTTAAGCCCTTTAAGCTTGACAAACATTTGAACATTTTTTTGCTGATATTCACAACTACTGTATATCAATGGTATTTGTGATGGGAACACTACTGCTGCTTGTAGAGAATCGGCATAAGATTCCCTAACTGTCGACTAACAAGTTCAAGAGTGGCAATTATCTTTGGAACAAAGAAGCTGAATTAAAGTTTGTGTTGTGGAGGGAAATCGTACATAGACTATTCCGAGGCGCCTTAATCGTTAGTGGTGTGGTAGTCTAACGGTTAAGACGTCTGCCTAGTAAGCATGGAGGTCCGGGTTAGATTCCCGGCCGCACCACAAATTTTAATTCAATGCTTCAGATCTATCAATAAGGTTCAAGAGTGTTTAGCGGGTTAAAAAAACACACACACACCTGCGAAACACTTGCAGAGTGCCCTGCAGTCCTACTTCATCCGCAGTGTTCATTTAAACGTTCGGATGCACTATAAGACATTCAGTCGGTAGAATAACATAGTTCAACAAGCAGACGTAGACGTTCTGCACGTATCACTGCTCTAAGAGTAAGCCGGACATTAAGTATGCACAGGTTACATCTGAACCATTTAAAACTCGTTCAAAATCTTAGAGCAGGATATGAAATTAAACGATCGGAGTTTTGTTGTTCGATATATGAAAACTGCCGAATAATGCTATATTTTTCTTCTCTGATTAACGTTGGCTGCCGTGTGGCCGCCGGCGGGCACAGCAGACGGCTCTGGCGCACTTCTGACGTCATCGCGGCAGCCAACGTGTTAACTCATAACAGCATCAATTTCAATCGTAATTCACATCAGTGTTCCGAAGAGAACCCAAATGACATTGTGGAGATGAACTTTTAAGAATGATCTCTGTAACTGTGTGGTGTGTTACTAATCACTTGATTGGTCACGATTTATTTGCGCCTCGTCTTAGTGGGCCGGTAATCTTAGCTTTACTGAACATGAACTTCTAGCATTATTGGAATAGATTCCTTTGGCTACAAGAATGCGTATGTTCTACGAGCATGACGGGGATGTGCTCATTCTATTCATCAGGCGACACCGTCTAACCCTAACATAACCCGCAAGTTGGATCGATAGATACGGGTCGCCGGACCTTCAGATGCATTTCGCTCTAACAGTAACATCTTTAAGGTACAAAATAACGTTCAACAGCGCAAGAGACAATGTAAATGAATTACCGAATCAGGGAGAAAATTAGGGCCGCACCAAAATATTGGGGTTTTAAAGCTTTGTCGAAATACGGTGACCTTACCATTACAAATTATACAGCAAATGAACAGGCAACTCAATTTGGCCTACAGTGTGAGCAACGTTCGTTATACGGCATTGTCCTAAACCTTGCACAATGTATCAAGAGTAACTGATGTAACGCAGCTTCAATCCTAGTCGTAGGTCGTTCAGGTGGACTGGTATCGGTGGCACAAACACCTGATACTTCACAAACCTCCAAAGGTAAAATGTGCAAGGCGTGGAGGCCATGGGAAACAAGCTCTATCAATCGGGCAGTCGGGAACAAAGTTGTTTAACCAGAGCATGCGCACGGACCCTTGGAGATTAAGCTGAGCTGCTTGTTTATCTGATGCATAATTTGACAGTACGGTCACCGCAATAAATTGTACAAAGCTTTAAAACCTAGGTATTCATTTTGATACGTTCTGTACATACAAGTACATTCTCTAATAGTACACGAACATCCCTACGTAACGCGGACATGACATATGTAACGAGAGGTAGAACCGCGGTAATAAAAGGTGTAGAGAATAATACAGTCAGCAGAGCAGCAGTAACAGTAAGGAGAGCCCAGTGACATGGGATATGGACTGTTTATTGTATCTCACCAGAGCAACAAATTCATAAATGACGTTTCTTACCTTTCTGAAGCTGTCCATGGTGTGATGGGACTCGTGGAGTGCAAAGAAGAAAAAACAATCACAGTTTACTAAGACCTCGGTTCTGACCTCACCGTTGAAAATTGCGGAGGATGATTGTAAAAATCCGCATGAAATCAGCGGAAAGGATCCCTAGGGACATATGAAGTGGTGCCAGCAGTCCAGCTACCACGATGGAGTTAACAAGGATAGATGCGTAGACGGCCGAGCAGCTCCTAGTATGCGACACATTCCTGTAGTCAGTGTCGCGAGACGCTTCAGGCGGTGAACAGAACGACGGCACGTGGCCGTGGGTGACTAATCTGGAGTGATGAGTCACTACATACTCTGTGGCCTGGTCTGTCCAATTCCATGAGACGTTACGTGCCAACGGTGAAGTGTGGAGGGGGTCGTGTTAGGGTGTGGGTGGGAGTGTTTGTTCCCTCATTGCGCTTTAGGAAACTATGCGCTCAAACATACCAATACATTTTACACCTTTCGGTACTGCGTTCAGCGGTCTAAGAGCTCGGGGACGATGATTGATGGTATCGGCATGACAGCCTACATGTAATAAGTCAATCGAGTGAGGTAGCGCAGACAACTCCTGGCAAATGCCGAGATGCTACATTTAAAAGGGCACGGCAAATTTCCTTCATCATCAATAAGAAGAAACAAAGCCAAACCGATAATTGCTGACTCCGAGCAAAAATCATGGGAAGACTTTGGAAATAAGCTAGAAACCCTGGGTCAAGCCGCGGGAAAACCATTTTGGAGCGTAATTAGCCATCTTCGAAAGGGAGGGAAGAAGGAATTAACAAGTGTTTTGAACAGGCCAGGATAGCTGCTAGTCAATTCTGTGGATGCCCTGAGCAGATATTTTTGAAGAATTGCTCAATGTAGGTGAAACGTTCAATGATGTCAGATTTTCAGGTAGAATGGGATAGGAACGACGATGGAAACAGGATCTCATTTGAGGAAGTGGAGAAAATGGTCAGTAGATTACAGTGCAATAAAGCGGCTGGGGTGGCTGAAATTAAGTCGGAACTCGTCAAATACAGTGCAATATCAGGTCTCAAATGGTTACACAGGATAATTGAGAAGGCTTGGGAATCGGGACAGGTTCCGTCTGACTGGACAGAGCGGTAATCACGCCAATTTTCAAACATGGAAACAGAAAAGATTGCAACAACTATTGAGGTATCTCTCTCATTAGCGTTGTAGGCAAAATATTCTCAGGTAATGTTGAGAGTACGAGTATTAATTTGGGACAAGTTAGATGAAAATCAGTGTGAGTTTAGGCCTCTTAAGTTGCTGTCAGGACCAGATCTTTAGCTTACGGCAGGTAATGGAAAAGTGCTATGAGTGGAACAGGGAATTGTATCTATGTTTCATAGACCTAGAAAAGGCTTATGACCGTGTTCCTAGGAGGAAGCTACTGTCAGTTTTACAAGATTATGGTATAGGAGGCAAACTTCTGCAGGCAATTAAAGGGCTTTACGTAGACTGTCAGGCAGCAGTTAGAGTACATGTCAAATTAAGCTCATGGTTCAGGGTAGTTTCAGGGGGGGTTGGAACACTTGCGCGGAGTGACACTTGCGCGGAACCCGGGGCCCTTGGGGCGGCTTATGGCTTTTCCTGGGTACAGGCACACCAAGAAGTCTAGCACTGCTGTGGTCAAGTTTCCACACTGTCAACATAACACGAAAATCAGTGAAATTGCACAACCCTTTCAAAGCTGAAGAGCAATATAGTAACTTGTTCTAACTACATATTAATCCGTTGAGTGTTCCTCCTGTAAACAAAAAGGTATTTTAATAGTGATAATGTTTGGAGAGTTATTAAGACAGTCTCTGCTACTACAAGACGATGACTATTCACAGTCATACCTCCTAAAAGCATATTATTCAGAACACTAAGCATATCAAGACACCTGCGCAAGCAATAAATATATTAGGCATCCTGCACAGATACGTTGATGTAATTGACCGCTATGTAGTTAACCCCACTAATACGCAACTTCCATCTCTTTAAAAATAGCTACTATGCTTTTTAATAGGAGACGTAACCTTAAACCTTCAATTAAAAAACGTTAATAATAAGTCAATGAGTATTTTACATACTTGAAGCGTTTATTCGTAGACCCCAAAAATGCTGAAGATAAATTCTATTTTCCATCACCGTCATATAGAACCATTTTTACTCCGAACTCGGCATAAACCAACAGGGAGAAACAAGTTGCAAGACTGCCAGGAAAAATGAAGCGAAATTGACAGCCAATAGTTGGTTATAAATTACATTGCCTGTTAACTGTATAAATATAAATTACGGAATACGCGGAATTACTGTTCAGTACAGTCAAAATGGTCTAAGGTAATAGGCAGTGGTTTACAATCAGCAGTGGTTTACAAACTACAAGAAGCAGCTCATTTACTCAGGAAGGGAAAATGTTCTGGTGGCCGTAAATTTGAATGGCTGTATCTCTTGTAGTAAAAAAAAAAAAGTAACATTCATTTTTTGATAAAATGTTGAAATCCAATACACCAGAATTTTGTTTTTCTAAACTCAGTGCCAACTTTTTTTGTCAAAATCTTTGCAGGAAGTAGTCTTGACGTGATTTCATACTTCTATGCATTAATATTATCAAACATGTAATTTGTGTCACAAATTGCGCGGCCGGTCCGGTCGGAGGTTCGAGTCCTTCCTCGGACGTGGGTATGTTTGTTTGTACTTTGCCTAAGTCATTTTAAGTAAGATTAAGTAGTGTGTAACTCTAGCGACCAATGACCTAAGTAGTTTGGCCGCATAAGACTACACATATACACGTAATTTATTTATTTCATAACCACATTTAAGTACTAATAATTAAAGAAACTTAAATGTAGAAATTTGAAATAAACACTGAAAACAAATGATTGATATTTCTCATAAGATGAATGCACACAACCGTTGAATTATGTCTTGTGAATTTACCTACAAAATCTGCCATATGAAAATTTTAGTGTGAGTCCCAAATTTGTTTTTTCTATAATAACATTAAAAACATATTAAAAATTCAGAACTCGAAAACAAGTGAAGTTATGGACTTGAAGCGTTTTGTGTTGCTAAATCTTTACATAGTAGACACGATTCTAAAATTTGGTTGCTATCGCCAAAGTAGACGAAAAGTTAAACTTTTTGGTGTAATCTTCGCCGTGTAGACTGTATGTTGTAGAAGTCTACGCCGAACCCAATTATAATCATACCTCTGAGGAGAGAACGTTGTTTGCACTTCTCCTGCGTTTCTAGTCGGCCGTGCTGTGGTACGTAACGACATCATACCGTTCCATTTCACCGAGAGCTATATATGTATTGGTGCGATGTCTGTTCTTTCGAAATAAGACAGCACACCAATATATGTATCATTTAGACGCAAAGATTCTGGGTTCTCTTTTCATCGCTAACGCGATTAACAACGTTAGACCTTGTGTGTAAACAGTTAAAGGTTATGAGTGCCACTGGAAAAATGCATAAGTAACACCTGTTGTTTGAGACTTGAAGATGACCTCAAATTAGCCGAAATCGATATCTCATAATAAACATAAGGTGTAGCTGTCTATATTTCATAATGCAATTTCTAACATATTTAAAAGCTGCTCAAAACCACCTACAAAAAACCTTTATAATGAGATTGTATATAATTCCACGATCAAATTGTGTTTTAATTATTTGTAGAAATACACCTAAAGATCTGCCCTTGCTTTTAGTGCCTTGATCAGTTGTTTATTTTTAGAGGTAATTCTAGGGACAGGAAAAATTCGTATTTGCGATAAATTCGAATATAGATGTGAATTCTGACTCAAAATACAGTAAATCCGAAATTGTCATAAATGGTATTTTGGAGTGAAACACTATTTAATCAGAAATATTGGGAGATAACTTTATTTTCTGCCCTTAAATATGTAGAAAGTAAACAGTAGGTACCGGAAAAATTCGCATTTTTCAATGAATGCGAAATATAGGCCCATGCTAATTTTGGGCTGGAATGCGAGAGACGTGAATCTTGTAATATACCCTATTTTTAGCGAACGTCCCGTTACTACTGCTCCACCTCGCTCGGTGGGCCTTTCCCTGAATACGGCACAGGTAGCGGCTGGAGGGCGTGGAGTAGGGGTGGTGTATCCCTACTTCTGGAACACCCTGTTCACTACCTGCAGCGTCCGGGTCTCCGCGCAAGTGTCTACACATTCCCTTTCCGCGCAAGTGTCACTCCTCGCAAGTGTCACAAACTCGTTTCAGGGGTAAGACAAGGCTGTAACCTATCACCACTGTTGTTCATACTAATCATGGATCACATGTTGAAAACAGTAGACTGGCAGGGCGGGATTAAAATAGGTGAAGACAAAATAAGCAGTCTCGCATATGCGGATGATTTAGTAGTAATGGCCGATTCGATTGAAAGGTTGCAAACTAATATTTCAAAGCTCGATCAGAGGTGCAAGGATTATGATATGAAGATCAGCATCTCCAAAAGGAAAGTAATGTTTGTGGGAAAGAGATTTAAACAGACTGAGTGCCAAATAGGAGAAACAAAGTTAGAACAGGTAGACAAGCTTCAAGAGCCTGGGATGTATTTTCTCACAGGATGGCAACATAGTGAAAGAACTGGAATCGAGGTGCAGCAAAGCTAAGGCAGTGAGTGTGCTCAGCTAAGATCTACTCTCTTCTGCAAGAAGGAAGTAAGTACCAAGACTACTTTAGCAGTGCACCGCTCTATCTTTCGACGAACTTTGTTGTATGGGAGTGAAAGTTGTGTGGATACAGGTTACTTTATTCATAAGGTAGAGGTTACAGATACGAAAGTAGCAAGAATGACTGCAGGTACTAATAGATGGGAACAATGGCAGGAGGGTGTCCATAATGAGGAAATCAAAGAAAAACTGGGAATGAACACCATAGATGAAGCAGTTAGAGCGAACAGAATGAGATGGTGGGG
The DNA here is from genome assembly GCA_026315105.1 of Locusta migratoria. Taxonomy (NCBI): domain Eukaryota; kingdom Metazoa; phylum Arthropoda; class Insecta; order Orthoptera; family Acrididae; genus Locusta; species Locusta migratoria. The sequence goes on along the minus strand of CM048748.1, from coordinate 22,658,653 downwards.
TCATGTTACACGCATGGGAGAAGCAAGGTTACCTAAGAGACTCATGAGCTCGGCAGCGGAGGGTAAGAGGAGTCGAGGTAGACCAAGAAGAAAGTACTTAGATTCGGCGAAGAATGATTTTGAAGTAAAAGGCATAACATCAGACAAGGCATCAATGTTAGCATTGAATAGGGGATCATGGAGGAATTTTATTAGAGGTACTATGCTCCAGACTGAACGCTGAAACGCATAATCAATCTCTAATGATGATGATCAATGAGATGATCAATATGAGCGTGCGTCACCGTAGATAACGGGGATAGCGAGTCCACCTCCCCCCCAGTCGGGTCAGTCCATGAAGCCTTTTTAGCAACTCGCTCGCCGTGCAAGCCGTGTTGCAGTTTTAAATTAAAACAGCTACGTACATCTACTTCAGAACTGTGGACAACCGAAACCGCGGTGGGAAAAGAGAATACAGGCGTGTAAATATGAACTTAAAAAGTACCTTCTCTTAAACATTGAAACGGCTTGACAGTTCAGCTGCGGATATGTTACAGACCTGAATGAACTACTTGAGAACTGAACCGCTCCACACACCACCACCACAAGAGAACTGAACCCTCTCCTCCCTCGTAGAAAAATTCATCTACGCTCTCGATTGAACATTTCAATACCCTAATACAGCCGAAGATAAACTTTCCCCCTCTTTTTTTCCCCAGCCTGCCCGGGGGCCAGGCTTGGAAAAAGAAGGAAAAGATTATCTTCGGCTGTACTTGGTCATTTAAATATTGAACCAAAAGCGTAGATAAATTTTTCTTCTAGGGACGAGGGGGATCAGTTCTCTTGTGGGGGTTGTGGGCTTGTGTGTCGGGTGGGTGAATTGAATTCTCAAGTAGTTCATTAAAGTCAGTATCCAATATATCCGTAGCTGAACTGTCAAGCTGTTTCAACGATTGAAACTAACACTAATTTCATAATAAGTAAAATAAATAAATAAATAAATAAATAAAATAAAAATAAAATGTGTGGATTTGGCTCTGGAGAAAACGGTGGAGTGGGGGGGGGGGTGGAGGGAGAAGGATTGTTTGCCCTCCACATAAGAATGCCCCCTGAATTCAATGGCGACAAGTAAAAATGTGCCAGACCAGGATTCAAACCCTAGATACCCGCATTTATATTGAGGTTAAATAAATGTTTTTTTTTTCTTTTTTTCCTTGCAACATATCTGCGGTTTTTCTTTAGTTTCATGAACGCGTATTTTCGAGAATAGAAATATCTAAGCTCCATTGCAACTCCTTAGGAATAAGTTAGAACGTCGACTATACTCCCGTCTCCGGCGTTCAACACCATCGCCTTCTCTGAGTTTGGCTATGAAAGAATGCGCTGCCATTCCTCCATACAAATTGAGAACACACCGAATGACTTCAAAACGGCCTAGAGAAGAAGGGTGGTCACGCATCATTATCCAGTAACAGTTAAACGAACCCTTTTGATCAGATAGTGCAGATATAGCTAAATGTTATTTCAATAAAAGATCGTTGGGGGGGGGAGGTATAACTGTTATATGAACGATTATCCTGATTAGGAAAACGCCCGTTAGAGCCTGGTATGAAACAATGAAATGTTTTAGGCGAATGAAAGATGGAGGCAATTCTTATAGACGCGATATTACCCAAGGATTGAATAAGACTTGTGAAAAGATTGGTATCAACTTTGCGTCCATTGAAAGTACATAGTTTTTGATAAGATGAACTTCGAAGTGGGGAAAATAGTTAACGGGGGATCCGTATTAGAGTCGAAGTGAGCTGTACGGCGTTCAAGAGCTCGTACGCCTCATCCAATAAAACATAAGTTTTCCAAAACTTTGCCCTGCAGGAATTTTTCACGTTTTGAGCAGAGCATGAAAACGATGCCCGTTGCATGAACAAGTAAAATTAAACACACTTCAGCCACTAAACTACTTACATGCGTTAGTATACGCTGTTACATCGCTAAGCGAAAATGGGCTAGGCTGCCTTCTCGAATACATCACGAACTTATCTCTGACGGCAACAAATCCTAATTTCTCCCTCCTCTGTGCTTCTGAAGCTGATAATTTGCTAACGGCATCAGGAGCCTCATCTCCAGCGCTTGATTACTGTTTTCTGACAGTTGCAACCCGACGATTACTTCTCCGTAAAAACTAACATGAGCTTCCTGTTGGCAGGTGGACGAGAATTTCCCTATTAACGGAAGCCGATTCGCTATTTCGCCAGCGCACTGGTTTTAGCTGCTCGTATACGCTCGAAGACGGCAGTAATTCATTGCAATATGGGCAATAGTGGGCCACTTAACGACGGTATCCAGGGAGTGACAGAAATAGATTATTAACACATTTACACAGCATATTACGAAAAACAATTTACTTTCGCGAGTAAACGAAACCCTGTGTGCCAGAATCTCACACACTCCCACATGGTGTGAAAAAGATGTCACTGAAATAGTACGCAATTTTTGTGATGTATATTTAAGGTAACATAAATTAACCAAAACATACAAACGCATTATTCAGAAATATCAATGCCACATAAATCTTTTAACTTGGCATGAATCCTAAATCTAACAAATGATTCAATTAACAATGTATGGGGAAATTTCAAACTCAGACAAGCATGTGTAATCATTCTGACGGTGGTTACTTTTTTTAGTACCTCAGAAGCGACGCACTCTGAGCCGCCGTGGCGTATTGTCGCCACCCCTTCCAGTCCCTCGCTTTTTCGTGCCACTAGGTTGCGCAATGTGCCAACAGTTTATAGTAGTGGCAGGAGATGTTTTTACGCCTTTCCGATTAGTTACGGAGTAAAAAATTTCAATGTGGCTGAGATTACATTAACTTAGTTTATCTGGTGTGTACCACTGCTACTTGCCTCTTTTCCTATTCCAATTATCAATGTTTGGAGGTACGAACGACACTGATAAATCTCCCCGTGAGCTGGAATCTCTGTAGTTTAACTTAACGGCCCTTTGTAGAGATTTCCGTTGGAGAAAGCGGTAAACATTGACAAACTTAAAACATACCTCAAATTTACATGTCTTGTAATCTCAAACGTTTGAAAGCGATTGAAAAAATTCACAAAATGGACTAAAAAGCAGAAAGTAGTTTTATTAAAAAAAGCTTGTACAATACCAAGTGTAATACAATATCTTCCAGCCTCATATAAATTCCTAATCCCGTACAGAAAGCCCTGAAAATGGCACTTGAGTATTTTTAATACCTGATACAATATTTGTAATACTTAAAAAACCAGGTGTAACAAACAATAGAGTGTTGATGTTGCTAAAATAACACTTCATACTATTCGCAGAGCAATAAAAATAACGATGTTGAACTCTCCGGAAACTGTCTAGCAGTTAGACCGGCAACCCATACGCAATGGAAATATTTTAGACCTTATAGCCACGAACAGGCTTGACCTTATTAACGATGTCTGTGTAGAGATAGGAGTTAGTGATAATGATATCGTCATAGCGTCCATGGTGACCAAAGTTCATAAACCAATCAAGAAGGCTAGAAGCATGTCTTTGTTGGGAAGAGGCGATAAGCAATTGTTAGGACCGCACTTAGAAAATGGACATAGTTTAGTTCCGGGACAATGGATGGAAAGGAACGGTAGACTAAATTTAAGTGCATTGTAAATGGTCAGAGAAATATGTGCCTGTAAAGTCGTTTAAGGCTGGAAAAAGGTGTAATAATCGATAAGCGGGTCAAAGGCCACTATCCAGTCACTCGTTGATCATTCCGGGGCAGTAATAGAAGAAAGCAAACGGAAAGCTAATGGAGGACATAGTAATAGCTATTACGGTGTAGAGAAGCAGCTGAGAGGTGAATACAAAAGGTCTCTTGGTCCGGATGAAATAAAAGTTCGGCATTGGCCACTTACTTAGCTTGCATTTATCGCTAATCTGTCGGGACCGGTGGTTTGGGGTAAAATGCTCGACTGGAAACCGAAGGGTCGCGGGATCAAAACCTAGGATTTTTTCAGTCTGCGCTTTAACCCATCCTTCAGCTCTCAACGATGTGAGGAGTCGCCAGAAACGACACGTGGTTCGGATTCCACGTTAAGCTGTAGGTCCCCTTTCCTCGGTTGGATAACTGGGATAGGCTAGGGACACGCAAGTCGCCAAGTGGCGTCCAATTGAAAGACTTGCACCACGCCAAAGAGCCACACGAAATTACTATTATCATCATCATCGCTAATCTTTAATTCAGTGCAAAGTTCTAGTGATTGGAAAAAAGCGCATGTAACCCCGGTTTATAAAAAAGGAAAGAACTGACCCACATAATTAAAGGCCAATATCGTTGACATTAGTTTCCTGTAGAATTATGGAGTATATACTCGGTTCGAATACAGTAAATTTCATTGAGACGGAAAAATTTCTTTCTGTGAATCAGCAGGGTTTTAGGAAACATCGTACATGAGAAACTCAGCTTGCACTTTTCTCACATGACATCTTGCGACCCAAGGGCAATAGGCAGATCGTGTTTTTTTCGTTTTCAAAAAGGGGGTTTGACGCGGTGCCTCACTGCAGACTGCTAATGAAGATACGAGCATATGGAATGGGTTCACAGATTTGTGACTGGCTGGAAGACATCCTAAGTAATAGAACGCAGTACGTTGTTCTCGACGGCGAGTGTTCATCAGAGACGAGTGTATCGTCAGGCGTGCCCCAGGGGAGTGTGATAGGACCGCTATTATTTTCCATCTATATAAATGATCTGTTGGACAGAGTAAGTTGTAATTTGCGGGTGTTGCTGATGATGCTGTGGTGTAGGGGTGTCGTCTTTAGCTGACTGTAATAGCATACAATATGACATAGACAAAATTTCTAGTTGGCGCGAAGAATGATAGCTAGCTCTCAATGTAGAAAAATGTAAGGTGATGGGCATGAGTAGGAAAAACAATCCCCATAACGTTCGAATACAGCATTAGTAGTGAGCTTATTGATGCTGTCGCGTCGTTCAAATATCTAGGCGTAAAACTGCAGAGCAATATGAAATGGAACAAACATGAAAGGACAGTTGTGAATAAGGCGGACAACCGACTTCGGTTTATTGGGAAAATTTTGGGACGATGTTCTTCATCTGTAAAGGAGACCGCGTATAAAACGCTTGTACGACCACGTCTCGAGTCTTGCTCAAGTGTTTGGGACCCACTGCAGATCAGTTTAAAGAAAGACATAGCAGCAGTTCAGAGGCGAGCAGCTAGGTTTGTTACTGGTAGGTTCGACCAATGCGCGAGTGTCACGGAAAGGCTCCGGTAACTCAATTGGGGATTACTGGAGGAAAGACGACGTTATTTCCGTGAATCTCTGTTGAGGGAATTTAGAGGGCCGGAATTTGAAGCTGAGTGTAGTACGATCTTGCTGCCACCCACTTACATTTCGCGTAAAGATCACAAAGACAAGAAATTAGGGCTCGTACGCAGGCATATAGGCATTCTTTTTTCCCTCGTTCTATTTGGAAGTGGAATAGGAAAGGAAATGCCTAGTAGTGGTACAGTGTACCCTCCGCCACATACCTTACGGTGGACTGCGGAGTATGTATGTAGATGAACTGTTCGTGTGCCTGCTATCTAACGCATAGTCGTCGTCGCCATGTTTGTCGTATCAAATCGTACGTACAAGAAGTCATGCACTAGACTTGCACAAATACACATGGTGGCAGTACCGCCTGTTTTAAAGAATTATCACTGTACTCCGATCATTCATGTGAAATGGTTTCCGACGTGATTATGACTACATGATAGACGTTAACACTGAGTGGTTACTGATAATCGTTCATTCAGACATGTCCGAAATAAGACGCTATTTGTTGACATTAACGCCGGTAATTTTACAAATTCGTAATATTTAAACATTTCAATCGTATCAGAGCATTGAAATATATATTCAAAGGCAAAGTTGAAAATTTGTTATATATTTTTGACGACTTTACAGCGTTGATTTTAATGAAATAAATCGAAATTTGCGATCACTTATGGCTTCACTATACTAGGTTTAGATGGAATACCAAAGTGCAGCGAATGAAAATTTGTGCCCGGCCGGGATTCGAACCCGCGATCTTCTGCTTACTAGGCAGACGCCTTGAACACTCCGCCACCGAGGACACAGTGACCAACCTGACTGCAGAGGACTCTTCCCTGCCCGTCTCCCACCACACACAAATCTCCATTCGCCACGCTGTCCCTTTCCTATTACCACAGCCTGTATGTTCTGTAATGCTCGCAGCCACAATACTGTATTCCCGCATCAGGGAGAACAGACCTTGAGGTATCGAGACACAATTGTCGTCAGGAGCCCAGCCTCGGCTTATATGCAATACCTCATGGTCTGTTCTCCTGATGCGGGAATACAGTATTGTGACTGCGAGCATTACAGAACATACAGGCTGTGGTAACAGGAACGGGACAGCGTGGCGAATAGAGATTTGGGTGTGGTGAGAGACGGGCTGGGAAGAGTCCTCTGCAGTCAGGTTGGTCACTGTGTCCTCGGTGGCGGAGTGGTCAAGGCGTCTGCCTAGTAAGCAGAAGATCCCGGGTTCGAATCCCAGCCGGGCACAAATTTTCATTCGCCGCACTTTTGTATTCCACCTAAACCTAGTACAGTGAAGCCATAAGTGATCGCAAATTGCTATTTATTTCGTTGAAAATTTGTGCCTGACCAGGATTCGAACCCGGACTTTTCGGGCCTTAAGTAGGGTATCCAGGCAAGCTTCCCTTCCAACCCAAATTCTCAACTTGTATCACACCAAGATTGTAGAACCCCCGGCTCAGTACATCCAACTGCTCGCAGCTTATACTGTGCTCTCGCAAGGGGCCTAATTGGTTAAGGCGACCTATCGCCCGAAGCGGGAAATCTTGGTTCGAATCTCGCTCAAGCACAAATTTTCAATTTTGCCATAAAATATTTTTAAATGCCCTGAAACGGTTGAAAAGTTTGAATATTTCAAATTCATAGAGTTACGACCATTGTCAACAGTGTCCTCTTGGACTTGTCCGAAAGAACAGATACCAAATAATGAATGTGCCCCCCAACAGGCAACTGACGATTTCAATGCGGACATATTAAAACGCTCGACCCTTTGCGGGAATCCAGTATAGGCAGCGAGCAAGGGGATGTAATGGGCAGGGGCACAGAGTAAAATATATCTGTGGCAGAGACAAAACATTCTTAGTGTGCTTCAAGGTGAGAATTTGGGTTGGACGGCAAGCGCGTCTGAGTAGCCTAATTTGGTTAAGGCGACTGCTGGCCGGAAGTGGGAAATGAGTTCTTTCTCGGTCCAGCACAAATTTTCAAGCCTGCCACTGAATATATTTCAACGCCACGAAACGGTCGAAATGTTTCAATACTTCGAATTCGACTTTGAATGGTATTTAGAGCTAGATACATGGGGCACTCCATTTCTGAAATACATATTTCGTGGTCTCCAGTGTCAAAAGGGCGCCGAGATTACCAAATATCAGGTATTACCACAGTGTAACATACAGTGTCGCAACACTCACTGCTGTGAAAGTTGTTACCAACTGACAGCTGCAACGACACTATCGGTGGGTAAGGTGGTGTAAGAGATTTTTTTCTAATTACTTTTCTACGTAATTAACCAAATAGTTTCTGTAATTTTTGCGTTCCAAACATTGGTAAACTATCGAGATACATAAACATGAAATACAGAAAGCCGAATTTCCCTGACTCAGTGATGAAAAGAACTTATTCATGAGGAAATACTAATATGTGTATATTTTGTTCAAATGTTTGCTTTGGTTATTAGTCTCTAAGCTTACAGACTACTTAAACTAACCTAAGAACGAGACACACCCATGGCCCCAGGGAGGACACGAACCTCCGACGGCGAGCAACCGCGCGGTCCGCAGCGAGGCGCCTTCAGGAAGCTCGCCACTCCACCGCGGCTCTATATATTCCAGCCTACTCCGCTGGAAGCTAGAGAATATAGGCGAGAATCATAATTCCTGTCGTGGTCTGTTCCTATGTGACAGTAACTTCCTTTGACGTTTGAAAATTCGATATGATTCGAACACTTTTACACTTCACTCGTCCTGTTGTAAACCTATAAACTTTTCAGTATAATTACTTTTGATTATAAACGAATGTCTTCAAGATTCTTGCCGTTTGTGGTTCAGATGTAGTAACAATTATGGCATTGGCTTCTGCTTTGTTGGGAAACTGTACTATTGCTTTGGATGTTTGTCACGTTTGTGACTTCCCTTCAGCTACAGCTGTATTGGCTGATTTGGTACATTTAATAATGTAGGTATTGCATTCCGTCCTTTCTGAAAGCATTTATCTGAAGTGTAGCATTGTATGGGAGTGAAATGTGGACTATAAGGAGTTCAGAAAAAAAGATGATAAAAGCTTTTGAAATGTGGTGCTACAGACGAATGATAAAAATTAGATGGGTAGATCACGTAACTAATGAGGTGCTTAACCGAATCGGGGAGAAAAGGAGTTTCTGGCATATACTCACTAAGAGAAGGGATAGATTGGTTGGACACATTCTGAGACATAAGGGAATTGTCAACTTAGCATTAGAAGGAAGCGTGTGGGGTAAAAATCGTATAGGAAGACCGAGGGACGAATACAGTAAGCAGATTCAAAAGGATGTAGGTTGCCGAACGTATTCTCAGATGAAGAGACTTGCACAGGACAGCTGCATCAAACCAACCTCCGGACTTAACGACAAACCAGAGGTCAGTTAATGCACAAAATCCTGTACCGACAAAACTGATCGGCCACTATGGAAGAAGGGTAGGAGGAGGAATAATTGGGGTAATAGTCCTTTCGGAAGCGTGCTTATTAGAGACAAGACACGTTAAGTTTTTTGTTACGCATAGGAGGTTCCTTTTGGAAGTAACCATCCTGACATTTGCCTAGCCAGATTTACGGAACACGCAAGTCTGGTCGGCCAGAGGCGGATCTGAACCGCCGTCCTCTCGAAGCGAGTCCAGTGTGGCGACCACTGAGCTACTTCTCTCGTTTCGGCTCTGCAGTCATCCAGTCTCGCAGCTGTAGGTAGCTGGAGACCTGACTGGAGTAGCCCATGTGAAGACCGGATTCTGTCAAAGCCTGCCGTCCCCCCAGGGGGCCCACAACTCTTTTGTGGGTACGTGTGTGGCGCACACGGGGCCCCGAGCCGAAGCGGCCTTTCTTCTGTCCCAGGCCACTTCCCACTTTCCCCCCAGTTTGTGTCTTCGCCCGGAGATTGGCGTTTTCGTTCAGTCAAAGGTTTTTTTTTTCCTCTCTCTCTTACACCGAAACTTCTCCTTTTCTTGGTCCTCTTCCTTTCCTGTTCTTTCGCCTTCCCCTTTTGCTCCTTTCTCCTTGTCCGCGACCCACCCTTTTACTCTCCGCCTCGGCGTTTGAGATTCTCCCTCCTTCACCCCTTTCTTTCCTTCCTCTCTTCTTTCCTCCCTGTGCATGTTTGAAGGTCAACCCACACTATGCGTAGCCGGTGACGGGGTAAGGCATAACTCCCTGCCCCAGGTAGACGTGTAGAGCACGTACGTACCCCCCGGTAAAGGCTGGGCCCAGGGAGGGGTGATTACCAGAGCTGGTACCTTCCGACCATGCCAACTGGTCCCTCTGTCTGTTTTTCGGGAGGTGTGACCTGAGGTACGAAGTCACCTAAGGCAGGTGCGCCCTCAGTGAGGGCCCCCACAAGGAAGGAGCGCGCCATCGGATGCCGGTAATCATGGGGGGCACTTCCGCTATGAAACCTTCCAAATCTACTATAACCCTGACCCAAAAGCGGAAACATGACGAATCTCAGTCAAAGTCTTGCCTAACATTCTCAAGTTCCTCGTAGTATCTCATACTGATGATCAGGATTTTTCTTCTATAAATCCTTTTCTCATTCAAAAGAGTGTTGATGCGATCGCAGGTCCCTTGAAGACCTGCTCAAGACAGAGCAATGGGACCTCGTTGCTTGAAATTGAGAATGCTTTTCAGGCACAGAAATTACTCCGGGCTACGCTTGTGCATACCTTTCCTGTGAAAGTAGAGATTCACCACACCCTCAACTCCTCACAGGGGGTAGTCTTCACAAGATCTCTGGATGGGTTATCGGTCGAGGATATACTCAACTATATGTCCAATCAGGGAGTTACAGCTGTTCGGGGCGTAATGAAAAAAAGTTGACAATGATCTCATGCTGACTCGTACTGTCTTCTTGACTTTCGACAGGGTTGACTTACCATTTAAGGTGAAAGCGGGCTATGAAATTATTTCTGTTAACCCATATATACCCAATCCTACACGCTGCTACCATTGCCAGACATTTAATCACACTAGTAAATCTTGTTCTAATGCAGCCAAATGCACCACCTGTGTGTGGCAGGGACGCCCATGAGAGTGAATGTCCGCCTCCATCCCCTCGCTGCATTAATTGTATGGGTGACCATGCTGCTTCTTCATGGGACTGCCCCGTCTATAAAGACGAGCAGTTCATTCAGGAGATTCGCGTCAAGGAAAAGGTTTCATCCTCTGCCGCTGGGAAGTTATTAGCGAGTAGGAAGCCAACTGTACTCACAGCAGGTACTTACAGCCAGGTCCTACGTCCTCACCTCCCCTCGACCAACTAAGGAGGTAGGTACTCAGACCTGCGATTTCACCTACTGTGACACTGTTGTCAGATCGGCCAGCCCGAAAATTGCTCGTTCCACCTCTCCGATCCCTTCTGCCTATTGTACAGTGCATTCGTCGATCAGTTACCACACATCTCGGGCACCTAAATCCGATGCCCGGAGTCCTAAAACAGAACCCGTTCGTGACGATTTTCTAAAAACTGTCTTCTCAACCGTCAACCGATTCTTCTACTTATCATTCCTCTAAGAAGGCTCACAAAAAGAGCAGCCCCCCTTTCCCCGACGCGGCGTGACTCTCCGGTCACGCCATCCAACAGTAGTCGGCTTCGGCCGTCTTCTGTTTCACCGGGACGCTCTGTCGGCCGGGCACCCAGCCCTTTACCGGCGGTAGAAGCTGCCCCTCCTGATCAACTCGGGAAGGTGGCAGACACGTCAGTCGAACCCATGGAATATGATTCTCTGCCTATAGATAGCGATAGCAGTGCTCCCTCGAAGTCCGGTCCTCAGCGGCCGTCGAGGGGACCCCGCGTGCTTGTTCCTTCATTTCTTCTCTTTTTTTATCATGGCGCTCCTTCAATGGAATATTCGCGGCATTCGTTCCAATCGGGAGGAATTAAAACTATTCCTTCGATTGCACTGCCCTCTTCTAGTTTGTCTCCAAGAAACTAAGTTACGTCCATGTGATCATGCAGACTTCCGCCAATACACCTCTATGCGTTTCGACCTGCCCCCTGTGAAAGGTACTCCAGCCCATGGAGGGCTTCCGACGCTCATTCGGGACGACGTGTATTACCATCCCATCTCATTGCATACTCACTTACAGGCAGTATCCGTCTGTATCACTCTCTCTTCCTTTTCCCTCAGTAATATCTATTCGCCATCATCATCTGCCCTTACTAGGGCTGCTCTACACCTCGTTGACCAGCTCCCTCCACCTTTCGTGTTGGTACGCGACTTCAATGCCCACCACCCACTATGGGGCTCTCCAGCACCTTGTCCAAGGGGTCCCTTTTAGTGGACCTTTTCCGCCACCTCAATCTTGTCTGCCTCAACACAAGTGCACTGACCTTCCTTTCCGACACAACACATACTTATTCCCACTTAGACCTCGTGATATGCACTCCTCAGCTTGCGTGTCGGTTCGAGTGGTACACACTTTGTCATGTACTAGAGTGATCATTTCCCTTGTGTAATCCACCTCCTGTATCATACGCCATCTCCTGGTTCCACCAGTTGGTTGGAACATCCCCAAAGCCGACTGGGGGCTTTATTCTTCCATGGCTGTTCTTCACGATCAGAATTTTCCCAGCTGTGAGGTTGAATACCTCACAGAGGTTATCCTCACCGCTGCCGAACTTTCCATACCTCGTACATCCTCTTCTCCACGTCACGCCCTGGTCCCTTGGGGGACTGCAGCCTGCCGCGACGCTCTTAGAGCCCGGCGACGTGCTTTACGCACCTTCCACCGCCACCCAACGTTGGAGAATTGTATCAATTATAAACGACTGCGAGCGCAATGTCGTCGTGTTATAAAAGACACCAAAAAAGCTTGCTGGACTGTTTTTACCAGTTCTTTTAACCGATTTACTCCCTTCTCGGCTGTCTGGGGTGGCCTGCTCCGTTTATCCAGCAAGAAGGTCCACTCCCGATTTCTGGCCTGACCGTCGATAACGCAGTCCTTGTGGACCCCACTGATGTTTCCAACGCTTTGGGCCGCTCCTTTGCGGAGGTTTCGAGCTCTGCCCATTACCACCTTGCCTTCTTCCCTCGCAAAAAGGAGACGAGGCACGGAGACCTTCTTTCCACTCTTTTAATCGTGAAAGTTGTCTCCTTCACCATGCAGGAGCTAGACCGTGCTCTCGCCCTATCCCGATCTTCTGCTCCTGGGCCTGATTCCATTCATATTGAGATGCTTTGTCCTGCGGGCAAGTGTTTCCTTCTTAGCACCTATAATCACATATGGACTGAAGGTCAGGTTCTCACAAGTTGGCGTGAAGCCATTGTTGTCCCCATCCCCAAACCAGGAAGGACAAACATCTTCCTTGCAGTTATCGCCCCATTTCTCTCACGAGCTGCGCCTGTAAGGTGATGAAATGTATGGTTAACGCTCGTTTGGTCTGGCCCCTCGAATATCGACGCGTCCTGACTAATGTTCAATGTGGTTTTCGTAGACACCGCTTTGATGCTGATCACCTCGTTACCTTGTCGACCTTCATTATGAATAACTTTCTAAGGAAGCGTCAAATGGTAGCAGTGTTCTTCGACTTAGAGAAGGCTTACGATACCTGTTGGAGGGTGGACATTCTCCGCACTTGGCACACATGGGGCCTTCGTGGCCACCTCTCTCTTTTTATTAAAGCGTTTTTGGCGGATCGCTAGTTCCGGGTACAGGTGGGTTCTATTTTGTCAGATACCTTTCGCCAGGAGAATGGGGTGTCACAGGGCTCCGTCTTGAATGTGGCTCTTTTGCCATTGCGATACATCCGATCGTGGATTGTCTTTCAGCCGACGTTTCCGGAGTCCTTTTTGTACACTATTTTGCAATTTATTGCAGCGCCCAGCGAACATGTCTCTTGGAGCGTTGTCTTCAACACTGTCTTGACCGCCTGTATTCCTGGAGCATTGCGAATGGCTCCGCTTCTCCACTGAGAAAACTGTGTGTGTAAACGTCTGGAGATACAAGGAATTTCTTCCACCAACTCTACGTCTCGGACCCGTTGCTCTCCCATTCGTGGAGACAAAATTCTTGGGGCTAATGTTGGATCGGAAACTTTGCTGGTCCCCACACGTCCTACCTTGCTGCCCATTATGCCTGATCCCTTAATGTTCTTCGTGTCCTTAGCGGCACATCATGGGGAGCAGACTGTACCGTCCTGCTTCACCTTTACCGGGCCATTGTTTAGTCGAAGCTGGGCTATTGAAGCTTCTGCACAGCCGTCCTTTCTCCGCCATCTCAACTCCATTCACCATCTGGAATTACACCTAGCGACCGGTGCATTTTATACCAGCCCTGTTGAAAGTCTTTATGCCGAAGCTGCTGTATTACCCTTGACCTCTCGGCATGACATACTCTTGTGTTGGTATGCATGCCGACTGCTGTCGATGCCCAACCATCCATCTTGGTCATTATTCTTTGATGACTCCCTCGATCGCAAATATCGTTTGTCTGCGATAGCATTGCTTCCACCTGGAGTTCGGTTTCGCCGCCCATTACCACCGTGGCATCAGGCCCAGGTTCACACCCACCTTGAACTTTGTTCGCTATGCAAGGAGAGCACTCCGTATTTGGTATATCGCTCCAGCTTGTCGAACGCCGTTCGCGGTTCGATAATGCTGTATCTACACTGATGGTTCCAAGAGCACTGACGGTGTCGGATCTGCCTTCGTCGTCGGGGACGACCTCTTCCCCGGTGCTCGAATTACACGGCTGAGCTTTTTGTCCTCCACCAGGCTGTTTTGTACATCTGCCGTTGCCGCGATCCCTTTTATGCCGTCTGCTCTGACTCCCTTACTGCCCTGCAGACTCTTAGGGACCCTTTCTCGACCCATCCTGTCGTGTACCGAATCCAACACTCCCTTCAGTTGCTAGCAGATAACGGCTGTCACATTTGTTTTCTGTGGGTCCCAGGCTACGTGGGTGTGCCCGGTAATGAGACTGCCGACATTGCGCCCAAGGGCTTTTTTGCCTCGCATGGCTACCTTTTCGTCCCATCAGACGATATTCAACGGGCTCTTCGCCGGTGTATTGTCGTCCTGGCACATTTCGTGGTTCTCACTCTACGACAATAAACTGAGAACCGTAGCAACGACCCCGACCGCTTGGAGGACCTTCTCACGCCCCTCTCGGCGAGAGGTCATCCTGGCCAGATTGCGGATAGGTCACTGCCTATTCAGCCACCGTCATTTGCTAACCGCTGTGCTCCTGTTGTGAATTACTGACGGTGCGACATGTTTTAATGTCTTGTCTTAATTTCAACCATCTCCGTGTAGCCCTTAATTTGCCGTCTTCTCTGGAGGAACTTTTAGCTAATGACGCACGAGCAGCTGCTCGAGTTTTGCGTTTTATCAACATGGCTAATTTATCAAAGGATATTTAATCCTTCTATCTGATATTTTTAACCTTCTGTTTTAACTTTCTCTTGATACTCTCCTTTCTGGCAGTTATCAATTTTTTTCGAGATCTAGCGAATCTGTTCCGTTCCGGACGCTAATGACCTAAGAAGATGCGCGCCCTAAAACCACAAATAAATAAATTATAAAAAATCCTGCCGTGGCAGTAAATAGTGGTACATAAACGTGGCTGTTAACACGAATTATCCACAGGAGAATGGAAAAACTGGTAGAAGCTGACCTCGGGGAAGATCAGTTTGGATTCAGGAGGAACGTAGGAACCCGGGAGGCAATACTCACTTTACGTCTTATCTTAGAAGATAGATTAAGGAAAGGCAAACCTACATTTTTAGCTTTTGTAGATTTGGAGAAAGCGTTTGACAATGTTGACTGGAATACACTATTTCAAAATCTGAAGTCGGCAGGGGTAAAATACAGGGAAAGGAGAGTTATTTACAACTTGTACAAAAGCCAGACCGCAGTTATTAGACTCGAAGGGAATGAAAGGGAAGCATCAGTTGGGAAGGGAGTAAGACAGGGCTGTAGCCTTTCTCCGATGCTATTCAATTTGTACATAGAGCAGGCGATGAAGGAAAGCAAGGAAAAATTTGGAATAGGGATTAAAGTTCAGGGGGAAGAAATAAAAACATTGCGTTTTGCTGACGACATTGTAATTCTGTCAGAGACAGCAAAGGACCTGGAAGAGCAGTTGAATGGAATGGACAGCGTGTTGAAGAGAGCGTATAAAATGAACATTAACAAGAGCAAAACAAAAATAATGGAATGCGGTCTTAGAAAGTCAGGCGATGCTGAAGGAATTAGATTAGGTAACGAAACAATGAAGGTGGTAGATGAGTTTTGTTACTTGGGTAGTAAAATAACATGCGATGGTCGCAGTACAGAGGATATAAAATGCAGAATGGCAATGGGAAGAAAAGCATTTTTGAAAAAGAGAAATTTGTTAACATCGAATATTAATTTAAGGGTAAGGAAGTCTTTTCTGAAGGCATTTGTGTGGAGTGTTGCCTTGTACGGGAGTGAAACATGGACGATAAGCAATGCGGACAGGAAAAGAATAGAGGCTTTTGAAATGTGGTGCTACAGAAGAATGCTGAAGATTAGGTGGGTAGATCGCATAACTAACGAAGAGGTACTGGACAGAATTGGTGAGAAAAGGAATTTTTGGCATACCCTGACTAAAAGAAGGGATCGCTTGGTAGGACACATTCTTAGACATCGGGGAATCGTAAATTTAGCATTGGAGGGAAGTGTGTGGGGTAAAAATCGCAGAGGGAGACCAAGAGACGCGTATAGTAAGCAGATTCAAGTGGATGTGGGTTGCCGTTCTTATGAGGAGATGAAAAGGCTTGCTCAGGATAGGGTATTATGGAGAGCTGCATCAAACCAGTCTCCGGACTGAAGACCATAACAACAACAACAAACGTGGCTGAAGATGAGTGTTCAGTATCTCGATCACTTTGTGCCGCCTCCATCTCAATATAGGTGAAGCGTAATGCTGCTACCTGCTAACGTCACCTGCATGTAACGTGGGCTGCGCTTGACCCGCCGCTCGGTGACCCTGTGACTCAGAGGGCTCTTCCTGTCGTTCAGCGCTTCGTCTGGAGATTAGGCGTTATTTTGAGTTAGTCCCGGTACAAATCATCAGCTCAAGACTTTTATTTAGAACTAATGTTTGTCGTGCAATGCACTTTTAATAGCAACAATGATTATTCTAACATCGTTCTGAGGAAAATAGGTCGTAATAATGTCAAATGTCTCATATTTCCACGTGAATAGGGCAAAATAAAAAGCATACAGGCTGATTCGGTGAAGATGATAGACTTTCTGGGCTTCGATAACACAATGAGGACCGGCTGCAACTCTCTCTCTCTCTCACGCACACACACACACACACACACACACACACACACACCTTATTCTGAGTTTAAATAACGTATGGTGCCGTCAGCAATTATCAGTATTTTTGCTGGCAGCCAATTTTGCCTTTGTGTGAAGCATCTTGTAACACTCGCTACACCCTGACCTCTCCTTTCGTCCCATTTGAAGTCTGTGACTCCTAATGGGGACATCTGCACGCATAAGTAACAAATTCTGACGCTCAGGCTGGCTGTGCACGGATGCAGGGGAGGGTCGTGGCCCCTCCTCTCAGCTCTCTGGTAGTACGGTGCTTTACTTTCAAGAAAACGATTTAAAAGTCGCTATCACATATGAGACTCAACACTAAAATAGTGCCATGTAATGTTGATAATTTTATACTTAAAAAAAATAAAAAAAAAAAAAAAATAGTTCGGTCTCGAAGCACGAGGTACAGCGAAAATGACGCGAGTGAAACGTCCGTGACGAGTCATCCACCATTCCATAAACCTACAGAAGCACACGCGACAATACAGAACTATACCTTTTTAATGATAATTTGCAATTCGTCTTCCATAACATTAAAACGATCACAAACTATATGGACGCCCTTGCTATGTCATTTAGGCGAACTAGTGGCTAGTTCGCCGAATTTGCGGGAGAAGCGCCATACAGAAATGTTGACTGCAAAAACTGGTTTTGTTGCCCTTTCGCTTTATCCTCTGCGCCTGCATGGTGATTTAGGCCTATTGTTCCAAACAAGTATTTGTACCACCCTCATTCGCTTGCCATTGAATCTAAGTCCACAGACGTTCGCAGATCTGCAGGTGGTCCAAAACTTTTTTTGATCAGTTTGGTCCCTTAGTCACACAGGCATAAGCTACATCTACATCGGATACTCTGCAAATCACATTTAAGTGCCTGGCAGAGGGTTCATCGAACCACTTTTGCCTTTCCTATAAATCTCATTTCTTAGTCGTCTTTATTCCACTTTACCTACATTTTTATATCTTCTTTCGCCAATTACATTTAGCATTTCCTATGATATCCAAGAATTTTTTTAGGTCTTGTCTTTCTACCTATTTGGTTCTCTGCTGCCTTGACTATTTCATATCTTAGAGGTACCCATTCATCTTCTACTGATTTATTTTCCCCAGTTTCTGTCAATTGTTGCATAAATCTCCCCCTGAAACTTTCAAGGACTTCGGGTTCCAATTCCTTATATTCCTACCTTACTGCAGTTTCATCCACTTCAGTCTAAAGTTCATGACCAATAAGTTACGGTCAGAGTCTATATCTGCCCCTGGATATGTCTTACAGTTTAAAACCTGGTTTCGAAATCTTTGGCTTACCATTACGAAGTCTATCTGGTACTTTCCACTTTCCAGTGTATTCTGTTCTCTTCACGTGTACAACCTTCTTTCATGATTCTTCAACCAAGTTTTTGTTTTGATTAAATGATATTCCATACAAATTCCACCAGACAGCTTCTTCTTTCATTCCAGTTTCCCAGTCCATACTCAATACTATTTTTTCTTCCCTTCCTTTTGCTACTACCAAATCCCATTCCTCCCTTTCCTTCCCTTCCTTTTCCTACTACCAAATTCCATTCCCCCATGACAACTGAGTTTTCCTGTCCCTTAACTGTCTGAATAATTTCCTTTACCTCCTCATAAGTTTCTTAGATCTCCTCATGACCAAATTCAAATGTTCAAATGTTTGTACTGCTTATGGGACTTAACTACGGGGTCATCAGTCCCTAAACTTACAAACTACCAACATTCAGTTGAATTTGTCGAGAACCAACGGAAACATATCGGACGCACACACCTTGTTACCGGTTTTTAGAGTGTCTCATTACATTTTGTCACTGAAACCAAAAGTTACAAGTAATCGCTAGGCATTATAAAAACTGAAACCTGCTGCTTTAAATGTTTGAACTTAAAATAAAGATACGTTTGGGAGATATGCTATACCTGCTATAGGTCTTTTGGTATTGGCGCTTCGATTTCTTGCTACAGGAGACAGTTTTAGAAGCCTACACTTCCTTTTAAAATAACCATATAATCGATATCACTGATAGTGCTTGAAGTTTACAAAGTAACACGTGACACTTGACAGGAAATGTTACGTAATGTTAATTTTAAAAATTGCATTCAGTAATTGTGTCAAAAATCTGAAAAGTTTATTATTTTCCTGGTCGCGGCTAAGTTTTGCCATGGCATTTCGGTTTTTGTGGTTGCTTTCACAAATGAATCACTTTCTGATACAGTTCTAATGTTTACAGAGAGATTTTGAAACTTTAAAATAAATGGTGACGAAGAACGAACGAAGAAAGAAAAACCGTTTCGAGGCGGGCATACGACAAAGATAGAATGAAACGTTGGCGCCAATGTGTGGACGACGTACCAATATTGGCCCAACGTCCTTTGATGTTTGGTCAAAATACCGACAAGCAACGGAACCGTACCAACGTTGGTTCCAATGCTGTTTCATCGATCCATTCATTGGGCGAACGCCGTTGGCGCCAACGCTGGTGCAATGTGCGGACCGGGCCAGATGTGCCAGAAATAAATATGACAATTGGGAAAACGAATGTCACTAATAAAACCTGCTAGTCGCGCACAGGGGTTCACGGAAGGGCATCTGAAATGTGGGGGATGTTATATACTTACTAGTACTAAACTTGTTTCGTTCGGTTTGTGCAAATATAAATACTCTTAGAGGTATAGACGACAGTTTTCAAGTTGAATCATGCTCAATAGCTGGCAATACAAGTAAAACGTTCCAATGTAGTTCGTCTGCAAAAGGCCTGTTAGCGACATAATTGTGTGCATGTAAATGGTCATTTCCTTCAGTATGACATTTTGTTCCAGTTTGCACAGCTGTACATTTTAACCTTCCGGCAGGCACGCCTGACCTCCTACTGACACAAGAACAAGCCAGTGTTGTAAAATTTTTAACGCGGTCATCTTGTGGTAAAATGAAGTCTGCAGAAAACACTCCACGTCCACTAATATTACATATAATAAGGCGGACTTTTTCAAAACACAATGCTTGACATTTCGAGGATGTGGAGGACTGAGATCAAGTGATTCATTGTGCCAGTTATTCTGAAACTAGGAAATAAATTTAGGCGAGGACAGTAGGCCTACTCATTTACATTCAAAGTAACATATTAGTGATATTTTAATCTTAATTTTTAATCTTTTTTTTCAGTTCATATGTATTTCCTTATATTGAATTTTAGGGTCTGACAATATTACTTATTTTTTTCTCCATTACGTTTTTCCGATTACCTTCGTCGTCTGTATTACTTTTGTTTCAGCTCTTAAAGCACCGTGCTCCACACATTTTTATAAGTAGCTTACTCCGCCCAAAAAATTGTTTTGCAATAACCTCGGATTAAAATTGATAAAAAATACGTTTTAAAAACCATTTGAGTTCTTTCGATGAAGTGCAAAGTTTATTTGTCCCTTAGTACAAGCAAAGCTCACTCACTTTCGTTGTTGTATTTTCAGAATTTCGTCAGATTATTATTCCTGAAGGAAGTATGATGAATGCTGATATTGTATTTGCATGTCAAATTTTAAATATGTTTATACAATGATATTACATGTCTGCCGCCTTGAGCACCGAAAAATATTACATTTATTGAAACGTACTTAAGAAGGCACAAAAATTCCAAAAATAGAATTTTTCATTAAGTAATCATCACCAAATGCAGTATCAGCTTAAAACAAAAACAACTTCCACTGCTAGCGAATTTGTCATTTTGAAATAAATGATTTGTGTAGTTTTTCTTTTGTTTAATGTAAGAAGACTTATTTATTCGTAGATGATGCATTGTGACATTGACTTGCAAGCAGTATGACATAGCGCGCCGTAACACAAATAGTTTCGGCTTGTGCTCTTAAACCAACAGTTTTAACATTGCGTGAATGCGGGACGCTTTTGCCATTTTGCGGGACATTTTCAGCAGTTATGTCAAATTCGGGACTGTCCCGCTGAAACCGGGACGGCTATCCGCTTTACTTAAAGTGACAAAAACAGCTTTTCAGTTCTTTGGAAATCATTTTAGCTATTTATTCTAAGATTCGCTTTCATAACGTCTTTCACAGACGATTTGTTACTTGGTATGCTGTTAACAAAAAATGTATTAAATCATATGTTTACTGTAAAAGGAAGAATTTTTATTATGTCATAATTTTCTATAGCCGACAAAGTCCCTCAACTATACCATCAGGACCATTAGATAGTCTCTTTCTGGTTGAATGTCACAATACACCTCCACATTACGACATTGTAATGTGTGTGTTAGCGAAAAACTTCATTTTAGTTTCCAATGTGATGAAAGTAAAGTTAGGCATCCGATGACAGTATAACCGCCGAAACTGGTAATCTAAACAAAAACAAAGATTAGCGATCTTGCCTGAAGTTCTATGTACGTCTTTTTGACACAAAATATAGGTCTATTACAAAAAATACCAACATAAATTCACCTAGCAGTAGAAAGATAATGTGCAGCTATTCAAAAAACAACAGTCCACTTTTTCTTTTTTTACATTTTCCTCCGCATAGAGATTGCTAATTCTAAACTTGTAGCTGTCACAGCATCAGGCGCGCGCGATGTTTTTCCAACATCCTAAACAATTGCTCGAAAGGTATACACACAGAAGACTAGAGCGAGTAAAACAACAATGCAATACATTCCACCAATAAGGTATAAAAGTGCTGATTATTTTTACAACAGCGCGCCCGCCGAAGGGTTAACATTTCTATGAAATCGCCGATTAAGCAAAGGCCCACCGTTGAGAAATGTAGTTCTTGAGCGATGGGGGTACCGGGACATACTGCTAAGTGCTGACACGAAACATTTAATGCGTCCTCTGGGTCCAATAAGTCGAACAAAACTGTACAGCACTTCATTTCATATGATTAAAGAACTGGAGCAGCGACTTTACTGTGAATAGACATAAGATAATCACGAGGAAGGGGGGTGCCTAAAAGAATACTTAGCTCGTCGTCATTGCGTAGTGTAATTTCTACTCTTCGATCCTCACTTTTTCGAAGTACTCTGCTGAAAACAGTTAACTCCGTTTGCAACATGCACGTTATATTGTACTCGATATATTCACAGGCACCTGCCGCCTATATTAAAATACAAAATATTGTCAGTAGAAGAAATTTATACAGCGAATAAAATGAATACCCTCTTCAGTATAAGTCACACAGCTATAGCAGAACGTAATAAGTTTCCACCCATACATTGCAATGCGAATGCACGCGCCATCTACCTTCAACGAACAGCTGATATCTCAACGTGCGACCTTGCGGCGAAAGCAGAAACCACTCATGAAAGAATTAGGAAGTGTGGTCCAGGAAGCAAGGGGTTCCATTGCAATTGCAACAGTCATTTTTTATGAGTTGGTCATATTATTAAATTAAAAGTAGCCGTGGATATTGAATAGGAAAGATACAAATGTTTCCACTTGGTGCCGTGGAAGGAAAGAATTGTTTTAATGTAATAGGAAAGTACTGTCAAAAGGGGAACAGTTTCTAACTGTTTTAAAGTTTACTTACCCTATTGAGCCTGCACGACGTTTCTGGATGACCTTGGTAGGGTCAGTCCCTGCAAAAGAAAGGCATGCAACAGACTATAACTTTGCGCTCTTCGGCGAACAGCTGATAAGAAAACTTAATGCACTCTCTCAGCTGATATCAGCATTATCTTTCTATTAGATACATGAGGCAAGGAGGTTATGAATTTTATTTTAAATTCAAGATGTAAGCCTAATCTTCTAGTTAAACTACAGTGTCATATATTAGTAAAACAGGGAACAGTGATATGGATGTATATAAAGTAATAGTGTGACAACGAAGATTTATAATCTGAACAGTGAAATACGTAAAGCACAAATGTAAATCGTAGAAGTTAGAATAACATCAGTACTTATCAGCCACTAACCTCCACACACAAACTTGACATAGTTATTTCCCGATTCAGTTCGCTTAAGATACAGAAAATTAACATGCTCAATACACCTATCTGCATAAATGAATACCTTATGTCAAAAACGCAAAAAACACCGATTCCTGTACGACACAGGAGTATGTTTTTTAGTTTTGGATTTTGTCTTACGATTAATGAATATCCGTTAACAATGTGAATACAAAGGCTTGACATAATTTTCAAATCTGATAGTAGGATAAACAGTAAACACAAACATCAGTACCTAAGTTTCCACTGCAAGCTGAAACATTATGCTAGTGACAGTAGGCCTACACATTCACTAATAGCATGGCAATGCAGGCTCTGAAGTAAAATTTTTTTAACAGCGAACCGTAAACTACGAAATTCCTTAGATCATGATTCCCTATAAACCAACCTGAATGTTGTTAAAATGTGTTAGTTTTACAACAACAATCAAGGACGTCTGCATGGATGTATCTTACCTGGTACAGAATGAGTAGTTAATGCGGACATCTGACTTCGTATGCATGCGTCAATGATGATTTTCTTCGAAACTCACGAACACTTACGAATCCTTTAGCCTGAACGATTTGAAAAGCACGTACTACGAACTCCTAAAAAGTCAAAAACATTGTTTACAGCAACATGGAGGCCATTTTCATTTCTCGTGTTTACCGAGGATTTCCGAGAATACACGATCAAATGCGACATCTTTGGTCATAACCCGGAGCAAGGGGTTGTTTTGACATGTTACAATGAATTGGGCTAGATGTTGCTGTTGTAGGAGCAGGAAACAGGGGCATTAATAAATAATGACCACTGTCAAACAAATATTGTTTTCATGAACGTTAGGAAAACAAACGGCCGCTGCGTGCATGGCAAATATTGCTTTTAATTTCAATCAATTCCCTATCCCTCCTCCGGAGATAGCCCACAAATGACCAGTTGCTTTCAAAGTACATCTGTTATCAAAATATATTATATTAACATTGAAACCTGTTACCTTCGCTCTGCGTAACAGCAAGAAAGGTCTGTTCTTTGTAAGATACTGGTGAATTAATGAAATTCCACAATCCAAACTGAAATTGTAAATCATTGCTATTCTTGTAGTCATTTCCCAAGTATCACATGTTCGATAGAGACGTTAATCAGATGATGATGTTAATAATTGTATTAAAAACAAATTGATAAACACGCAATTTGTTAATTTTGCGGAATGTACTTCAGACGACATTACATTGTTTTAACAGTATGAAAATCGCTATAACTTAAATTTCAACTTATGCATAGGTGGAAATGTGGATCCTAAAATATAGAATCTACGTAGGCCTCCGATTTCTGCTCAAATATGCAAAGAATTTGCAGAACAGATTCTCTTTGGCAGTACTGCAGCGATACAATGTTGGCATTTTGAAATCTGTGTTGGGTGTTTTTTTTTTTATCAAAATCGATAGTGAAGACTTCAAATTTTGTTTGTTTGGGTACATAAAAATCCTGTTGCGATGTGAAATATTCTCTTTACACAATAAGCCATACTGAAGTAACAAAATTACCCAATATAGATTTCATTAATAGAAATTAGTAATTTCTCATGGAGAAGGGCGAGATAGAAAATGTTCGTGAATCGTCAGCATTAGACAGTTCTGCTGAAGTGCCGTCAGACAATGTTTCAGATAACTCGGTTATAGTTACCGATAAGAAACTGACCAGTCTTAGGCTCTTATTGGAAAAAGATTTATTAGCAGCGGACGTGAAATGGAGTTTATTTGTGGCAGCCTGTCAGCATTACAGACATGACTCTTGTCTCAAACCGTTCCCTCCTAAGTTCCTGAAACAGGACAGTAAAGACATTGACTCCTTGGTAAGTAATTGGTTTTTGTGTGTCATTTAGACATGTAGTTCAACAATTTATACAATAGAAAGAGGTACCTAAACTGTTCATTAGTTAAAATTTTTAATATTAGTTGTTTGTATTGTGCAGTTTATCATTATCAGCATTATTTTCTTTTTGTCAGATGTTATTAAAGGCAACAGTTCCTATGCTGCATGAGCAGTAGTGACTAAGGACATGAAATAAACCTTAGTTTTATCGTAGTTTATGCCAATACAATTTACCTGAGTGCTATTGAAAAAGAAAATATGAGGAAGTGGGATGTGAGAGCTAGGCTTCCTCGACAACATTCAGGGTATGGCTTACTTAATAAATTTTCAAATGAAAACATGACTGACATTTTATGTTTACGTGAACATTGGTGTAAAGAGGGAGAGCCTGGATACAAAGTTACAACGGGACTGATGGCTTAGCTGTTTGGTACCATCCACCCATCAACCAACCAACCAACCAACTTGGATACAAAGTGTTAGATTAGTAATTCATTGCTATGTTAAATTTTACATACCATATCGGTGGCATAGTATGCTGTTTGTGACAAAATGTTTGCTTTGTGGGGCTAGTTAATTTACTGACCAGATCACATACCCGTACAACAACTTGTCAATTGTAGAAGAAGCACAGCATTAATTACTTATTTCGTTGTCAACACACAATTATTCACTCACATTCAAAGTGGTTGAATTTTCAAAGAGCATGCAAAGTTTGTTCCTAAAATTCACACTATGCCATTGGTGTGGTAAGTAAAATTTTACCAATTACTAAAGTAGAGAATATCACTTTCATGGTGGGGTTGCAATATATGTAATAACCTATGAACCAATCTGGGTTCAGGTAAACTGCAGAGCCCTTTGCAATGAACTAGATTTTGAAATAGGCTATCAGATCTAGTAATAGTCTTATAACGAGGTGGTGGTGGTGGTGGTGGTGGTGGTGGTGGTGGTGGTGGTGTAGGTGTAGTACAGGCCAGCTAATGGTGAAGACCATATCTTTAGCTAGATAATCTTGGTGACCTGCAAAAAGCCCCCACAACATAACAAAACAAAAATGTAATTGGACTACCATGTTGGCCTGATTGCTTGAATGGCCATGTGTAAATAAAGAAATTCAATTCACCAAAAAAAAAAAAAAATAAATAAATAAATAAATAAAAACTACTGAATTGCGAAAAGCTTTGACAATGCTTGTTCTAGTAACACACCTATTATCAAAGACACACACAGCCCTACAGCACATGGACTGCACTCAAATGCAACTAGAAAAGTTATAGTGGCCATAAACACTAAAAATGAAAAGGGCAGTATGTAGAACAGTATTAGCACTAAAGTGGAAAGATACTGCAATATACATAATGTCAGTGAAAATAGTTATGTACAAAGAACAACCGAATCCAAGGATGACATTGTTACTCAGGAAAACATAATAGGCAACCCAAGAGAGCATGGTAAAAGTTTGAAGTATCAAAAGATGTCAGGAAAGAAAACATCTTACATGGAGACAAACAAAGTTTTAGAAATAAGGAATAAGATTAAGTTCAGGCAGTGAGAAAACAAAGCTAGTGTGTAATATGGCAGTCAACCCTAAGAAAGAATCTACTTGTAAGAGACCTGTATTTTTGGTGGGATCAATGACTATATTGCAGAAGAAAGCAGTTAGTCAGTAGCAGTCGCGTCGTTCAAATATCTAGGCGTAACATTGCAGAGCGATATGAAATGGAACAAACATGTAAGGACAGTTGTGAGTAAGGTGGACAGCCGACTTCGGTTTATTGGGAGAATTTTGGAAAGATCTACTTCATCTGTAAAGGAGACCGCGTATAAAACACTTGTATGACCACATCTTGAATATTGCTCAAGTGTTTGGGTCCCATCGCAGATCAGTTTAAAGGAAGACATAGAAACAGTTCAGAGGTGCGCACCTAAGTTTGTTACTGGTAGGTTCGACCAATGCTCGAGTGTTGTGGAAATGCTGCGGCAACTAAAATGCAAATCGCTGGAGGAAAGATGACTCCTTTTTGTGAATTGCTGTTGAGGAAATTTAGATGGCCGGAATTTGAAGCTGAGTGTAGTACGATCTTGCTGCCACCTACTTACATTTCGCATAGTGATCACAATGACAAGATAAGAGAAATTAGGGCTCGTAAGGAGGCATATAGGCATTCTTTTTTTCACATATTTTTGGGAACATTTTTGTTTCACTATGTTTGGGTCAACAGCCCTCTTATTTATGTTTATGAATAAAGAACAGTCTAGAATGCAATAATTTATTTCATTCAACTAGTTTGTCTTATTTAGACCATCATCAGGAATTTTGACTCCATCGATGTTGCGGAGCTGGTAGGTAACTGGGAGCCTTCCAGTACGTCACTGGCAGTGATGTACTGGAAGGCTCCCAGTTACCTACCAGCTCCACAACATCGATGGAGTCAAAATTCCTGAAGATGGTCTAAATAAGACTGAAACTAGTTGAATGAAATAAATTATTGCATTCTAGACTGTTCTTTATTCATAAATTCTTTTTTTCCTTGTTCTATATGGGAGTGGAATAGGAAAGGAAATGCCTAGTAGTGGTACAGTGAACCCTCCGCCACACACCTTATGATCAATTGCAGAGTATGTATGTAGATGTAGATTGTGGCTTCTTCATAGGCTGCATTTTCTATTAGTAGCCTGAAGCGATTTCTGTACATCTTATTTTATTCTGTAACACCTATTTTGTTTGCATCTTTCTTTGTTATTTCTATCCATTCTACAGTTTGTTCATTGATATAATTAAAAAATGTATATATAAGACCTTCATTTCTCCTTTTCATCCACATATTTTTTGTGTTTTTTTGGGACCCAGCATTCCCCCCCCCCCTCTCTCTCTCTTTTCTCTAGTTCTTAGTCTTTCTGTGTGTATCCTACTCCGTTGGCTTGGATCCTTTCCCTGAGCTATTTAAATTTTTCAACTCTTATATTCTTTCCATACTTTCTCCTCCATTATATTTGTGTGCTATATACTTGGTTTTTTCATACTAGTTTTTAGCCCAGTCTTTCCAGCAGTCTCATGTCATAGATCAAGCATAACAATTACATCTGTTGGATTTTCAATTATCAGTGCTATATCATCCACAAAGGCTAAATATTTTACTTCTAATTTTTTATTTCCTTGACCAATATTTATACGTTTTATGCCTCTCTCTTCTAGGGTTTTTTCCCATGTTTCAACTATTTTATCTAGAACCAAGTTAGAGATTTGGGCACCGCCTGTCTCGTCGAACACCTGTTTTGATTTTAGATGGTTCAGATATTTTGCCTAAAACTTAATCCTTGATGTTGTATACTTGAACATTTGTTCAATAAGTTTCCTGCTATTTTATCTATCCCTGATGAAGTCTGTGAAAGTGTTCATATTTTGTATAGCTCTTACTCTCAAAATTGTTTTTAAATAAGGAATTTGTTCTGCACATGATTTACATTTCCTAAATCTTGATTAATACTCTCGTATATTAATAATGAATTTACAGCCAAGATCACATTTTTCATTTATTATTTTACCAGTTTTGGCGTGCTCGATGCCATCTTCAGACCTGTCGTAATTTACATAACTTTGACATTTTTTTTATATTTTAAAAGAGTACATACTGGTTGAGGCATCACCAAACATAAAATTACTAGTCACAAATAAAATATATACATCTATCTTCTAATGGTTCTTAAGCGAGGTACTTCAATGTCTAAGTTCAATATTAATTGAAGTCCAGTACAACACTAACTGTTAGGCGGGAAATGAAAATTTTACGTACCTGCAAAGAAAGTAGTAACAGATTTCAGTGAAATGGAACACTGTAAGCCTCTTTCCATTAAACTCCAATACATAAATGTAGTAAACTTAATCATTTCTGATGCTTTATTGTACATTAGAAACAGTTCTTCTAATTTTGTATTGAAAAGTGATGTACCGGTACATAGTTATACTGGAAATAGAACCTCTGGAGATTTGCTGTTTCACATCTAGTTTTTGGTCTGTGGATGTTTACTAGACTAAAAGCAGATTTTAAAGAATCATCTGTAAATATTTTTGAAACAAAATTGTGTAAGATGTTAATAAACAATCATTTTCTCTCTGCCAAAGAATTGTTTTGAAGCAGTAAATACATATTTATAAATGTAATTAGTAGTTCCATCTATTTTAAGTAATCCAAATTATGTTGTTGTTTTTTAGAATATGTATCATCTTGACTTTGTCTATTGCTGTAAAAGTGTAATGAGAATAAAATTTTATTATTATTAATTCTCCCATCACAATTAAGTTTTCCTCTCCCTTAATTGTCTGAGCAATATCCTTTGCCTCGTCATACATTTCTTCAATCTCCTCATCAGCAGAGCTAGTGGGTATATAAACTTGTACGTTACTGTGGTCAGTGTTTTGGTAAGAAGTATTGTGCATATTTTCAAATATTCATCCCATCACAGTGTTGCAGGTTTTTGTAATCACTCTCATTGAGAGTGCCTGGATAATATGTAGTAATAATTACTGGGTTAAAAATAACAATCAAATAAGAAAATGATAATACATCATACAGATACAAAGAGAATGAGGAAACAAAGAAATAATCATATAGTGACTAAAGAATCATTCCATGTCAAATCAACATGAAAAAGCACAATTTTCATCCTGACCCTCTCAGGTTCTCATAATTTTTAGTTCATTGCACATGGAGGGGGGGGGGGGGCACAGGATTTTAGCACAGGTAAGACCAGAGTAATGGCCATTCAGTTCTAAAAATGAGCTGAAAATTTGAGAAACACTACTGACAAAAACAGCTGTAACCTAAGTCCTGATAGACACAGAAGAGTGATGCGGGTAATTTAGGAAAGATCTTGAAACAATTTTTTAAATGATATACAATTTCGCCATATTCAAAGAATGTGAAAAATTCAAATCAGTGACCTTGTTCTTTAACCTTGAATATCTCAAAACATTTCACCTTCAAAATTATCGGAAGAAATATATTTGCTTCTTTGTTACAGTGTACAGCATAGTAAAAATCAAGTTGATAACATGAATATAATAGAAGGAAACATTCCTGGTTGGAAATATATATAATATGGAGGGAAACAATCCTGTTCGAAAAAATATTTAAAAAAACGTAAAGGTAAACAAATACACACACTCACACACATCCAAACACACACACATTGTTTACCTTCCTTTTTTCCCCATAAGGTAAGTCCTTCCACTCATGGGATTGGAATTACTTCTTTTTCACTTCCTCAAAACCCGTATCCTTCCCTTTCTCTTCTCCTTCCTTCGTCTTTTCCTGAAGAAGCGACCAACGGTTGTGAAAGCTTGTATGTGTGTTTGTGTGTGATTTTATTTGTGTCTGTCGACGAGCCTGTCCTTTGTGTAAGTCGTCAGTTTTCTATTTTTGATATAAGTCCAGGTTGGAAATAATAATAATATAGTAATATTCAAAGTGTGAGAGCCAGAGGTGATGGTTATATGACTGTGTTGTGTGCCTGTGTGATTGTGTGAGTGTTCTATTTTCTGAAGAAGGCCATGGCTGATAGCTGAAAGTGTTGTATGTTTGTGTCTTTTTATGTGCCTGTCGCAGTTTTTTTTTTTTTTTTAGCTGGGTGTTCAATCCACCATTAGTTCAGTATTTTCCTCCCTTCTTTTTCCTGTAATTGACTGTGACTTGTCAAACAATTCTTTATGACTGTGTAATATACGAAGTTGTGATTTCAATTAAAAATCCAGTTGTATTTGAAGAAATTTATATTTAAGAAGGCATTATGCATTGTCTGCCTTGGTGTGTGTGTGTGTGTGTGTGTGTGTGTGTGTGAGTGCACGTGCGTTTTTACGTGTCCCTTCTGCTCCTGGGATTGGAATGACTCCTTACCTACTCCCTTAAAACCCGCATCCTTTCCATCCCCCCCTCCCCCCTTTTCCTTTCCTTTTTCTTTTCTGATGAAGCAACCAACACTTGCAAATGCTCAGTTTTTGTGTGTGTTACTTTTGTGTGTGTCAACTATTTGGTTTCTTTTCACCTGGTAAGTCAACCTTCTTTACTTTTTATAAATATTTACCAACCAGGAATGTTTCCCTTTTCCATTTCAATTACCAAATGTTTGCTAGTCTCAAAAGTATTTTTACAAATATTTGTTTATGCCTATTGTTTGGAGACAGTGGTCATTATTGTTTTTCTTTTTTAAGTTTAAAGCTATTAGCTGCAAATTAAAAATTTTAATAGCTATAATATTTGGTATGCTATTGCACTGTACAGTACAGCTTACACTCATTTACAAAACTATTAAAAAAAATTAATTTTTGAATTTTTCCGTTTTCTGGCCTGCAATATATTTGTTGGGGGACCAGAAAGAAATCTGAAAATTACACAGATAATAGTTATTTGATTTCAAACTTCAGTATAAATTTAGATTTTGAGATTTCACTGGGAGTTAAAAAATACAATCTAACTTGTTAATTTATATAGCTAATCATAGTCAAAACAATGCTCTGCTGAAAGTTCCAGTAGGCTAACTATAGCATCTGCGAGTCTGTGTAGACTCAAGTTTGCTGTCTTCTGTCTTTCATCAACAATTGACTACTTACACTTGTTAGCTAGAAGCTCTTAAAGTTTGCAGTTGTAATCTGGAGTCTGTGATCTGTTGGTGGTGTTATTAACCAACCCTGCCATAAGAGTGTGTGAAGTGTTTCCAGTGAATAATAGAAACTGTTGCTTTACTTAGTTGCCACATAGGTTATATCAACTAACAATAAAATAATATAATAATAAAATAAAATAAAGTAAATAAAATAAAAATTTCATCACCTATTTCATTTCAACCCTTTTAAGAAACATAAAAAGCCTATAACAAAAGGTCTTAATGAAATAATGTTTGATCATTATCTTTAAAATAAAAGTGCTTTGCCAAGATAATACCAGGAAAATCATTGTTCCCATTATAATATTCTAAGATATTTGTAATTTACAAGGAAAAGGATAGTGATGCTTCAGATAAAGAATTTTCTGTCTTATCGGAGATGTTAATAAAAGTGGATTCAGCTTGTGAAACAACTATATTGCCTGCTTGTAAAATTAGAAAATTAACACAACAGACCAATTGCCTTGCATATATAAATTGATAAAATGGCAGCTACACTAAGATTTGAAAGTTTCATTTCAAAAGAAAATTACCTAGTACTGAAACAGACGGAAGTTTCATAACAGCACCAACAAATTGCCACCATTACAAGATTAATAAATAATTTAAAAAAATATTTTTATGGCTATAAATTGCGAAACTCGCCTAGCAAAATGAAATTTTTCTGGACCATTTGCTATGGATTCACCCAAATAAGTTTTACATTTTGCATTAAGGTCTAAATGATTACCAAAATATCTGATTATATGTGAAGTTCAGAGAATACAAAATGTGGACTGCCAATAGTATGAAAAGCGTGTAAGAAGAGAAATTTAACATCGAATATAAATTTAAATCTAAAAAAACTTATCTTCATGTGTTTGTCTGGATACATTCCTGGCCACTAAAATTACTACACCACGTAGATGACGTGCTAAGACATGAAATTTAACCGACAGGAAGATGATACTGTGATGTGCAAAAGATTAGCTTTTCAGAGCATTCACACAATGCTGGTGCTGGTGGCGACACCTACAATATGCTGACAAGAGGAAAGTTTTCAACCGATTTCTTATACACAAACAGCAGTTGACCGGCGGTGCCTGGTGAAACGTCTTTGTGATGCCTCGTGCAAGGAGGAGAAATGTGAACCATCACGTTTCCGACTTTGATAAAGGTCGGATTGTAGCCTATCGTGTTTGCAGTTTATCGTATTGTGACATTACTGCTTGCTTTGGTCACGATCCATTGACTGTTAGCAGAATATGGAATCGGTTGGTTCAGCTGGGTCCCAACGGCCACGTATCACTAGCAGTCGAGATGACAGGCATCTTATCCACATGGCTGTAACGGATCGTGCAGCCACATCTCGATCCCCGAGTCAACAGATGCGGACGTTTGCAAGTCAACGACCATTTGCACTAACAGTTCAACGACGTTTGCAGCAGCATGGACTATCAGCTCGGAGACCATGGCTGCAGTTACCCTTGATGCTGCATCACACTCAGGAGTGCCTGCGATGATGTATGCAATGGCCAACCTGGGTGCACGAATGGTAAAACATTTTTTCAGATGAATCCAGGTTCTGTTTACAGCATTATGGTCGCATCCGTGTTTGTCGACATCGCGGTTAACGAACATTGGTAGCGTGTATTTGTCATCACCATACTGGTGTATCACCTGGCATGATGGTATTGGGTGCCGTTGGTTATACGTCTCGGTCGCCTCTTGTTCGCATCGACGGCACTTTGAACAGTGGCCGTTACATTTCAGATGTTAAGACTTGTGGCTCTACCCTTCATTTGATACCTGTCAAACCCTAAATTTCAGCAGGGTAATGCACAACCGCATGTTGCAGGTCCTGTATGGATCTTTCCAGATATGGAAAATGTTTGACTGCTGCCCTGGACAGCACATTTTCCAGATCTCTCATCAATTGAAAACGTTTGGTCGATGGTGGCCGAGCAATTGGCTCATCACAATACGTAAGTCAGTACTCTTGATGAACTGAGGTATCGCGTTTAAGCTGCATGGGCATCTGTACCTGTACACGCCATGCAAGCACTGTTCGACTCAATGCCCAGGCGTATCAAGGCTGTTATTGCGGCCAGAGGTGGTTGTTCTGGGTACTGATTTCTCAGGATCTATGCACCCAAATTGCATGATAATGTAGTCACCTGTCACTTCTAGTATAATATATTTGTCCAGTAAGGAATGTTAATAATAATGTGGATGAGTGTTCTCTGTCTGAGGAAGGCCGCAGCTGAAAATTTAGAATTGTGTGTGTGTGTGTGTGTGTGTGTGTGTGTGTGTGTGTGTGTGTGTGTGTGTGTGATCTACATATTAATAATATATTTGTCCAATGAATACCCGTTTGTCATCTGCATTTCTTCTTTGTGTAGCAATTCTAATGGCCAGTAGTGTATTTTCAGGTACAGGAGCAAAACATGGGTAGTTAATAGTTAAAACAAAATACGTTTTTGAAGTTGGGTGCATCAGAACAATGCTGCATATAGGGTGGATAGATCCAATGTCTAGAAAATAATTACTGAATTGACCTTAGGAGAAAAGACCTTTATGGCACAACTTTAATAAAAGAAGGGATCTGTCGGTGCCGAGGAATCAATAAATACTCTGTTCAGTAAATGTTTGGGCTATTAAAATTGTCAACTGAGGCATATATGCAAGAGGGACTCTGTGTGAACTCTGTTACCCAGATGCTTGTGGGACAGAGATGAATCCTTTAAAATTATTTCTCATCTCCCAGGTGGATTGGTGAACTCAGGGCAAGCCTTAGACACATGCAAACTGTGCAGTCGCACAGGGCTCTACATTTTTAGGGGCCCCATGGAAAACATTAGAACATATTTTGAAAACTGCCGACCATAAGAGTAGTTTCAGAAACAAAATTAATGTAATGTACCCACTGTGACACGACTATGGTCACTGGGGTACATCTCAGATTTATAAAATTTATACCTGTCAAAGGAACCAGGGTTATGATACTGATATGCTACAGTAATATCCAGTCTCAACACATGACTATTGCTCATGGTTAAATTAAGAGATATGCGATTCATGGTGTCTCAGCACCTCTCCATGTATTTGCTACTCATTGCTGTGACTAATAATCAAGCATTACATTGGTCTGTCAGTAGATATTTTCCACAAGGTGGGCTGTCCCCACTTAAGCTGACCTGCTTAGTGCTCCCGGCTCTGCTCACTGTGAAACGTCGAATGGGGTGGCCAGCCATGTTGGAGTAGCCAAGTGCTCTAATGTGCCTTACTGCGGAGCACCCGGTTGTTCGCCGTTGGTGTTTTGAGACCTCCATCAGAAGTGTGTGTGTGTGTGTGTGTGTGTGTGTGTGTGTGTGTGTGTGTGTGTGTTTGCAATAAGTCAGTTTAAGTAGTTCAAAAGCCTAGGGAGTGATAGCCGCATCAGTTACGTCTTTTAGATTTACAAACATTTGAATACTTTGGGACGGCCAAGCACTTGGCACCAGACCGCCAGGCAGCTGGCAAGGCAAGTTTTTCAGCCTGTCTGCTGTGCCTTTACATGAGAACTGCTGCGACATAGTGTATGCCAACCCAGGGAAACAAGAAATTGGCTGGGATATATCACTATTGGGGTTTGACTGCCTACTAACAGTCTTGATACCACTTTGGCAACTTGTGTATCAATGATGATGAAAGTGATGACTGACATACAACACCCAGTCCCCTGCCGGGAATTGAACCTGGGCCTCTTGCATTGGTGGTCAGTGACAGCATTCTGAGCTAGGGTTTTTTTTTGTACATTTTTAGATTTCATTTAATATCTAGTTTTTAATGTAACATTTAATAATTTCCCTAAAAATACATAGAGGACAAAGAACTTGAAATGCTTTGTATAAACCTCAAGAAAAGTATAAGTGTGAACATAAATGGTGACTGAAAGACATTGTAGTGGCAGACCTTTTTGACAGAAATTAAAGTGTTCAGGAAAATGGTGCCTGAGAAAGTAAAAAGTGTCTGTTAATACTGAAGTACTTGAATAACATTGGAAAACCATTTCCCAACGTTTATATTGCCTGCAGAATTTTTCCAACCATATCAGGGACTGTCACATCCACTGAAAGGAGTTTTTCATGTTTAAAGCTTATCAAGAATTATTTCAGAAGCAGCATTTCACAAAAATGCCTGTCTTTTGCCATGTTGTCTATAGAACGCACCATTGTTTCAAAATTGAGTTTTGAATATATTATTGATGAATTTGACATAGAAAACATCTTTTCCTTGCTTTTTTTATGTGCAATCAGGAATCTTTTTGAACATGTGGAAGATTCATAACCTTAGCTGGAGGGGGGGGGGGGGGGGGGGGGAGAGCGAGAAGGGGAAGATGCAGGAAAGCCCTGCGCAGAAGATTTGCACTGGACCTCGCACAAGCTAGGCCAGCTCTGGGTGTACTGCTAGTGTGTACCTAACAAGAGGCTTATGTAGGCAGCCCACCTGGCTTTTGTATCTAATAACAAAACACATGGTACAAATTAGGTGTTTTTAATAGTTAAAAGGATAGAGGGCAGTTTTAAAAAAGATTACACATTTCTACATCCAGAAAGGCTTGGATGGCATTGCTGGCAGCTTAAAGATTGTGTAACAGGACACAGCTGATACAAATATCTAGTTACCAGCTAGCAACAAACTTGCAAAATAATTTTGAGAATATGTCATTAAAGCAGAAGTACATCACAGTTTGAACTACAGCAAAGGCATTGGCACATAGAGATCTGGTTGATATTCCCATAGAACTGAATAAAGAATGGACTCAAGAAGGCATCATAGATGTGCAAAATTTTATGGAGTGGTTGATGGGGCATTCATAAAGTCATATTCATTTATACTTAAATTTCTCCATAGGTTCCAAAGCATGTTAAGGCTGGTTTCCTACAACTAAACATTCAGCCCTATGTTTTTAACACAATGTGCTGTTTGAAATCCAGCATTTTGGGTGCTCTACCTTGGGTTGTATGGGAGATGTCACTTGTGGCAAGGCAGCCCATGGTGGAATCATTTGTTCATCACTTACAAAATGTGTAAATTCCTCTGGAGACTACACGGTGTGGAGCAGGAACTGTAGCTCATACTTTGAAGAACGAAGGGTACGGGAGGTGAGGTTGTGGTGAGGCTAAAATTATGTACAAATATATGTAAACATTATCATCTACCACCTTCCTCAGATAGGTCCTTCAGAAATCTGTTTCCAAAGTTGATGTCCATACACGAACATAGCTTTTATTGTCAGCACTAACATGCATTAGTTAGTGCACTTGTAAGCCTGCAGTTATTTCAGAGGCTGAAGCCCTCTCCAGAATGTTAGAAAAAGGCCCTGGTGTCAACTTTGGAGAACTACGGGCACCCTCAATAACAGAGCCTGTTCACAGTCTTTACTGGAACAACAACAACAGTACTAGTTGCAGCTATGAACTTTTGAAGTCAGAAGAAACAAAGGCTCAAAGGTCCAAACTGGCAATGAACTATACCTAAACTCTATTTTCCAGAGCCATTGAGAAGTATGCCAAGGGTAACTATATAGCCCCAAAAGTGAATGTCCAGCTGTTACAAATCCTTGCCCAGAAGGACAAGATCAGTGTGCTGCCTGCCCCTGAGAGATTACTGATCTATCTATCTCTCTCTCTCTCTCTCTCTCTCTCTCTCTCTCTCTCTCTCTCTCTTTAATGCACATAACAGTGGCGGCTTGTACTCAGTTTCGTTGGAGGGACCCATTTATATAACATCATTTAAACACATCTGAAAGATATGTAATATGCTAATTATGCAGTAATCAATATAATCCATGATACACTGTAGCAAATAATTTTTTTTACAAATTTGCAATAAACATTTTTATTTCAGTACTACTTTTTTTGGGGGGGGGGATTATGTGTGTGTAATACTGTAGTTGGTCTGCTCTACCAGCTCTGCAGGATTTCCGTGTACTTTTGTGGGTGTCTGAGTTTATGCTCTTGTGACACTATTTATTGAAGAACTTGGGGGGGTTGGAGGTGTTTGGATTCGAACCAAAGTTCACCAGCTCTTCTCGTGCTGCAGTTCGTACTTATTGTAGTTGTGCTTCTGTGTACTGATTGTGATGTCAAACTCAAAATGATCTGTGGGAGGACGTATGTGACTTCTTCTCCATTGGGAATGCACCAAAGAGACAACAGAGACCCTCCTTGCTTTTTCCTTACGGCCAAGGTAAAAACTCTGGGAGAAATCTTTGTTCAGAGCTGTTTCATGTGTATTTTACTTAACTAGCATGTTAACCAATGAGGTCTGACTTTTGACAGGTTATTTATACAGTAAATGTGCATGTCTGTTCTTCTGACTGGCAAACTTGTCAATTACTCTGTTGTTGAAGTTTGGACTATCACTGATTTCCTCGTAAGTGAGACAAACACCCAATGAGTTCAGACTTTCATGATTCATACTGTTTCCGAGGTAGGTTTTGATTCTTTTTAAGGTGCTGAAACTGAGCTCTGCTTCTGCTGTTGAAATTGGTGTAGTTAGCACAATTTGAATTGTTTTGTTCGCTTCAGTAAATGATTCTTCAAAGGAATGTTCCACAAACCGATGTAATGCCTCTAAATGTATCATTGCGATAAATCACTATTCATCTTTCAGTTTATTGTGGCAAATAAGTGGACTGTAGTTAAACGAAAAAGTATTGACAAAGGTGGCTGGGAAATGTTCTTTAAAAGAAGCAAACTTTTTTTGGATCAATGGTTTTTGAAGCTGCTAAACACATGAGAGTTTTGAAATCTTCCTTTCAGTTGGTTGGTCATAACGTCACAAACGTCTTTGACATCTGCTGTCAAATTAAGTTTGCTGCTACATTTGGAA
This sequence comes from Locusta migratoria, assembly GCA_026315105.1. Classification (NCBI taxonomy): domain Eukaryota; kingdom Metazoa; phylum Arthropoda; class Insecta; order Orthoptera; family Acrididae; genus Locusta; species Locusta migratoria. The sequence goes on along the minus strand of CM048748.1, from coordinate 22,620,676 downwards.
CGTTTTCTAGGAGGAGCAATACACTCATCAGAAACTTGAAATCATTGAATGTTCTCTCGTATTTCAGATACAGCACACTAAAAATTATTTAATACATTGAATATGGTAACAGCATTTGCACTCTGCGTCTGACCTGTATTAAAAACATTTCATGATTATATAAAAAAAAATTAGGAGAAACAAAAAGTGTGAATTGTGAAATAAATTTTGAGGCCAATGATTTTCTTATTGTATCATCATCCCAGGAATCCTCTTTCTCAATCTTTTAAAAACATTCCAATAAGTGCAATTTGTTTTCTTTGACAGTATTTACAATGCAAGACTGGAAGTTCCATCTAGTTGAAGACACCGAAGGAATTCTGTTGTTGCAGATTGACTGTAACAAATCACTTTGCTGGGAGATGAAGAAAAATGTTGTAAAACCAGCTATATTTGTGAAGAACAGCTATATTGATCTTATGCTTTTACTGCAAGCGTTCTGAAGAACCAAATTCATTTGGTGCACTTAGCAGTGAATGTACTTGGCAATTGGGAAAGTGCTCTGCATCAGTGTCAGCACCCCACTGCGACTGCTGCCCATTACTAGGGTGTCGTCATATGCCTGAGGAATTAGTTTTTCTTGAACATTCAAAGGATCCAGACTTCATTTTAAAACCTCACTAAGTCCATATGCTATCCTATCTTTAACATTTTTAAATGAAAGAAAGCTTTCAACAGGTTTCTTCCTCTTAATATACCACATTATAATGACAAATTGACTTCTGCACATAATATCTTGCTTCGTCTGCCTGCACAGTAACTAAAGTGGTATTGTTAATCTCCTTAATCACTTCTTCAGTGTAAACTTGATACATACAGTGCAGAAGCTCATTTTGTATTATATGTGTTTTATATTTATATAAGGAATTACTAGAGCTGCATAAGTGATCATCTAATACACTGTCAAGATTTCCCAAAAGAGATAACAAGTTTAAGAAATTGCCATGGTTTGCTGACTCTTGTTTTTCATTGTAAGCTCTTAGTGCTAACTCATGAGTGCCACAAAACATTAAGCACTCTACTATTCTGGTTATCATAACTAATTCATTATGTTTCTGAATTGACATTTATTCACCGAATCAATCTGATCATCAATGTTAATTTTGACAAACATTTTATATTTACAAGCATTTTCTAAATGAAGTCCACTTTCCTTGTCTTTCTTAATTTGTTCAGTTAAATGCTTTAGATCCTTGCAGCTGACGGTTGTCCACAATCCTTCCACACCAAACAACACACAGTAGAAACAAAACACCTTTTGTTTCTCTTCACTCACAGTTAGCCAATACTTTTTGCAGAACCATGTATTGCAGAAAGTTCTGGTTTTCTTTCCATCGAGTTGAGAAATCAAGAAATCTTTTGGTTGGTGTGTGCCTAACTGCTTGATTTCTTGATTCTCTTCCATACTTAATAAATGAAAGGGAGTTTTAAACAAAGAGTCTATTTAATTCATTTTATACTTTGTTTACGAACACTTCAAGTAGCAATTACACAGCTCTAGAATACCTTTTGACGTAGGTGCTAAGGGCCCAGGGTCACCAGGCCCAAACTCTGTGAACCTATGGCCGGGTGCGCAAGGGGTGGGGATTGGGACAGGCCCACTGGACTGCGGATGCTGGGCCACTAGCAGCGCTAGGGTGAGGGATGAGGAGGGGAAAAGGAAACAGCTCTTTGACGTCACTGGGACTGCATGTTTAGGAGCCTGGGTTGCAGGGGAGTGCGGGCCAGCCACAGCTGGCCCTCGGCTGTCGGCATGGCTGTGTTACAAAGAGGGGGGAGGGGTGTTTATGTCCACTGGGCACATGCTAGTGGTCCCTCAGCCATACTGCAGCAAGAGGCAAGCGAAACCATTTGATCACCTTGTTGTACATTGAGTTTGGATGTCGAGGGGATCGTGTCACACTCCACAACTGTTTGATATAATACTGCAAAAAGTAATCACAAATTTTCTGGTGCGGCTGGGCCCCTGTGACCCTCTAGAATGAGCTGCCCCAGCACATAATGTGCTTTAAGACTCTGCAACTAAATGCCCAATTGAGTGGCTTCTCTCGTCCTCATGTGCTTTTTGCTGAATGTAGGTCATAGCACACACTACTTTACTGCTATAGAGTAGTTCTCTGCTGCTGATTTCCCACTTTCTTGTTCAGCCATTGCCCATACTGATCAATAGGAATGCTTGATGACTTGCATGCATGGCAGTGATCACTTCCGAATTTGGATTCACATGGTAGATGGAGTGGTGCCCAAAAGAAAATTGCCACAATGGATAGTCAGTAGAACAGACTGGACTCTGTACAGCTGACTTGCTGAACTTGTGACAGTAGCCACGAGTGGATGAATTATATTACCCAAGTGATCCATCTAGCTGCTTCAGCAACCTTTTTGCAGTCTTCAGGACAAGTGGAAAGCAGTCCCTTCCTTGATGGAATGGAAAATGCTGCTCTTTAACAAGGATGAGACATGCAGCTCTGCATAGGTTTAAGTGCTGGCCATCTGCAGATAACCTAGCAGTCTTTCGGGTGCTAACGTCAAAATGACACCAAATAATAAGACAGCAAGA